>OU426899.1:14827500-16027500 GCA_911387775.1 Thymelicus sylvestris | reverse complement strand
TTAGCAAAAGCATATAACCATTATTTATAACCGAGGTAGCTGTGACAAAAGTCACCTTCTGAATATTTAGGACCAAATATAGGACCAGAACATGAAGACAAATGAAACGCTCACATATAATAGAAGGGGTTGCGTGGCGTCGTTGCATCCCACAGTTCTTATCCAAAAGGTTCAAGGTCCTTCATCAGACTTGATTATGTTCAGATTGCATTGTCGTCCGATTGCATCATTATGTATACAAACAAAGTTTCAACTCAATTGGACACCGGGAAGTTCATCTAAAGTAACTTACAAGATGATACACACAGACGGACTCCGGTATAGGTGAAACGAAATGAAAGCTTTCAATAAACATTTGGTAAATATAATAGTTCTTTACAAACTACAAAGACGCAGTCGAGTAGTGGAGGCAGGTTATAAATAAAGGACTAGATCAGAGCCGAAGATGATCGGCGCCTGCGACTCACTCTCCTGGCGCCTGTAGTATTGTAAAACATAAATAAAATTAGTATTACACACACACGCCTTCGAACACACACATTCACGCACCTGACGGAAGCGTACGACTTGACAAACGACATGTTGAAATAGTAATTTCTTAAATGTGTGAACACTACACCAATGACGCCATTCTTGTGTTTATATCTAAAACAATTAAAAAAAAACTAAGATTATAATAGGAGATAATTGTTGGAAAACAAATGGCTTGATCGAACTATCATGCACTCGCAATACAGAAAGTAAATTCGATTAAGGAACGAGTTGGTTAGTGGTAGGTACCAACTAATTTTACAAATTAAATAAAGAATAACTATTTAATTCTAGCAAGAAAGTAATTAAGTATTTTACAAAATATAGTAGGGGAAAATCATTTCGTTTCCGTTTTTTTATCGTTTCCGCCTTTGTTCTGTTTCCGGCGATATTATTAATTGACTTTTTAAAACCAACTTTTTCTTCCGTTCGTGATTCATGATTTAGTTTTGACTAAAGAGACCCGTAAAGTTGCCGGCATTGTTTGCAACATACCGAACTATGAGGTTGTGGTTACTGGCAAATAAACGGTCACGGTGTTAGAAGTTGAACTCCTCCGAACTTTTCGTGAATCTTAGCGTGCATATCGGTTAGGGTCGGACAACAATCGGACAACATCTATTTTTCATCCCCCTCCATCCCTAAATTTTTGGCACAACAACGTTTGCCGAGTCAGCTAGTAAGGATATAATAATAATACTAAGTGTAAATATCTTCCATCCTCAATTATAACGCTGAAACAGTGCAGGTCAACACGAGAAAAAAATATTCATCCCCAGTTACCTGTAGGGTAGGTACCCTGAAAACTTGTTAACGTAATAAATATGTATGTATATCCATGCCAAATTTTCTAGCATTCTCTGCGCTATGCTGCATATCTGACTCGTTTGTCGATGATGATCATGACACAAACTATTGTGTAACTTGCCGTGAAAGAACTAAATTAATGTAGAGCTATCATGATTTATTTATTCATTGTTTCCGGTACCATGCCGCCATGGTACGACACAACCTATTAGTCTAATCAATCGGAACCGAGAGACGCGTCACGCGACAGGTGCGAGTGGTGCGACAAGCTGATCAGTGGATAGTGTAGATACGGTTGGTCATCAGATAATTCCAGGCGATGACCGGTGAAGTGTCGCCGGCGCCGGCCTACGGTCGCCGTGACGCCGCGCCGCCCCGCGTTACTCACACCGGCTACCGACTGTACCGACTGACTGAACATAAACAGTGTCGTCAGCGCCAGGGCTCTAGCAGTTCTAGCACAGTTAACATGTCACATCACATTACCACGTCTTCGTTTATTTTTTAGGGTTCCGAAATAAAATCGGAACCCTTACAGTTTCGTCATGTCCGTCCGTCTGTCCGAGGCAAAGCGCCGAGACCTGTCGAATCCGATGTGATCGATATGTCGAATCCGGTCATTTTCGGTCGGAATGCGTCCTTCGCCGCGTCTTGGCAGAATCGTGAAGTCAGAGATTGGTACTGATAAGACCCCGAATTCGACATATATATTTATTAAAACAAAAGTACTATTATTTCTTCTAAAAATTCAATATTTTATTCTACGATTTTGGAGTTTTAACAAAAACTCCAAAATCGTAGAATAAACTGTTGAATATTTTTTCAGGGATCATGACATAAGTATGAGGGACATAGATAGCAACGAAATAAGCATTATGAGTAATTTTAGAGGGATAACACCTTTATGGTGAAAGAAAGGTATTGTTTATTCCTTTTATATTGAAAGCATGGATTGAAAGATAATTGTAGAGTCCTTGATTAACTACTACACTCCTTGTCGTGATATGATAATTATGATCTGATTTAACTGTATTATTGATTGCTTGATATCTTGAAATTATACGAGTCAGTATGCTTTAAATTATATATTTCACTTGATTGATAGACTAAAATGATAAATGATTGATTTATGAGTGAGCACGCGCGATCGCCTTGATGCAATCGTTTAATACGGACCGTGTCTTACGTACCACTTCTTACGTGTCACTGAAGTTATTATACAAAAATGCAATTAATATAATCGCGCGACTCATGTAAAGTGTCGACACAGCAAGATGTACGAGTTGGCTCGTACATGCTCCCGCGACGACAAGGATGTGAATGTTAAATTGATGAAGATGCTACAACATGATAAACAATTTTTCTTAATCTAATTGTTAGTATATGGAAACAATAGTATGAAAAGTAATTAACTATAATGAATTGAATTTGATACGATCGTCACCGACAACGTAAACTGCACGAAAAGACGGAGACGTGCTTTTATTTTGTTTACCAACACTACACGTTATACACTGAACACTTTTACTCACACGGTTACCCGATTGACTGACTATTTTATCACTGCACTGAGCACTACCGATCGAGCGACGTTGGTACCGCGGCTTTTTAATATTATCGCACTGATCACATACACTGCACTGAGTATTGTCTACGTCGCGTGGACGGTCGTTCAGCTGCCTGCGCGGCACCACTGCTGGCGCCGCTGTTGCGGTTGATCTCCGCCGAAGGCTCCTCACCGCCCAGAAAGCTGCTCCCGCGACTAATATGCTTATGATGATGTACAATACCGTATAATGATGAATGTCGTGACGGTTGATGTCGTCGTACAGCGGCACCGTCTGCTGCATATTATGTATTTGTTCCTGTATCTCAAGCAATGCACTGTTATCGCTAGTGTTCGTTTCAGTGACGTCACGAGGAGGCATAGGTATGGATATATTGAAGACGTGATTGATAGCTGATAATTTCGGGACTTCCAGATCTCCCTTGATATGCATCTCGCTTGCCTCCTGCTTGTGAGTAAATACAGTAAATTCCTTAAATTTAATTATACAACCTGAGCTTGTAGTCAGCAGGCCGACACTTGATAGTTGTAGCGGGGTAATTCGATCATCACATAGTAATTTAACCGGACATTGTTTACAACAAAAATAAAAATAAGTGTTTAATTGGTTCAATTCATGCCATTTTCTTTCGCACGGCTCCTTGTAGACGTAACATTTGCTAGTAACAGGATCTCTTTTACATAAACTTTCGTCTTCCTTGATGTTATGGACCGAGGCCTTTGTATGACATAACATTGTTTCTGAATCTTGGTGTAAGCAAGCACTTAAATCACTTTCGGTCATCGGTAACATAGCATCTTTCTTTATGTTGATTGCTAGGTAACTTGATATGGGTTCAATATGAAGCATCGTATGGTCAGTATGTAATTGTGGGACAGGTATGACTTTTTGGATTTCATACATGTCTCTGTGAACTAGAGGTACTTTGGTTTCAAATATGAGATAGCTTGTAGATATTTTTGCTTTTACTTTTAACAGATGATAGATTTTAGGTAGACTAACACTATCAAATGGAACGGATAAATCCTTTGAAATCTTTCCAGTGATGATGTTTAGTTCATGATGAAGTTGATCTGGGGTAAGTAGATGAAGACTCAACTGACCGTTGTAAATATTGGTCAAAGTATCTAACAAGGTGTCTTGCATGTGTTTGAGGTGAAGTAGTATATTGTTGGCCATCATCATAGTTAGCGTAAAGTCGTTTATAATTGAGTTTTGCAAATTTTCAGATTTCCATTCATTAACGGCGTTCTCCAAAATATGTAAACGTTGATTGATAAGCTTGTGTTGTTTGTTCATAATATTTTCAGTACGTTTCAGTAAATTGAATTCTGCTTCAACTATAGTAGTTTGATTTTTCCAAAGTAATGCTAGATGTTCTTGATTTTTCCTGATTAGTTGTATATCTTGTTCATATTTTTCGGCAAAATTGTTATCCAGGATTCCAAACAAACTATTCGCAATAGATCCTACTCCGTTTATCAATCCACGGCGTGTACGTGATTGTTTATTGTTTAACAATAATCCATTGTAATATTGCAGCTGTTCATTACTGTGCTCGAGCTGTAACATGATCGCGTCGCAATGTGAGACGTTCTTTATCTTAGTACAAATGTTTTGTAAATATTCAATGTATTTATTTAATGCTCGCGTGCCTTCCCAGTAAGGACTCATGTCGTAGTAGACTACTAGGCGCCACTCGTCTCTGATAACATACATATTTGCAATCTTTTCGAAATACAAACTTTGATTGTTTTGTAGAGGTGTTATGTTAAATGAACCTTCTGTACTTGCTATAAGGGTCATTATAAAAAGTAGTAAACCAAAAATCATTTTTGATAAACTATATGTATTTTTTCTTCTTGTTTGAGACGCGTGACAGACTTGATTATTCTCCTTTTCTCTCTGATTATTATTATGCTTCTGTGATCCTTGTTGAACTGTATGATCTTCCTGGACAGGTAAAATTGATAATTTCACGATGGGTCGTTTTATAACTCCGTTCTTCGTTCTCACTGTATTAATGCCTCGTCCTTTGCTGGACTTTACATGAACGTGTCCTGTATAATCTATACCTGTGTGGTAGAATGGGCGAGATGGATTCACTCTTGATGTGGGTAAATCTCCCATTAATTGATAGTGACGACTTGGACTATGCTTCCTACATTTTACACAGTGATAGATACGTTTTTTGGTAGCCTTCAGACCGCCTACTAGCCAATATTTTTGTCGCATAAAGGCTGAAGTTAGTCTAGCTCCACCATGGTATGTAAGTTCATGACATTCGTCGATGATTAAATCTGCTAGTCGACTACCCTTTGGAATGATTATGGGGTGTTTCATATCGGAATTGATGTTCGCATGTTTCAGCCGTCCTCCCACTCTCAGTACTTGATCTTTATCGAGAATAGGATTTAGCATAGCGATCTTGCTTTTTATTGCTATTTTATATCCGCTTTGTAATGCTGTTATTTCTTCATTTAAATATTCTTGTTGTTGTTGCTTAATTATTCTAATTTTTGCTTGCTTTATTTCCGTTAATGTTAGGTATGGTTTTCTTACTTGCTTTCTTGATACAAATCTATATATCCATGCTAAAATTCTAGTACTCTTGCTTAATGAACTATAATTGCTTAACAATTGTTTGATAATATATTCTTGTTCTGTTGTGTTTATCGTAGCTACAATCTGGGCTTTTTTCACTTCTTGATCTGTCGTGTAACTTATTTGATTGCTTGATTGCTCTTTTGATTCGAATGATACTAACCAAGTGGGTCCCTTCCACCATAACTCGTGATCTCGTAACTGTGAAGGTGTTAAGCCGCGGCTTGCACAGTCGGCTGGGTTCTCATCGGACTTAACATACCTCCAACTATCTGGATTAGCGACTTGTATAATTTGCTTAATTTTGTTAGCTACGATATGATAACTGTTGATATGATAACTGTTAAGGCATTCCTTGATTTTAGCCATTAATTTAGTTAGTAGCATGGCTGCACATAATTCTAGCTTCGGTAGAGTGTAGTTTTTGCTAATAGGTACTAGTCTTGATTTTCCAGCTACCATGATAACAGATGACTTCAGCTTGCAATAGACAACGCATGCGTATGCTTTCATTGATGCGTCGGAAAAGCCATGGAGTTCAATAGTGTAATGCTCGGTCGTTCTCAACCATCTCGGTATACTGAATTGATTTATTAATTGCATCTCATCTCTAATTTTAATCCATTCCTTATGTATGTGCTCAGGTAAAGGATCATCCCATTGTATTTTTAATGCCCATACTTGTTGGTATAAAATCTTGATTTTTGTTGAAATCGGACATAACCAACCAAGAGGGTCAAAAAGTTTTGAAATATCAGACAGCAGTGTTCGTTTTGTAGGAGGTTTCTGAGAAAATTCTATTTTTGATGTGAAACTAAATATATCATGTTGTGGATTCCAACTTAATCCTAAAGTCTTTGCTGATTCTGCTTGCTTGAAATCATAGTTAATAGATTCTTGATTACTATCAACCATTTTTAATAATTCTTGGCTATTAGACTTCCACTTTCTGAGATTAAATCCTCCAGATTTGAGAAGATTGATAAGATCCGGGATGAGCTGGCTTGCTGCCTCAATAGAATGACATCCATGCACGAGATCATCCATGAAAAATGCATTATCTATGACTCGAGGAGCTGAACTCCCCTTGTAATTATCCTTTTCATCATTCGCTAACTGTCGTAAAGTCATCATTGCAAGGAATGGCGCGGCCTTGGTGCCGTATGTCACTGTAGTTAACTGATATTCCCTCAACATATCCATAGGTGTCTCCCTCCATACTATTTTCTGATATTTCTGATCATCTTGATGTAACCAAACTTGTCGAAACATTTTTTCTATGTCTGATGTAAACCCGTACTTGTACTGTCTCCATTTGATAAGAAGACCTTGCAGATCTTGTTGTAAATTTGGGCCACTCTCCATCAAATCGTTTAAACTTAACCCAGTAGTTGTTTTTGATGATGCATTGAATACTACACGTAACTTTGTCGTAGTAGATTCCTCGCGTAACACACAATGGTGAGGTAAATAATAACTCGGCGTCAGATTACCGTCAGCTGGTGACATATGATTCAACGATAAATATTCATTTATAAATTGTTTATATTCCGTAGCAATATGATCTTGATTATTAAATTTTCTCTCAAGTTGTTTAAATTGAGCGATAGCTTTGTTCCGTGATAAGCCTAAATCTTGTTCTATGTTTTGTTTAAGAGGCAGACGGACAACGTATCGACCATCTGGGCGACGAATTGTAGTGTTATTATAAAATTCAATCACGCTTTGATCCCCTGCCGATATAGATGATTGTTCAGAGATATCTTCAATTTTCCAAAATTGTTGTATATCATCGTAGTTATTTAAAGTGACGTTGCATTGTAATGTTCGCTCTACACTCCCGCTCAATATCCAACCGAAACGTGTTTTCTGTGCTATAGGTAAGTTAGGTCCTGCTCTAAATATCCCTTCCAACAAAATACTACTGTATACGTCTGCTCCCAGTAGGAGATCCACTGAACTACAGATGTTAAAATTCGGATCTGCGAGAGGAATATTGTCTAAGAAAGTCCAGTTCGTTGTTGGGAATGTATAACTTGGTAAGTTTTTCAACAATGTTTTCATGATAAATGCATCGGTCTCTAAACAAAAATCTTCATGATACGACTGACACTTGAGTGTGATAACGCCTTTACAGTTATTCTCCCTGTCTCCAATACCCGTAATCACGCCGTGACACCGCCTTCTCCGCAACCCTAAAGCTTGCGTAGCCTTTTCTGATATTAATGAAGTTTGAGAGCCCTGATCGAGAAGTGCACGCATGCTGTGATATGATCCATCATGAGCCATTACCTTAATAACAGCGGTTGCTAACAAGATCTCAGGTGCTTGACCCTGCAATGACACGTGTGTGTTGCCATGCATATTGTTGGAAGCGTGCGCGTCATTTGATGCCGGCATAAGCGTCTTATTACTAAACGCGTCGTGTAAAATTGAGTTATGATTTTCATTGCATTCACGACAACGTTTTTCGGAGAAACATTTCTTACCCTGATGATCATAAAGACAGTTTTGGCATAATTTCTTTTCCGCAATAAATTTACGTTTTAAATATGATGGCATTTCTAAAAATTTAGAACAATAAAATATTCCGTGTTCATTATTGTTGCATAAAATACAATATTTTGCGGACTTGCTGTATTGACCGGACGTAGGTTTCGCAATTTTGTTATTTGAAGCGAATGTTTGTTTGAAATAAGTAGGTTTCTTATAGTTTGATTTGCCGTAATGATTTAAATTGTTCGATGAATGATTATAATTATGTGACTTTGATGTCGGACTTTCTTGCTTTTTACGTGAACTTTCTAGAGCAGTAAACTTGCCTTCTAGAAATTCAAAAAATTCTTTCAGCGATGGTAATTCACGAGGTCGCTTTAATGATGTTATGTACTCATTATGGGTGTCCGAGTCCAATTTTTGACTTAAAATATGAACAAGAAACGGATCCCAGTTGCTGATATCCACGCCAAGATTCTTGATAGCATTTAGCGATTCCAGGGAGGTGTCGTGGATCCTTTTGATATGTACCAGTGATTGTTGTTGTAAAACTGGTATATTCATGATAGCGTTAATATAGGATGTAAAAATTAGTTTGATATTGTTGTATCTATTATTCAGGATCTCCCAGCACGTCCCGTAGTTACCTGAACTGATTTGTAGATGCTGCACCAATCTCTCGGCTTCACCGCGCAGTTTACCTTTCAGGAACTGCATCTTCTGCGCATTTGATAGTGATGGGTTGTTGTGGATCGTCTCTGTAAAGAGATCCTTGAAGGAAATCCATTGTTGAAAATTGCCACTAAAGAATGGTATTTCCATTTGAGGTGTCGACTTATCTCTGTAACACGCCGACCACATCTTTTTGTTGATAGCTTTTTTGATATTTTCATACATGCCCTCATAATGATAAAATGTGTTATCATACTGGTTATTTTTACCTTCTAGTTCACTGTCTATTTCTAGATGAATGGAATCTATAACTGGCCAACGAGACTGCAAAGTACGTAATATATCGTCAAATTCCCATTTCTCTGTTACCATATCTAAATTAATGCTAGTTACCTTTCTCTGAAATGCTCTGAAGTTGCTCGCTTGCTTTCTAAGTAACTCATCTGTTCTGCTGTTGACGCCCTGTGATCTAAAGGAAGTCGGCTGCATAGTAACAGCGTTTTCATTCAACATACCTTCTTTCGAAGTGCCTGGCTTTGCTGCAGACGGCTCCCCCGCCGCGGGCCGGGCCGAGTTGCCCGACGCACCAAGCGGAGTAGCTGGACGTAATAGCGGAGTTGTCGGCTTGGGTTCCGGCACCTGATAATTCTGGATGACCGACCGGATATGCTCGTACCGCTCCTTACATTGATCATATTGCTTAAGAGTAAAATAGTCATGGGACTGTATACCATACCCACTTAACTCCGAATGATTGGCCTGAAACTCCTGCCAATATTGGTCAAGGGTTTCAAGTCTACGCTTGATGTAATCCTTAGTCCTGCGTTCCGGACCGTCTTTCTTAAAGTTGGGAGTAAAGCTGCTCTATAGCTCCAATTAACTGCTGTTGAGTTCCCAGTAGATCCTCCATCTCTGCTTAATAATAGGAAAGACCTTACTTGATTCCTCGGGATCCTGATGCACTGCAATCCAGTTCACCTCACGTCACCACTTGTTATGATACACTCGCGAGGTTTTGGACCACCGTTGATAAAAGAAGTTGCTCGAAGGACCAAAAAGAAGATGCTCGAAGGACCAAAAAGAAGATGTAGAGTCCTTGATTAACTACTACACTCCTTGTCGTGATATGATAATTATGATCTGATTTAACTGTATTATTGATTGCTTGATATCTTGAAATTATACGAGTCAGTATGCTTTAAATTATATATTTCACTTGATTGATAGACTAAAATGATAAATGATTGATTTATGAGTGAGCACGCGCGATCGCCTTGATGCAATCGTTTAATACGGACCGTGTCTTACGTACCACTTCTTACGTGTCACTGAAGTTATTATACAAAAATGCAATTAATATAATCGCGCGACTCATGTAAAGTGTCGACACAGCAAGATGTACGAGTTGGCTCGTACAATAATAAAGGAAGAAATATGTGTTGTATCTGTGGTGACATTGTACTATACGTCAATGAGTCAATGACTCTAAACTAAACACAACCGCAACATACCTACTTACGGCCGGTCTCAATAATGTACTAACAGATGGAAGACTGTGGATAGGGCTGTCATCTGTCATATTTGGCAATTTTTCAGAGGCAAAAATTGACAAATATGACAGATAACATACTAATGGTAGCCCTTTTCACAGCCTTCCATCTGTTAGTACATTATTGAGACCGGCCGTTAGAGTTCTAATATTTATTTATCAGTATCGGTAGCCTTGTTGAAAGGCACTTTCAAAACTGTCGACAGCGCATCAAATCGAGTAAATACGTGGCGCCGTAATCACGATTCGAAAACCGAAGTAAATCTGTAAACTTCTATTTAGATTAGCCGACATCAGTACTGAGTCACCGGCCCAGGGGCTCCGGGTGACAGGGCGCCGCCCGCCGGCCGGGGACGTCGACTGGGAACCCAGTAGCGCCGCGCCGAGTACCGTTGAAGAACATGCGTCAAAAGCCCCAAATAAACTCGCCGTCATACTTCACGCATACGTAACATTAATCCTTGTGGAGGACACTTCGCTCTTTAGTTTTCCGGGTTTGATGACTGCCACCTTTTTGACACCTTTGGTCGAAATTTTGCACTGAATAAATGCGAGCAGAGTTCGGGAGTTGTGATAATAACAACTACATTATTATTTGATGACTGCAGACTTTAATAAAATTGTAAACCGAAATGTTTGACACCTATTTTAAAATATTGCAGAACAACACCTGCGTAGTCACTTGCAATAAATAATTATTGTTATGATGGGAGTCGCCTGCAAGCAAATGTAAAAGTTCAGAAAATAGAGTAATATTGTAATTTTGCAACTATTTGATTCACGATTATAGCTCTTTCCTTATTGCCCTTATTATAATATATAATAATTATGCCCTTGTCCTCAAAACTTTGGGTTAATACTATAAATTGCTAATACGCAGCTAACAATAAGGTATACTACCTCAATTACCTCATGGAAAGTGGTTACCAAGGCTCATGATTCATAGCACCAAAGGCAATTTCCCGGGTTTCCCGGCTTTAATGTTGCTACAACGGTTACCAAATTATTTGAAAATTGTTTTGTTGTTGTTTATTGTGATGATTCCTGTACATTAAAGAGCAATAAATAAAATTGAATGCAAAAAGCGCATTAATTGCATTCAAGAATTGTAAGCAAGTGTTATCACGCAGATTTAAATTGTAAGGTTTGACATGTGAGAGTTCCTAACGTTCCTAACCACGACTAGAATTATTCATTACGCGTATCTAGAAATTCCGACATATGTATATAACTTTGGATCATTCATTCGTTAACTTTAGAATCAATTTGGTACAATGTACAAGGTAAATATGTTAAAACCTTTATAGAGTGCGCCCGATAAGATACCACCTGGTAATTCAAGGTAATAATAATAGAATTATCAGTTGTTAATCACAAACATAATATAAATATCGCTCATCCAACAGAACAAGACACTGACGTCATTACAAAAAGGTCGAAATTGACATTTAGACGTGACAAGTTCTCGTTGTGAAAGCTCTGCGTAAAGAAAAAGCTCATGAAAAATTGCGAAAACATAATAACGTCATCGTTCTGTTGGATCCGCGATGAAGGGGTGAATTTTCTGTCGGTAAAATGGTTTTTGGTAAAACAAACTTTGCCATTATATATAACTTTTTAATTTCTTTTGACTGAAATAAATAAATTCATAATTAATAGACTATGATAATAAATTAATGACATACCTACTACAATACTTTAGTAAAGCTACATCCAAATCCATTGCTGTTTCTGACATTAGAGCGGGGAATAAGCACAGTCAAAGAGAAAAATCGATAAACAGAAGAAAAATGTAAAAGTATTGTTACGGGATCTATTGTGTTGGTAAATATTCCAATATTAGTCAATATGTAAATAATCAGTTAAGAGGATATCGGAGCATGATACTGTGCTCAGGATTGGCTCCCGACGAGGGAGCTACGTTACGGATACGGTTAACATGACAAAATATATTAAGGTCTGCATTGAATTATTACGATATAGCACGCTTATATACTTTGTTATAATTGTTTTTATAGTATTGATTTATTTTATTACAGCTATACATACATTTGATAACTTAAATCGGAAGAAAATAAATTAATTTAACCGTAGTTGGTTTACAAAAACTTTTCGCAACGTTAATTTTGCTTAAATTGGAAAATATGTTAGTGTGTAAATATAAGATCTAGTTAAACCGTTAAATTCTAAGGAATATTTATTGAGCTAATTGTAGTGATGATCCACCTCCAGTACTGCACAGTGCACACCATAAACTTTGCAGGCATGACATCGTCCCCGAGAATAGACCCGACTCGGAACACGCATAATGAACGCAAACTAATATGACGACTATATTAGTGATGATTCGGATGTTTACGAATGCATTTAATATTGTTTCCAATTGTATTATTACTTATACCTACATGCGGATGCAGCGCGCGCGAGAGAGTTTTAATGTTACTCTTATATTGGATCCAAAACCGATTTAACTACAGTACCTACATTGTTTGCTAGGCTACCAAGTTTGCTGCACGTATAGGTCCTTACCGCTTATAGCAGTGATAGCCTAGCGGTAGAACGTTGGTCTCCCGAACGAAGGGGCCCGAGTTCAAACCCTGGCACGCACCTCTAATTTTCAAATATTATGTGCGTATTACAAGTTAATTATCTTATCACTTGCTTCGGTGAAGAAAAACATCGTGAGGAAACCTGCACACCGGAGAGTTCTCCATAAAGTTCTCGAAGGTGTGTGAAGTCTACCAATCCGCACTTGGCCAGCGTGGTAGACTATGGCCTAATACCCCTCACATTGTGAGAGGAGACCCCGAGCCCAGCAGTGGGACAATTATGGGTTGTTGCTTGCTTGCTTGCTTTGCTTGCTTATAGGTCCTTACCGCAACAGATGAGGCCTGCAACTTGTCTACTTCAACACGCTTTTATATAAACTATTTACATCCGTCATAAAACCGATACCGAAACGAGAGTCCGTCATTTGATGACGATCAATATCGAAACAAGCTGACATTAAATTAATAAAAATTGCAACCCTATAAAGCTCTACAAACTTTTTATAATGTATATAGATAGATATAGATTACAACCTTTTTATATGTATATTCCGAAGGTTGTAAATACATTTGGTATAAAGAATAAATTCCTGAAAACGAAAGGAATGGTTCGTATGATCAAGAAAACCCTCCAATCAATTAATTTTTGATCCAGGAATGGTCTTCCTACGTGCCTGAGCCTTAACCGGCCAAAGTGGAGTACGTACAGGTAACTAAAGCTGAAGGACCAGGGCCCTGTTTAATAAACGTTACAATTCGACAATTTTGTAAATAAGTGACATATTTGTTAAGTTGTATGACAATTGCTGTTTAATAAACCTTACAATTATGTAAGAATTTTACATATATAAATCTTACAAATATTAGAATTGTAAATGCTGTTTAATAAACGTTTACAAGTGTAGAAAACGCCTGTAGATTTCGATAAAATATTGTATCTACAAATTTGTAGTTGTAAGTCTGAGTTGTAAGTTACAAATTACATAAAATGTAATTTTTTTTAAGAAATTTACGGTAGTAGATGTCAATTTTAAAATATTCAGTATTTGGTTTTACCAATTAGTTTACAGACTGCTTTTCTATTTGTAAGGAAAACTGTTTTATTGAACAATAATTGTAATTACAAGTTTACATATTTTGTAAAATTGTAGTACAATTCCGACAGGTGGACTTGTCTTGTGTCAGAATTTTACAGTTTAGTGCCTCAACCTAATAAGTAAAGAAATTTTATTGTTATACACAAAAAATGGTTCTAACAAGTAGTAGTAGTGGTAGTGATAGTAGTGATGATGAATATATTCGTATATAAGTGAAAGGCGACGGCGAGTTTTAGCTGATGCGCATGGTGTAACTAAAGGAACCGAATAAAACATCTTTATTCTCGTATATTAAAGACAAAATCGTGATTTTATTATTGTGCTCCATGACTTGAAAAACAACACGTCAATGTCAAATTAAAGGTATATCTATATATATAAAAATGGATGTTGCTAAGCGCTAAACTCGAGAACGGCTCGACCGATTCAGCTAAAATTTTTTTTGTATGTTCCTTGGAGTCCACGGAAGGTTTTTATAATATTAAAAAAAAAAAAAAAAAAAAAAAAAAAAAATTGCGCGGACAAATCTAAAAAAATACTTTTCTTTTCACATAAAAAATTGTTTCAGCATGTATGGTAGATGGTAAATATTCGAAACGGTATCCACGGGAATTAGTAGCAGAAACAATTACCGGGAATGATGGCTATCCGCTATATCGTCTCCGATCAACTGCAGATAAAAGAAGATCAACAGTTGTGTAAAAGTAAATCAACAAAATATCGAAATTGATAATCGTTGCATTGTTCCTTATTCACCAATCCTATCAAAGACTTTCAAGGCGCACATCAACGTTGAATCTTGCCATTCCGTAAAATCTTTAAAATACATTTGCAAGTAACAAAAGCCATATCACTTGACTGTGATTGGAGTTAGTGCTTAGATTTCTGTTGATGAAGTTAACCAATACCAAATGGGCCGTTACGTTAGTAATAATGAAGCAATTTCGCGCATTTTTTCTCTTCCCATTCATGAAAGATACCCCACTGTAGTTCATTTAGCAGTCAACTTAGAAATTGGCCAAAGAGTATATTTCACTGCACAGAACGTACTACAACGAGTTATTCAACCACTATCTACAACCTTAACCAGTTTTTTTGGTATGTGTCAGAATGATGATTTTGCTCGAACACTGCTAGCAGCGTTTGCAGCTGTTAGAAAATGATTCCCATTGGGATCAAATCTCAAATGATGCTGTAATTTCTTTTGCAAAGCAAAGCAAAGCAACAACCCATAATTGTCCCACTGCTGGGCTCGGGGTCTCCTCTCAGAATGTGAGGGTTAGGCCATAGTCTACCACGCTGGCCAAGTGCGGATTGGTAGACTTCACACACCTTCGAGAACTTTTTTATGGAGAACTCTCCGGTGTGCAGGTTTCCTCACGATGTTTTCCTTCACCGAAGCAAGTGATAATTAACATGTAATACACACATAATATTTGAAAATTAGAGGTGCGTGCCAGGATTTGAACCCGGGCCCCTTCGTTCGGGAGACCAACGTTCTACCGCTAGGCTATCACTGAATTTCGAAATTTAATTTCTTTTAAACCTCAGCAAATACGAACATTGTTTTCTATAATTATATCGATATGCTTCCCGTGAAACCCAATTGATTTATGAGTCAAATACAAAGATGCTATGTGTGCCCATGATATCTTGCATCAAATGCGCACTAGAAAAGGGAATATACATTAACAATAGACAAAAGAAATTTACAACGATAATAATAGTTGAGGACATGTGTTTGATGATGTCAAACAAAGTATCATCTCATTTAGGCATGGCCGTGCCTAATCGCCCAATGCACGACGTTGCTTTAAGGGAATCACAATAAATGTTCCGCTGTTGAACCAACAACAAAAATTTGTAAATGATGGAACTGGAGGAATTTACTATTTGGACGCTCCAAGTGGTACATCTTCATCTGGAATTGCAGCCACATTATTGAAAGGCGGTCGAACAGCCGATTTAGCGCTAAAATTTCCATTGAATATTCATAGCAATGAAACTTCGACCTCCAACATTTCGAAGAACACAGCAATGGCAAAGGTTTTGCAGCAATGTAAGTTGATAGTGTGGAATGAATAAAAAGTCTTTGGAGGCATTAGACAGAACTATGAAAGATCTACGAAACAATCGAAACCGATTTGGTGGAGCGATGATTTTATTACCAGGAGATTTCCGTCAAACACTACCAGTGATTCCTCGGTCAACGCCAGCGGATAAACTCAATGCATGTTCAAAGTCCTCCATTTTGTGGAAATACGTAAAGATACTAAATTGAAACAAGAATATGCGTGTACTATAGCAAAATGATCAATCTAGAGAAATATTTTCAAAGCAACTTATTGACCTTGGTAATTGCAAAATCCCTGTTAATGATTCGACTGGCTGCATTATATTTTTGTCAGTTTACTGAAACAACAATCGAGCTCATACAAAACGTGTTCCCAAACGTCTCTCAAAATTACAAAGATAATTTGTGTCTGAGCGAACGTGCTATATTAGCTGCCTGAAATTGCCGGTGAATTAAATACATACAAATTACACATACCTACAGTTGATTGGGCAACTAATCAAGATGATGTCGTCAACTATCCACCAGAATTGTTAAATTTTCCGGGATTGACACCTTCAATGGAAAGTAGGATCGGTAGTCATAATGTTAAAAAATATTAAATATTAAATTATTTTTGTAAGTAATCGTCGTTTATTGTTGAGATATAAATAACGTGATCACTCGAAAAAAAAATATTTAATTTTTACTGTTAACTTTTGACAGAACGAAGTCTGTCCGGGCAGCTAGTTATAAATAAAATCCTAATTTTGTTATTATGTTCCATGAGTTTCGTTAAAAATCAAACAAATAGAAAAGCAGTCTGTAAACTAATTGGTAAAACCAAAATCTGAATATTTTAAAATTGACATCTACTACCGTAAATTTCTTCAAAAAAAAATATTACATTTTATGTAATTTGTAACTTACAACTCAGACTTACAACTACAAATTTGTAGATACAATATTTTATCGAAATCTACAGGCGTTTTCTACACTTGTAAACGTTTATTAAACAGCATTTACAATTCTAATATTTGTAAGATTTTTATATGTAAAATTCTTACATAATTGTAAGGTTTATTAAACAGCAATTGTCATACAACTTAACAAATATGTCACTTATTTACAAAATTGTCGAATTGTAACGTTTATTAAACAGGGCCCTGTAAAGAGAAAATGTTTATTAAACAGAAATATGTAAAATTGTAGGTACAATTTTACAATTTTGTACATTTTCCACCATGGTAAACTTGTAAGTTGTATTCTTTATTAAACAGAAACTTGTAGATTTGTAACCTGTAAAATACAATTACAATTTACAATTTGTAACGTTTATTAAACAGGGCCCTGGGGTAGAGTTGCTTAAGAGAAATATATAACAAGAGATTGGAATGTTATGGAACAACCATGACGTTGAACTTCTTCCTTACTGAATATTTTTAACTGACTTCAAAAAAGGAGGCGGTATTCAATTCGACTGTATTTTTTTGTTTGTTAGCTCAGAACTTTCGATTGGGTGAACCGATTTTGATGGTTCTGTTTTAATCAAAAGCTAGTGCTTGTCATACTTAAAGAGCGAGATCTGACGAGTAGTTTTTGAGTTACTTATCACTAATTTTGAAGTCGGTTATTTTTTGTCAAGAATTATTTTATGTATCACTATGCCGTGAGAGGTCCAAGGTCAGAGGTAAATGACAATAACATATCAAAAGAGAAGTTTCTCTCTTATTACTATAGTGATAACTGCGATAAGATGATCGTGTCATTACGTATTACGAGTATTAACAGTTGTGCAAATAAGAATAATAGGTACATCATTATCCCGAACTTTACCTTTAGCTGACACAGCTGGTGGCTCCGCCGACATGGTGGCGCGGCGACACTCACACCACCAGCAGTCCAGCACACCACAATAACTACTCACCTAAAATTACAACTACGAGTAGTACTACGGGAGCCGATTGATTATAAACTTGCTGTTGTTATAGCATAACCATCACATCGTTTAGTCTGTGGCATCGATGGCACGTGTCAAGAAACGGTCACAGCGCATCATACGTTCCATTCGACGTCAGCGGGGTGAGCATCATCAGCGGCGGCGGCATGACCGGCGTGCTGCCGGGCTGGCGAGCGGGAGGATCGGAGACACGCGCTTCCCGCGGCGGCCGGCCCGGGACTGGCGGCCCTGGTGGGCGCAGCGCGCGGGCGCGGGGCCGCAAGGGAAGGCAACACAGCCTCCAACCAATAATAAGTATGTAAGTACGAGGGTTGGTGCTATTTTTAGAGCTAAGGCACACGTAACCGGTCGCGTTACAGCGATGTGCGGTGTGCCATCGGACTCTCATAAATAGTGAACGTCCGCTGATCAGCGCGGCAGTGGCCAGCAGGGCCGACGAGGACGGCGCGGCGGCGCGGCGGCGGGGTGATGCGCCCTGCTCCCGCAGTCGACATGTTGGCAGGACTAGTTCGAGCCACTCGACGGTCACGGACATCTCCTCCCAGCGATTACACTTGAAAAGCTATTAACGAGGCAATAAGAATGAGGCCGAGTTTCTTAAGATAGACCATAAAACAGTATCGGTTCATTTTTCCTTATATTGAGCGCAGTAAAAAAAAGTAAACACATGGTTTTCGCGACCTAGCACAGCCTCGTTTACCTCGTAGAGAGAGGATTATGTTGATGCTGGTATTATGTTTTAGTGAAGCGCCGCCGAGCAATTTTCATGCAAATGAATGTTTATCGCTGCAATATATTATACTCTAATGTTTGTTTACTCATTCCGCTCCTGAGCGATGACGGAATATTTCAACGAGCGTCCTTCACAACGAGGGACACGTTAGACATGGTTTTGCGATGACAGTGGGACTGGAGGCGCACTGCAACTACGAAAGGCATGAACCAATCGGTACCATGCAGGTTCCGTAACACGTAAACTATTACGTATTCTATCCAATCGGAAATGTCGTCAAAATTAGCAAATGTTTATAGGAGCATCTCATCGACACAGAATCCTGTAACACATACGCTCAAAATTTTGTAGGTCTAGGTAGAGCATAGACATGCATATTAGCATACTATGAGGTAGAGCTTTCAAAACGCCACGTGGTACCCCGTGCATAGTTAGGTACAACCTCCCACCCCACCGCGTCCTCCCACCGCCCGGCGGCGCCACGTCGTCGAAGCAGTCCACCAGCGCGGTGATATGCATCACCCCAGTCCCCGCCATATCTATTAGTGGACGTTCCATAACACTCGGCGCTCGCAGCTCAAAGCTCTCCTATCGCTATCTACAATATCTACCTGCCAAGACAAGTATCCTTGTCCACCCACTCTATATATGCTTGTATGAAAAGACTTTATGTTGATATAAACTATGTTTTTTCTGCGATCCATGTCGCTTCCTCTTTCGTAGGTGACCGAAGCCGAAGTTAATAAGCACATTAGAGCTTAATTTTGTGCGAGATTAAGGTAATGTTAGGGTAACATTATACTTGAATTTCACTGCGACGTCTGCGGCTACTCTATAACGCAAGCTACTCTGCAACTTGCACCAATAAATTCTTAGAAATTCCGCCGGCATTAGACCGACTTCCACGTGTAACTTCCACCAAGGTAATTGGTTCTAGTGGAAGTTATAGCTTAGTTTACAAGTTCAGGGACGATTTACTGGGTCTAAGTTATAAGACATACATGAGCAGTATAACAACCGTTGGCTTCGAGCCAGAAAATTCCGGCCGCGGAAAACTAAACACCTCGAAGCTATTCAGGTACTTAGACGTGGTCGTTTAACATATTCGACGGGTCCCGTGTGAAATCAGCTCTTATTAAAACGCTGCGCCCCGGACACTCGTTGATATCTTTTGTATTCCACTTAGCAAGCGGGTGCTTACGACCCAAGGTTTCATTTAAAATCGATTACAGCACTTGCAAGGAATAGCTCGCAGTAGGTACTATCGACGATGAAAAACATGGGACAAAAACTTGTGGCGGCAACAGGACCCCGATAGGGAGGTACGCGGCGTTTCCTAGAAGCGGGCGGTTGGGAAGTATTGGGGGCCCCCAGCCCCCAGCCCCCGGACGCACACCTCCCCCCGCGCCCCCCGCGCCGCCCGGACTCCCGGGAGCGACTCGCGGTGCGTGGGCGTGTGTTGACAAACTGCGTTGCTGATTGTGAGTCTATTTCCAGCCGGAGCCACGCCTATGTCCTCCACCGCGGTTCCGGCGGGCGGACCCCACCCCGGGCCACCCCTCGCCCTTGACCTTCCGTTTCCAAACAACGGCAGTCACAACAAGCGGAGACATTTCGGTGATTTGTTTCACACGTCCGGTGACGGCGGTGACTCGGTTCTGTCGAAGGAGCTGCGGTCGATACGCCCTCGTTCCGGACATAATGCACAACCTGCGCATCAATCGCAATATCTAGCAGGTAGAGCTACCTACATACAGCGATTGTACGGGTAACAAGTTACCAACTAACAAGATATTATATTTGATACTAGGTATATACTGACATTATAAAACATAATATTTTCCGCCTGAACACGATCTAAATCTCAATAACATTTAATTAAACAACTCAACTACAGTTATAAAAAAATTTAAATGTCTGCAATTCACACGTGGTAGAAGTGAAACCTTCAAAATTTTTGTTTTCAAGATAATGAGACGAATGTAAAATTTCGGGAAGATGATAAATGTAGGTTTCACTACTCCGCTTCGCTCCGCCCCGCTCCGCTCCGCTCCCCTACCCCTCACTCCTCTACCCTACCCCCGTACAATGCTTCCTATCTCACTTTAGAATTTATGTGTTTGTCTCTTTTTACTGGACAGTTTCGTTTCATAAAATTTCAAGTCACCCCCGTACTAAAGACTAAAGTTTTCACTTCAAAATAAAGAAAACTTGAACCAACTCCAAAAAGAAAACTAAAAATGGCAATGAAAAATATCTAAATGGAAAACACACCTGTTTAAATATTGATGTAATTAAAAAACAACGCTACCTATTGAAAGTCAGCGCAGAAGCGGATGGGGTAACAAAATTTGCGTCTAGAAAGAAATTCAAGACAATTTTTATGTAAATAAGTAGTCGACTAATGAAAAGACGAGCCACGGCAGGGTCAGGCACGGATGCTAGCCTTTCAAAAGAATTTGCAAACAGATTTTTCGAGTTGTCTTCGACGACCATCGATACACATCGTAATCGACAGCTACAAATGCCGAGTCAGGGTCCGTTCTCTCCGCTACTCTGTACCCACTGCATATTGTAATGACCTGCACCCCGGTGTCTAAGGGTACGCAGACGAAAGCTCAGTGGTGGAAAGACAAGGGCCAAATTCTCGGGCCAGCAACAACTAAATTCAGTCCGATAGAGACTTTAGTGGAACATTTAATTTCACACTTCAGGCGATGCTTTAATGTTGTCAGATTCAATGCTTTCCCATCCTCGTCGACCCGACGTACAGCCAGATTTCATATCACCTGGTAGGCACAGTCGACGCGGTTTGACTCTACATTAGTTATGCGTAGCACTCTTTATATATCAGCCCCAATTAAAAGTCAATCTTCATAACTTACATACCTAGTAAGTTATTGATCAATTGATATTGACATACATAGCAGATATAAAATGAAATGACAGAGCCGACGACGATGATCCGAAGTCGAAGAACATCTACAGATTTGAGGATTATTATATGTTGCACAATAAGTACCTTTCCGCTGGATAATATTCATCTCTCTAAACATAGTAAGCTCAAAAACATAAATGTTCGTATCTAATAAAATGTTCCAGAACCGTCATATTATGTAGTATCACATGAATCATAATCATATTATATTATCAAATCCACGAAACTCTTGCGATAGGAGTTGGGACAATGAGTCAGTCATAAGTGATACGTGAGAGTTACGGCTCCTAAGACCTAATCCTAATGGAATGGCTCGAACTATTCAGCCTGGCTGATTTAAAATTCAGAATAACAGGATTTAAGACACGATCACACGTGGCTTAAAAACGCTCCTACAATAATATTATTATAATTAATAACAAATGAAGTAGGTACGCGTTACCGTGCGGCACGAGGTGGCGGCTGGCGCCGACCGTGGCAGTAGACGCTACGATTATTTGCATACCATATCTAACCTTTATAATTTTTAATGTGCAGGTCACACTAATAATTAATTAGGTATACGTTGAGCTCATAAGTTCCGCGTTCTTACGCGCGTACCATAAATAGGTACATGTACTATTATGTTCGAGCTCGATCCGCCAATAAGCATACATAATTATGTTTTCTGTGATAAAATATAAATCGAAACCACTATATGCACAAAACTCCTCCGTATACTAGGACTTTGTCCGCGTTTTCAGAGGTGCCCTATGTGTTACTCCAGAATTCCAGAACATGGTCTAATTGTGTGGTAAATTCAATGAAATTTGTTATTTTGGCGTAAAGGGTTATAAGCATCAGTGCATCCTCACAAACTTTCACATCTAGTAATATTCGTTCGACTAGATTCCTTTATTGTACCATTGCTTTTTGATGTAACTTTAATATGCTCGCAAATCAAGTTAAATATACCTAGTTACTTAAGTTAGTTAAGTTTTCTCTGTAAGTGAAATGTATTATTTCTTTGAGAAAATAAACCTTGAATCCTAAAGTCTAAATTTTATAAAAGTCTAATCTAAATAAACCTTAAATCCTAAAATCTATAAGTCTTAAACCAGAAATCCTTTCCACGCGTAAAAGAAGGTTACCGAGCTTCGAACTGGTGGCGAATCCTGTGGGGGAGAGGGCGCGGGGTGCGGGGTGCGGGGTGCGGGGCGTGGGGTGCGGGTTGCGGGGCGCGAACACGCCGAGGCGTAAGGCTGCCGCTATTTATATATAATCGATAGCCGGCCGGCCGTGGCCTTGGCGTGCATCGATCCACTCGGCTGTTGGAGACGAGCCTCCTAGACCCGAGCCCCAGTCCCGAGCCCCGCTACCCTCCATTTGTTATTAATTGAACACTTGACTAATAAATTGCGACAAGCCGGCATTAGAAATCATTCTCATACGGAGCTTACATTCTACTTAACATAACTTTTTATATGTCCGAATATTTCACGTCGTGAATAGTTATGCGTAATATACATGGTATTAGATTTACTTTTTAATGATATGTCTATATTTGGAGCGAGCAAGAGCATTTTGACAATAATATTAAGGCTTGGTCCGGATGAAGGGAATCCAGGGGTGATCACCTTCTACTCCTAATATTCAGAGTGAGAGTTTGAGTAATATAATCGTTACCACTGTATCACTGGCTACGTTTATACACATTTGCGAATATTATGAAGAACCATTAGATTTACTTTTAAGGAACAATTATTTCTTCTGTGATAATATACGAAGGCATTTGAACACTGTATTTCAAATGTCAAGCACTTCTGACAACAACAAAAGCGTCCGTATCGTCTTGTATTGACAGAGCGACTACGAGAAGAACGGTCAATTGCCTGTTCTTACTCTCTTCATCGTCGGCGCGCTCAATTTGACAGTAATACTACTAAAAACCAATTATTTATTGATAACCATATTGCTATGCTACCACACTGACCTGCATGTGAAGACTGCCCTGGGTCATCAGCCATATCCAGGTTGCAGCCACAGTCCTAAAACAATTGTATTAGTTAGTAAAGCAATGCAAAAAACTATATTTTTTTAATTATAAAACGAGGCTGAGTCTGTATTTTAAAACTCACCACTTGCAAAATGAAATTTATGTATTTTAGCTGTAGGTACTATTTTTTAATGTAAGCATTAAGGTTCCTGAAAGTGAGGCTACTTGCTAAGACGATACAAAACAAAGATGTACTTTATATAAAACAGATATAAACCTTTTACTTGTCTCAAAAATTATCATTCAAGTATATTATTAGAATTTAAAGAATTCTCAAAAGCCACAACTAGGACTATCCTTGAGGAGAGAGTTCCAATCATAGTAAAGCTCATAAGTGTCATTACTGCGAAAGGTATTTAATTCTGAATTGTCATTATGGTAGTCCAGGGTCATTGGACGTCACCGAAACTGGGACCCCTACTTCAAGTCTTCACATAAGGTTTGTATTAACAGTATGTAAATTAAATAACCTATGAGAAAACAATTTGCTGAGTGAACACTAGTCAGGTGGAACAAGACAAGTCATTTGGCAACTGATTCAAGTGAGAGGGCCATGGGTGGCCAACCAAGCTTCACAGATACAAAATAATACCTATCATAATATTAGTTAGGTACTTGAATGAGATTTTACTTGGATGGATGATTTTTCTAATTTTTAAGGTAATTTTTGCCTTTCAAGCGTCGATATGTAAGTTTGAAGTTTGAGCAATTGATCCTAAGCGAACAGCCGAGTTTATAGTTGGATGGGTGACCACTAGTGACAAAAATTTCTTGAGTATTCCGTGCTCTCGAGGGCACAAAGCGTCATCTGTCCCAATTATTATCTTAATATAGCAGTTGTCAAGCCATATCAGAAGATTGTGGGCAGCGTGAAATCTTCCCGCACTTAGGCTTGCCACTAACCCCTCCACTAATACACACTGGGGCAGTGTGGTGGAGTATGCTCTAGGCCTGCTCAAAAGAAGAGTCCCATGATTACTAATGGGCCATAAATAGTTGAAGCCTATATATTCTATGCACCTATATGTAATTTTTTTGTGTTATTTCAATGTACTTATTTGCTGACATAAAAAGAACTTAACTAAAAACAACATAAAAACTGATAACCGCCTTTTATAATGTAATCTAGCCTAAAGTACAATATACTTTTTATGGTACAAAGTCTTTATGTATTTCAAAATCATCCTATTTGTGATTATCTAAACACTTCCAAAATATAAAAATAGCCTTACTCTTTTAAAAGTCTTTCAATCTTTCTTTATGGCTATTAAGAAAGTAAATAGTTCATGAACACCTCAACAATTTATAGAAATAACTATTAAGAAGCATGCCAATAGGATTCCAATTATATACAAATTGTGATTCCATCACATGACACCACTGACCAGGACCACGGCTGGAGATGGCTTCACTGCGCACTAAAAGCTCATAAACATCCAAATAAGTTTATAAAGCGGGGTAAAGGTCATGTTTTGTTTTGATGGAAATGCATCAATTTCTAAGTCAATATCAAAAAGCAGGCAATTATATTATTCGCTAAATATACGGACTGAAGCCAAAACAACGAGGCTCACAAATTTAAACATACAACAATAAAATTTTCCTATCAGTAAACATACAAAAAACACTACTAACCCGTTTCTAGCCCAGCTGGACTTCCAGGAACTTCACAGCAAGTTTTCCACAAACGGCACTATATTACAGCGAATAACACGACACAGGTTGCACCATTATATCAAATTTAACACAAAACTGCACGTTAAATAACAATCACTGCTTTAATGATAAAAATTATGTGCGAAATTGCAAATACAACATGAATGTTTTGGCCTGATTTTTGACGTCTATACGATTTTGTACTGGATGTCGCCTGTCGGAAAATATTCTGCCAGCCCGTGAGTTCATCATACGTTGCAAATGACCCAATTCTCAGTACCGTGATTGGCTAGCAAGATTCATATTCGTAATTCTGCTCGTATACACCAATGATAACATTGCGATTTTTTCCACGCAATGAAAACTAATAATGACATTATTGAGTAATGACATACATGACATAGCATGGCTGCGTTCCAGTAGACGCTCACATCGCTCACAACGATCAAAACGCGTTCTACATGGCGACCACGGTCGTCATGGTCGCGGTGAAAACGTCATTGATGACGTCATTAATTTCGCTCACGGCAGTTCACGGCACGCTCAAAACAACCCACCTCACGGGGTGGGTCGAAGTGCCCGTTCCACTTGGGTGTATGATTGTAACGCTCACAAGCTAGTGGAACAGGAAAAACCGCGGTCGTGAGCGTGATCGTTGTGATCGTCTAGTGAAACGTAGGGCATAGAGCATATAATGACGTACGTAAGGTGTTAAAACTTCCTATTAATTGTCTGTGTTATTTGAAAATTATATTGAAATACTTTATTGAAAATAATAAAGGTGCAATAAACAAGATGCGAGCCCAAATACTAACAATTTACAATACTAACATTTCTAACACAGGTTTTAGTTCCTATCAAAATTTGGTCTACCAAATATTGGTCTAAATAAAATTGTTCATCTATACCTTGTTCACAAATCTTACAATTAGCATTGACATAAATTATATGGACGCGCTCTTTCTAAGGAATTTCGTGTCACGCTTTCGTGCCACAGAGAACTCAATCACAGAGTCACTATGCGCCCAGTGTTGCCAACACCCTACTCCGAAAGAGATCATGGATACATTACTATAACTGGACATATACCATGGATATATTACTCTGTCTGGATTACATTGTAGAGGTACCTGAGGATTAATTACGTCATAACGGAATGACCATTTCTGTAGTGTTCATCCATTCATCAAAAAAAAAATCAAAAAATCGTTTCTTATTCCAGAATTTACATTTTGTTACAATATGCGTGGGATCTTTCCATTTAAGTATATAAAACTTGTGCTATCTATAGTCCCAGGATATATCATTCGATTGTGTTAAAATATTTTTATGTGTGTTGTGCACTTAAAATAAAAGAAATGTATCGTAATAAATTACACTGTAGCCTCATTGAAATATTATAGTGTATTTTTGTAGAAACATCAAAAAGAGGAATTGGCAATTTAAATACTTTAATTGTCGTTTCTTTGTTTTCCAGGTAGGTTTGTGTGATTTAGGTTGTATTTAGTCATACTCATAATGTATGATAAGCTTAAATAAAACTTTGTTGTTCAGAGCAACACGTAGTTTATTATCAATTCTTTAAATCCCGACTGATTGTCATATATAATCACATTAAGTACTTCACCTTATTGCACACATCTCTCATATTTATTTACCCAATTACTTATAGTTATACACAAAACTATATATACACAGACATACAACATATATATAGGATAAACAACAATTTTTGGAGTTTATTTATTAATTTTTTAGTTTGATTTTTTTAAATGAAATGTAGGTAATTTCTTTCTTTCTTTCTTTCTTTCTTTTTTCTTTAAATATTAAATTGTCATTGGTCCTCAATAAGTCCACGAAGTTTGAAAGAAATCTGAGCGTTTCAAGTGAGCCAAAATCAAGTCCAAAGAGAAGTTACAAACAAACAAACAAACCAACAAACAAACATACAGGTGAAGTAATATAAAGCGTTAAAACTTAGGGAACGTTCCCAAACCACGTGACACATTTAGGGGGGGGAGGGGGGTCCGCAAAACACCACGCTTGGTCACAGGGGGGAGGGAGGGGGTTAGGTTTTTGTCACGTGGTCAATATCCACTAAGGGAATCTCCCGCTTTCTCGAGCTATACTTATTCACCTCCAGGAAGTTGGCGCCACACTTTAAAGTTACAAACATTTTGAAGGTTGTTCTAGGTTTGTTCTACATTGTTCCAAAACGCCATAGGGCTGAGAATTAAACTTTCAGAGAAAATCCAAAAAACGCGAGTTTTGAGCTAGCACCGCACTTTCAAGGTATCGTGATTCTAACGCGACGATGACGATGCACAGAAATTGCCTTGAATGGCTTTGGTCAGAGACCATAACGCT
Organism: Thymelicus sylvestris; assembly: GCA_911387775.1. NCBI lineage: Eukaryota > Metazoa > Arthropoda > Insecta > Lepidoptera > Hesperiidae > Thymelicus > Thymelicus sylvestris. The sequence continues at coordinate 15,999,885 of OU426899.1, read as the reverse complement.
CGGCTACCACACGGATAGCTCAGCAGTCTCTTGCCGGTTCTGTGTATGTGCTTGAACTTTGCCTTGGTGATTTGCTTCTTTGAGGATCACAAAGCAGCATTAAATTTCTTTTTCAGCTGACTCATAATGGTGCCTCCGAGCTCACGCGCCTCTACCCAATCCTGATAAGAAGATTGCTTCAGGCTAATTAATGCAGTTTCAGTCAAACCAGTCCTGGGTTTTACCCCAACGGGTACCTATCGGCTACCACAGAGCTTGGAATGTAACATTCCATGCCCTGGAGTACCACATCAGCTATGAAAAGCGCACAAGCGTCGTGATCAGCTTAGGAGAAACAAATTCCCCTCCACGGGAAAGACTGGCCCAACTTCACCCACATGATGCCACCTTACAAATAAATTTTCTTCGAACGCGATATTTTGGATCAATATACTCGTAGAATAACTCTATGACAATCCAGACCAACCGCCAGAGCTTCCTAATTTGTTTTTACGTTTGTGAAGAATTTTTTTTTTCGAACGCGATATTTTGGAACAATATAGAACAACCGCCAGAATCGCGATACATTAAAAGTGCGGTGCCAATTTCCTGTACATTAATTATTTATATACGACCGTTTACTCTAGCGCTTTTAAATCTCACAGGTGGAAACACATAGATCAGCACTATATTGTACCTATATAGTGCTGATTGAAAACTGACTTTGAAAATTCTAGTCTCAGTAGTTTTGGAGATGGGGGGAATAGTCAACTTTCGCTTTCAATTTTCGTTCTTTCTTGAATAATTTTAAAATTATCAAATCTATACTATAATAAAACTCAAATACGTATTTTTCAGTTTTTCAAAATTTTGCAAAAAAAAAGAAAAAAATACAAATTAATGTGAATTTTGCTTATTTTTCAAAACCCGCTCCTGGAGGAATCCTTTGTGATTTTATCGGGGGGTTAGTATATAAATTACTAAATATAAGTACTTCAATATAAATTCTCTGTTTTTTAAATTTCCTTCTACAAGAGGTACAAATAAGGTAAAACATAATTTCCGTATGCGAAGCTGCGGGCAACAGCTAGTAATAAAATATATTTGCGATCCTTACAACAAGCCCTTTCATTTGACACAAGTGACACGACACGATACAGTTTACAAAACTTTTTTTTTATTTTGAATTCATGATTTTTTTTGAAAATAAATACCTTCGTCTTTGGGTCACAAAAAAAGAAGTTGAGCATCAAATTTAAACTCATTTTAGTCCAGTAGTTTCGGAGTAGCTTGTTTTTAGGGTTCCTTCACGAACAAAATCAAAAACCGAACCGTTTTAGGATCACTCACGTCGTCACGAAATTGTTATTTTTAGGGTTCCGTACGAAAAACGGAACCCTTATAGGATCACTCGTGCGTCTGGGGCTCTGGACGACCGCCGTTCACAGCCAATTTACTTCGAAACTACTGCTCCAAATGAGTTGAAATTTGGTACTCATGTTTTTTTTTGTGACCCAAAGACGAAGGTATAATAAAATTATAAAGTAAACAACTGAATTGTGAAAAAAAATTTAATTAAATCAAAATTAAACAAGAACTGTTTTGCAAACCATCTCGTGTGGTATGTCAAATATAATCGAAATTTTACTAACAAAATATAACTGACTTCAAAATAACTCAAAAACTGCTTGTGAGATCTCGCTCATATTTATGTGGGGCCACATGACAAGCACCAGCTTTCGACTAAAAAAAGAATCATCAAAATCGGTTCACTTAGTCGAAAGTTCTGAGGTAACAAACATAAAAAACAGTCGAATTGAATTCGGTAAAAAGGGCTTGTTGTCAGGATCTCAAATAATATATTTTAGTTATAGTTCTACAATGGAAAGTTTTAAAATTATTCAAGAACGAATGAAAATTAAAGCCAAAAATTTACCACTCTCATTTGTCTCCGAAACTACTGACATTTGAATAAAAAAAAAATACAGAGTTCTTTGCTTAAATATTATAGGAAAAATAAGTCAATGGTCTTAAAAAAACGGCAAAAATAAGTAAAATTGGAAAATAACGGTAAATACATAATCAACGTACGAAACCCTCTTGTCAAGTTTATTTTATTATAGTTCTGCAATAGATACTAATTTATATTATTTTAACTGTCTGCAAAAAAAATTGTCACGTGAAAACTAGGGGGGGAGGAGGGGGGGGGTCTTCTTATATACCACGCTTGGTCACCAAGGGGGGGGAGGGGGTAAAAAATGGTAAAAAAATGGGTCACGTGGTTTGGGAACGTTCCCTTACCTGTGGAAAGTTATTCTTTCAGGTAATGTTTTCGTTTTTTGCTCATAATTTTTGCAATACCGCAATGTACAAGTTGGCATTTTCGTTAATTCAATAGGTACATATAATATCTAAAACAAATAAAGTAAGTCAATTTCATATAAAAGTCACGTATTGAAATCACTTTCTAGTTTCTACCACAATTTCCGCATCTTTGTCCTTTTGTTCTCTCACTCCGCGACGTCTGGCAACCCTGTTCCGTAGTGATTGAGTACTCTGTGTTCGTTCTGTCAAGTTTGGTTCAAGATGTCGGTAATAAATATTTGACACTAAATAATTTTTAAGACTGTAAATAAAAATATAGTTACTTACCGATTATGATTAAATAAAGTGAAATAAAGTTCAAACGTAAATAATGAGAAAGTTTTAACTGTGCACAATACAGAATAATAAGTGTTCTTGAACAGTCGGAGTTTTTCGAAAGTGACAGGCGACAGCACTTGCTCGCAGCCGACTAAACTGAGTTGGCCCCAGTTGGGGTCAACACAGGTGAACAAAATGTAAGTACTGAACAGCCTGTCTATATAAGAGACTAAAATGACAACCTCTAATGTCAAAGTTCGAAATAATGATACCAGCTAAATTTGTGCGATCTACTTTTCCGGTTTTTTGAATCGTAAACTATGTCGTAAGAATAGTGACATATTAGTAGCGACACTCATATCTACCTAGATATTTAGTATTTGGCTAAATAGTATAAAATTAACTGTATACCGAATGTAACCATAGCCAAATACTCGTTTTTGTAAGCAAAATAACTTATAAATTTAGTAAGTAAGGGCAAATATACTATGGATATATGAATGATAATGGTTGCTTAAACTTGTTTTTATACTAGTTTTACGGACTCAATCAATAATCATACAAATAGTCGACCTTCCTTAAAAACTGTGAAAATTTTTCCGATTTACTTTTCGGTTTATGGTCATCACTATTTAATTTGCACCCGAAACTGGTCACCCATGAAACGTCAATTTAGTCTCTAAGATTTGTGAACGGATTATAATGTCACGTGATCTGTCTTCTTTCTTGTCATCTGTATAGTTTCATTTTATTAACACCCTGATATACAAAAATAATAATATAAAAACCCCAGTTTTCATGACATGATGAGGATAATTATTTTAAAGAAAAATGACCATTCGACCAATCACAAGCCGAATTGAGATTGTCCTTCATAATTTTAAAAAAAATTTTAGGAAAATAAAATAATTTTTCTGGTGATAAAAATTATAATGTTGAAATAATGCATTTTAATAAATTTTCTTCAAAATTACCGAATTTAAATTATTGCATTATGAGTAAATTATTATTATTCATCTTAGAGATGTTTTTATATTATCGTTATAAAAATCCCAATCTAATGATCCCATGATATCCTGGGACTATAGATAACATGGATACAATACAAAAATAGTCATTCCGTTATTAATTCTTCCATTAGATCTTCAGGTATGTACCACTACAAAGTCAGTGATCCATGGTTTATGTATTCTATGGATGACAGTTGACACATGGTTGACACTTTCTGGGCGCGTTCCACATGTTCACAACGCTCACAACGATCAAAAGTCAAAACGACCCAATTTTGCGTTCCACATGGCGACCACGGTCGTCATACCCTACGTTCCACTAGACGATCACAACGATCACGCTCACGACCGCGGTTTTTCCCGTTCCACTAGCTTGTGAGCGTTACTTATACACCCAAGTGGAACGGGTATAGTGATCGACGTGAGCGTTTAAGCCACAGAGTACTTACACGTTTTAGCCGTTGATACAAAATGTACTTTGTGATGTTGAAAATAAGTCAAAATGTTAGATTACAGGTTATATTATAATTTTTAAGCTATAATTAAACGTTACATAATTAATTATCAATTTTATTTATACTAGCAAAAAAGTACATTAAACACAAAATAAAACATTTTTTAATGAAAAGACAAATATAATAAAAAATTGCATATTTTAATTAAGTTTATGATATTGACCGACGAGGAAAAATGTATACATGGCTATATGTATAGTGAATTAAACATTAATTTTTTTTACATAATTTAACATATTTATATCAACTTGTGAGCATCTGCTGGAGAAACTACTAGTTCCACTAAAGTATCTCTTGTCGAATCGTATAAAGTTATTTTTTCCATCACCATCCTTAACTTTTATAAAATTGCGCTAAATTTCTATCACCATCCATTTCAACCCAGTGTTGCCAGGTCTAAAAACTGGCGAGAGTAACTTCGTCGTATCTGGCAACACTGCAATTCGACCACTTCGACCCACCCCGTGCGTGAGGTGGGTTGTTTTGAGCGTGCCTTGAGCGAAATTAATGACGTTATGGAGTTGCGTGTAGCGTGTGGTGATGTAGCGGAGGCGCGCGAGCAATAAAATTAACTCCGAATCAAATTTAATAGTTTATTACACGATAGAACAAAGAATAAGTTACAGTTAAAACTACACAAAGAAATACAACGCAAGAAGTCCATAAACATAGAAGGAGAGAGAAGTGATAGCATAGAAGGAAAGTACAAGCACAAGCAGTCTTAACACAGAACGTAAAACAATAACTTAGGACACAGCGTAAGCACTAGATGAGCGCGGGGTAGACGGGCAATCGAGCGACACGTATGAGCGCGGTGTGCATGGAAGGCCGACTGGCGCGTCCGCCGACGAACTGGCAGCGCGCGCGCGCTGCCCGTGAAGCGGGGCGCGGTCGGGGGAGGAGGCAACCGGTCCGCGCGCCGCAGGCCACGGCTGGTGGTGTGACGTCACGGAGTGACGTAGAACACCAGAGCGCACCAGGTTCGATTCCGTGGCGTGATGTCAGTGTAAATGTGTATGTGTATGTGCCTGTATGTATGTATGCGTTGTGAATGTGATAAACATAATAGACTACATAACTGTGAGTGTTTGTGTATGTGTGAGGTATATAATAAACTACATATACATAATGCGAATGTGGGACTAGGTGCCCACAACGTCATCAATGACGTATTCGCCGCGACCATGAAGACCGTGGTCGCCAAGTGGAACGCGAATTTGGTCGATTTGATCGTTGTGAGCGTCTAGTGGAACGCGGCCATGGTCGTGGCGAAAACGTCATTGAAGACGTCATTAATTTCGCTCACGGCACGCTCAAAACGACCCACCTCACGGGGTGGGTCTAAGTGCCCGTTCCACTTTGGTGTATGATTGTAACGCTCACAAGCTAGTGGAACAGGAAAAACCGCGGTCGTGAGCGTGATCGTTGTGATCGTCTAGTGGAACGCAGCATCTGTTTCTGCATTTGTGACATTGACATTTCAGTTCAGACATTTGTCACTTGTTATCACTGTCACTAGTGTCACTTGGGACACTTGATTAAAAAGTAATCAAGTCAAGAATAAAATCAGAATAAAATTGAGTACTGTCGTGTCGGCTACTATCCAAAATCCATTGACTTGCATTTATTTTGAGTCTAGGGACTGTACTTTAAAGACTCGCTTCAGCTAGGTATGGATAGCTCAGTGTTGTAAACACTGTTCAGCATGAATGGTGACCAAAGTCCCGGCAGTCCCTTGGACCTCACTGATCGAGAACAAGCTGTTCTGATGGATCCGATTGACCACGAACGTGCCAGATACCCTTATTGTATTGTCTGGACACCCATTCCTGTTTTGACGTAAGTCATAAAATATCACACACAAATAGCTGGCCAACAGCAAGTTTTTTTTAACACTACACACTCATAGCCCACTAGGATTCCCTGTGTCGTGGGTGCCTTGGACAACACACAAAGACAAGGAGTCACACATCCAGACCGATAAAAGAAAATCAAACTCGTCATTCAAATTCAAAAAACTATATGGGAAATATAAGCTGAAAGCTACATTTTATGTTCAATGTTACTAAAGAGGACGAAGACATCTATTTCCATAACATGACATGACATTCCATCCATTTGAACCACTGGTTATCCCAAACAATTGTGTTGCACAATTATTGTTATGGCCCTCAATATGTTAAAAAAAATCATTTACTTGAGTTTATTTAGAAATTAAAAAATTATATTCATTATAGTGGCAGTATGTCGCTGGACTTGTGCAGTGCAGTCCAGCAAGAGTAGTATCAAGTTGAAGTCATATTTGACACAACATAATGCTGTTGAATTTTGCAAGCAGAGTGTGAATCTCCAGAATAAATTTTAACCATTAGTCTCATTAATAACCAATATTCCTTTTATTTCTTAACTGTCAGGGTCTGGAGACAAATGATTTGTTAGTGGAACCTTCATGTTTGTAGATGTATGTTACAGTTGGATATTTCCATTTCTTGGCCATATGGGCATCTGTACTTCAAGCGGAGTGATAAGAGACTTTGCTGGCCCATACTTTGTTTCTGAAGATCTCATGGCATTTGGCAACCCTACCAAGTACTGGCAACTGTCTCCGCAGCAGGCAAACAATGGGCAAGCCGGCTGGGACGCAGCCGTGGCTGAGGCATCAGAGATATACAAGAAACGCATGGTATGTATTACTACTCATTCATTTTATTAAAAGATTATTTATAGGACTTGTACTTATTGGGATTCCTACTTAGTTATTATTATAATGTCGTAGCAAGTTGAGTAACAGTCAACAACATAAATTAAATAGTGTACCAATGTAACAGTTCATGTATAATGTGTTTTTTATAACTGTATTGTAATTCCAGCACATAATTTTCTACGACAACTGTCACTCACATGTGGCCAAGGCTCTTAACATTATGAGCTACAAGGGTTGCAAGAACTGGAACATGGTGAAGCTAGCCCTCTACATGATACCCTTTTCCAGATACGTTGGGTGAGTTCACTTGAGTTATATTGTCTTTAATTTAATCAGATGCTTATATTTCTGTATATGTTATTCTCAAAGACTCAAAATGCTCATTGAGCAAAAAACAGCTCAAAATGCACTTTTACAACCCTGAATTCACATTGTGATCCTTATGAAAACGCCCATGACGCGTTGTGGCAATCACAAAGACCAAGTGAGGAAGTGACAATGTGGCTGTGATCCAGAGGCGACGGGCCCCCGCTTTGCGGGGTTCCTTTTTTTCTCTAATTAAAACAGCCACCTAATCGAATTGACTTTTTATTTGAGTTGCATGTATTTTTTATGACGAGGATCTACGCCCTCCGACCCCCCGCTTTTAACATTCACAACAAGAAATTGACATTGTGGCCTTTATGTAATAACGTGTCCCATTTACGATGTAAACATTTTACACTTGCCACTACGCGTTGTGAGCCTTTTTTTTGCGCAATGTGGGTTTCCCGGCTTTTTAAACACGTGTATTTTATATACACTTAAATTAAGTCTAACATATTCATTAACAATGCTTTGTAAAGGATTGCAAACAAACATAATTATGTATCTACCAAAGTATGGCAATATTTATGTGAACATTTTTTTTTCAGCTTTGGTGCTTTCTTAAAGACATGGTTCCCATTTGCCATTATTGTCGCCTTTCTGTGTGGCTTAGCTGCTATGATTTAACTTTTGTGAAATGGACAGTGTGGGAATTTCATGTCGCCGGACCACCAAATGTATGAGACTGTGTGATTTTGGAAGCAGGTTATGGTTGCCATCTCCTAGTATGGGCTTGGCGGAGCTGGCTCCCTGAATGATGTTATGGATCTCAATGATGGTGACAAATATTATTATAAACTACACATGGTAAATAAAGTGCAGTAAAAACTGATTGCCTCTAGTTTCACACTCATAACTCATTAGAGTAATGTGTTTTACACAGATTTTTATGAAGAAAATTATTTTTGCACAGATCATAAATTTTCTTTAGATACTTGTATTCATTAGCTAATAATACCACTATAGAATATAAAAAACTGGTATCTATTTTTGTATTCAATTATTTATTACTAGAGGCAAAACATCTTCATTATAATATTGCATTCCATTATTGCTTTAGATTGCTTTACAATTGTACAAACTTCATAGATCATTGTTGTGTAGATATAAAGATGAAAGTCCATAAGAAAATGAGTATTTAATTATCTCTAATCAGTACAAATGAGTGAATCATTGACCGACCAACATGAAGAATGTCATTTGTTATGTTTTATTTTGTCTTGTTGTGTTCCTTACATAATATATATAGTATAATAAATAAAACTAAGATATCAACACTTGTATTACTTTATTTTGTATAATTAATTTCCTTAAAATTAATGTACATCTGAACAAATGTCATAATCCTGTTAACTACTGACAAGGGGAATTTAAGATGACTTATCATTATAACAGTTCCATCCACATGGTTCTTTCACTTACAATGATTACTATATTTTATTTTTCTTTTTTTTTATCAAAGTCTGTAATATTTATTAGCACATTTTTACATATGTAATTCACTTAGATCTTCATGAAACCAATTACAAACTATACTGGTATCACAATCTCCTGTTCAGTTGAGAATTTGTCTGTATAAAATTTCATAGCTTTTCTGGCATATCCTTTCAATTTTTACTTCACTTTGAATATTTTAAACTTCAGTAACTTCAATTCTTGTTAGACATTTTTTAAACAGTATTTTTAAAGGTACCTATTTAAGATTTTTAATTAGATTATTAATGAAATTTGAATAAAGGTAAAGATCCTTCTGAAAAGAAACGCCCAATTATATGTACAATGAAATATTTTTAGTCATTGATTTTGTTATTGTGACAACTTATATAATGAATGTCAAAAAAAAACTTCACACCTAATTGTACAATGAATTTTGGAACTTTAATGTTATTTCAATTGTGACATTTAAATAGTTTAAAATTATACTATTGATGTGAACAGTGTTTTAATTTTAGCTAATATCATAATGTATAAATCCATTTATTAATTGCATAATGCGTAAGACGTCTTCTATAGAAGACCTATGTCTTCACTAATTGGATACAGGTGGAGGCTTACTATTGGTAGTCATTACAACACTTATTGTTACATAATTATTAACAAGAATCCTTAACAGAATGTAATAATGGTGTTGAGAGCAACAACTTCTCCAACATTTGAAAAAACATTATTTTACACCAGTCCTATTTGGTAAACAGTCTTAATGTATTTTTATTATGATTTGTAAACTAAAATTAAGGCTGACATAAAATGATTAGATTAGATTCTCTATTTAAAGATACATAATAATCATTTGATGACAAAGCTAATTTCTGTTTACTGTTTTTTTTTTGTTAATTAATTTTAAATTAATATTTCAATCTAAAACAGTGCCAAGATTACCAAATAAGACTCTTCTTACAAAGATACAGCTTGAAATAATTAAGAGTTTAAGAGTTTTATTATCACTTCATTTACATTTATTGCTAAATTAAAGAAATTATTATAGACATAGATAACTACTGATGAATATACAAAGACTTACAAACATAATTTTACGAAAGATATCTGTCTTAATATTTATTTACATTTCACTTACAACACTCTTTTCTACAGAGAAATCGTAGTCATAGCTACTCATATTAATTTTGTTGGTGAGAAACGCCAGTAAATCCCCAATCTCCGTTGCGTATGCGTCCTTGTTTTTGGACATCTGCAGCTCGCGTGACATGGTGAACGGGACTCCTTGAAGATAATGAAAGGTCTGGTCAATCGTATTCCGCTTAGGAACGGGCGCGATAGGCGCTGGTCTCAGCGGGTACTGCACCCCACTAATATTAGGATACAGCGGTCCGCTGTTGTTCGTTTGATCAACGATTACAAATCCGTCGTCTGGTTTAGGACCAGGTATCGGAGGCCCATCATCCTCCACTGGAGATGATTTGCGTTTCCCAAAGAATGATGAAAACATAGTTTCTATTGGATTTAGCCACACAAGAGATATCACCACGTTGAGCAATATACTAGTAATGAATCATAACATTCATAACCACAAATAAATTATGAAAATTACAAACAAAACAACAATAAAATTTCTCAAAGCAAGTTATAATAGCGATGCGCGATGACGAGATGTTTTTTTCGATTGTCTCGATTGTTCAAACATCTCGAGTAGTCATCTCGAGATGTTCTTCTCGGTGACGATTGTCGATGCGAGATGATGACCGAAATGTTTCTCTCGATCGGAGCGATGCGAGATGTCTGTTGATTGGAGCGATTCAGCGATATGCGCGATGACCGAGATGTTTCTCTCGATCGGAGCGATGCGAGATGTCTGTCGATTGGAGCGATATGCGCGATGACCAAGATGTTTCACTGGATCGGTGCGATGCGAGATGTCTGTCGAATGGAGCGATATGCGAGACGACGAAATGTTTTTTATAGTGTTTTTCAACTAAATCTACGTAATGTTGGTAGCATTAAAATAGGAGTATAAAAATTAAAAGTTTTATAAATAATCTCGTAATATTATCGTTATTACATATTTTGATGAACTTGATAACAACACTATTATTATTTAATATGTCCTTAATGGTTTTTGAAATATAAAAGACACTTATTTCAATTCTACCAACATTACGCCCAACTGCAAAAGTTGAAAAGCAGTATTGTTGGTGTCAGTAGGTCGAGCGAAGTAAATTAAGTAGGTAATTAGGTATGTAAATTAAATACCGTGTAATTATTGATAATCAATTAATGTTCGAAATATACATTTACTCAATTTTTATTATGTATTCATTTCTATTAATCTATTTATTTTAATTCAACAATAAAACCAATTACGAACTTAAAAGGCGCTGTAGCAACAGTGCGGCAACATATCGCTATCTCGCTCTTACATGAAATGTGACGTATTTCTGTACTACTTTGTGCTTTCTATCTCCGTCTACGTTTAACTAATATTCTTTACAATTTATTATACACTAGCTGACCCGAAGAACTTCGTGTCGCGTTTTTTTTTCTAAAACTATTTTTTTTCTAAAATAAAAGTAGCCTAAGTTACTCCTTGTTATATCAGCTATCTGTCAATAAAAGTCCCGTCAAAATCGGTCCAGCCATTTTAGAGATTAGCCGAATCAAACAGACAGACGGACAGAAACAAAAATTGTAAAAAATGTTGTTTTGATATATGTACCGTGTAAACATGCAAATGCACTTAGTAAAAAGCGGTTATTTTAATATTACAAACAGACACTCCAATTTTATTTATTTGCGGATGTATAGATTCAATTCGAGAAAGTATTTAAAAACTACGTATGTTAGTCGCCGACACACGTAGGTTAAAATTACGAACGGCGAGAGGCGATAGCTTGATGACTCGAGCGGGTGGGAACAATCGAGACAATCGAAAAACATCTCGATTGTTTTCTCGGTAAGCGAGTAATCGGTCATCTCGATTGTAAATTTCAGATATTCGCGATTGTCTCGATTGTTGAAACATCTCGCAATCGCGCATCGCTAAGTTAAAAATTAAAATTCGACTGAGTTTCACAAGCGACGTGACGCATGACATTGACATTATTGACAAGTCAATTATGAATGACAAGCAAAGCACAGATAGTCAAGGAAGTGTTCTTAAGTGTAGTCTATGCTATGAAAAATATTCTGTGGTGAATTTACGAGTTCTGTGATGATGACTGATGAATGAAAGTGTTGCCAGATAGGGCTATTAAGCGCCAATGGGGCTATTTTCGTTACCGAGCGGCTTTCATATTTTAGCCCTTGGCTACACGTAGCCGAGGGGCTATATTCAGTGTACTGTGGGCCGTGTCCAGTGCTGCCAATATATTGAGTATCCATTCAGTGCTCGGACTAAAAAAAGGTCATTGGGCTTGGCTTTCTCAACAAAGTAATATGAAATTGACTGTCGATGACCTTTTTTTTAGCTCCTATATTTCGAACCCTAGATGGGGCTATCTCGGGGCTACACGCGCACTTTGGCAAGGCTATTCCGGAAAAAAATATCTGGCAACACTGGGTGGAAGTAAGGAGGGACTCTGTCATCTGTGGACTGTGAAGTGTGCTGTGTGAAGCTAAAAATATTTTGTTGTCAGTTATTTTGGCGCTATGAAATGTATTTTGTGAAAAATATTGTGTTTGAGGCTGAAATTTGAAGATAAAGAATCAAAATGCCTGCATTTTTAAAGTATATTGACATGGAAAACTTTAAGTCCTATCAGGGCCAGCACCGGATAGGACCTCTGAAGTCATTCACTGCTGTAGTGGGACCCAATGGTTCAGGTAAACTTGAATGTTTTCATTTACTGGGATATGAATATATTGTTTTGTTTTTGAGTATGTCATTTTTAAATTTAAAGTAAATATATCTCACATTCCAATGGTAATGATTTAAGGGTATTGCCGCGGTTTCATCTTTAGAATCATTTTTGGCGTAGTACACCTTACACATCGTAGTTTTAGTTTAGATTGTGGTCACAATCGTCAACGTCATGTGTTTGTTCCAGGCAAATCTAACTTCATGGATGCTGTGAGTTTTGTGATGGGTGAAAAGACTTCCCTGCTCCGAGTGAAACGTCTCAGTGACTTGATCCATGGAGCTTCCATCAACAAACCCGTGTCGAGAAGGTATAGACTTTTTTACATTTGATTACACACTCGTTCATGTCCCATAAATAAGATTTTGGAAACCCATAAAGATACATTGTACTGCTTATTTGGAGCTAAATTGGTTGCCAATAAACTGGGACCTTAATTTCTATCTTAAACAAATGACAACAAAAACACCATCCATGTGGGGGATTGCAATATCACCAAAGCTACTTACACGTGAAAACTTGTAATTGGCTTTCTCTCACAGTTATGATGCTCAAAAATGTTTGTAAACTAGCTGTAAGTTTTCCAAAAACAAAAAAAATAAAATAAAAGCTTCTTACCTTACCTTCTTTCCCCTAAGGTTACTATTTTTGTAAAAGTGTGCGGCATCAAGTCCAGTGGTCACACTCGTAAGTATTTCCTTGCAATCACTGATTTTCTGCCTGCACATAGTCATTAATGCCATCATGGTTACAGTAAATCCATGCCTAGTGCAAGCACAGCACTGCCAAAATGATGTTATCCAGCCAGTAAGCTGTAAACCGGCATATTTAATATTTTTAGTATGTGCAGAAGTGGAGGCCCTACTATTATTTTCAAATATTATTGTATCCCTGTCCCCAAGTCTTTCATATAATTTTGTTTTCCAGATTCATAAAACTATTGTTAAGAGTTCACTCATATGAAATTTGAATAATGACAATAAATTTACGCTATTATTGTGAATTTAATACATAAGTGTTGTTTTTCAGTGCTTCAGTAACAGCCACGTTTGTATTGGAAGATATGACTGAGAAGCAGTTCCAAAGATCAGTCATTGGGCAGTCCTCAGACCACAAAATTGATGGACAGGTATGAATGTTTTTATATTTTTCATATTAAATAATTATCGTTTACATTAAATTGGCAATGATATAATGAATATTACCCTTGTACATATTACATATGTACCTATATAGGGTAAATAATACAATAAACTTATTTTATTGATTTTGCTCTCCTCTTTGAAGTCTTAAATAATAGTACATCCCTCATAACCCTAACTTTACTATAAAAGTTAGATAAATATATAAATGACAGCATATAAGTAACAGTCTCTGCCACATTGTATAACACATCATTATTTGTTTATTCCAGACAGTTTCAGTGAGCACATATTTAGCAGAGCTGGAGAAGTTAGGCATCAATGTCAAGGCCAAGAACTTCCTGGTGTTCCAGGGTGCAGTGGAGAGCATTGCCATGAAAAACCCTAAAGAAAGAACTGCTCTTTTTGAGGAGATAAGTAGGTATGTAAGCTATGATTATTATGATTATAATTAGTATGATAAAGTTAGCTTTGTGTCTACATTTAATAGCTGTTAATTGTTTATTGAAGTGCAAAATAAAGTGACAATCATAGTATCATTGCTTTCTGTGACCCTTACTAAGGGATAGATTACGGAACCCAGGTGTTAATCATTGAGCATGGTGTTTCCATAGTTCGGGTGCACTGAAGGAGGCATACGAAGCATGTCGAGCAGAAGTGAACCGCGCGGACGAGGAGGCTCAGTTCTCCTACCAGAAGAAGAAGGGTGTGGCCGCAGAGCGCAAGGAGGCCAAGTTTGAGAAAGAAGAGGCTGAGAAGTACACAAGATTGAAGGAGGAACTGGTAAATGGGCAACTTGTATAGTTAAATGTCACATAGTCGAACAGGTCTCATCATCTAGTGACGGCGATAGTTGAGTGCTAACGCCGCCACCGGTAACGCACGACAAGCTGTTTACATGACTTTTCATGGATTTTAAGTGCCTGTGGGCTATATATACAGCTAAGAAGGCTTTTGTGATATTAGTCAGTCCAGCGTGAAATGCCCCTTAATCTTCCCTTATATTCTTTTATAGCAACAACAAAAAGTGGAGTTGCAACTTTTTCATCTATACCACAATGAAAAGGAAATACAGTCGTGCGAGGAGGAGCTGCTGCACAAGCAGCAGGAGCTCACTAAAGTGGAAAAGAAGCGGCAGAAAGCAGAGGATGCTCTCAAAGAGAAGAAGAAAGAAGCGGGCACTGCTCAGAGAGAAGTAGCTAAGATAGAACAGGAAATCAGAGAAGTGGTGAGTGTCGTAGTGCTACTGAGGTGATGTATTTAATGCTGAATCATAATTTTCTAACAATATCCACTATTTTGTGACGGAATTGTGCATTTTTAACAACAACAGGAAGCCGAGATATCGAAAAAGCGCCCGACGTTCATCAAAGCGAAGGAGCGGGTGACCCACACACAAAAGAAGCTGGAGAGCGCAGTCAAGACGTTGGAACAAGCTCGGAAGGCTCACGAAGCACATCAGGCAGACATCAGGTATGAATTCATTTAAACTAAGAGGTAATATGAGACTGAAGAGTAATATAGAAATAAAGTTATCACCAAGTGATGGCTGATTGTGAACCAGGAAACTGGAGGAGGAGCTCCGGCAGATAGAGGAGCAGAAGGCGGCGTGGGAGCAGACCGTGGTCGGCACCAGCCACACGCGCGCCGATGTACATCTCGAGGAGGCCCAGGTTAGTTATTCATTCTCAAAAATTCATCATTCCGTTCTAATATATTGTTTAGAAAAACAATCGAAACATTATTTATTTATTGACAAAATTCACAGCTTTTTATAATTAATAAACAAAGTGATGTTAATATTAATGTTAGAGCCAACATGTGGTCAAGTGTGTGTGTGTGTTGTGTGTCAGATCCGCGAGTACGAGGAGCTGAAGATGGAGGCGTCGCGGCAGGCGGCGCGCTACCTGCAGGAGCTGGACTCGGTGAACCGCGAGCAGAAGGCGGACCAGGACCGGCTGGACAACGAGATGCGGCGCAAGGGCGAGCTGGAGAACAAGCACCGGCAGAAGGGGCACGAGCGCAACGAGGCCATGAAGCGCGTGGAGAAGCTGAACGAGCACATCAAGAGCTCGGAGCAGGCGCTGGAGGAGCAGCGGCGGCTGCGCGCGGAGCTGCAGGCGGACGTGGGCTCGTGCCGCGGGCGCGCCGCCGCGCTGCAGGCCGCGCTCGAGGAGGTGGCGGGGCAGCTGGGCGACGCGCGCGTCGACAAGCACGAGGAGGCGCGCCGCCGCAAGAAGCAGGAGATCGTCGAGAACTTCAAGCGGGACATCCCCGGCGTGTACGACCGCATGATCAACATGTGCCAGCCCACGCACAAGCGGTACAACGTGGCCATCACCAAGGTGCTCGGCAAGTACATGGAGGCCATCGTGGTGGACACCGAGCGCACGGCGCGCCGCTGCATCCAGGTGCTGAAGGAGCGCATGCTGGAGCCCGAGACCTTCCTGCCGCTCGACTACATCCAGGCCAAGCCGCTGCGCGAGAGGCTCCGGTGAGTGGCGCACTATGTATGTAACGTAGTAGAGGGTCAGTACGTATAGTTGTTGTGATATAACGTGTGGTGCGCGGTGTCCGCAGTGACATCAAGGAGCCGAAGAACGTGAAGCTGCTGTTCGACGTGCTGCGCTTCGAGCCGGCCGCCATCCACCGCGCCGTGCTGTTCGTCACCAACAACGCGCTGGTCTGCGAGACGCCCGAGGACGCCTCGCGCGTCGCCTACGACCTGGACCGCACCAAGAACAGCCGCTACGACGTCAGTACATACACACGCACACACACATACACACACGCACACACATACATACACACACGAACACACACACACGAACACATGCACGCACGCATGCATCCTTGATTGTTACCTACTCAAATTAAGGCGAGGGATCTTCAAGATTAAGTTTCAATAATGTCACGAATGTTTTTCTTTGCAGGCTTTAGCGTTGGATGGAACATTCTACCAGAAGTCCGGCATTATATCGGGCGGCTCGCTGGACCTGGCGCGCAAGGCCAAGCGCTGGGATGAGAAGCACCTGTCGCAACTAAAAGCTAAGAAGGTAAAAAAACGCTTGACAAACAATTAAATGTCGCTATGTCAGTAAAAGTAAAAAAGTATTTCTTTTGCGGTACAATTTTATGCTTGGCTATACTTATAGGAACTTGAACTAAGTTATCTATCGCAGATATTATGTGTGGTGGCGATAAATTGTAGTACATTGATGGTTTCAGGAAAAACTGACGGAGGAGCTCCGCGAGTCGATGAAGAAGTCGCGCAAGGAGTCGGAGCTGACGACGGTGGACTCGCAGATCCGCGGGCTGGAGTCGCGGCTCAAGTACGCGCTCACCGACCGGGACACCACGGTGCGCTACCACGATACACTTGCTATGATGACACTGGGCGTAACTGGACGCGGAGACGGACCAGAGATGGTTCCGCTCGCGTGCCAGTGCGTCACCAAGACTGATTTCGAATCCTCAAGACATAAATACAATGCCAAGTGGGGTAGGATTCGCACTGCACACATGAATGCAATATTTCAGCAGTTAGATAAATAATGAGTAAAAATGT
The DNA here is from genome assembly GCA_911387775.1 of Thymelicus sylvestris. Lineage (NCBI taxonomy): Eukaryota > Metazoa > Arthropoda > Insecta > Lepidoptera > Hesperiidae > Thymelicus > Thymelicus sylvestris. The sequence continues at coordinate 15,982,646 of OU426899.1, read as the reverse complement.
TATTCCAGATGAAGCAAATCAAGGCGCTAGACGCTGAACTCGCAGAGTTGGAGCGCAAGATCGAAACGTTTGGGGTGAGTGTCTGTTATAACTATTGAGTCGTACACCATTGGCTATATTGTAATGTGTGTTGTATGGTGTGTGGTGTGTGACAGCCGCAAGTGGAGGAGATCGAGCACACGATCCACGCGCGCGACCTGAAGATCCAGGAGATCAAGGAGAACATGAACAACGTGGAGGACGTCGTGTTCCGCGGCTTCTGCCGGGACATCGGCGTCGCCAACATCAGGTCCACACTCCACTACTACTTACAATACTATTAAAGATAATCTCTCGCTCAGCGATCAAAATTCGACCGTAAGTGTCAAAAGGTTACTTCACATTGACATTTGTGTGTTTATCATGCGTGTATCGACACACATAATTATGTCAATGCTGCCGTCCTAACGAAGAGTGCAATAAGTCGAGTTTTTAGGCTAATTGATTTTAGACCTTCAGTAGTTACGGATATGGTCTTAAATCAATTTGCCCAAAAACTCTACTTATTGCACTCTTCGTTAGGACGGCAGAATGGATGGTAGTGTGTGTAGTTTGTGTAAATGTGTATATATGTATGTTGTATGTAATCTACTTTGTATTATTTGCTGTATGCTTCACTGAATTCGCTTATACTATTTATTAATGCTAGTAAAGTTGTATTAATTAATCAACCACGTGGTGTGTGTGTGTGTGTGTCTGTTGTGTGCGCGCAGGCAGTACGAGGAGCGCGAGCTGCGCGCGCAGCAGGAGCGCGCCAAGCGGCGCATGGAGTTCGAGGCGCAGATCGACCGCATCGCCTCCAACCTGGAGTTCGAGCGCTCGCGGGACACGCAGAGTGAGTCGCACCGACCGTACTATACTATACTGATACCTACCCGCCCCGCTAGCTACTGGACACTCGGACTGTTAGTCCAAGACCAATGGTCGCAAACTAGACTTAGCGCGCTGGCTGATGCGATGTCTACGCGATCTGTGGACGGTTTGGATAATGCATCCAATTGGATTAAACGACCAAGTGAGCGATAACTCCTAAACGGGGTTTCTTAAAATTTTGCACACAGATAGAACATGATCTGGAAAACGCGGGCAGAGCGCTAGTGTAGTGTATTGCAGCCGGTGGTCTTACACTTGGATACCAGTGCGCGAGATCTGTTACAATCCAATAGAACACGGTGTGACGTGTTGTGTGTGTGTGTGTATGTGCAGAGAACGTGACGCGGTGGGAGCGCACGGTGCAGGACGGCGAGGACGAGCTGGAGGCGGGGCGGCAGGCCGAGGCCAAGCAGCGGCAGGACGTGGACCGCGAGCTGCGCCGCGCGGAGTCGCTCAAGGCCGACCGCCAGGCGGCGCGCGCGAGGCTCGACCAGGCCGAGGCCGCCGTCACTAACGTAAGTTATTGGTATTATCTATGGTGGAGCAGCTATCCGGCTCGAAGGACCATCGGCTTCATATTGCGATCGTGAGAGCTGTTAGCTACTACAGGTCATTGAACATTATTTATCAAGTTATCTGGCAATAGCGAGGCGCAGCCCCTTCATGGTAAAGGTCGCTTAATATTAACATGTTTGAATTTTCTAGTAATGTAAATAAGATTGCACTTTTGTTGATTTAATAGCAGACAGTTTTATTACTTATTAATTTTTACATTAAGTTTAACGGTCGTTTTCAGTAGTTAATAACCTGTGGATAATTTGTAGCGGATAGATACGAGTATAACACTGAGATAAGTGACGGTTGCAGGCGCGCAAGGAGGTGGCGAGCGTGCAGAAGGACATCCAGTCGGTGCAGAAGCAGATCGCCAGCGTGGAGGCGCGCATCGAGAGCCGCCGCTCCGAGCGACACAACATCCTGCGACAGTGCAAGGTCACACACACACACACACACACACACACACACCACTCAGATGAATGGCTATTATAGTGCGTCCAACGAGATGAGATATTAAACAAAAACAAATCGTCAGAGGCTTAAAATTAAAACATTTTTGTTCAAATCATATTTTAACAGATACTTTTAATATTGCACATTTTTTTTTATTGGACAGTAACTCTTGGCCACTAGGTTTTACAGATTCACGTGGATTGTTTCGTTGTACGTAATCAAGAACGTAATTTGATACTAATTGAAAAAAAAATTAAAATGTGTGCAATTCACACGTGTTAGAAGTGAAACCTTCAAAAATTTTGTTTTCAAGATAATGAGACGAATGTAAAATTTCGGGAAGATGATAATTGTAGGTTTTACCACTCCACTCAAGTTAGTCTCCACTCATTTCAAGTCTCCACTGGACAGTTTCGTTTCATAAAATTTCAAGTCACCCCCGTACTAAAGAAGTTTTCACTTCAAACAATCTAAATTTTACGAATTTAAAAAACGCCTAACAAACCGGGAGTGACCATTTCAATATCATGTTTCACAGACAATTTGTTGATTATAAAGCTATACACGTGTATGTATGTACAGTGTATGTTAACCGTGTGGTCCACAGATCGACGACATCATAATCCCGCTGCTGGAGGGCAACCTGGAGGACACGGCGGAGGGCGAGTCCGAGCCGTCCTCGCTGTCCACCACCACGCAGTACCAGCGCGAGGCCAGGTCGGTCACACGTCTACAGGAGCTTAGGACATTTGAAATGACTATGTATTGACGAACAGACTTCAACTCCACTTCAGGATCGACAAGCAGTCTTACGGCCGTTTTCAATAATCTATCTATCCATTAACTCTGGATAAGTTAGTAGATAAAATTACAGCAAACAGTCGACAGTTGCTAGGCAACTGACTTCACGTTAAGATGTCGACCGATAGTCAAAGCACAAACCAACAGCGTGTTTCGAACAGCTTGTGTAATGTATTGATGTCATGATGTGTGTGCGTCAGGATCCTGGTGGACTACCGCAGCCTGGACGAGGGGCTCAAGGAGCTGGAGGGGGCGGACGAGGTGAAGCGCAAGGCCGACAAGCTGCAGAAGGCCATCAACTCGCTGCAGAACACCGTCGACAAGATACAGGCGCCCAACATGCGGGTAACTCACACACACACACACACACCACTCCAAACATTGTTCCTCTGTCCTCCTCCTCTCAATTATATTTGACGATCCGTGTAGCTTGACCGGAGGGTCCTGTGTTCGATTCCCAGTGAGGAGGGACGACACAGGAAATCCTAGTGGGACTATGAGTTTGTAGCGTTATTTTTATTATTACTACCTGACATTGTTTACTTACATTTGTTTATAAACTTTGACAGGCGATGCAGAAGCTGAACGAGGTGCGCGAGAAGGTGAACGCCACCAACGAGGCGTTCGTGGCCGCGAGGAAACGTGCGCACAAAGCCAAACTCGCCTTCGAAAAGGTTACTTGCAATTTGTCCCACTGATCAAATGCGTTAATAAATATTATAGAAAAATCACATTGTTCTCAAAACTAACTCTGTAATATTCTTTTCAGGTAAAGAAGGAGCGCCACGACAAGTTCATGGACTGTTTCGAACATGTGGCCAATGAAATTGATGCCATCTATAAGGTACTTTCTATTTGCTTTTGTAGTAAACGCAGCTCAAAATATTCATAATAAAAAGCAGTGACAGGAAAAGAACATATGTCAGCGTGGAGTGTATAGTACAGTATAGTATAGTATAGTATAGTGAGTTGGTCGTGCGCAGGCGCTGGCGATGAACCAGTCGGCGCAGGCGTTCCTGGGCCCGGAAAACCCCGAGGAGCCGTACCTGGACGGCATCAACTACAACTGCGTGGCGCCCGGCAAGCGCTTCCAGCCCATGTCCAACCTGTCGGGCGGGGAGAAGACCGTGGCCGCGCTGGCGCTGCTGTTCGCCATCCACAGCTACCAGCCGGCGCCGTTCTTCCTGCTGGACGAGATCGACGCGGCGCTGGACAACACCAACATCGGCAAGGTGGCCTCCTACATCCGCTCCAAGAAGGGCAGCCTGCAGACCATCGTCATCTCGCTCAAAGAGGAGTTCTACGGCTGCTCCGACGCGCTCATCGGCATCTGCTCGGAGGTACGTCACTCCCCCTTGCTTTGTTTGAGTATCGTTTTTACATGCCTCTCTAGCCGTTGCAAAAAAAAAAAGTGAAATCGGCAAGCTTGCGATACAAAAATCTGTCATTACTATTTCGTTTGGTGATTCACATCCATTGGTCACATGGAATATTATTATTTGACTACGTCACATAATAATATGTCGACGGAACCCACTTGTGGGAAGGACCCCCGGTTTTGAAATTCTTACGTTCTTTCGCGGAAGTAATTGAAACATTTGAGTTGCTTTTTTTAAGAACACATGGATTAATAATTGTTTTTTTTTTCTTCCCCCGCTGCAGCCGGCCGACTGCCTGGTGAGCGACGTGATCACGCTGAGCCTGGAGAGCTACAACGACTAGCGGCCGCGCCTCGGCTCCACGTGCTTTTATATTACATATTTTAATTAATTCGCATTGGTTAAGTGTTAAATTTATTCCATTCCTATTCCTTGTTTTATTTCTTATGAGTTTTCCCGTATAGGGTCCTTACATACCAAGCTATCTCAGGACTAAAAATGTGCTGACTAAATAGCACATTCAATGTGAATTTCCGGCCATGAATATTGTATATTGGTGTCAAAGAAAATAAAACCAAAACGTATTAATTTTTTATATACTATAATATTTTATACCGACCTCTTTATTTACAATAAAATATAATCTATATTACATTACAATACGGAATAACCTTCGTAAGATGTATTGAGGAGAGTGCTACGACCCTCGACAGTTGCAATCATTATGCTTGATTCAAACAATTTAATTAATGTTCGTATATCATTACTTTCATTTGGTCCATATTTACACATCAAAACTCTGAGAAGTATGAAACAATAATCGTGATTAATTATTATTGCTTTTTACCTTTACTTGTTCTCTAGTAGTAATTAGTACAATATGGGTACTCACGGTAATTTACATTGTTAATAAATACGTATAATTATATGGCCATATAGGGCCATCCTTACATTGAACTGATTACATCTTTGAGCACCTATGTTGTACTAAAAATACAATAATCGTACAGACTTAGACGTACTTTCACAAGAAAGAAATAGTAGGACTACATGAAGGGCTCTCACCTGTATTACAAATAAATACATCAATGATATATCGTGACGGTGATGTTGCAATTCTCGTCCACTCGTTAACATTGTAAAAGTTGTTCAACAATAAAATACATCAACAAAGCAACAACGGCCGAGCCACCGATGATTGACACTACAATTGATACTATCTACAGGAGACGCTAGGTCAACAGAACGCACGTTATGTTCAAGTATTTACACCGCGGCAGGCGGCGGCGGGCCGCGTGGCCGGACTTGTTTATTGGAAGATAATAGTCACTCTGTAACTTCAGCTTACAAGTAATATATTTTGAATAATTCTTGACAAAAAATAAGCGACAAAATTAAGGATAACTCAAAAACTACTCGTCCGATCTCGCTCAAATTTAAGTGGGACCACATGACAAGCGCCAGCTTTCGAACTGATTAAAAATCATCAAAATCTGTTCACCCAGTCGAATTTTCAGAGGTAACGAACATAATAAAAATACAGTCAAATTGAATACCTCCTCCTTTTTTGAAGTCTGTTAAAAATTTACAACTTGTCATTTATATAAGGGCCTTATGATAAGGCGCCTGCGCAGCGTTGTCGGGACGTTAATTAGAGAACATTAGAGACTCTCAACGTGGACGTCGCGTCAACGCGACGTTGTCGCTGCGCAGACATTGAAGATACTAACGCTCGCATAACGCCAGTGGGATAAGGCCCTAAACAATATATAAACTTTTGAAAATAATAAATTGTTGCTTATTTATATTATTTTTCAGATCATGACAGTAAATTAGTTTATCTCGTTCAATATGGCCTGCCCGGTGCCGTCAGTCTTACAACAACACGCGAGAGCTAACAAAGTCCTAAAGCCGATCGCCCCCCCCCCCTCCACCCCCCGCCGACCGCCGCTCGTTCCGTTAACGATAAAAATTAAATAACATCTCTATAGCACTAGCTACTTGTCCTATATAATTATATTACATCTGGCTCACTGCGATGCCGATCTGCAAACAATGCTAATTCAATATGAAATAGAATCGATTGGACATTGGACGATACACAGACGAATTACCTGTGTCTACTTCTACCCACGGCAAATTCTGGATAAATCACTTGCAAATTATTATTGAATGCAAACCGGCAACTGATGACGACGCAACCGGGACGCTATGTCTGGTTTGACAAATTGATGTTTTTTCACATAAATTCTTCCATACTTACGTGTATGGAGAATGGACATGCGAGAAGCGTTTGTCTTGACGATCAAATATTTCTTAGATCCGCCACACTTTGTACTATTGTAGTTAAATAGCTGTTAAATCTTTGCCTTCACCAATGGTTAAAGTATTTGCAGTTAACAGGTCCCCTACTGTGCGTATTGCACTTCTGGAGAACAGAAATGGAAGCGAGCCCCGACACAGCCAATTCAAACGCTAAGTTGACAAGATCTCGTCTCACAAGGCAGGGACTCTTATTATCTTACTATGTGGCAGTAGTTGCCGGTACTATGTGGCGCCCACAATATGGGAGCATCATAGCACATTACATCTACCTCTAGACATGTATTACATCTTCCTTCACATAGGAAATATTAAAATATAAACAGGCTGTAGTGCATTAATTGACTGTGTTTACAGGATACTATTGGGTGGACTTAAAATCAGCCTTTCTCTAAATATGGTTAGAGGAACCACACGGAGATACATGGCTCTGCTTAGTTCTGTGAAGGCTTTCCTGCCATGAGCGAACTTAGGCTAGGGACTCACGGAGCGACCTGCACCGACCGCGCCACTCAACCGTCAGGAGCGAGTGAGCGCGTGTTTTACACATTCAATTAAAATTTAATTTGAATGCTTTTGTTGTCACCAATTACTTCTTATTAGTGTAACTTTTCGTGTCAATCGTGTATTTTATTGCGATAAATCGCGCGCCTCTCGAGTTGCAACGTTCCTGCGAGCCGGCGTGAGGGGGCGGGGCGGGGGGGCGCTAGTCGGGCGAGTGCGGCGGCGCGGTGCTGAAGTAGGGCGCGGTGTGCGGCTGCAGCAGCGTGCGGCACACGCCGCAGACGCGCGCTGGCGCGCCGCGCGGCCCGCTCGCCACCGTGTGCGCCACGCACGCCGCGCAGAAGATGCGCCCGCAGTGCCGGCAGTGGATCTGACGGGAACGACATAGCGCACTGTCACTACAGTCATCATCAAGTTGGATGACGTTAGTGGGAAAATCATTCTTCATGGTTCACGCGATACATAAACAATTTTGTCCAATCCGTACTGTAGCAGAAGTTTACATGCCTTTTTAATTCCGGAAACGGAGGTTTCGTGAGGTAGCTAGTAACCAATATTATCCAAAAAGATAGTGGAAAAAACTCGTTGATACAGAAAGCAGAGTTTTCAAAAATCGTTAACGATGAAGAAATACAAAAGGATCAAAGTTTCGCCTGATGTAAGTGTGAGTTGTGTGAATGGCGCATGGTGCATGGCGCATGGCGCGCCGCTCACCTTCTTCTTGGTGGTGTGCAGCGGCGCGTGGCACGAGGGGCACTCGCTGACGTCCTCGTCGTGCTGCCACCGCACCTCCGTGTCCGCCTCGCGGATGCGCTGCAGCTGCACCTGGGGACATTATATCGTACTCGTACACTCGGACTGACGGACGTAGTTTCTTTACTTGTATAGCGGGATTCAGATCAGGCGTGACGTCACTGTGTGACGAACAAGGCAATGTCGCCAAAGTAAAAAATGTAAGAAGCAATCAAAAGACTGATTCAAATGTCAATAGGCGAGGTGAGGTGTGGAGTGTGTGGTGTGGTGTGGTGTGGGTACTAGTGGGTACCTGCAGCGACTGCGAGAGGCGCACGAAGTCCTGCTGCACCTTCTCGCTGTTGTCCAGCTCCTGCTGCAGCACCAGCACGCGCGCGCGCACCTCCGCCGCCTCCGACTGCAGCCGCTTCTGCAACCGTCGCCACACCGTATGTAGACTTGAACGTGTACTTGCGGAATAGATCACTGCGACCGGGTTGGATCTATTGGAGCCGTACCACACCGTACCGTGAAGGCAGCAAGTTGTCCTGTGGCGTACATACCTTGTCCTCGAGCAGCTGCTCGATCATGTCGTTGGAGTGGCGCAGCTTGTCGGCCAGCTCCTTCATCTGCTCGCGCTCCGTCTGCAGCCGGTCCAGCTCCTCCCTGCAGGACACGGTATTACGGGACGTTAGTCATGTCAATTATATTATAACTATTTAAGACCATACATTACGTGAAATAAAGATGTAAGAATGCGACATAAGTCTGTCGAGGCGATAGTGCTTGGTTGTAGTCGATCATCGCTCGAATTTGACGATTGACGAATGTTGTAAAGAATTGGATTTAGTAGAGGAGTTGGGTCTTCCTTCCACGTAGACGCACGATGCCGCGCGCCTTCTATGAACATTACTATTGACGCTTCGCTATCGATACCTACTATCGTCCGTCGCGTCAATAGTGTTCTAGTTAGCTTCGATTGTGCGACTGGTGCGGCGCGGTCTGTTCTGCGCAGGATCAACATGTAATTACAACTATTGTTTGTTAAGCGGGAGGGCGACATGCTTTTCTTACATTGGCAAATTCCAATTACCCAGTTCTTCGATTGTAACTGTATTACTTTAGTGTTAAAAGATTTGAATTAGGGAAAAATAAATATCGCCCTTTTTAACCCTTCACTCATTAGTAGGTTTACGTGAAAATGAAAATACAGGGATTTTTTGAGGTTGTGCACAAACTTTACCAAATGATTCTATAGCATTTACTAAACATGTCTTATACAGGTACTAGTGCATTATAAAGCTTAGTTTTTATACTTGAGTCAAACTCGCATCAGAATCCTTGTCAACAAACCATTAAAATTCCTTTATAGGGTTTTCACAAACTGATTTGTATTTCGCACACCAAATAACTATTAAAGAACTAAATAATCATTATAACGTTTGTGACATCTTCATTATTTTACTATTGACCTATAACAACAACACACTAAGAGAAAACGACGTAAAAACCAACATCTTAAAACAATTTTCATCATTGAATAACTCACGCTCGCACGTCCTTAATTTCGTGAAGCGACTTCAAACCTTTGCACAAAATTATTATTTCAAGGTTGCTTGCCTATGACTATAAATAGAAATGACTACGAAAACCTCACAGCTATAATGGCGCTTACATGCTTTGCAACTTGGTCGTATTATATTTCAAAATACAGTGAAATCAACTTATCTGTGACTTTAAGGAGGGCGCTGTCGGACGATTGGACCAATCATAGTGCGCAATTCGAGACGTATTAGTAAGTTATGAATGAAACGGCATTAGTTCCAATTTTCGCCACGTCACAAATAAGTTCTTCAGAGATGGCACTGTACAGATTATACAGATATTTCATTCCACTCAATATTCATGAGCATAAAATTATTTATAGGTTTAATTTCATTAGTGTCCGACCGAAGCTTCGGCTTCGGCTTCGGCTTCGGCCACCTTCGGCCAAAAAAGCACCTTCGGCCAAATCTTCGGCTTCGGCCAAAAATTTGCCGAAGGTTTGGCCGAAGCCGAAGGTTTGCTAGTTGTGAAATATTGAAATTTACTGAACGATGCTAGAGCGAGACGGAGAGTGTGCAGAGCAGCAGAGTTTCGCCGCGCCGCGCCGCCGCACCGGCCCAAACGAATCGCAGTTAGTAAACTAAACGAGTCAAAACAAGTTTAACTTAATTATCCTAAGAAATTACTTATAAGTATTTAATTTTCTCAAAAATTCCAAAAAATTATATGTAAAAAATTGATATTGAAAAAGCGTTAAACTTTGCTCAATTATTTTATAGAAATATTTTGTGTTCGTCTGATAATTAAAAAAATGTGACTGATTATTTGATTATTTTTGTTAAAATTACTTTAAGTAAATAAATATTTAATTAACATTGTATATTTGAAACTTTTATTTTTGACAATATTTTATTACCTACTTGTATAATATGTTGGTCACTCGGCTCGTTATTGGGCTAAATCTCTAAAGCTCTCACAATATGTATCTAGTATATTCTGAGATCAAAGTAACTATTATATTTCTCAAGGTCAATGACACCTTCGGCTTCGGCTTCGGCTTCGGCCGAAGGTTTTGGTGAATGCCGATTAATCGGCTTCGGCTTCGGCTTCGGCCAGAATTGCACCTTCGGTCGGACACTAAATTTCATTAAACAAAGCTGAATAACATTTTATATTTATGTTTATGTATTTTAAAACAGTCTATATCGATTTTATACGTAACTATTCAGTGTTATTTTAAACTTTTGCCAAATAAATATTATGTTTAAAAAGAAATTAAATTATAAAGAGTGGAACGGAACGCGACTTGCGAACTTCAGATTTAGTTCAAACGCACTTTATACGACCAAAAGTTTCATGCACCTGTTTGTTTGTGGTTGCTAGGCAACACAATGTGTATGTAAATTCTGATCCGAATGTGAATATAGTGTAAGTTATTGGTAATTCCATTTAATATGGGTGTACATTGTAAAAGGGTCTTTATTTGTGCTATGTTGCCGCTCAGTACGGTCATAATCATTCAAACTATACTTATTTCATTTTAAATGTCTTATTGGCTTGACTTGTCAATAAAGGCCCATTTAGACGGAGAGCTTCTCGTCTCGAAGAAGCCACGATCGAATTAATAAAAAAATCTTTCTTACATTTACACCTCTCGCTATTTGACGACAATTTCCTCGCAATGGAATATTGATTGTAAACTTAACTCCAATGACAAATCTCGCACTCAAAACGTTTTCAACCGTCTTGTATGATACACGTATGAATTTGAAAAATGTAAGTCGAATACAAGTCGAGATTGTCGTAAGTAATCTTACGTACAATGTGTACCTAAATAGACTTAGGAAATTATCGCCTTGATCGATAAGTTACGCATGTCATATGAGATAATCGTAAGTGAGAATTTAGTTCTTACCTGTATGTAAACATTTGATACGATAATGTTATGGCGATTATTACTAGTGATAGTAGTGTACGATAGATACTAGAAAGTCTCCGTCTAAATGGGCCTTAAAGTAAACAAACATGGTAAAACTTTTTGAACCCGTATTATTACCTATTTGGTTTTCAAAAGATCACTGGCCGCACAGAACGAAGTCGATGAGAAATAATTATTGTTAACGTCAAGAAAAGTTTACTCATGTCAAAGTTTCATATCAATCATAATGCGACGTTGCCAGCTTGCGTAAAGAGATTACACATTAGGCAATTTACGTTCAAGTATTTAGTTTGTATGAAAATGAAAAATAAAAAAAAATGAAAATTTCAATAATGAATCCTTAACGAAAGATGACCAATTTAATGGGCTGAATATCAGGCCGAAGTTTGTGCATAAAGTCAGGAACACGGTGTATAAAAAAAACTAGCGATAGTTTCGTTCCATTGTGCGCTGCGCTCCCTGGAATCGCCACGCCACCGGACACATTTTTAGCGCAAAAAAAATGTTCAATAGTTCAATACAATAGTATCAAATCAATAGTTTATATGCGACAACGAATGAATTGACCATTCCAATACACTACAAGTATCACCCATCGCTAGCGTGCAGTGCGTGCAGTGTGTGTGCGCACCTGGTCCGCTGCAGGTCGAGGCGCGCGGCGGCCAGCTCGTCGTCCTGGCGGTGCAGCAGCGCGGCGTGCGCCGTGAGCTGCGCGCGCGCGCCCCGCTCGCCCGCCGCTGCGCGCTCCGCCCCCAGCCGCGCGCTGATCAGCGCCTCACGCAGCTGCAGCGCCTGCACCTGCAGCTCCTGCGACCACGCTCTTTGTTCAGACCATTTCAACTACAAATTAATAATGAGGAACAACAGATTGGATTGGAAAGTTGGCCGCTATTGGCAAACATTTCTTGAGCGTTTCGGCGCTTCAAAGGGCATGTAAAGACGCTGGTAAGGGTTGTTAAGCCATGTAGGACTGTAAAGTGCATCTGTAGCAACCACTAGTGGGAAAAATTTCGCTTCGGAAAGCACGTAAAGCCGTCGATGTTGGTTGTTATAGTAAGATATCAGTCGTAAGACGACGTCGGAGGCCTTCGGGCGGCATGACACCTTCCGACATTTGGGTTAGCCATTGACCCTCCACTAAAGCACTGCACTAAAGCAGCGTGGTGGAGTATTTTAGCAACATAAATATTGTAGTAAAGAATGAAACAAACAATTCACCTCAACATTGTCCGGTAGGTTGATGATTTCGTTCTGCATGTCGGCCGCCTGCTTCAGGTACTGCCCGATCAGGTACGAGTTGTCTTGCTCTAAACTGTAAGAAAACATACTTCATGAACAAAAGACCTGTACACTTAATTACAAATTGTCCACAGTAGAAACATAAAATTAAATATTACATAAAAACATTCAAAGAAACTCAACGTCCTATAAATACACAATACAATGGTTGTCAACTGACACAGCTGCAGCAAACGCTCACATAAACGATTGCCTGTTTAATTGCCTTCATACTCGAAGGACCACAGAATGTAGTCGATTTGAAGGGTACGTAAAGGCACTGGTCCGGATTGTTAGACATGTCAGAGGCCTGTACTACTAGGATAATATGACCGTAAAGTGCATTAGTAACGCCAGCTTATTGATAGATAACCTCTAAGCTAGCTACCTGTCAAGTTTCTTCTGCAGCATCTCCCTATCCACGGTGAGCATGGTGACGTGGTCGAGCGCGCGCTGCTCGGCGCGAGCGGCGGCGGCGGCGCGCGCGGCTAGCTGCTCGCGAGCGGCCGCGAGCTGCTCGGTGAGCTGCTGCAGCGCCGCGCCGCCGGCCGCGCGCTCGCGCTGCCACGTGCGCACCGTCTCGTCGTGCACCGCCTGCACGCCCTCCAGCTCCTCCGTCGCCTGCCACCACACCACAATCTGCTTACCAACTGACTTTACAAAAATAAACTTGACTTTTTAAAGAAAACTTCTGTTTTCTGATACTGATGTATATGAAATTACATAAAACAATCGTGTTTATTATCACCTAAATCAACGAACAAAAAAGTAGAAACAAAAAGACAAATGTGTCTTGCCACCGTTCAGTTACGTGTAGTGTAGTGTGTGTGCGGTGTGTGTGTGTGTGTGCTGACCAGTTTGAGCGCGTGCTCGAGCTTGGCGGCGCGGTCGCGGGCGCCGTCGGCGCGCGCCTGCTCGCCCACCAGCTGCCGCTCGTAGTTGGCGCACATGTCGCACGCGCGCGCCGCCCCCCCGCCGCCCGCACCGCCCGCGCCACCCCCACCGCCCTCGCCCGACACTGTCGACAACAGACAACAATGTTAAGTATATAGGACTGCTGTAACTTGCTCGTATCGGATCCCGTTCGAGTGTAACGTGTTTCTTCTTGCGTCTTCAAGTCGACAGTGAATAGGCTCTTACTAAATTAGTGCGCCTTGCCGCCTCATACTAAGACATCCACTTACCACCAGGTGGGATAGACAAGCCTTATCATAAGGTTATAAAACCGGTAAAAATAAATTGCCTCTATTTACATTAATTATACTATCCTACTATTATATTTAAAAAGTGGAAGTTGTGAGTTTGTATGGATTTTTGTTACTCTTTCACGCAAAAGTTACTGAATCGATTTTAATGAAATTTAGCACACAGGTAGATCATGATCTGGAATAAGATATGGGATACTTATTATCCCGGAAGACGCGGGCAGAGCGCTAGTCAAGTTATAATTGCGATGGACGTCTCACCTGACTCTGTTTTCACATCGCCGGCCGACCCAGCCGCACTGGCTGACTTGGCTTTCTGTTAACCAAAAGAACAACTTGAAATTAAAAAAATACGATTGATTGTTGCGTACAAGTATTGTGTTTATATACAGGTCGTTGAACACTAGCTCATTCGGTACCACATACCACATGTGCCGATGCTCTTATAAGCACCCGCATGTTTTATGTAATATATTCTTATACATTGATTAGTCTATCGCTGTCGAAATTCATAGAGTCAACGACCGTTAATAAGCCAGTGTGTGTGTGTGTGTGTGCTGACCGCGTCCTGCAGCTGCGCGTCCGTGTCCCGCAGCTTGGTCTTGAGCGCGGCGATCTCCTGCTCCAGCGGCTGCACGACGGAGCGCAGCAGCTCGCCCTCCTCCGCGCCCTGCACCCATACACCCATACACATATGTACATATACATTGTACCGCTCATACACGACACATTACACTTTATGTTTATTAAATACATGTTAAATTAAAATATGGCATACATGAAATGTGTTTACATAATAATATTTAACATACGGTATTTTCCATGTGCCAAGAATTTTTTCATAATTTATGCCTGCCATGAGATATTCTTAAAAATTAAAAACATAATATTTACTACTCCTACTCATTGTCAAAGTTTGTAGGCATGTTTGTCACTCTTTTACGCAAACAACACCCCAACTCAAGAGTCACTAATGGTTACTTAAATCGCTCCTTAGTACAGAATTTGTATGGTGATTCTTTACTAAGGAATGATTAAAGTGACCGTTAGTGACACTGAGTTGGGGCGTAAGAAGGGATTATCATGAACTTTAGCAGGTAAACCATGATAAAGCCGCGGGCACGGTTACTATCGTTACGTTAGCATGAGCAATGAGCATACCTTCTTAGGCGGTTGTTCAGCGTCGGTGTCGGCGCCGAGCCGGCGCGCCAGCGTGCGCACGAAGGTGGCGGGCGCCAGCGACACCTCCTGCCACACACGGGACACTTGGGACACTTGAGACACTTGCATCGACATCGCGCCACCACTACCAACTACCACCACACTCTACCACACTACGACTACACCACGACATTACTGCACATTCGTTACAAATACCAATTACAAAAAATAAATAACAAGATATTCACTTAAGATAATACATAAATGTAATGTGTTTTTTAATGAAATATTGACGAGTTTTTTTTAAACATCGAAATGTTTCAGCGCTTGTATATTCGCGTGGCGGTCTGGCGGTGCAGCGCGGCGTGCTGTCGGCGCGTGGTATGTGGCGGTACTGGTAGTACGACCGATACGGTAATAGGTTCCTGTCGACTGTCGACTGTCGGTGATAACATAAGGCTCTCCACACACCGAGCAGTTGCAATCTAGTACGGCGTCGGTCGTCAATTCTGGTGCCAGCGTTTTAATCTTGCATCCGAGCACTTGCAATTTCTCAATTGTGTGTCTATTCGAAGATATCTTTATTGTCGTTTGATTCAGTGAAGAAAAATATCGCGAGGAAAGATCATCGCAAGTTTACCAACCAACACTTACCCGACAGGAACCAATTACTCATAAATACTTAAAAAGCATACACAGTAACGGTACAATAGATCGACCCTGTAGCCCAGGTGGTCTTGACCGTGTTTAGCGAGCGGGGCAGTCATTCATGTAATAGATATTGTTTTCGAGTCTTGTAGTCGATTCATTAATAGTTAGTAGGTACTACCATGCAACCCGCCTCACAGCTGCAATTCTGAGCGATAATGTATTTAAAGACAGCCACGTATGAAAGTGCCCTAATACACAAATGTAAAAGTGCATCAGTCGCTTAGATAGTACACCGGTAGTTAAATTAACTGCGAGGCTTTTAACTGCGCGATAGGCAAGAGGAGTCGATAACGGCCGCGTAGGAACCGAGGTGGTTACATTGGAGTTTGGACAGACTCTCGGCGTGTCGTCATCTACAGTACAAGTGTAACATGAGGTTAGTCAAAAATATTTAGATCTTCTAAATCCAAAACTAGGTCCAAGATTGAAATCAACGGAGTAAGCAATATACGCTTGCATTGTAGTGAATTGTTACTCATTGGTGAAACTGAATACCATCTACCTGGCGGTATAAACTATGTCATGGTGAGTACCTGCTGCTGCTGCTTGAGCTGCGCCAGCTGCTGCTCCAGCTCCAGGTTCTTAGCGCGCAGCCGCCGCACCTCCTCGGTCCCCGACGACGACGCCTCCACCGTTTCTGAAGGTAATATCATTGTATCCATGGCCCCGATAGTTACAGGGAGGTTAATTTACATCATTGTACATACTGGATACCAATCTGGACTAACTTCGACCCATGAATGGCCCACTGCTGAGCATGGGTCTCTCCTCTCGAGTCCACCACGCTGCTCCAGTGTGGATTGGTGGAGGGGTTGGCCAACCCAATGTCGCAAGTTTTCATGCCGCCCGAGGGTCTCCGACATGGTTTAACGATTATTATCTTACGATAACTACCGGGACCAACAGCTTTGTGTGACCTCAGAAGCACGGAAACGCTCAAGAATTTTTTATTCATATTTTGTACACGTTAGGCTTTTCCCCTTCTCTTGTTTAGGGACATTATTCTGACATGCGTAGTTTATTCTATCGTGTTTAATATTAAGTAAAATGTACCGAGTCCGAAGCATGAAGTTTAACCCTAAAGATAAAAACAAAGTCGATAGTAACCTTCAGTTCCCCACGCACAGAATTGTAACATGTCTCGAACCTATTAAGTAAACACGGCCGCACGGTAAGAACATCTGTTGTAAACGAAAACACGCTACTGAAAAATGAATTGCTTGTGGCCAGTTTACACTGTGTAATCACCAACAACAACGTACTAATGGAGCCTTGCTGCTAGTATAAATACTGCATGTACGTCTGTTTGTCGGCCAAAAAATAAACTGCGGACCCGCATTATTTCTGACTTCGAGTGAGCGAAACATGTAAAAACATTTCATGCTCCATTTTACACGGAGGCTAGCCAGGCTGGCATAATATCTTGCCGCCATGCAAGAGTACTGCTGGGAAAATTGAGAGGGACCTGACGCCATAACCTCGTCTGCTGTTCAGCATGGCAAGAGGATGAGCTAGGGAGATTAGCTTTAACTCAACATGGATGGTACCCGTTAGACCCCAAAAGTTACTTAGGGGGCATTATAGTAAAGTTTATAAAGATAATGGTAAAACCAGGCCCGCTTGCTAGTTTATTCTAATTACAATTATATTCAAAATGTCAGCTTTATCAGTTTTTGTGATAATCATTAATTAAATATTAATGTAAAGAGTATGATGGCAGTATAAAAACCGTATGAATGTATATTGTTCAATTTAATTATGATGTAGGGTGTTAAATTCGAGAAAAAAAATTAGTTCATTACGTCGCGACTAATGGAATAAGTCCGTATATCCTATAAAGAATGAGTGAGGACCTGATCCATAACAGTCAGTTATCTCAACTTAACACAATTGTAATATATTATGTTTGTACAAATTGCTACATTGGATCAGTCATATGAGACGCTGCACGTGCATTTTAATCTAATTTGCTGCAACAAGGTTGGCCAAGACTGAGATTTCTTAAAGTCTAGAAATGTCACTAATACCTAATACTACTAAAGTCATTTATATTATTAAGTAAAATGTCAGTGGATGACCATTGGAAAAAATGTCAGTGGATGACCATTGGAAAAAATGTCAGTGAATGACCATTGGAAAAAATTACAGTTGATGAGTTAAACTTAGGAAATTGGAAGTTTTTCTTAAAATAATACTGATTGTGTGACTAAAATTTAATTTAATTAGGTATTATGACTAAATCTGTTCAGTGATTTCCACATGATACCGTTTTCCTGTGTAGACAGACATAAATAATATTTATTATCAGTATATCAATAACAACGCTTACCTATATAAAAAATTTCAAAAATTATCCACAGAAGACATTTAACCTTGTTACAATTTTGCCTGGTGTGCCTTCCACTTCGGTCCACTAAGCCACTATGGCCAAGTGAAAATGGGACAATGTCCTATTTGAAGTAAGTCTAGATAAATAAAAAATAGTATGACTAATTTTTGCAAGCATTTTCTACTCTTAACTAATACAAAATACATCCATGTGTAGTGCAAGCAACAAACATACCACTAACTAACATCTGCAAGCTCTGTATCTCGGACTTCTGGTTCTGGCTGAGGGTCTGCAGCTGCTGCAGCTCGGCGCGCAGCCCCGCCACCTCCGACTGCAGCTGCTCCTGCTCCTGCACCATGCGCCGCATGTCCTCTGTTGGGGGGACCTCGTTTAGTACGATACAACCTCACTCATGTTTCAGATACCACAGCCAATATGGACGTACACAACACATCACAAACACTTAAGAAAAAACATGAGCCCTGTAAGCAAACCTAGCTTCTGACCCAGGATGGGGAGAAAACAGTATGTTATGTAGGCATATAAAATAAAGAGAAGCCCTGCCAACTTATTTTAAAGCATTTAAATTTCATGCAAAATGGTTTACATTGACGCATTTGCTGTTTAATTTCAGTCTTTCATCTGTGTCTTAACTAAATTAGAGTGTAGATCTTATTCTAATAGTCTATTGTCCCTCCAACTGTTGAAGTAACATAAGATTGATTTCCTACTAGTTGTTACTAGGATTCATACTCATCAACGGTTCAATTAACTACCACTAGTCACAAGCTACGTGAGCCAATCGGACAGGCTGCACAACAGGACTGTTATACCAACATAAATAAATATAAATTACGTGTGTCAACTACAAAAAGTAACCAAACTGTGGCAAACTCAACTCAGTATACATGCATACTGACAATGGCATGACAATTTCTATTTCCTTTCTTATTCTTTTAAATGCTGAATTACTTTCATATCCTATTCTTTTTGTTAGCCAGAAATAACAAAGGGATCTGCTATGAATATAATTACAATGATACCTTCAAAGAATTCAATTTATCTTTAGTTTATAGCAAATTGTAGCTTCATTTCTGTTGTAAGCCTGGGTGTGTGTCTTGTCTCTGTGTGTTGTTCATGGCTTCCACGAGCCATGACTCAAGGAATCCGAGTGTGGCCACACATATGAGTGTGTAGCGTCATTATACTTATTTATAAAAATAAACTTTAATATTGTCCATTAATCCTGAGGATTTGGTCATTTTTGTAAAGTAAATAACTAGGATTAGTGTTACCAAAACCTTTCTGATATGATGGATTAAATAATGAATGTTTAGTAGTTGCATGTACTTGCCCTCCATTGCCACAAATTATTAAAAGAAAATTGAGCAACATAAAGAAACTAAACAAATATCATAGTAAAAATAATAACTTTAGTATAAAAAGTGGAAATAGAAGAGTTTTTGTGTCACTCAACTTCCTTCACAGAAAATTAGTGAAACATTCCACTAGCAGTACAACGAGCAGTCTCCTAAAACAAAGACGGTCTCCACCACACCCAGCCAGCCCGAGCCTACGATATGCTGGACAATTACGAACCTTCCTTCTGTAAAAATAGCTCTTTCATTTTGGCCCGCTGCATGTTAAACTCGGACTCCAAGTCGCGGCGCGCGCGCTCGGGCGACCCACCGCCTTCGCCCCCGCCCTCCACTTGAAAACAGAAATACTTCTCAACTTCCTGACGATGGTTACATCAAAAGGATCACCAGTTCAACAACACACCTTTAGTGACGGCCGCTTCGCCCGTCATCGTGGATGTCTCCTCCATCGTGATCTAAGATAAGGTCAATGCGAATGGCCCGTTTATACCATACTTTTCGAAATTTTTATTGTTGACTCATAATAAAACAAGCAAATGTGGAATTAATTCCGAAACAACGAAAATTCGTTCACGAACTTGACGACGTTGACGTTTGAGCACAATGTCAATGTCGCTGTCAAAGACTGACATTTATCTGAGAGACGATGACAGAATTGACAGATCATGGCTGCGTTCCAGTAGTAGCTCACATCGCTCACAACGATCAAAACGTGTTCCACATGGCGACCACGGTCGTCATGGTCGCGGCGAATACGTCATTGATGACGTCATTAATTTCGCTCACGGCACGCTCAAAACAACCCACCTCACGGGGTGGGTCGAAGTGGTCGAATTGCAGTGTTGCCAGATACGACGAAGTTACTCTCGCCAGTTTTTAGACTTGGCGACACTGGGTAGAAATGGATGGTGATAGAAATTTGGCGCAATTTTATAAAAGTTAAGGATGGTGATGGAAAAAATAACTTTATACGATTCGACAAGAAATACTTTAGTGGAACTAGTAGTTTCTCCAACAGATGCTCGACGTGGGGTCACAAGTTGATAGAAATATGTTAAATGATGTAAATAATTTTAATATTTTTAATGTTTAATTCACTATACATATAGCCATGTATACATTTTTCCTCGTCGGTCAATATCATTAACATAATAATTATTATGCAATTTTTTATTATATTAATTTGTCTTTTCATAAAAAAATTTTTTGTTTGTAGATATACTTTTTTGCTAGTGTAAAAATAAAATTGATAATTAATTAAATAACGTTTATTTATAGTTTAAAAATTATAACATAACCTCTAATCTAAGTTTCAGACTTGTCTTATTCTCAACATCATAGAGTACATTTTGTATCATCGGCTAAAACGTGTAAATACTCTGTGGCTTGAACGCTCACGTCCGCGTCGCTCACTATACCGTTCCACTTGGGTGTATGATTGTAACGCTCACAAGCTAGTGGAACGGCAAAATCGCGGTCGTGAGCGTGGTCGTTGTGATCGTCTACTGGAACGTAGGGCATGTTTTGTTCTTTTATCTATGGCCTTCTTTTTAATAACTGGACACCGTACTTTCAGCCTACAAGTTATTTATTTGAAATATATTGCTTGTTAGCTAAAGTTCCTTATAAATATGAAAGAAAAATTATAAAATATAAATTTATAGTTTATTATTTTCATAATTATATATATATCCCTATTTCCGTATTTAAGTACATAGTTAATTCTATATTACCATCGTTCAGCTAGGTACCCTCTCAATTTTTGCATGGGGGTAATGGGGGTTAGGAAAAGAAGGCTCAAGAGTTCAGAATCGGTCAGAGTGGGCCAAGTTAGAGACCTATGTCCAGCAGTGGACATTCGAATGCTGGCTGGATGGACTTAGACGGGGACCGGATACCGTGCAAGGCATGGTACTGACAGTGTGACCCAGTAAAGCCCTGCCCTCCGAATCCTCTAAAATAATGGTTTTAGGATGCTGTTGAGGCCATCCAGGTTCTACAGCGCAAATGTTCGTATGAGATCGAGTTGATTTATATCAGGATGTAAACTTCCAGACTGTTTTGTGGAAACGCGTAGCCCAGTTAGTAACAACCATACTGGACCCAGATTGGAATAGTAATAGTAAGATAAGAATAGTATGGAACCAAATTGATAATTTAAAATTGAATAATATTCTATGTGACGTGGTTTTCTGGCTGACCTTGTCTTTCTATCGTTCTGTTTTTCTATCTCTCTTCTTTCTTAGTGACTCTTACTTAATACCTTACTGATGATACTGATGTTCCTGGGCGACGGCGATGGTGACCACGTACCATCAGGTAGACCGTCAACTCGTTTGTCGGTTAGTTAAGTAAAAAAATATTTTTTAGGAGATACCTATTTCATGTTACTACATATTTTATAAATTAGTACCTAGTCTACCTGCGTGCTACATGAGTACCTAGTTAAAAATAATTCTTGACAAAAAATAACCGACTTCAAAAGTAAGGTTATCTCAAAAACTACTCGTCAGATCTCGTTCAAAAAGTGGGACCACATGACAAGCACTAACTTTCGATTACAAAAAGAATCATCAAAATCGGTTCACCCAGTCGAAAGTTCTGAATTAACAAACATAAAAAAAATTAAAAAATACAGTCGAATTTAATACTTCCTCCTTTTTTGAAGTCTGATAATAAAAATAGTTATTATTCATAGTTATTAATGTACAACTGTAGGATTTAGTTTCACAAGGATGGATTTTATTAAGGTTTTAGTTTAGAATTTAGATGAACAAATTAATAGACCGAAATATAAAACATATTTTTATTAAAATAAATAGATTAATTTGGTACGATATTTATTTGACAATCATTCATAGGTTCCCTTAATTGATTATTTATTAAGTAGTAGATTCTAACAAAATTGTCAAAATGATTGCAAAACAAATATGTAAATAATATTTTGGTAGAAATCATATTTTTATTCGTTTGTATTGTATTGCACATACGGTTAACTTAAAAAAAATGAACAATAAATAATTAGCTTAACGTAAATTACATTTTGACTAAGTTTATAATCATTTGTCAATCAGCGCCATCGTATTTAACAATAATTGTAAATTAGGACATCTCAAGGCACAGACATATCACAGGTTTAAAATCTAATATTTAATTAATAAAATATTTGAAATTAGGTACAACATTATTTACAATGATTTAGTTACATTGGTACAGACATGCTTATAAACCATTTATTTATAAACCTAAATGCAATTTACAGCATACAATAACAATACAACTTCTGTGCGACCTAATTAGATGGCGCTGCTACAAATGTCAATGATTCTGCTACCCATCACAAGATGTCGCTAAAAACCCGGTTTAGCATCCCTGAACCGCCTGCCCGAAGGTTGATCTTCTAGACACGGTACTTGAACTAAATTAAAGTATATGTGACCCATCAAATGTGAAGCGGAGGTATTTGTCGTCTTCAGACAGTCGAACAGCATGTCGTCGCATTTGCAATGCGATTTGCTGTAGAGAGAGTTATTGGTGAGATTGTATCTTCGAGTGAAGGCCCTGACCTTCGTCGGGCAGAGATCGTGGGTCCGACAGCAGCGGTCGAGCGAGCGGTCGGCGCCCAGGTCGTGGTAGTCGGCCGCTATGTCGCCGGTACCGCACCATTTCGTGCCTGGAAAAGATATCGTAAGTCTTTATATCCAGGTTACATGGCTACGGAAGGATGCAAGCGAGCGAGATATAACAAGTGGAGCAAGGCAAAGTTAGATTCGGTTCCATATTCGGCTGGCAACGCATCTGGGGCTATACAGGTGTTTTCACAAGTAATGACGCGGTCTGTCTGCTGATTAGACAAGACACCAACCGGGAATGATCCCCTGCAGCAGCGAGAGCGGGCTGCCGCCCAGCAGGCCGGCGTGCGCGCCGCCCGCCCGCAGCCGCGCCTGCGCCGCGCCGCGCTCCCGCCAGCCCTCGCGCCGGCTCTCCTCCGACTCCACGCCCTCCACCTGCAAGTTGCAACGGTACACCCACGTGTTACTCACACGACTCGCACGGTAGCCACCACCTTGGTATTTACCTATGACGTCATGGTCACATATTATATTAAGGGACATTATCCCGCCTGGTGAAGTGACATGCCATGGGAGCGGCCAAATTCCCGACTGTTTTGTTTCGTAACTTGTATACTCGTTTAACGCAAGCGATTTCGAAAGCTTCAGTTGCATGATTCTGGTCGGGCGTGACATCACATTTTCTCAGGTCACAATTTCGTCTAACACAACCTAAACGTCTTCATGATTAACTTATAATATGTGGTGTGGTTTTTAATTCAAGCGGTAGTGCTGTGTGAATCACAAATCTGATGATATTCTCAAAAAAGTGTGAAATCTAACAACCTGCATTCACTCGCTGTGGATTCGAGCCATATTCGAGCCCAATCGTAAAGTAAATAATAGTTGTGACAAAGATGAACCCTTTGTCCCTTTACCATTCAGATGTCGGTACAATGTTGACGATGACATACATAATATGTTATGATTGTACCTATTGTGCTAAACTTTTCACTTTTTAAAATAAGATCAAAATAAAAAATACAACAGATAAACAGAAATATTTTAAACGATGAAACTTAAGTCACCTGACTGATCTTAGCAAAAATTGGCGTGAAACATCAATTTTATTTTATTTAAGTTATAAAATATAGACACAAGAGGCTCGCACGAGCTCTTCAAATCCAGTCGGAGTGGAAAGTGTGCCAAGAAAGTTAGCAACTTGGTCTTAACTAGATAAGACTGCGGCCGTCCCGGGCACGGCTATCGGCTAGTCACACACGGCCCACACGGCCCACACGGGCATTCACGGAGCGCTGAACAATCTTAAATAATAATTTCTATAGCTTCTGCTGATACGAGAACATGCTATACTCATTTCAGGTAAGGTTTGCCAGGAGTAGTTAATATTTTTCCGTCCCCACCAAATTATAGTAACTTTTAGAACTTATAAGTAATTGTAAAACTCTGACTCTTGGGCACTACCCCTCTACCAATCCGCACTGGAGCAGCGTGGTGGAGAATGCTCTAGGTTTTCTCGAACATCATTAATGGGCTGAAGCCATTATGTTCAAGACATCATTGAATGGTATTTTTTGTCTTGTAAGAATGATTATTATTATAAGAGTATACACCATTCTTAATAATTAGAAGGGCACATAAGTGTTATATACTCTGTGGTCATAGCTCCTGTTAGTATTTAATTACTCTGTGTCAGTTTGGAGTTTTGACAAGAAGGACTGTTTCTTTAATCTATGTTTTGCTCTCAAAAAGTTTGGGAAGTCTGAAATGTGTGATTTGTTAAAAATTGTGTAAACAGAACTATAAAAAAGCTGTCTTAGAATTATATCAAAGATTAATAAAGTATTTGAAGAAGATTCGGATTGTTTTCATCAGCTTCAGAAGTGGGATATGACATAAAACGCCCACCAATAAGTTGCCTACTATTTTTGCAATTATCATTGAAGCTATTGTGAATGATGGACGGCCATACACCTGAATACGATCGAGATTTGTGTATCTCAAGTAATCGACGTCATATGCATAATAAGCATCACAACAAACCTCGTAGTAGGAGTAGAGAATCGCAAAAAGAGAACCAAAGGAGCACTAGACGGATTTCAGAGTTGGACAGCCCAAACACAGGCGGACAGAGCAAAAGGAGAAAGCAACAAGAGGAAGACAACCAGGAGTATCGACAAATGAGTCGTCTTCGTCACTCCGACTTAAGAATTCGCAGCCGTGGCTATTCAAGGAGTCGCAGCCGTGATGATTCCAAGCGTCGCAGCCGTGATGATTCGAAGCGTCGCAGCCGCGATGATTCGAGGCGTCGCAGTCGTAGCTACTCCAGGGGTCACAGCCGTGATCATTCAAAGCGTCGCAGCCATGGTTATTCGAGGTATCGCAGCTGTCATCGTTCACCTTCACATCGTCGTGCACCAGTGAGTTTGTCTAAGTCTAACGATACAACACAATTTTTACTAACCCAATTGATACAGTCAATTAGTAGTAATTGTTCCGAAAAAAATAAATTTCCAATGCTAGGCAACGTGATACCAGAATTTGATCCCATGGTCAAGGGACAAACTATTACAACGTGGCTTAGCAAAGTAGACGAATGTGCTAGGTTATATAAGTGGGGAGAAGATCAAATAATCCATTATGCATTGCCAAAATTAAGTGGCGTAGCCAAAACTTGGTACCAGACTTTACCAACTATGTCATTTTCTTGGGTCGAATGGAAGGCCAAATTAATTGAATCATTTCCGTCCAGTAGTGATTACGCAGAAATGTTGACTGAAATGTTAGCCAAAAAAGCTAAGTTTAATGATTCCTTAGAGTTATATTATTATGAAAAAATTAATTTATTAAATAGGTGTGACATAAAAGGGAGACGTGCGGTAGACTGCCTATTGTATGGCATTGAGGATCGAAGTATAAGGCTAGGTGCAAAAGCAGCTAAATGTGTAGAGCCCGAACAGGTGTTACAATATATTCAATCTATCAAACAACAACCGAGAGATTTAGAAAATAAAAATAAAATGCCTTTTGATAAGAAGTCAATTCCAAACACAACATATTCAAAACAAACTAGACAAAATGACAACATAAAACCTGTTGTCTGTTACAATTGTAATGAAACCGGCCATTACAGCTTTAAATGTACCAAAAAAATTGTTAAGTGTAATGTATGTAATAAATTAGGACATTATTCAACAAACTGCCCAAAATTACAAATAGAAAGCAAAACCAAAAGTGATATTAATAAGGAGCAATCAATTATGAAATTAGATACTATGTATAATATCAGTAATGATAAATATTTGATTAATTTGAAGTTAAATGGTAATCTTACACAAGGATATGTCGATCTAGGAAGCCAGTGTACTTTATTGCGATATAGTGAAGCTAAACGATTAGGTATCATATGGGAAACTGACAATTTACCTACAATGCGGGGTGTAGGAAATAATATTTTTTTACCAATGGGTAGAGCATATGTAAATATTGAAATTCAAGGCATACAAGAATTAACTGATACTTATATTGTGGAGGATAGCGTTACTAAGTATGCAGTATTAGTGGGTCATACTTTTACTGAAAAACCAGGTATAATCATAACAAAAACCACAGATTCATTAACCTTTTCTAGAGATAATTCTGCTAAATTACAATTGTATTTATCTGATGATGTTGTGATTCCTCCACATGTTGTATATTTAGTAGAAGTTAGTAGTCATCCAAAAAAATATTCAGGTACCTTATATGTGACAGGATCCTTGTGTAGGTTGCCTGGTAAAGAATATTACCTATTACCAGGTGAGTACAGCATGACAGATGGGTTAGGTGTATTATTAATACAAAACTTATCTGATATCGAGTTAAAATTGAAACAAGAATCCATAATCACTCGTGCTATACGCACAAATGAATATGTTGATATCAATTTGTTGAATTTTAATGATCCAAACACATCTGCATTAATAAACCATAGTAAACATTTATCTATTAAAGAAATTGAGTTATTACAAGATTTATTACAAAAATATAAGGATTGCTTTTCAAGCAATTTGATGGATTTAGGATACACCAATATTGAAAAAATGGAAATTGAGTTGACAGATACGACCCCTGTGGTGTACAGACCATACAGATTATCATACCCAGAACGAGTATTGGTAAAATCAATGGTAAAGGAAATGCTTGATGCAGAAATAATATGTGAATCAAATTCAGCCTACGCTAGTCCAGTTATTCTAGTTAAAAAGAAGACTGGAGATAAACGTCTTTGCATTGATTATCGTGCACTTAACAATAAAACAAAAAAAGAGCACTTCCCGTTGCCATTGATTGATGACCTTTTGGATCGACTGTCTGGTAATTCACTATTTATTAGTTTAGACTTAGCTTCAGGATATTATCAGATACCCATTGGGGAGAAATCACAAGATAAAACAGCTTTTGTGACCCCTGATGGTCAATATCAGTTTAAAAGAATGCCATTTGGCTTAGCAAATGCACCATCAGTATTCCAAAGAACAATGAATAAGATTTTAGCTAAAAATGAATATGTCTTAGTCTATATGGATGATATATTGATACCGGCTCGTACATTTGATGAAGGTTTATCAAGATTAGATGAGGTTTTAAAAATTTTTCACAGTGCAAATTTGACACTTAAATTAGAAAAGTGCTATTTCTTCTATGAAGAAATAGACTTTTTAGGATTTGAAATAAGTGGTTCTGGTATACGCCCCGGATCCCGAAAAATTGCGGCTGTATCAAATTTCCCTACTCCTAAAAACATTCATGATATTAGACGATTTATTGGATTGGCGAGTTACTTTAGGCGATTTGTAAAAGATTTTTCATTTATTGCACAGCCATTAACAGATCTCCTCAAAAAACATTTTAAATGGGAGTGGAATGACAAACACACAGAAGCATTTGAAAAATTAAAGGCAAAACTCACTGAAAGACCTATACTGGCATTGTACGATCCAAAATTAGAAACCGAACTGCACACAGATGCATCAAAAAATGGAATTGCGGGTATTTTAATGCAACGCGCATTGGATGGTATAATGAGACCTGTAGCATATTACAGTCGAAAAACAACGGTTGACGAACAAAAATTTCATTCATTTGATTTAGAAACATTAGCTGTAGTAGCTTCTTTAAATCGATTTCGCGTTTACCTACTAGGCTTAAAATTTAAAATCATAACTGATTGTAATGCATTACGAACAACAATGACAAAACGTGACGTTGTACCTAGAATTGGTCGGTGGTGGATACAGCTCCAAGAATATGATTGTGAAATTGTATATAGGCCTGGAGCAAAAATGCCACATGTGGATGCACTAAGTCGAGCTCCTGTTGAGGAGTGTTCATCTATAAATGACAATCATGTGATTGATGTACTTACAGTAGAAGTTCAGGATTGGGTAGCTACAGTACAAAGTGATGATGAGGAGATCAAACGCATTAAAGATATTTTATTAGATAAAGATACCAATTTTATTGTGGATGTGCACAAAAATTACCAATTAAAGGGTAACTATGTTTATAGGGTAGTAGATGGTAAATTGCGTTGGGTGGTTCCAAAACCTGTAAGATGGCAATTGTTACGAATGAACCACGATGATGTGGGACATTTTGGTTATGACAAAACTTTAAAACGACTCAAAGATTCTTTTTGGTTCCCTAAAATGCGTCGTTTCACAAAGAAATATGTATCCGCTTGCTTAGAATGTGCTTATCACAAGACTCCTGGAGGAGCTAAAGAGGGACTGCTCCATCCAATACCAAAACCGGATATTCCATTCCATACAATCCATGCAGATCATTTGGGTCCATTTGTTCGCTCCCGACGAGGTAATACTTATTTGTTGGTGATAGTGGACGCATTTACTAAGTTTATTAATTTGAAACCAGTTAGGGATACTAAGACTACAACAGCTATCCGTATATTTAAAGAACACTTTAGTTTTTTTGGAGCACCTATTCGGTTAATTACAGACAGAGGTTCATGTTTTACTAGTAATAAATTTAAAGCGTTTATTAAAAATATTGGAATTAAACACATTTTGAATGCAGTAGCAACTCCACGAGCAAATGGGCAAGTGGAAAGATATAACCGAACTATTTCAGAAGCTCTAAGTACCAAATGTCATGACAAAAATGATAATACTTGGGATGAATATGTAGGCGAAGTTCAGCTAGGATTAAATACTTCTGTTAATAAAACAACTGGTAAAAGTCCATCAGACTTATTGTTTGGGTTTAAAATTAAAGGTTTGTCAGAAAACATATTAAGTGATGTCATCAATACAATGACTGAACGAAATAGTGGAGATGAACTAATCAGTCTTAGAAAAGAAGCTATTGCCAGTATCGAAAAAGAGCAAGAAGTGGCCAAAGAAAGGTTTGACAAACATAGAAAATTATCTAAAGTATATAAGGAAGGTGACCTTGTTAGAGTAGAAAGGATGATGTTCGATAAAGATAGAGTAGGTAAATCTAAGAAACTTCTTCCGAAATTTCAGGGACCATATAGAATTATGAAAGTATTGCCTAATGATAGATTTCTTATACAAGATACTCCTCTCACCAGAAAGGGGAATAAAAAGTATGAAAATATAGTTTCTATTGACAAAATACATCCTTGGCTAAATTTTAAGGGTTATGGAAGCGAAAATGATACAGACATAGATGAGAGCAACGAAGAGAGTGATAAATAATTACTAAAGTTTTTGTTTTTCTGTAATTGACATTTATTTTTTTATATAAAGAAGTATAGGTTGTGAGCGTCAGTGCTGACTGCATAGATGACGTAGATCACGACAGACTATACCTCTTAATATCTATTTATTTAATTGTGAGCAGGCAGTGTTTTTGACGCAGATGCCTACAGATCACAATAACTTATTATATTAAACGAATGTGGTTGGGATTTGAAATGTTTAATTGTGAGCAGACAGTGTTTATGACACAGATGCCTGTAGATCACAATATCTAGAGAAATGAATGTGATTGGGATTTGAAATACTTAATTGTGAGCAGACAGTGTTATGACACAGATGCCTGTAGATCACAATATCTTATTATAAGAAATGAATGTGATTGGGATTTGAAATACTTAATTATGATGCAGATGCCTGTAGATCAGAATAATTTATTTAAAGAAATTAATGTGATTGCAATTTGAAATACTTAAGTAGTTTATGTTTAATTGTGAGCAGACAGTATTTAGCCTGCAAATCACTATAGCTTATTAAACAGAATGAATGTGACTGAGATTTGAAATTCTTAATTTATATTTAATTGTGAGCAGTCAGTGTTTATAACACAGATGCCTGCAGATCACAACTTATTAGAGAAGGGCATATACAGATTGAGCATTGTGTATAGTAATGATATCAATAGTAATATTGCTTAATATGTATATTAGATGCATGTTGATTCTGGATAATAGAAAATTAAGAAATTACTTTGTTTGAATTTTGACATAAGATGTGTTTATTTTTTATTGGTATATAAGTATGATGAACCATATGGCTAAATAATCATGTAATTTGATTTAAGTAAGGTTTTCAAATAATGTTAATTTTTTTTTTTTGTTGTTTTTGTCAATTAATATATTAATAGGTATATTATAATTGTTATACTAACAATTTTATTCATTTAATTATGTGTGAGGACCCACCCTAATTAGGATGGCCGAGCTGTAAGAATGATTATTATTATAAGAGTATACACCATTCTTAATAATTAGAAGGGCACATAAGTGTTATATACTCTGTGGTCATAGCTCCTGTTAGTATTTAATTACTCTGTGTCAGTTTGGAGTTTTGACAAGAAGGACTGTTTCTTTAATCTATGTTTTGCTCTCAAAAAGTTTGGGAAGTCTGAAATGTGTGATTTGTTAAAAATTGTGTAAACAGAACTATAAAAAAGCTGTCTTAGAATTATATCAAAGATTAATAAAGTATTTGAAGAAGATTCGGATTGTTTTCATCAGTCTGTAGAGTGTACTAGTGGTAGTAGAGTAAAGCAGAGAGTTTACTTTTGTCATATTTAATGACAGGGCATTTCGGCTGCTGTATCTGATATTTGTACAAAACTAGTTCACATCACAAATCGCAATATATTTGGAAATTGTGGTGTCACGGCCAGCTTAGTTATTATATAATATTGTGTGCGAGCGGGCGGTAATGCGATGGACAGATCCCTGGTTAGATAATGTTCAGATTTGCATAAATGTTATTTGATTTATTGACGTATTCATATTCATTATAATGTTTGATCAACATGACATTAACATGATATTAAATACCTAATAAGTATAGATACAGACATAGGTACAAAAAATATGATAATCATTTAAAAGTACATAAAAAGTACATGACAATAACCCTAAAGAAAATTGAGACTTTATTTTTTCTCACGACGTATGTAGTGCCATCTATTATTAGTCTAGTCAAAAAGTTCAAAAACGTGTTTAATAGAAATAAAGCTCCCAATAATATGTGCGATAGCTCATTCGATTCAGAATGCCGTTTAGAAAAATGTTTTTTAAGGGTTTATTAGCACATAAAAATGTCAGTCCTTAACATTTCGGGGGGGGTTTGAACCCCCGAAACCCCCCCCCCCCTGGCTACGCCCATGGTATTCATTATAATGTTTGATCTTAATTTCACAAACATGACATTAACATGATATTAAATACCTAATAAGTATAGATACAGACATAGGTACAAAAAATATGATAATCATTTAAGTACATAATTAACACATTAACGATTTCGTGATTTATAATTAAAGAACATTAAATATAATTTAACAAAAATTTCGTAGAATAAAACACTAGCAAACTCACAAATTTAATTAAATTCTGTAGTTAGTCATTCAATAACTTTATTAACTAATTGCAATTGTTAAGTACACTCGTCCTCAGCACTCGTCGAAAAAACAGTCGTGACGCGATCTCTATAGTAGAGTCGTTTTGCGGCCGATACAAATGTAATCAAACAATGGTTAATGGTTATATCAATTAATGGTTTGTTTACATTTGTATCGGGTGCAAATCGACCCTACTATAGTCTCTACTATACTTATAGTGGTGATGTAGAATGTACATACATAATACTTTACCTACAACAAATTTCGAATTCTTCTTTCATGAATTTGTCACCTGTGTGTGAAGAAAATTTACGTGACGTTGCATTTAATTTTACAAACAATTTAACAAGATAAACCAGTTTACGTTTCTAGTTATGCGTTCTAAGCGAAAAAAATATTTTTGCCTTAATGTCTACGAAGCAATCATCCATTACCTACATTAATTTTATGTTACCCAATGGTATTCGATTGGAATCCAAAATTTTTCCATTAAGACGGTCGGGGCCGGTCGGCGCGGTATCCGCGATTGTATTCGCAACTCGTTTTGCCGTCTTTAACCGTCATAAAGTCGAGGAAGCTATCAATCGCCTCTAGACCGACAATGCCCGTGCGGCCGTGGTCACAGACCAGGCAGACTACAAGCATTTCTCCGAACAGTTTAACCAATTTTTAGTCATTGTGCAATTTGGATTTGGGTAGTGTCAGCTTTTTTGTATAAAATATCATTGAGTGGCACATATTATATAACATAGATTTCTATGATATATAATTTATACGAGGAAAAACAATGTGGAAAAACAAAAAAAAAAGGAATGTTAAATAATCGCAGAATTTATTTTGCCTCTTCTCAGAGAACTTAGGTATTACTGCAATGTAACTTGTAAGCATATATAATAATAATTTAATAATAATAATTTTATTTCATCTCCACAAATACAGTTATGTAACAGTTATGTAACATACTTTAGGTAAGGTGTTTGCAATTTGTAGGAGATCTGGTGCCTAAACTAAGCCGAGGCCTGTGACATAGTACACCAGGTCCCTCTCTCATTGTAACACTAAGTTAACACTAAGTTTAAATTTTACAAAAAAAAAAAAAAAAACTTACAAGCTAATTTACAAGAATTTAAATATAATTTGTTACCTGTTCAATTTATGAAATAAAGTTACATATTTAGATGATATTAATATCCAATTTATCATCTAAATTACAAGTTTATGTGTGTTAGTATGTAAGTATTTTTGTATATGTGTATGCTGTGCATGTGTGTGTGTGTGTTTGTGTGTGTGTGTTTGTGTGTGTGTGTGTGTGTGTGTGTTTGTGTGTGTGTGTGTGTGTGTGTGTGTGTGTGTGTGTGTGTGTGTAAAAGAGTGTATATGTGTGCCTATCTTCTGAAATAAGAAAAAGAAAAATGTAGTTTCATACAGTAATATTGTTATGTATATTATTTACCATATTTATAATATATATACTATTTATCTATATGTGTATCTATATGTATATTTATGCTATTTGCAATAAATATTTATCCTATCCTATTTCGATCCTTCTATATCCATCAATGTTGTATTAGATTGTATAACATAATTATGTAGTGTAAACTACATTATATAGCGCTTATATGAGTAATGGCGTATTATTGTTGACTGTTTATATGTTACTTATGTGAAGCTTATATGAATGACTATATTATAAATTGTATACTGCTTATCTGTTTATCTGTGTATTATTTAATCTGTTTGTTTTGTATGTTCATTGTTAATCATTTATAATCATTCAATGTTTATTTGTATTATATGTAAGTTATTAATAGTTTTTCTGTTTCATTGTAATTTAAAGTTAAAAGCCATTTGGTCACATTATTTTTCAGTCTACGTTTGTGACATTTCGCTATGTTCAATAATTTATTAATTTTGTTGTACAGTATAGGACCACGATACAGAAAGAATCTTTTGGCAAAGGTTGTGCGAACAGTGGGTACATCACATACTGTATAGTGTCTCCTAGTTTTGGCCATTTCATTAATTATCTTTAATGATGTACTTTTGTGTTTTTTAATCATGGTCAGTAGTATGTATGTCTGTCGTACTGTTAATATTTGAGCTTCTTCGTATAGTTTAATTGTTGGGAATAATTTAGGTTTATTAAGACTGATTTTTAGTATTAATCTTTGAGCTCTTTCTAATTCAAGGAGTTTTGTTTTGGCTGTTCCTCCCCAGGTTGTTATACAATAACCAATAATTGAGTGAACCAAGGTTACATATAACAATCTGAGGGTCATTTTGTCTGCCACATTTTTAAGTTGCCTGAATATATAACTTAGCTTACGTACTTTTTGTGCTGTAGAATGGACATGACTATCAAAGTTTAAATTTGCATCTATTATAACTCCAAGATGTTTTATCATCTTTGCATTAGAGATTTTTGGGCAATTACAATTACAATTTTGTGCAGGGAACGTGCCACATTTATGTGAATTTATAACAAAATGGTCATCGCTATCCTCACGGTTCTGGATGGAAAATTTTATATATTTTGTTTTGTCTTCATTCAGTGTTAACGAGTTTGAAGATAATACAACGGAACAACCACTCAAATAGCGAACTATACATACGGTAGCTACAATTTCTACTCTACATGAGTTACATGCCCGAAGATCGCGCCCGCGCCATGCCAGTGCAAGTGGTCGTCATCCGGTACCCGTTTGTGTACAGAACTGTGGCGCACTGTTGGCGCTGTTGTCTCAGCAGATGTCAACAAATAAGAGGTAGCCGTGTTGATCCTACTACGGGCTACGGCTTCTGTGTTGCTGGCGACTGCGCTAATAGTGTAATTTGTAGAACACTGGATTGTGGTGATAAATAAAATTGCTCTGTGTGATTAATGCTTCGTTCTAAATGTTTAATAATTAAATACGTAATAGCATTGGTTTATGTATGTATAGTACCTACTCTAATATCTATTACTATCTATGACCGTATTTGTCTACTACATTATCAAAACTATGTATTGTACATACTCAAAAACCTATCTAAACCTTTGGTTTTTGTCACCCGTATCCTAGCCAAGGATGGATGGATCCCCTCACATCACACCTCTAATATTTAGTAAAAATGTGAAGTGATTTTGATTTTCGTGTACGGACTATAATTTTATATTTACTTGTATATTTGATGGATGAATTTACATGTAGGTACATAATGATTCTTCAGATTTAAACTTAAAAAATATACCTAGTTCTCTGGTGTTGTTTTAGAACTTTCAGATATAAAATTTTAAAGTTTGTTAGTATGCAAGCAACCTAAACTTTTAGATGACGTGCAAATTAATTTATCCGGTTGGAAGGACCAAATGGTCCTTCGAGCCGGATGTACATAAAATAAGTGCAGTTGGTTAGTACCTGATCGCGGAGACGTGATGTTACCTGCTGGCACTGGCCCATCAGCTTGATCATTTGCGGGAATGTGACCCCGAGGGGCCGGTTGATGCGGCTGAGCTGCCGGACCAACCGACTTGTGTCATCCTCATCACTGGAAATAAACAAAAACAACAATTAAACAAGAATAATCACAGGATTAACGTCATAAATATGGCAAATTATATAAGAGCTTTTTTTATCTTCTACCACAGTATTCAGAGTTAAATTATTATAGGTCAAGCCGGCAATTGACTCACAATTGGTCGGCTTTGTCGTCTTTTACGTTGACCTGACTGTTCTTGAGTGGTGCAAAATATGTTTTACAGATTTTGTTCAAGAAATATGATTTTAAAATTTAGCAAAATATAATGTTGAAAATTTAAAACCATTGATACAAAAGTACCTAGTTATCTTAAGTAGAACAGAACTAATAAATCACAAAGAAATATGGAAAATTCATTATCTATACTAATATTATAAAGAGGAAAGCTTTGTATTTTTATATTTTTGTATTTTTGTATGTTTGCAACGAATAAACTCAAAAACTACTGAACCGATTTTCAAAATTCTTTCACCATTAGAATGCTACATTATTCATGAGTAACATCCTACTAATATTATAAATGCGAAAGTTTGGATGTTTGGATGTTTAGATGTTTGGATGTTTGTGTTACAATCACGCCAAAACGGCTGATCGGATATGGATGAAATTTGGCACACAGATAGTTTAATACCTAGAATAATATATAGGATACTTTTCATCCCGAGATATTGATCTATTCCCGAGGGATAAGAAGTAAACTAAATGGTAATAGGAAAACAGTTTTGACGTTTGTCATCACAGTGACATTAGAAAACTCAAAACAGCTGATTGAATGATTAAATTTTAATTGGTTCATTGTTTTAATATGTTTATTTACAAACATATTATAAAAATTTGCGGTGAAGCACATTGTGATCATTTTTATCATGCAATGAAAGCTTTAGTAACCATCGATCTCGTGTAAAATCAAGTAAAACAAACACTGCATTTTTACGCAAAATGAAGGCTGCTTACACATGAGCGTTTGTCGAGCGTTCCTAGCGCTAAAGCTTGATCGATGAACTATAAAAAAAAAAAAAAAATTACGTTGAATAAGTACTTGTAGCTTATCAAGGTTTTTCCTAGCTCTAAATATGAGGTGCAATTGAAATATTATGTTATATCGTATCAGGTTTAATTAATAGCAAAAAATCATCAAATTTGGTTTTTAACATTCGTAAATATCTACCTATATTTTTTTTATTTACCTTATAGAAATAAATATTGATTTTTTTTCACTTATTTAGCAAATCATTATTCACGTGTGTCGGATGAATGCGTACGCTTATAAAATCCTAGCGTGGTGTCGGCCTTATGTCAATTGGGCCTTATGTCAATATTTCTTTATTTTTTTATTGTTGTGCCTATAACAATATAACCAGTGCTTAAGCCGAACACTACAAACCTTAAATAAGTTTTTAATGAAAAAGACCGTTAGTTTAAAATGGTTTTAGGTAGGAATAGATTCGTTGTATAAGAAGCGATTTTCATGATTTTTTTGTTGTATTAGGAATTTACTCAAGTTGGTCCTACTTCAATATAGTGAGACTATGGATTCTGGAGGTAAAGAGAGAGCTTCTCAGTCGTAGGGCATAACTGAACTGTGTTTAAATACCTATGTTTGCTGTTGTTATCGTTGACATCGCAGATTTGTGTCTTAGAGACGAAATATGACTCCTCAACGGAACAATTCAAATAACTAAACAATTTTTTTAAATATTTGTTGTTCGTAAATTTAAGGGTAAAATCTACAAATCCGTCATAAGATTTGTCGTAATGTATGTATCAGAATGTTGGGCTACAAAGAAGATGGATGAGAGACGATTGCATATCACAGAGATGAGAATGTTGAGGTGGATGTGTGGAGTGACGAGAATGGATAAAGTAAGGAATGAGTATATTAGAAGAAGTTTGAAAGTGGCAAAAATTACAAAAAAGTTAAAAGGGAACCGAATATCATGGTATAGGCACGTGATGAGGTGAGAGGAACGCATGTTACGTGAAGAGTGATTTATACCTATATGAATGTGATGGATAGACGAAGGGGACGAGGACGACCAAAGAAAAGATGGATGGATTGTGTTACAGATGATACGAAAGATAAGAGAATTAGTGTAAAGATGATGGCTGATAGGGAAGTGTGGAAGAGGAAAACATATTGCGCCGACCCCAAATAAAATTGGGAAATGTGCAGGATGATGATGAATATTAACACTGTAAAACCAGACGCATAGACAAATAGATTTTTTTTAATTATAAGTTAAAGTTTAAGTTGACTACAATCCCACCTGATGGTAAGTAGCGATGTAATCTTGGTTTATTATAGGATCTATTTAGTACATAACTATACATACATATTTTCATACCTTTCATACTTTAAGTATGATGATGATCAAGTTTCGCGATGACCCGCGATGATTGCAAGGAAAATACTTAATTTGGTATACTTTTAATTTTAAATCATAGTTTAACGATATAACAAACTGCAACTTCATCTGCGTAAATAAGGTCCACAGACAAATGAATCATATTTTTGACTACGGAATCGTGTAATTTTTTTAGCGATATAATCGATATGGCTAAGACGCTATATAATTATTAGCTACTAAAAGATATGCATGGGGCAACCTCGCTCTTGCCTCTCTATGAAGTACATAAAACACTGAGTCCCTTCGTTTCGTTTCGTTTCAATGCCCTTAATAAACATGTCATATTATATGGAAGCATCCATTAAATAAACCGATGTTATTTAAAGAACGATATGGTTCGTTTGTATTACATTTGTGTAAACGTAATTCTGTTATTGGTTCTGCTGTTTATTCTAATTGCGGAATAACTTTATAGTTTTCCTCCAGAATAATAGTTGTTCTTTTATTTTCTGCGCATCGCAAAATTTACACGCTTTGTTAATTTTATCCCTTTTTAGAAGCTTTTGGCTACTGAGATTCGCGTGTTGTGACTCGCATCATACTCTAGCAACAGCCCATCTCCGTCATTCTGTTTCATGAGCATGTTGCTAACGTCGTTTACCTGCCTGTTCCGGCGTAGCAGCTCTCAAGCTTGCTGAAAGCTTGCAGCTCTTAAGGTAGCCTGCCGCTGATCTTCTTTCTCACGACATGCCCTATGATTTTTTCGAATCTTTAGCAACTTGCTAGAATAAGAAATAATAAGCATGTTGTCGACATCATTCTTTGGAATGAAAAGCAGGATACTGTAAGTTTAATTCACAAACATCCAAACATCTAAAACTAACATCTAAATTTTAGTAGGATCTGGATCTAATTCTAAATTCTCGCGGACGAAGTCGCGGGTAGAAGCTAGTAGGCTATATTTATTACTAGAAAAAATTAAGGATCCTTGCTAAAACATCAGTAACGTGAACCAAAGTGTGAAAAAATTTGCTTAAAAATTTCTTTCATCGCATACGCTGCGGAAACTATTGATGATAGAACAAAACATTGTTCTACAATATTGTAGAACATATCAATATCTACAAAAAACCTCGCGATACTATATGTCCAACTATTGTCGTTATGTCACTATAACCACTTTTTACATTTTAAAAGTTAATAAAAAAGATGACCAAAATCAGATCATGAAAACCATACCTTCGTATTAATCCTTATCCAAATAAATCATTTCATATTCAAAACTGTTTCAATACCTATAGATAACTTTTTGAATTACTCAAATCGGACATTCCATTTAGAAGATATTACGTAGTAAAGGAACGTGACAACGTGATTGTACGAGTAGCAACAATCATCACCGGCCCCGCGGCCGGAGCCGGACAGCTCGCGCATGTTCCGCGGATCCCGATTATGTAACACGGGGAGGGGAGGGGAGTGGAGTGGGAGCGGGAGCGGGAGCGGGAGCGGGAGCGGGAGCGGGAGCGGGAGCGGGAGCGAGAGCGAGAGCGGGAGCGGGAGCGGGAGCGGGAGTGGGAGCGGGAGCGGGAGCGGGAGCGGGAGCGGGAGCGGGAGCGGGAGCGAGAGCGAGAGCGGGAGCGGGAGCGGGAGAGGGAGAGGAAGAGGGAGAGGGAGAGGGGGAGGAGGAGGGGGATGGGGAAGGGGAGGGAGAGGGGGAGAGGGAGAGTGAGAGGGAGGACACGGAAATAAGAACGGCTGTACCGATTTTAATGATCTCTGATTTGTTACATTCTTAGGCGATACGAAGTTCGCCGGGTCAGCTAGTTATTTTATAAACGTGAATAAATGTAACTATCATGAAGTTTTAGGAGAGGCCTACTGACGATTCTTTCCGAGAATGGTCTGAGAAGTGTTTAATACTTTTGGCAATAAAACCTCGAAGACACTCTAGAGAAATACTGAGAAA
This sequence comes from Thymelicus sylvestris, assembly GCA_911387775.1. Lineage (NCBI taxonomy): Eukaryota > Metazoa > Arthropoda > Insecta > Lepidoptera > Hesperiidae > Thymelicus > Thymelicus sylvestris. The sequence continues at coordinate 15,943,150 of OU426899.1, read as the reverse complement.
GCATTATTTTAAGTGTTTACAACGTGTGTATGAGATAAATCGTGGAACCTGCTGGAACGTCTCTGGACCCGGGGGTCCGGGTCGAATGCGCTGCCGCCTGCCATTGGCCAAGATTAAACGAACTTAAACAATAGATCAATAACGACAATAACTGTGTCAATTGTGTGTTCTGACGTCACCAATAACTAACCCACTCCTACCGTGGCTTCATTGTTATTAATTTTGGATGTGTCTGTTGCCTCTAGACTAATAACTTCGGTGGTTCCTAACTCAAGGTGGCTAACATCTACCGTTCCATAACGCATCAAACCTTCCATTCAAATTTTATGTTCCGGAGCCCAGCCCCGCGTTAGCAAAAGCTGAGCCAGCTCCCATTGCCATATGCTATATAATTTAATTATTTTTTTGTTCGTTATAATGATGTCAATGTACTTTTTATGGCAATAAATAGATTTTGTTATTTTTATTATTATTATTATTAACTTCCGACTGAAAGAATGCAAATAAACCGACGAAGCCTTTGAATAAGAGCAAAACCATGAACGTAAAAACGATTTGTGATTTGATGTACTTACAATAAATGTAGGTACTCTGTTCCAAATCTAAGCAAATCAAAAAGTCAGAGGATCAAAGTAAGCATCTAAACTAAAATAATTGCCCCAAATAATTGGAACAAAGAAACACAGATTGATTATCAAGATAATAAGTTATTGACGAGATAATGTGTGTATTGATTATCGCAGCAGTGCGGAGTGCGCTGCATACAGTGAACTCCTAGCGGGTTCATCGTCTCATCGATCACAAGCTGATTATGATAATAGGAAACTGATTGCCCTACAATAAGTCTACTGACCTATATATTGGACAACAGGAAACCGAGGACCCGAGGTCGTAGGAAGTGTTACGGTCACCGCCCTTGAACTTCGAAGAGTACTTATGTCACGAATTTGTTTTAAATTGCACTCGTATTATTTTAACAATGGGATGGGGCTAATCTATGTTGATTATGGGCACGTTGAATTTTATATTTTGACATTTATACCGGTAACGGGGCTATGCTTGCACAAGAGTAAATAACATAATAAGTACAAATTCTTAATGATGCATGATTACATAATTTTTGAAAAATACAGATAACTACGTTAATAACACATCACAAAGTCAAACAATACTCTTAGAGGCTGATATTTGAACTGAGACTCGGTATTGTGAGTAGTAGTACCTTCCTACTAGGAAATGAAATGAAAATACTTTATTGCACTCAAAAAATATGGTACAAAAGGCGGGCTTAATGCTAACACAGCATTTTCTTCCAACCAACCAGTGTAGGATTGGAGTAGAGTGTAGAGCCACATGACCTATAAACGTGTCTCGCGGACTCACTCTCAGGGTCAGTCGGAGTGAGGTAATGGGCATTGACCTCCGTCACATCACTTTCTCCCCGGTGGCGCCCGGGCGGCTCGGGAGCGGGTTCCAGTCGTTACGAGAGCGGAGGCTCGCGTTGAGTACGTCTCATTATAAACACAATACCGCTGTAAGTATTTAAGCTGTTTGCTTATAAATACTATTATGCTGTTTTTCGGCATACCTTCTACCTACCTACTAGTTTATTTTCCTATCACCCACCTGTCACCTGTCAATCATGCGACTTTCTCCGCATGCAGGTACTAAACTACTAGTGTTTGGGGACCCAAGTCGGCGAAGTCCCAACCCAGCGATGAAGATAAAATAATTTTGATTTTGTGCGCCAATCAAAAATCCTCTATTGATGACAAAATTTTAGAATTTTTCAAAAATATTCAGGAAATTCAGGAAACTGTAAAATGATGTGGAATACTTTTATCTTCCAGCAAAACGCCCCCTCCCATCGGTGTATAATGTAACTATTACTTGTATGACATACGAGTATGCAATGGAAAATATACTTGGCCTTTTTAACTTCCACAAATTCTGTTCTTCGCGAATTGGCTTCAAAGTCAAGAAGTTTTATTTTGAATAATCGCTTATTAATAAATTAGCGAATAAAATCCCCCGAATGGCGACCATTCGTTAAAAGGAGCATTAAAAGGACGACAGGACATCCCCGACTACGCGACTGGGCGCAATGTCGACCTGACGACAAGGGTATTCTTTGAATTCAAAAGGAAATGTGTCTGGTAGAGGAAAAATGAGAAGAAGGATAAATGAATAATTTACAACAAAATATAATTAACTATAATTTGTTGTTCAATGAAGACAACGGATGACTAACGTTGTAATGTAAGTCGCCTGGTAAATTGATAATAGACGGGGAACGATAGAAAGATTGTTAGAGCAATCTCGAGCAATTCGCTCAAATTGACAAACGATTTCGACAACGCATTAAACACAGTGCTAGTTCATTGTCCAACTGTCCACTGCATGTGCCTGTGCAATTGTTATCTGACTATACTATACTAATAATAGGTACAGTAACTCGAAAGTCGTAACTTACTACAATACGGCGATTTCTTACCTCTGCTGAGTGTCTCCGACGTAGCTGGAATCAATCCATGTGCAGTCTAATGGGATTAACATTCGTCGCAATAAACAATGTGATCTAGAGTTGTAGACTCGCTCGTGATTGACGTGAACTCGTCCAACAAACCGTCAACAATGACAAGTCGCCGGAGACGAGCGCGAGGTGAAGAAGCACAAACTTATACGAAGATCTCGACACTAGTCTTAGCTCAATTTCCTCAGACTGCTGAGGAAACTGACTACTGTGGTCTGCATTACGATAATTTACTTAAGGTTACAGAACTATAAATGATTCCACTTGATTAATTATATTATTATGTTTACCATAATAATAATTAAAACATTATTGAACCTTAATAATCTTACACGATAACCTTGTGCCGTAATGCCATATTCAGGTGTGATAGTGGCAGAGTTGCCTTTTACGCCGGCGTTCATTTTGCGAGAGAATTAATTGAATTAATGAACATTAATTAATGAACACAGAAAGTGCGATAAGTGATGACAAAGAACCAAAATGTCAAGGCCGTTGCAAGGTGAATAACAGCACTGCATAGCGGAGGCTGCGGGAATGCAGTTTCGTTCCGCTTCCCGAGTCCGGACTCGGACGACAAGCTCCTAAATGAACATTTTATTGGTTTTTACACTGAATTTTATTATTAAAATACTTGTGCGTCCATTTACGATTAGCAGCTTTTTCTTATTTTGGAACAACTAATTGGACTGATTGGTAAGTTTTGTCTTACTTTTGTTTTTTGGTTTCCGAAACCCATTGTACTCGTAGACCTCTACGAAAATCTCTTGTAAGTATTTATTTATATCTTTACCAAATCTCACACTCCTAAGTACGTGCTTTATTTTTGAAAAAGGATACAAAGGTTTCCCCTTCACGTATTGGTGATTAGTGGCATGTGAATTGTGATAGGGGAAGAGTGAGGGGACGGGGTCGCGATGCGCCGGCGCGTAGCGACTGGCGACAATCGCAAGGAAATGCGACACGGCCTTTAGAAAGTTTACTTACTTAGTTTCTACTTAATGATGTGCAATTTGTTCACGTTCAACCCGTGGCCGTATAGCTAGCTATATACCATAGCATTCATAGTTCTGCTGACTCTTATAGATCTTTGGAACTTCATGTTCAAGGAGGGGTGGATGGATTTTCTAAAAAATACTTATTGTTAGCCACATTGAGCTAGCGACAACAAATACGCGGCAATTACTAACTAATGGCTGGTCCTTCGGTACGAAGTTACTAGGCATTGTAGGTAACATCTATTTAGACTATGAAATACATAAACTATTCCGTGTCTTTGTCCTCAACAGTAGTAGAGCTTTTCAAAAGTTTCGGTTGCAGATTTGAATACATAGGTTCAGGCTTCTTGGCCAGCAACACGTCACTGTGCAATGCTGAAACCTTGTCGCTAGACATAAACAAAAATAAATCCGTAGGTACAATAAGTAGCAGTTAGATACTGAATTATTATCGTAGTCATAAAGCGTACGAGCAAATTAAGTTTTGCAACAGCTGGCCGCCGCGGCCGGCGCGATGGTCCAGCATCCTTGAGCCCGTTAGCCTTTCACAGCTGTGACGGCCAATGTTTAATTTGTACCCACTACCTACAAAACATTGTTGTCTACAGGCTGCCCTGCTCTCTGTGAAACTACGGTATTATAAGTACTTTCGTCACATATTTAACAACATAATTACGCGTATTATGCTTTATCTCAACTTCATGAATAAGTAAATGTTATATAGTAGAATGCGTTACATAGAACAAGATAGGCTGAAGGACCACAACCGCCTTCTACCCTTTTTAAGATCGCTAGAGTTCAACTACAAAATGTAGAGACGAACAGGTGTGTACAAAAAACAAACAACTCGATTTAACCTGTATTTGTGGCTAGCAATATATTTCAGAAGTACTTAGTTATGATGAGTGTTTGTCAGTCCGTCTATGTCTGGAGTTTGTGGCGTGCAATTCCCGTTCACGTGTACGTCTCGGGCAGAATAAGCACATCGCAACTCGTCCACTTGGGACCGAGTTATGCGGTAGAGGCGCACTCAGCGCTGGATCTTTTACCGACGTTTTTTTGCAATCGTTTGAATTTTATTTTGAACACACCCGTTTAAACATAAAGGACAAGTAACTATTTTGTCCTGTGTCACAAGCGGTGTAAGCATAATTAAGATATTACAAAAAGCAAATTGAAATCCCAGAAATCAAAGAACAAACCTATTTGTCTCCTGAATATCCGTCCTGGGCATCGAGCTAAGGACTCTTTGTTGGGCATGCCGCGCATGTGCTATCAGATCGGATTGGATTTCTTTTTCTTTATAAGTATTTGTTTTTTTTTAATCTAGTGTTAATATTTGTCTGGATTTGTTCTTCTAACAATTAATTCTTGACTATCGCCCAGTAAACAACCCAGATGGAACGAAATATTAATAAAAATTATTACTAATGAGCTACTTTTATATATTTTATTTCATTTATTTATCTTGGAAAACTTACAACAAATTACAGAAACAATAGGTAATAAAATATATGATAACATAAGGCCAATTACAAATTTCCACATATAGCACAGTAAAGCAATAATAGTACCTAAACATAGCAGGTAAATATAAGTAAATATAAGTTTTTTTATCTCACAGATGTGATTTTAAAAACAATTGCTAATTTACATTTAAGACATGTGTTTGATATTAATCATAATTATCTATGGCGAGGGTTTGAGATACCACAATTCAGAGACCTGCTCCTTCTTGTAAAGTAAGAATTTGACCTGTACTTTGTTTTAGAAGGCGGTCCATAGAGAGGAGCAGGTACTCTGGCCTCTGGGTATAATTGATCTTGGTCCACGTAAGTAAATGTTATTCAGTAATACTGGCGAGTCTACTTTACACTTTAACACTACATTTTGGACGTTCAATTATTTAAATAATTTATCAATTTAAATAAGCAAACTGTTAAAATAATTTAACAACTAGGCCCATTGCTAGGCCCTTTTTAAATGGTCCCTCGAACCACATATGAACCAACGATCAACATAATATCAAATCACATATAATATTATTTAATTATTACGTTGTTACATTACACTCGTAGTATTTGTATTTACTTTGCATAATAATAATATCCTTAACCGAGGTTTCCGCACGGTGACACCGACCGCGACCATAAAAGCGCTTTCGCCAAATGTAATCATAATCCGGTTTGAACAATCGTCAGAACAAGTTGGCGTCACCTCGCGTAACTCGCGTCAACAGATCGAGCGGGCCCTGGCCCTGCCAGCTGTTGCATAACGCGGTCTGGCCGGCTGGCGGCGCTGGGCCCAAGTCCCGATGCGGCAATTGTCCAATGATCCAATCAGTGACGCGCGCACACGCTAGACTCTCCGACCCCCCGGCCCTCCTCGGACCTAACACATCTAGAATGGGAATGGAAGATTACCGAATTTAGTTTCGCTGCTCTTATCTTAAGAAAGCTTTTCGCAAGATACATCTCGAATAAGAAATTTTTCTCCATGTTGAACCGATGACAAAAACTCACATATAGAGATGGTTTGTTATACCACACTCCGCGCGAAGTATATCGAGATACACTTTAGTCATCCTACTACGGCCGGCGAGGAGTACCGTAATGATGATACGATAAGAGCAATTGCAATATTTGCAATGCATTAATATCCATTAATGTAAAGTGGTAATGAAACTATAGTACGTAGCAGCAGCCAGCACCAGTGAAAGGTGTCACATAATGATACTGGTCTGCGGGCCGTCGTCTCCCGGTCTCCGAGCGTGGCCGTGTCTATAAGAAGTCCATTAGTGTTGTACTTGGACTCGGAGCGGTATCTACCTATGATCACGTTACAGAGTCACACTACACGTTGAGCAACGTTGCGTCGTCTGGTGCATCATAATGATGCTATTTGCATCAATATTAAATAAGAAGTTACATGAACGTGAGCGGCAATTACGCGCAAAAAAAGTTGAAAATGAATTTCAAATTGACTGTGATTGCTAGTTTATGACCAATAGGAAATTCCTTTCGTTAACATTCCATTTTCCTTTCCATTTCTATTTTCCGTTAAAATAATTTTTAGATAAAAGTGATAAAATCCACCCAAGAATCTTTTTAATTCGTTCCCAATGTAAATAAACTAAATGTATAACCTAATTAAAGTTAATCGTATAAAGTCCTTTACTACAAGCTATTATATTTTACCGTTTATTGACTCTCAAGTCTCAAGCTAGTTTACACGTTCATCCGGTTCGTCCCAGCGGCGGCGGCGGTGGCCCGACACTAAAGTGAGGTTTAAATATTAACGAAGCCTACAACGTCCCAGATTCGTGTGGCAGGGCAGCTGGGCGGCAGGGCGGCTGGGCGGCGGCTGGGCGGCCGGCGGCGGTGCAGCGCCCTTTGTCCGCACGCCCTTGACACGCCACTAGGGTTGTCATCTCCACAGAGATACAGAGAAGCAGCATTCAGGGTACACACAGAGGAAATAAAATATGTAAATAAAAAAATGTTTCCTTACTTACAATCTGTGAATTTCGTGACGATCTAGAGTTGCTGGCTTCACAGGGAAGCGAAAGGAGTGACCTAAGAATCCTAAGATATTATTAAAACTAATAGCTTTATAAGCTTGTGGTAGGTATTCCTGATAAGTATCGGACGGACACAAGGATGTCATATTTTATGTTATCCTTATAAGTTAAGAGCTAAGTTAAAGTTAAGCTTCAAGTTTTGAAAGATTTCCAAAAAAACTAGGCTACACAAACATCAAATCTGCGACACAAATGTCAACTCTGCTCGGAATTGAACCCGGAACAAGTAACCATCAATATCAGCTGAGATGTCGTAGTCATGGATGAAGAACGTGACCGTTGGGTGCCACCACCTGGCCAGTCTGGCCACCCTACCGCCTCTTCCGCCTGCTCCGCTCGTGGCGGCCGTACGGCCCGTAGCGGCCCGGGGCGGCCCGCTCTTGCCGAAGCCAGACAAGCGCAAAACAATATCACTGCACATGCACGAAGACTTGCCGCGTGCCTCGTAGCCGGCAGCGCCGTGCCCCGTGGCCTTCACTGTCAGATTTACTTTAATTTGCAACGTGTTCGTGCGACTACATTCACTTACATAACCTTTTGCATGGTGCGCTTTGAAGTGAGTAATTTGACCTCGGATAGTCTGAATTCAAATACTCCACGGATTTCTAAGTTTAGGAAGTTTGTGCGAGTCATATCATGCAAGGTTAATAGCCCTACTTCCTCGTGTCATAAGTAGTTGTGATTTATTCCAACAGTTCTGACACTAACTAATGCAACTTTCTGATAAATATGCCCTGATACTACACTCAGGTTTGGCTGCAGATGAGGAAACTCCTTCAAGGTCCACCACAGGCACTGTGAACTTGACCATCCTTACGAGATAGCCATCGCGAGACATTTGTTGATGATCATGGCCACCACACGAATAGACAGGCCGCGATGGGCCATTGGTGACCACAGACATCAGCCATAACAGGAGCAACTTCGACCCGGGACCGACTAGCAACAAACCATTAAACGGATGAACCTAAAATGTCTCAATTTGTCCACTTGTCGGATCAAATCTTCTCTCACCAAATGTGCAGTAAAGTCTATTTGATAAACTGTATATAGATAACTGAATGTATCATAGAGATGGTCGATTCCCTCTCATAAAACTTCTTTACTTATCAATTCACACAGCTACAACGAGGAAGGAATGCAACGAAACAGTGAATATATTGTCCGTCTGTGTGTGCTGCCGGTGCCAGAACGGAAGATCCTCGGGGCTCGCCGTAATGGCCTCATACAATGTGCACAATGGCGGGTCGGGTGACGGCAGCCGCCGATTGTTAGCCTATCACAGCGCGGACACGAGACTACACCGAGTCACCGACGGCCGGAGTAGTGCTGGAGGCTGGCCTGCTTACCGTCGATACACGAACAAACGTGCTTCGTTCTTCTAAACCGATATCGATAGCATAATTGAAGTATTTTTGGTACTTTACTTAGGGAAAAATGATCGACAGATGTGAGAATTCAATTAGCTCGTTTATCATCGTTTGTATGGTACTGGATTCATCATGAATCATTTCAATACACTATGGACATCCACCAGTCCGCGGCCGACACGTGAGGAATCAATTAAGTAAAAAATTACTCCCAGAAAATTGCTTAATGTTTAAAATAATTCCCCGCTTATAAAAAAAAGGCCAACTCGTATTGAAACAAAGGTGAAATTGTATGATAAGTGATAAAGATCACTGAAAGTGGTATACGACACCGGCACGCACAGCGACGGGCGGCGACGGTTGGTGACGACGACCGATTGTTTCATTATCAAATTACAATGATTACGACGAAGATCGCGTGAGTCGTGAGTCGTGACGGACAATTGCTCTGCGCTTGACATTGCTCCGCGTGCGGCAGACACATGGCTAATGGCGGGAGTCTTGTTTATCTGTTATTGTTTTACTGACAATGACAGTGATGGTACTATTGTTATTGTTATCAAAATGGAGTGTATTGAAAGACTAGCATATGGATATGGTTGAAGGTTGGAGTTGGTATGAATGATTTGAGATTTGGATAAAGTTCTTCTACACAGGAGAAGTAAATTAAACAAAGAACGAAGGTTTCTAGAACTTTAAGACGCTCCACCCACTGAAGACGCGTCCCGCTGCGATGCGCGGAGCGACGGATAACGCGCGCGGCGACGGAGACGCAAATCTGCCTTACCTACTTAGCGGTGTAATCTGCTCATAGTCCATTGAAATGTTACATTTTTTAGGCCTTACCTTGCGTTTTTTAGAGGACGCAATTTTATTTTTTTGATGTGTAGGGGGGGTCAGTGTAAAGCTAAAACCAAGTTTTTGGGGTCGCCACCCTTGTCCCACGGCCGCCATCTTGAAAATAGGGGTTGAAACATTGAGGTACAACTTTACATAGAGAAGCTATCTCAAACAAAATGTGTGTTCCACCGCCGGCTTGCCCTCCGTTCTCTTTTCAAACTAGAAGCCTCGTTTGCACACTTGCCATAGAGTAACTTTGTATATGACACTTGTCGAACCAAGAAAGCAGTCACCGACTCCAAATCTTTACAAGCTCTTACTCCAACTTTATTTAAGGTGCAAAAGCGTTAAACGATTTCAAACGTAATTACCATTGATTCGTGTCAAAAAATCCAACACTTTAAATTGGTCACAAGCGTCGCGTCGGCAAGCTTATTTAGTCTATTAACACGCTAGTGGCTTGCCAAGTTCAAACGCTCCTTATGATTTTTTCATTCAAAATGGCGGGAACATTGCTCAATAATTAAATTAAATTCGTTTTAGTTGATTTAAGTTAAGATTTTGTTTTCTTACTGATGATAAAGTGATAACATTATCTTTTTTGTTTTTTGTCGTGCAATTGTGACACATTCTTATTACGCACGACGGCATTTTTTCAGTTTTTTCATAAACAATTTTGGCATGCGACCGCAATGAGCGCAGCCGAGTGACAGAATTAAATGCAGCCGGCCGGCTGCAATGCACACCCCTGAACCCGATGTTCGCGGTGTCCCTTCTATACGCTAGTAATATTAATTCTATGGGTTGAAATGGTTTTTACGATATATCTCTTAAACTATTTATTTGATAAAAAAAATTAGTTGACATTTTTGTTGCAAATTAAATTCTCTACAACTTTGGTCCAGTAACTTTTTGTCGTAAAACTATAAATAAGCGAAAATGTTCAGAAAAAAAAATATCCTTCTATGCATTATTTCAAGCTCTTGCCTGCTTTTGATGTCATTTAAATGTATAGAACAGTGATTCCCAAAGTGGTCTATATCGACCCCTAGGGGTCTATGACAACCTGCAAGGGGTCTACGTCAGCGAAAAAAAAATTTGGGGGTCCATGAAATGAAAATGGGGGTCCACGATAGTGGATCTCAACACATACACTGATAGTACCTATTTACTTTTTAATTTAAATTCAATTAATAAATGTATAAATTAACATGTGTTTTTACTTTAAGTTTTTAACACTAAACTTCACTACAGTTAGAAATTTACAGGAAATCAATATCAGGTAAGTAGGGGGTCTACGCAACACGGAAAAACATGGCAAGGGGTCTACGACACAAAAAAGTTTGGGGAACTCTGGTATAGAACTATTGTTGGATCTTACAGATCGTACACTTTGGTGGAATAAAATTTCAGTATTGCCATACAAAAAATAATAATTTTCATACAAATGTATCCTTCTATGCATAAATTCAAGCACTAGCCTGCTTTTGATGTCATTTAAATGTAGAGGACTATTGTTGGATCTTATAGATCGCACACTTTGGTGGAAATAAATTTCAGTATTGCCATACAAAAAATAATAATTTTCATACAAATGTATCCTTCTATGCATAATTTCAAGGTCTAGTCTGCTTTTGATGTCATTTAAATGTACAGGACTATTGTTGGATCTTACAGATCGCACACTTTGGTGGAAATAAATTTCAGTATTGCCATACAAAAAATAATAATTTTCATACAAATGTATCCTTCTATGCATAATTTCAAGGTCTAGTCTGCTTTTGATGTCATTTGAATGTACAGGACTATTGTTGGATCTTACAGATCGCACACTTTGGTGGAAATAAATTTCAGTATTGCCATACAAAAAATAATAATTTTCATACAAATGTATCCTTCTATGCATAATTTCAAGCTCTAGTCTGCTTTTGATGTCATTTAAATGTACAGGACTATTGTTGGATCTTACAGATCGCACACTTTGGCAGAAATAAATTTCAGTATTGCCATACAAAAAATAATAATTTTCATTTATAACTTTTCTGAACATTTTCGCTTATAACTTTTTTATTTATAGTTTTACGACAAAAAGTTACTGGACCAAAGTTGTAGAGAATTTAATTTGCAACAAAAAATATTAACAATTTTTTTTATCAAATAAATAGTTTAAGAGATATATCGTAAAAACCATTTCAACTCCTATTTTCAAGATGGCGGCCGTGGGACAAGGGTGGCGACCCCACAAACTTGGTTTTAGCTTTACACTGACCCCCCCTACACATCAAAAAAATAAAATTGCGTCCTCTAAAAAACGCAACCCCAAATGTAACTTTTCAATGGACTATCACCCGCGCGGTGATGCAGATTACGACGGCAAAAACTCATATTATGTTCACCGCGCGATCGGTCATATCACGCGCACTCCCCGCGCTCCCGCGCAGATTGGCAGAAACTGCGCGCGGGCCGCCTCCCCGCGCGGTGCCGCGTCGGCAGTGTGTTGACCTAGGCGTGATTTCTATATAAATTGAGATACTTGCATACAATGGTAAAATCTGCATTCTGCCATCCCGCGCTACGCGACGGGGCGCGGTGCAGTGGGTGGAGCGCCTAAAGATGCAGTCTGTATCAAACACTTGCGTATATTTTTATGACAAATCGCAATTGAATTAAGTCTTTTAAAATTTTATGCTGTTAAATCATAATGTTATATTGTAAATAATTGTTAGCATTGTATTAAATTAATAATAATAGTAACATTAATTAGAAATTGAATTACGTATTTAAATTGTATATTTTTAAAACATAATAATTGTTACGATTGAAATAATGAGAATAATTAATAATTAAATAATTGAATAATAATGTATTATATTAAATGTAGATAAATTGCCACGCCCTAGCAGGGTTCATGCTCAGACTATTTATAAGTACCTACTTTAAGACCTCATTGTAAGCATGATGCAATAAAAACTTATGACTTATGACTTATTCATAACTCATTTAACAAATACAATAAAAAAATACCCTATTAAATATTTAATGTTGAGAGTTAGGCTTCCAATGCTAATAGGCTAATAGGTATCCTAGATCGCTAGTAAAATCTCTGCTAAAATCAGCGATAGCTTTTGGTGAATTTATCTGATGTAAATATATCTATGGAAAATTATTTTTACATCTTGTTATAGGTACGTAGTTAGGTATTTTATTTCGTTTGGCAACACATCTCATATTTATGGAACAGAAGCTTATATAGATTTTTCTTTTTCCACTCCGTCGCTAACCCCGAACTGTCCGGCGCTGGGCGAAATATGACTCGAAAACATTCGTTGACAAAGCTTTAAGAAAAGCTCTTTGGAATAAACACGTTTACTATAAAATATTTCAGAGCAAGTCAGCACAAAAGCCGGGAATATTTTTTGGTTCGTTTTGGAAACTTGGGTCAAGGGAGGGCTTGTATCTCTTGCGCTATTTTCTTATTGGAACAGTTCACTGTTTGCCTAATGAGTTTGGCAAGGTGTTATGTAGGTACCTAATGTCCAGGATCGGCGGTGGCGCCATCTGATGGCTCGTCTGATCGATTGTATATTTAAGTAAACATGTCTACTGAAGTGTCTGTAAGTACCTATTTATGAAGATAAGGAAGCTTTTCCAATAAATAAAGAAACAGTTATAGATTTTATTTAACGTGATTCTGCTTACCTAGTCACTAACAGTAAGCGACTAGATGATTAGGCGACGAGATGATTTTTAATATTCTTAGAAATCCTTTCCTTTGTGGCCCTGAACATGCCTGACAGTGTCACATTCTCCCACCGCCTGTGCGTCACAACCACAACATAATGTTCCAATACAATTTACTGCAACTGCTATCAACTACTTAGTCATGTCATGATAATGGACGTTGACCATGAGAACTGCCACACCATGTGCTGCGGCATTGCTACCAGAAATATCGATTCGAAGGCAATTATTAAGTGTTAACTGGGCGGAGACATGTATTGACAGCGCGTGCTTCAATCATAATACGATAACCTTTTAACTCTGTCTACTATAGGCGCAATTCGGCCATAGGTCATGTTTATTTTTATCAAACGCTGACTACCTTAGGGCAATAATAACAAAAGATGAGGTACTTACATTTATAGTGAATACTAAAAAAATATCTAAACTACTGATCCTGTAGTATAAGTAAGTACCAATTACCATACATTAACCGTCGGTTCACAAGCAGTGATATTATAATGGTGCGAAAATCTACTTAGTTTACCAGTTGTTACGATCATAAAACGGATTGACAAGTCTTTCAAATATTCATCCAAATCATCCGTTTCTTTTCAAAAAACTCAAAAGTTCTTTTGAGATCATTATAAAATAATGCTGTACCAATTATATGTATTTCCAACTCCTTAAACAACCTCATCTTGTGTTTCGTTACGACTGGCTCAATACAATGTTGATAGACGAAAAAAATCGTAGCAAACTGGTCATCTCATTACAAATGCACGGCTGGTGTCTCGGTGGTACCACCACCATCGCTACGTACTACATTATTCAGGACGACCTTGTGGGCTGTGGCTCGCAGGCCCTCGGTCGCGCGCGGACTGCTAAGTAATTTAGCAACAAGTTACCGTACTTGACACTTTCCACCATCCGTGGTGACATCGATCAGCTGAAGAATTAGTATCTACTCTCACTTTTTATACACGCTTTGGCAGCCCTCGCATGGTTGCTAAGTGAATTGGACGACCGCTGCTTGCTTTGGAGAGAATTTGCAGGGGTTCTAAATAAAGGCTGCGACATGCGTATTGTGGAAGCATACTGAGCGGAATTTGTGAGCGGCTGTCACACATCACTACAGCGTTATTTCCATTTTCCACTAGTCCCACACGTGACACGGCACACGTATGAATATTTTGACAAAAGATTCCACAATTACACATGTTTATTGTGTTGCTCTGTCTCCAAGCGGCAACCACACCCCGCGCCGCATCCACTATATTTTCCGTATAAAATAGGTGTATGAAACTTAAATGTAGGATTTCCTTTGCACATCCCGTGCGGCTTCCACTATTATGTATTTTAAAATGTATGTAACTTAATTGTACTATTTTCAGGCTCGATTCTTGTCAAGATCTAAACTGCTAACCATGCATGTAAGTTCAGGTGTTCCGCTTATAATAACAACAGGCAGCGTACATTTTTAAAGGGCTCTTAATTCACATTCATTTAATTCTGCAAGTATGCAGGGAATGCTGTTAATTACAAGTGAACATTATCTCTTGTTCTGCCATGAGCCATCCACTGAGACATGAAAGAGACCTGGAAAAATACGTATATCAAAAATGCTTATATGTACCTATAATACATAGAAAAAATAATTGTCCAATTTTAGCGTTTCCTGCTCTACAAAAATGGAAAAATGGATTTTACTTAGAAATAGTAGGCCGTTTGAAAGACATCTATACTAACACTAGCTGCCCGGACATACTTCGTTCTGTCAAAGCTATCCTATCTTTCAAGTTGCATCAAACTGCACACGGTGTGCAGTAGTTTAGGAGTCCATCGCGGACAAACAACGTGACACGTAATTGTTCTGAAGAGTTTGTTTGTTTGGTTGAACGCACTAATCTCAGGAACTATTGGTTTGAATTGAAAAAATATTTTAGTACATAAAATAGGCTATATAACATCATATGCGGGTGAAACCGCGGGGCACAGCTATGTTGAATATTTGTACTGCACCATGTGCACAGTGCAAATAAATAATAGACCATGTCCAAGTTCCAACAGCACTTTGGAGTCATTTGTTTTCAGTTGCCTAATGATGATGGCTTTTCACACAAAAAGTAATATTTGAAGGTCGTAGATTATTTATCAGAACATGAATGCACATTACCATAATTATCGAACTAGCCAATTGATGTGGATCAGTCAATACCAAAGTTAATATCTGCTTATGCACATTATGTGTATGTATGTGTTAAGCTCAAAGATCGAAAATTTCGCGTTGTGGACGTTTTTGGCCTTTAAGTGTATTGTCAAAAAAACTCTTGATGACAAATGATAGAGAACATATTGAAAAAGAGCCTCCTACATTACATAAAAAGGCTTATTCCATAAGATATTGATGTTACGGCTATATTTGTTATTTTAAAGAGCAATATGAATGCACAAGTAGTTCACGTAATATTACGTTACTTAGGTTTAAACTTGAGTTTAACTGTTCCATAGTTAACTGAAAACCTTAACAATGCAAGCGTTAGAGTATGCAGGTGGAACGTGTAAACTGTAAATTAAACAGTTAACACAGCCATTAAAATTATTTATTACCAACGTAAAAGTGATATCACACTTTTATTGTTTTCTTTTTGTTTCTTTTTATTATCATACGTACATTGTACATTTTAAAAATGTAATGAGAATAGTAGAGTAACCACAGAGAGTTTAAAAAAATCTATTCTGCCAAAAATTACATATTAGAAAGTATCTATTGACTAGTATAATTTTCTTCGGCAAAGTACTATTTATATGTATAGAATTGTACGTTTTTAATCCATACTAATATTATAAATGTGAAAGTGTGTTTGTTTGTTTGTTTGTTTGTTTGTTTGTCCGTCTTTCACGTCGTAACGGAGCGATGTTATGGTAAGATTTTTTGTGTGGAGATAGGTAGGAGGCTGGAGAGTAACGTAGGCTACTTTTTACCGCAGTAAAACAACTAATTCCCATGGAAAGATCCATTATGATGCGTATTTGTCCATACTTCTATACTTCCACTAGCTATTACCCGCGGCTTCGCCCGCGAGTTCAAAGGGAAGTAACAATGAGTTGTTTAACATGCATGACTCTTTCCTAGATATAATAACATAATCCATACTAATCCATACTAATATTATAAATGTGAAAGTGTGTTTGTTTGTTTGTTTGTTTGTCCGTCTTTCACGTCGTAACGGAGCGATGTTATGGTAAGATTTTTTGTGTGGAGATAGGTAGGAGGCTGGAGAGTAACGTAGGCTACTTTTTACCGCAGTAAAACAACTCATTCCCATGGAAAGATCCATTATGATGCGTATCCTTACTATACATACTAATATTATAAATTCGAAAGTGTGTTTGTTTGTTTGACCGTCTTTCACGTCGTAACGGAGAGATTTTATGGTAAGATTTTTTGTGTGGAGATAGGTAGGAGGCTGGAGAGTAACGTAGGCTACTTTTACCGCAGTAAAACAACTCATTCCCATGGAAAGATCCATTACGATGCGTATTTGCCCATACTTCTATACTTCCATATCCATCCATACTATCCATACTTCCAAACTTCCATACTTAATTTGATTTTGGATCTGTTACTTATTTATGAATTATTATTATTAATTATTATGTTATTATATCTAGGAAAGAGTCATGCATGTTAAACAACACATTGTTACTTCCCGTTGAACACGGTGGCGAAGCCGCGGATAATGGCTTGTTATTAATTATTATGTTATTATATCTAGGAAAGAGTCATGCACATTATTACAGCACATTATGCACAGCCATTAAAATTATTTATTACCAACGTAAAAGTGATATCACACTTTTATTGTTTTCTTTTTGTTTCTTTTTATTATCATACGTACATTGTACATTTTAAAAATGTAATGAGAATAGTAGAGTAACCACAGAGAGTTTAAAAAAATCTATTCTGCCAAAAATTACATATTAGAAAGTATCTATTGACTAGTATAATTTTCTTCGGCAAAGTACTATTTATATGTATAGAATTGTACGTTTTTAATAAAGTATAAAAATTCACTTTCTTTTATGGTAAATAATTACATGTATGTATTATTTAACTAAGGTCAAATCATTATAACTATCCATGTACATCTTGCTCCATCTAGTTAAAATATTCTGCACTTCGGTAAGCAATAATAGTAAGCTAACGTATTGTAAGATGAAACGTGACTGCCGGTCAAAATCATTATAATTTACCCCATATTTTTTTACCCATCGAAATAATTAAGAACCGTCAACTCGTTAAAATGTGCAATGACTCATTTCAACTATCTAATTTAAAATAATCACTGTGTAGAACGAAACCTGAACTTCTTTTATATGAGAATCGTGAGTAGCCGGTAACTCCACGCCGTAATGTACAGAGCGTCAATTTGCCAGTTAATAAATGTATGTATGTAATAGTAATAGTTATTACTATCTGTAGTTTAATCAACATTATTACATAGAAAACCAGAAAGGAAAACTGCTAACCTGATGCCTGCCTCTCCGCATATTATGGTCCATAATCCCTAACATTGTGGAAGACGATATTGCATCTTCTGTGAAGCTAATACAGTTGTGGGTTGCGATAATAATGACGCTATCTAACGTTAAACGTTCCTACAACAATAGCCTCGCCAAAGGAAAAGTCCTGAAAGTAACTACTTACTGACATGACACCCAAAGGAGTCAAACTATTTACCTCCGATTACATCACAATACGGAGCAGAAAGCGCCCCGAGACGTAAAGCTCACGGGAAAGCTCCGCAAAGGAAACGCGACGAGTTGCCAAAAGTAATTTGAATAATTAAAGTATCGTTAATATCGGTATCTACTACGTTATACGTGGTTATGTAAAACTACTTTATTACATAATTTAAGTACATCCAAACCTTAATGTGTAACATGCTATCCCTCTCTTGAAAAGAATAATTGTTTTTGTCCAAGTTAAAAGCCCTTATACGAGCAATCCAGCTATGTATATCTGTGGTCATAAACATTAACTTGGCTTGAACTCATTAATATTAATAATAAATAAACGCTTACACACTCACACCCCAGCAGTTACTACGCCTCACCTGTGTTGCGGGTGGCATGGGCGACACATATAACACATCATAATAACACCCATAACCCGAGTGCAAATATTTATCTGTCATATAAATATCTGCCCTGGCCAGGATTCGAACCCGGGACCCCTCGCTTCGCAGGCAGGGCTACCAACTAGGCTACACGACGGGTCTCTATTCTCTACTGGTAACGATTCGATCGAACTTCGACCACTTAGAAGTTGCCGGGTTATGGCGCTACCTAATAAACAAATTGACCATGGACTTCTATGGCCCAAAATATGGCTGGCACCTTGACATGCCCAGTAAGAGGCAACAAATTGAACAAACCCTTTTGGTTAGTGCATGTGGCCAAAACACCGCCGCGGCCGGCTGCAAGATAAAGCTACTCGTACATGATACATCTACTAAGTTTAGAGTATAGAGTATCTATCAAGGTCCTAACGCCATCGCTCTGTCAGTCAGCAGAGTGCACCACGAGTGGAGGAGGTCAAGGATGGATCGTTTTTATTTGCAAATACGCAACAATAACATGTTTTGCAGTTGATTCAAACCCGTTTTATCTAGCGTAGCTACATAACTCTACCAACCCTGAAATCAGGCGTTGCCTAGGTATGTCTGCCAAGGAATAACAAAACCGCTCAAGTTATTTTTTTATTTATTTATTTAAACAAAAGTACAATTTCATGCTTTACATGTCTGCCAAACTGCGAAGCAGTTTGTCGGCAGTATGCGTGTCACTGTCAGGCCACGTGTAAGCAATGTAGAGTTCCATAATAATTGTAAGTTCGTCTTCGATCACTAATAACAAAAAAATCTTTTATTAGTGATCGAAGAAGTTCGTCGACTTATTATACCCTAAGATCCGAACTAGGCGCCACCTTCACCCATCTGATTATTGGATAAAAAAATTGGTTGTCTGTAAAGTCGGTTCACTGACGATAGTTTTACATGATAACGTCATAAAGAAACATTGATGAAGAGTTGCATACTTTTATGAATTGAATTAAATTATTATCACTGAATTATCAGGCGGAACGTGACAATTTTTCGTGCGTGCAGCCGGTGTTCATCGATTTAAAAGACGTTGTCACGTCAAAATAGTTTTACTTATATCCATTTTAGTGTGTAATAAATATATCGGAGTGGGAGGCTGAAAAATTCCTAAAAACGTCTCTACCTGCGTTGTTTCTTCTATAATAATTTTGGCAACCCTGGATGATCGTGTTAAGCAACTAAGAACCTATACACAACACATTAGTAAAAGTGTATTGTGTGAACGGACTGCAGTCTGCAGCAGCCGTTAATCTCCTCTCCGCAATGCGTGCTTCAACGAATCTATTGTAGCAACTACTGTTATAAAAAGTAGCTAGAGCACTGCACTACAGATTTATAACTAAAACTTAAACTAGCGCACTGCTCGTGGCTTTCCCTCTGTATACCGGGATAATAAGTACCCCATGTGTTATTCCAGGTCACGGTCTATCTGTGCGCTAATTTTCATGAAAATCGGTTCAGTAATTTTTGCGTGAAAGAGTAACAAATGGATGTTTGTCTTCTTCACAAACTTTGACATTAGGATTCTAAGTACGTATATAATTCAATTTCTCTACTGAAACTATCCGAACAAAGACCACAAACCGAGTTAAGTGCATCAATTGTTGCGCAAGTTTGAAGATGGAGAATCTATTGTGGTTGTTGGTTGCCAACATGGAAAAGTTTATTGAAAACATGACAAGTTACTCCTAAGTTGCCAACATTTTATGCTGAATTATTATGCTGGGATTTACACTTAGATATTAATTTTCAAATCTCTGTTAGGTTTTTGAGGAAGCGTTCATAATATGCTTAATGATCTACTAAGTAAAGCAGTCAGTAGGTAGTTGGATGGGTGACCGCTAGTGGCAAAAATTTCTTGAGCGCTTCCGTGCTTCGGAGGGCACGTAAAGCCGCGTTAAGGTTACTTCCGACTAGCGTGAAGTAATCGTATGCATGCTCTAAGCATCCTAAAGAGGCAAGACAAGTGGCCCGGCCCGCGCTCGGTTCAGTAGTGGCCCATTAATGGTTGAAGCCATACTTTTTAAGAAATTATCCGGTAAACAACGTGATATGAAATATTACATCAGAGGTGTTTATAGAAAGTTTTGTGTGCATATGGTTTACATAAAAACGATCGAGCACGGAGCAACGTTTTCCGAGAGCTGCGCGGCGGCCGCGTACGTTACATTACTTACAATAGCAAAGATATTCAAACTGCATTCAGATTGGTTCGGTAAATCACCTTCAGCCACTTTGTTGTTTGTACGGAAACTTCGGAAACTTTTACAAATACCAATAGCATTAGTTCAGTGAACTGAACTCATTTGCTTCGATTAGACAATTAACGAATGATAAATTAAAATAATTAATTTTAGAACCTTTACCAAACTAAAAATATAACTGAAAAGAGCTGTAAAGTATATTCAAAAAGCAAATAAACATCGAAATATCGAACCTTAGTAGGTTTAAATAAATGTAACTTGAAGAAGCTGCCTATCAGCTGTGACTTAGAAGTATCTGTTGTGCACTCACTAAGTCTCGATGAGTTCACAGTTGAGCAGCAGCTTGCCGGGCCCCAGCTCCACCACGGCCACCGTCTGGTCGTGGTAGTAGATCATGCGCAGCGTGTCGTTGCCGACCCGCCGGCCCGTGTAGGGCTTCACGCCGGCCGCCGGCTCGCTGCGCTGCGCCGCCTCGGCCCGCGCCCCGGCGCTGCCCACCAGCCCCGCGAGCGACCAGCTGGCCGGGAAGCTGAACACGAACGGCTTGGCCGACGCCGTCTGCGGCGAGGACACCGCGATGCAGCAGATCACGAACACGGACAGCAGGGACTTGAGCAGCCCGTCCGCCATGGGCGCTCCCCGGGCGAGGGCCTCGCGCGCCGAGCGCACCGCACTCAACAGTCTCCGGAATGACATGTCTCACGCTTCGTCCATGACGCGCGCTCGGCCCGGCTCTCCGTCGCGGACTGTACTCTACCCGCCACACTCGCCACACTCGCCAGTCGCCACACAGCACACTACACAGTCTACACTACGCTGTCGTGTCTACTGCGACGACGCTCCGGGCGGCACTTTCTTCGCTCGTGACGTCAGCTCTGACGGAGTGGATTTCACTCGGCCCCTGCTGCCCGCGATGAGGCGGCGGCTGCTTGAAAATTCATGAGGAAATAGATGCAATGCTAATCAGGAACTGTGGCCCGCACTGCGCCGCCGCACGCCGCGCCGGGTTCCGTGTCGAGTCAGGACACTTCACGCAGACAAAGTAGATTCGGTCAGTAGTGTCAGTACACGGATCAGGGCACTATTATTCTCAATGTAAACCCTCACCTAGAAACATATTACGTAAAGTTATCCAGGTTATAGACATAATAATGTATTACCTAAATTAATCCAGATTATAAACAGTTTCATCTAAATCCGTTCAGCCGTTTTATTCAGCCGTTTTATGCCTAATAGGCCCTAATAACCGTTACGTGCACTTAATTGCTGGCACAAAATGTGTTTCTATTTGGTGCCGGGTTCGATTCCCAGTTGACGAGCGAGATAAGATGTAAACAACTGACAGATATGGACAAGCATATTAATTTTACCGGCTTAACTAGTAATGTACTGTAACTAAGTAATATTCATTTAAAATTAACAGTGTTTTGCCGGGAAATTGCCAGCAGTAATAAGCGGATGCTCCTCTTCCTTCTCGGCCGGCAACTGGCGGCAACTGGCGGCACCGCCCCGCAGCCTGCAGCCCCGCAGCATGTCCTCGCCTCGTCAGCTAGTTTGTCAGCTATTCATATAAAACATGCTCAGATTTTGTTTTCTTGTGACGTCGTCAAAGTGGAAGACAGTATACAAGGTCATCAGAATAACTTATCCGAGGAAAAATTAGATCGTTAGTGTTAGATCCAGTCGCGTGAGTTAAATCGAGAGCCAGCTGTCCAGCTGATTAGCGAATGTAATTACTATCTAATGTGCTGTGTAATGTAATCCACAATATTAGATAGTAATGACTGTCATACTGTGCGACCGGCGGAGGTGAAAGTCATTAGCTAATACCATCGAATGATCATTTCTTCATTAATTGTTTGGTCAATTAAATACTCGTATTATCTACCACGCATAAGATTAATCGATGGGATTTGGCGAGTTCAATACATAATTAAACAGGTATTGATTTTTTGGTCGTTTACAAATTCGTTACTTAATAATATTTAATTATGTATACCTATTTACGTATCAGTAAGGTAAGTTAAGAGTTCAGTGTCCGGTTCCGGGTTCGATCCCCGGATGAGGTTCTAATTTAGGTTTATATTGTAGAGTCCGTAATATTTGTCGACGGGAGAGCACGTTACCAAATAATCGTGAATAGCCTGCACCACTGCTACCATATGAATTTTCCCTCCATAAATTGTGATCACTGGTCAATCCATTAGCCAACAGCAGCCGGCAGGATATGGGTTTTATGAGTCCATAAGGTTAAAAGTAACTTTATCGACACCCAATGGCCTTCATAAATCAACAACATACAAATTAACTTTTCTTAACCAACATCTTAATGTCCTTTACGAAACTCGAGCGGTGGGTGCCTTATTGCCAGACAACGCGCAGCTGAACCAAAGCCATGAAAATTATATTGAGATTTGATATTTCGTCACCTTCAGGGGTAAAATGCAACGATTGCTCCCAGTATTAAGGAGAGTCAAGCCGCTGAAAAAACCTAGTAAATATTATAATAGTTTACACTAGCAAAGAATGCGCTCTATTGTAGTCTACTCGATAAGTTCAAAATGGTTGAAATTAGAGATACTGCTCTTAAAAATACGTGCGATAGCTCATTCTGTTCGGAATGATGTCTAGAAAAATGTTTCGGAAGCGTTTACCAGCACGTAAAAAATTGCAAAAGTTATTGACAAAATAAAGTTGAAAAAAAAAAGTATTTTGTTTTTGGTAATCACTTCGAAACTATTAATATTTAAGAAATTTTAAAACAAGATTCTTAAAGTAGAGGAAATTTCCAAACAATGACTCGCGACTCTCGGAACTCTATCTCCATTATTTATAACTTTAATTTAACGCTGAAAATGGGTCTCCACGCTGCATTTTTAGGTTGCGCGTGCGGCGTCAAAACCGAGTTCGTCACACTCAATATTTTTTTAAGGTATTAATTATTAATTTAAAAAAATAAAAAAAATATGGTGTATTTGAAACACTTCAAAGAATTTGCTCCCGTAGGAAATTTTGCTTAAAGTTAATTTTTCAACAAGTTAGACGATTGTTAATTAACTAAATTTTCTCGAACTTCCATTTTCATTGTACATTAAAAAAAATGTTTAAGTAATTGTCCTATAAATTTTTCGCTTCGTGGAGCCCTTCTTAGATACATGCTTAACGAGATCACGTCATAAAAGTTTAAAAAGTTTTAATACTTTGTGTATAATAATTTTATAAGTTGAACAAACAATTTTTTCGTTTTTTTATCGAATCGAAATTAAAAAATTGAAAAATGTTTTTATATGTACTTTGTTATACATCGTTGTTTTTTATATTTTTAGGAGTTTCAGAAAAAATATATAAAAAAGTTGAGAATTTGTTTATAAAAAATTGTTAAGTTAAAAAACAATGAAATTGTTGATAAAAAAAATATTTTTTTACATTTCTATTAAAGATGGTTAATTATAATTTTTAAGAAAAAAAAAATATTAACTAATTATTCAAACAATAGAAATATTAAAAAACAATTATAAACAATTAAATATCATTATTAAGAAAAAAAATTTTTTTTCAAAAATCATAATGTTTTGTAAAGAATAAGATATTAAGAAATTTTTTCTTGAAAGCATTGAAATAGTCTATTTGTTTATAAAAAATAATTATAAAAAAATGAGGGAATTTTTTTTTTCAAGTCATTAAATGTCTTTTATGAATGCCAAAACGATTATGTAATAATAAATTGAGAAAAAAATATTTTCAATAATATTATTTGGATTTTTCATTTTTTGTTCAACTTATAAAATTATTATACACAAAATATTAAAACTTTTTAAACTTTTATGACGTGATCTCGTTAAGCATGTATATAAGAAGGGCTCCACGAAGCGCAAAATTTATAGGACAATTACTTAAACATTTTTTTTTATGTACAATGAAAATGGAAGTTCGAGAAAATTTAGTTAATTAACAATCGTCTAACTTGTTGAAAAAATAATTTTAAGCAAAATTTCCTACGGGAGCAAATTCTTTGAAGTGTTTCAAATACACCATATTTTTTTTATTTTTTTTTATTAATAATTAATACCTTAAAAAATTATTGAGTGTGACGAACTCGGTTTTGACGCCGCAAGCGCAACCTAAAAATGCAGCGTGGAGACCCATTTTCAGCGTTAAATTAAAGTTATAAATAATGGAGATAGAGTTCCGAGAGTCGCGAGTCATTGTTTGGAAATTTCCTCTACTTTAAGAATCTTGTTTTAAAATTTCTTAAATATTAATAGTTTCGAAGTGATTACCAAAAACAAAATACTTTTTTTTTTCAACTTTATTTTGTCAATAACTTTTGCAATTTTTTACGTGCTGGTAAACGCTTCCGAAACATTTTTCTAGACATCATTCCGAACAGAATGAGCTATCGCACGTATTTTTAAGAGCAGTATGTCTAATTTCAACCATTTTGAACTTATCGAGTAGACTAATTGTACCACCTGCTACGTGATCATTCTATTGTGTACAAACAAATAACGATTGATTGAGCTCGTACATTCATTCCATATGAATTTAAAGAAAAGGAATTGTTTTTGAGCATTCCATAATTTAAGTGACCGAAAATATAATTATGTTAATTCATCATTCCAATTTACAAATTAATATAGAATTGTTATCTTACATAATTATAGTGCGATCGGTCAAGCAGTTCCGGGAAGCCCCACAAGGAACGCACATGAACAAGTTTAGTAGAAGTACTCGTAGCAGTAGAAATGCAAGCACGTACATAATTTTGACTGTAATAATAAATAACGCTTCGCACTCATAGTCCCACACTAGGATTCCCTGTGTCGTGGGTGCCATGTGCCATGGACAACACACTATTATCGACAAGGACATTCACACCCAGACCGAGAACAGAAATTCAAACTCATCATTCAAATTTCATCCTCGCTGGGAATCGAACCCAGGACCCTCGGTGCGGCGATCCGGCATGGTAACGATTGCGCCACACTGCGCGTCAAGGTGTTAGGTCCGACGCACAACTGGAGTTTAACGACATGGTGATGATGAAGATGACGACGATGATGATGATGACGTGTCGTAGTGTGTGTGTAGATTATTATTATCATTAGATGGCGTTGTTACTGATCAGCCATCCAACGCCATCTAGATTTTGTGTTACGAATTACAAACATAACGCATAACGTAACGTAAAAAATATTTTACTCCCCATAAAATTATGAAATTGATAGATAAACTCCAAAAAATATAAATACAGTAAATAGTCGAAGTTTTGCAATAAGTAGCGCCATCTAGTAGCGAGTAGAAACTTCACAACACTATAAAAGAGAAAATAAATATTACGAACAACGGAAAAATGAAATCTGGATCCTTACCTTAAGTAGACGCCACCCAAAGACTCACCTCGCCGTTCAGAAAGTCTCCTTTCATTAAAGTCAAAGGTTTCCGATCCCGATATGTATCCGCATCAGTGCTACCGCTGGATGTTTGACCAAGTGTTGAAATAATTTCCGCTTTTTAGCAACGCTTGGAGAGGGAATTTTCAAAATAATTTTAATTACGTCATGAACAGTTCTGTCGAAAAGGGGATGCGAGGCATTTGCTACAATCGTGTAACGGCTATAGTTTCCCTTAATTTTTGAACTAAAATAATTTTTAGTCTTGATAGTTTTACAGAAGAAATTGTCTATATCTATGTATTTAGCACAAATAAAATATATTTTGAATTTGATAATAATAACTCTTTTACTGGCTGTACGTGGAAATGTATTTGAGAGTATAAAAACCGGACAAGTGCATATCAGGCGCGCAATGTAGGGTTCCGAAGTGTAGCAGTAATATTTAGAAAAAACCTAGTCAAGATTTGCCACATTTTTTCGGGAAATAAATGAAGTGTAGCAGTACTTACCTACACTATCGTCAACTACTTTACAACTCAAAAGAAAATGTTTTCCGTGAAAATTCGAAAAGTGAAACTTTTCATACAAAATAAATATTAAATTTATTCAACATCGCCCAGTAGACTGCGTCGCAAAGTGACGTCACGCGAACATCGAGGACCGAGTGCGCCGCAATTTTCTCCTGATTGGTCGAATATTTTACGGGGTCACCAATTTAGCGTGGTTTAGCCGACGTTTTTACTGAGTTTGGAGAGAGTAATGAGACTCTTCAGAAGGTTGCAAGTAGAATGATTTTATTTACAAAATGTATGCGTATTTATACAAAAGTTGAGATACAGGACAGCCAATGAGAAAATAGTATAAAATAATACACGTAAAATATTCGACCAATCAGGAGAAAATTGCGGCGCACTCGGTCCTCGATGTTCGCGTGACGTCACTTTGCGACGCAGTCTACTGGGCGATGTTGAATAAATTTAATATTTATTTTGTATGATAAGTTTCACTTTTCGAATTTTCACGGAAAACATTTTCTTTTGAGTTGTAAAGTAGTTGACGATAGTGTAGGTAAGTACTGCTACAGAAGCATAATGAAACTTCAGGAATGTGAAAGTAACTCATTATTTTATTATCTTTTTTAATAGTTATTAATGACGTAATTAGTCATTCACAACCTTCATATACACAATATTTACAAAATACAACCATTCATTGAGAACTTCTTAACAAATCACTTCTTGATCTATGTATGTATCAGACACGTACAAGACATAATTATAAAACTTGTTGGGTTGGTGTACGGCTGTACGCTGCTAACTAGAAATATAACTGACTAATAAGTTAGTAAATACTATATAGTTACAAATTTAAGGTTGGTTCAGTAGACAATGGTGCCTTGGGATACGAAATGGCTTACGTGAAGGTGGGTCAATATGACACCCGCATGTGATATATCAGTTATTATTAACTGTTGTTAACCACGTGTTAACACGTGTTAAGATGGAATTCGAATTTAGTAAAATCAAATCGATTAAATAAAAATTTAATATATTTTTGCAATATTAATAAATATGCATAATAAATCTGTGCTAATCAGCTAATCAGTCTTGTTAAAATGAACTTGCGATAAAGTTATTTAATAAACATTTGAAAACAAGTACTCAAATCAACAAATCATTTCAAGTTAAACAAGTAGTTCGAAGTATAAAGTCTTGTCTTCATTATTTTTAATTGAGTAGTAGCACAGAAGAAATAATAGTACTTATAAATAAGTAGTAGTAGTTAAAATACTAAATCCATTTGCGTCATTATGACCCATCCATCTTCTTTGACGCCTGACTTATATGATTAGACAATTAAATTGGATAATCATTAAGTTGAAATGTCTTGAGTAGACTAAAGCACTAAATTTTAAATGCAAAATTTAAAAGAATTTAAATAAATATATAGATAATTTATTAAGTAGTTGACTAAATTTTAAGAAAATTAAGTAAATTATTTATGTACATAACTGTACAGAAGTTAATGCGTAAGTAAGCCTACACAGCTACTATATACATGGTTTTATACTTTAACAAAGACTAGTCTGTTCACAGATTTCCATAATAAAGTCGCCATCCACTTTATGGTACCTTTAATTTTAATATTATTCACAAAACCAGACGCGACTGCAGCAAAGATGCAAAACATATTTGTATGGCTTGTATTGGCGGTTGATTAACTAACGACTTTGTTGGTGGATGGCCGTGTTACTGTTAGAAGCAAAAGTTCACGAGCGCCACGACAAAACCCTAACATGGGTTAGTCACAAAAGCAAAATTCAGGGGTGGTTACCGACACGTTGCAAGCGCCAATTTATCTAAGCCGCGGATAGGGCGTAATGATTAAACGCAAGGTAACGCGGAGGTACGGCCTGCGCGAGAATCACAGCACGGCTCAATCGAGTAACCAACGTATATCCAGCTCTTAAAAAGCCTAAATCTCAGTGTATCCTTTTAAAGTGAAGGTTGTCCACCGACCCATACTGTGCTGGGTGGGGCGATGCGATACTCAGGCGAGAGCAATCCGCGCTCAGTAGCTCCAGTGTTCGTCCTTGAGGTCCTGGTCGGTGTTCTCTGGCACGTAGCCCTTGATGAAGGGCAGGCCGGTGCCGACGGTGCGCTGGTACTCCACGTACTGCTGCCCGAAGAACGAGAGCAACGTCAACTCCTCCGCATACACCCGCTCCCGGAAAAACGTCCACGACGCCAGCGTGTAGATGATCACGCACACCGGGTTCAGCAACGTTATCTGGACAGATATTGCCACATATTACTTGCGAGAAAAAGACGATGGGGGAGAAGGGGAGGGCGACGATGGTACTGTTATATGATTTGTATGGCTTTGTTTGATAATGCTTCCAGATATGCATAAGTACAAATAGGTGACAGTAACCTGTGTGCCGATGGACCAGTAGAACCAACCCACGTAGCTGGGGTGGCGGCAGATGGAGTACACGCCGTGCGTCACCAGCTTGTGGTCGGAGCGCTTCACGAACTGCACCTGCATGTCAACAACATTACTTGCAACACTATGCCACATTATTTTAACATGCCACTTACAGTCATACACTGAGGTTATAAGGCTGGTTGGTTGGTTTTAGCAGACATCAGATCATTGGACAGAATCATATCAGACATAATCACAAACTATAATGCAATTTTGTTGTTGTAGTAGTGAGTACAACTTATATGTATAAACAATATAAATAAAATAAATTTATTTTGTGCTATCTGAACTAAAATGCACTAATGCCCCAACTTAGTCACTAATGGTTATTTAAATCGCTCCTTAGTACAGAATTTGTATGGTAATCCTTTACTGAGGAGTGATTTAAGTAACCGTTAGTAACTCTGAGTTGGGGCGTAAGTCTGATAAGCCATAGTTATATTGAAGCCACACCCTAATATGAGGAGCAACCATTATGTGGATAACCAGATTTAGGAACTGTTGTGCTTGAGATTTAATTAAACTTTTGGCAGCCTTAAGGTCGCTGCATACGTAAAGTGGATGAGACGGGGCATAAATATACTAATATAATAATATGCCTCCATGGCGTATGCATTATCATTTACATTTTCTATGAAACAATGTTTCCAAAACTTCATGTCCCGTCCACGTTACCGTTCATTCCCACTAGTTCTACTGCTTAGTTCTATCGTAGAACTAGTGGGAATTTTTTTTCCCAAACAAAAACCGTATCTACATTTTGTTCCCACGTGGGAACAAAGCGGTAGATATACACCCACTAATTCCGATCGTCGATCGGAATAACAAGTACAATTAGTGGGAACAAAGCGGTAGATATACAGGTTCATTCCCACTAGTTCTACTGGTTAGTTCTATCGTAGAACTAGATCATTCCCACTAGTTCTACTGGTTAGTTCTATCGTAGAACTAGATCATTCCCACTAGTTCTACTGGTTAGTTCTATCATAGAACTAGTGGAAACAAAATGTAGATACGGTTTTTGTTCCCACTAGTTCTACGGTAGAACTAGTGGGAAAAAAAATTCCCACTAGTTCTACGATAGAACTAAGCAGTAGAACTAGTGGGAATGAACGCACGTTACGTATGCATCGACTTTAGGACTTGTTGCTGCCTTGTGATTGTTTTGACACTTGACATCCACATGAGACAGTGTTCTTGATACTCTGTGGGTATACTCAGTTCACTTGTGTGAATATCTGCTTATTTTTAATTGATGACTTTGTACGCCCGACATCAAGAACTTCAAAAAGTACTTACAGTGTGATTAAAGTTAGTCTTTGCTGTATACATTGCTGATTTTCGTAGTATTTCACCGTGAATGCAGATGATTACTCCTATTGCTGATACCCAATACAGTGTTTTCATATCTGCAAATGGATACATACAAATGTTAAGCGCTAACTACCTATATTTATATATAAACTAAATCATTTTTAAATTACATTCATACTATTTTTCTACATTATAAGATGTAAATATAAATCTTATGGAGCATTTGAACTATCCTATTTGAGATAAGATAGAAACAGAAAAACTAACTTCATATTTAGACCAATTTAACAGTTTACGCAGTGATTTCCTTCTCATTATAATAACTATCTAACATCCAGTTGCGTCAGGCAAAATGTTATAGTCAACCACCAGCAATGACCACCATCAATTTCCATTATAGATTGATACATAAATAATCATCAGGATTAGTTAAAATTAAACTTACTTGGGAAGAAAAAGTACTCCACAGCCCACTCTATCCAACTGGTGACTGCGGCCACTCCATACTGAATGCTGTGGTTCAGGATGAAGGAGTCTATCGCCAGTGACCTCGGGTTGGTCAGAGCCACCGCTAGGAACTCCGAGAAATGGAAGAAGGAGAGCACCATGGTGTACAATCCAAACACTCTCCAACCATTGTCAAATGTTGTTAAATGGAGGCCCGTTGCAAACGCTGCACCTAGGAAGGCAGATCTTATGGATACCTGAAAATGTAACAATACAATATATACATACATGGCTCTTTGGGCGTACTGAGTTAGGCAGCAGGAGGGGAGGGGTTTGAGCCCGCTATTGGATTTCCAATGCTTATCAGAACATATCCATTTTTGTCAATAAAAGTGCTTATTTCTTAAGCGTTAACAGGGTTTAGAAGGAATTTAGCTCATGGGCAAAAAAAACTAATTTGCTCCCATTTAGGTAAAAAAAAAAAACTTAATTGCCTCATTCATCCATTATTAATTTACTTTTGCAGACTAGCACATACATGAGCCATTACTACAAAAATACTGACTTTACTAATTAAATGATAATTTATGCTTAGCTTTATTATCTACAGCTTTCCCTGTGTAATTGTTTTGATATCTTGAGCGATACATAACTTACAGGGTTAGTAGAAGTAGGTAGGTTGATGTACGTCAGAGACTATAAAAAGAGTAACCATCAATAACATATAGTTCATAACAACAGTCATTGAACAACTTTAACCCTTAACTAACATACTTTACTAACTTAAATAGGTACCTTATCTAACTTAAATTGCACATCATTTTCAAATTAAATTTTTCAAATTAATATTGTCTATTTATATTTCAAAGGTAGCACGTGTACACCGAAGGTCGCTACACTCGCAACCAGCAGAAAAATTATAATGAATAACTAATTAGATAACTTACATCGTATGTAAATCCCTCGTAGCAATATCTTAATATAAAGTTCAAAAGGCAAAAGTAGAAGGCTGGCCCCCAATATGTGAGCATCCACAGCTCCTCGGAGTAACCCAGAAAGTTTCCAGAGAAATAGGACGTTGTAAATATGAAAAATGATAACAAGAAACACACGATAGCTTGCTTGCCCGCCGGACATACGTTTTTTAAGAGAACACCATCCATTTTATTAATTTTTATTATTGATCGACGATAAAAGCTATACTATAGAGTGATATTAAATCAGAATAACCACAATATTACACAAAAATGCAATAATAATTATGATTTACCCTAAAAAAATTATTTGAAAATAAAAAGAAGTTTCATTCTGACAGATTCTGACTCCTGCCTTGACATACTAATGTCTGATTGACAAGCTGCCAAAAATAACTTTGACAAATTCTTGACAGTTTTGTATTGTTTGCTTGATTATAGTTGATTATAATTAAAAATGTCCGAACTTAACTTAAGTGCAATTTTACACCTTAATATAGCTTTAACTATTGTGAAAAATCATGCATCTTTTAAAGTTTAATTATGGTGTTAAATTATTATTGAAACAATTAATAATATTATGATTAAAAACACTATTTTGTATTTTTATAAAATTATTTGATGAGGTACAACTATCCGATTTTGTAGTCATGGCAACACATTCTGTTTGTAAATTTTAGCCAATGAAATGATGAAGAAAAGTCATATCAATCAATCGTCTGTGTTGTTTGATAAAATGCAATATTTTATTGGTTGTTAGAATGTTGTTAGAATAGAAGCTTTAAACTATTGGCTATTATCAAAGAGTGTGTTGAATTCCATTCCATTGAATTAACAAAATATCAAAATTTTAAACGATTTTGAGCCAAAATGTACCGAAAGAAAATATTGACTCTACAGAATTCAAATAAAATGAATTCCGTTTAAAACTAACAATACAACGAACATATTTGTCAAAAGCGAATACAAGTGCATCAGATGTCATAAATAATTGGAAAAAAATAATTGTTTACATCTTTATTAACGGTTTGAATAACTGACTGACGTAATCGCTCTGTGACTACATCGCTTCGTATAAAACTTTATTAAAGCTTTTGAAATTAATTGTATATGAGGTATATTAAGGTTCAGTCCGGTGTGCAAATTTAGTGATAGTCACGCTACTCGCAATTTCCTCCATACCTCTTAACGAAGATGAGTTAGCGGCTTTTCATGGTGTAGAGATTAGTTAGCCAGTGTATGTCGAGGCGTATCAGACCCCGCAGATATGAACGACCCATGGGACGTGAAATCGACGAGACAGTCGAATCAGTACTTCTCTTGCATGAAGATAAATGGTGTACCGCTCCTACCGCCCGTGGTAAGTCCTTTATGTATTATGATCAAGTTGCCCTGATTGAAATCTAGTTTAATTTTTAGAATATGAAATGAAATGAAATGAAATGAAATTACACATTATTTCTTTAAAAAATTAGCTTATTTTGATGATTTTCTTGCATTATCATCATATTGTACTTTCCTAAGAGACCCAAAGAGGAAGTCACTAAAGTGAATAAAAGCCAAGCTACTTGTTCCTCATCAACATTCGTATCAGTAAATAGAGTTATTTTAAATTTTTAATATTGATTCAGTCTAGATTCTCTAAATTTAGTTCCAGTTTAATTGTCTAAACAATAATTAAATCATACACTATCTGTGGATACTACCAAGGACCTCCAATGTGCTTTAAATCAATTACTACTTATATTTTTATGGAAATGTGTATCTTAAGCATAAACCTAAGTGAATTATTTTTTTCCAGCTATCAAAAGAATGCCGTAAAGAGATGCAGTACTACAAACTTCTAGCTAAGGAAGTTGAAAAACGCATTTCTCAACTCAAACCTTATGTCATTGAAAGTGAATCTGAATCCAGTGAGGACAAGACTGATGCTCCAGAACTGCCGGAATCTGAACAAGGCTATGAACTGGCAGCTGATGAAATCCAAGCCAATTTTAACATAAACATTGAAAAAGTCACAGCTGTTACTATAGACAATAGTCATGTGGAGTCTCCGAAGCTATCGCCCGACTGCACAGAAATTACAAAAGTGTCAAATATCACTGTTGATAGCGATAGCTCATCAAAAAATACCTCAAAATTTGTTATTGATTTGAGTTTAAGCATTAACGAAACTGGTAGAAGTATTCTGGATGAAGTAAAAAGCCATCCGAAATCTCCAGTAGAAGTACCTGAAAGAGACTATGATAGTCTTCCTAAAGCCGAACAGCAAAGACCAAACTCTATTGACCTTGATGCAAAAGGAGTGACTAAAGATAAAATGAAAGATAAACTTAGTTTTAATTTCAGTATCAGCGGGGACACCTTGACAGATCCCATCACAAATGTAAGTTTAAAGCATGATGGCCCTTCATCATTGAGTTCGAAAAGTTTTACAGGATCACTCAATGATATTCACACGGAAAGTGTGAAAGAATCAAAGACAATACCGCTGACACGGCAAAGATCATATACAGTTTTAAAACCTAGTCCTCTCCTGCTGGCCCATCTAGAAGTTCAGTCGCTCAACACTGGCGTCGAAATGACGTCAATTTCTATGAGTGAATCACTGTCTAATCTTAGTTCAGTGAATAAAAAACGGAGAAGTTGGGATTTGGAGACTGCCAAAGTTAAATGGTCATCGATGGCGTTAGAACTAAAGCAGAAAAATATAGCAAAAAATACAAAACCCAATGGAGTAATGAAAGATCAGGGAAGTAAAAGTCCTGCGCGAAAGGCGCCACAGTCGACTATTCCAAGAACGAAATCTGTGCAAGAAAGACCAAAGCGTATTATCCCATCTCCTAAAACTTTAAACAAATCCGAACCAATACAAAAGCCCAAGAAACCATCGAGCCCTGTTCGAAGCACGCCCACTAATCATACTTTAGTAAAATCGCCAACATCTCCCAAATCGATCAGTGAAAAGAGTGATTCTGCGTGTAAAAAAACTCCATTAATTTCGGAATCGGAGGATCCCGCAACACGCGTTCGGGAACTATATGAAAAGATACAAAAACAACAATTAATACAAATGGCAAATTTGGTCGAAAAACAAAAACGGGAGCAAATGCTCTTGCAACAAGTATTTGAAGAACAAAATAATTTGCTATTCACCCAACTTAAAACAATATGCCCCAAGTCCCCGAACGAAATCAAGGAGGCCTGGAATGACAATACGAAGGATCCCGCAGACCGGGGACCGGTCAGTCTGAGCCAGTTGATAAATCAAAAGACGCCAAACGCTAGCGCTTACAGTAGTCCAGTGTCATCGACTTTGACTGAAACCCACAATTATATCAATCAATGCGATAGCGTGCTAAAGAAAAGTCGGGATATAACGGGGATCAAGAAACCACAGCCGAAACCAAATGTTTCGCAGCCTAGGGAGAAGGCCCAATCGCCGAAATATAATTCCGAGGGCAGCAGGACGCGGACCCATTCGCCGAGTCAAAGAAATGCATCTCGGAAGCTTACCTACGAGACAAGTTTGTCTTCAGATCGAGATTACGACCCGATACTCACCGATCGAACGAACGATACTATGGCAGATTTGAATGTTACATTTCCTTCCGACCACAGTGAAGATGGTCAGCTGTACACTCACAGCAGCGGCATGAGTAACGTGTGTGCCAAGGATGTCGTGGTCTGTCCGAGCTCTGTTACGACTAGAGCACCAGTGGGCAGGCCTAATGTAAGAGTTGTCAGAAATGCTGAGGAAAGTAAACCAAGTTCCATAAACAGTTTTTGCAATCGCACGTCTAGGCAAACCCTTTTCAGGCCGCCAACTGCACAGGAAGTAAGTAATGTGATTTTATCTAACTTATGTATTTTGTTCCATCACTACTTTGTTCCATCATTTTCGTTCATATAATTTTATTACTTTAGCTGTATTACGTACATCTATGTAATTGATTGTTGTTTGATGTGTTACTCACTATATTGTTTTTAATGCCATTTAAATTGTTTACTCAGTCTCTGTCTGCATATTGCCTTATCTTCTCTTTTGTTCTTTTCTAATTTGCACAACATTTTATACATACTTTTCGCAACTGTCTTCTACTAACTTTTATTTACTATCATTTGTATTATATTTTTGTTGTGGCATCTTCTTCGTTTTTCTGTAGTCTTTTCATGGATTGTCAAACGGGTCAAACCCAGTAACGAATCAAGGTTTACCTCGACCCACAATTGTATGTAAGTACCTATTATAGAGCGCCGCAGCGTCGATAATAGTAGCGTACGCGAAGGGGTACCTGGTGCGGCGGCTGCTGCGCACGGAGCGCGTGCAGACCACGGTGCAGACCATCCGCGACGCGCTGCTGTGCGCGCTGCAGCTGCACCAGGAGCGGGAGGGC
Source organism: Thymelicus sylvestris (assembly GCA_911387775.1). Lineage (NCBI taxonomy): Eukaryota > Metazoa > Arthropoda > Insecta > Lepidoptera > Hesperiidae > Thymelicus > Thymelicus sylvestris. The sequence continues at coordinate 15,907,221 of OU426899.1, read as the reverse complement.
ATCCGGGGGGCGGATGTCGACCTGCACCGCCGGCTCATACAGCAGGTTTGATGCTACACGCTGACATGCTTGACCCAATTTTTTACGGTCGGTTTTTTACGGTCGTGTCGGTGTACATCCCACTTCTGATAAAAAGAACATATCAGAAGTGGTATGATATGCTATAGTAATAGACCTTACTAAACCGTTGAAATATGTTGAAAATATGTTCAATTGTAAATGGAAGGTTTATTAAACATTGTGGGCGAATCTTGATTGCAACTATTTGTCAACTGTTAGGTACATAAACATGATTAAATTATGCCAATCGGCAATCTCGCACGACAGGAGCTCTTCTCCCGATTATTCCAAGACTTGTTGTGACGTCAGGGTCATAAGGATTTGAAAATTGGCTCCAATTGTCTTCTTTATTTATAGTGGTGGCACACGAGTAGAATTATTACGTAGGAGGTGGTAGTATTAAATTAAATAATAGTATGCATTAAATGTAATACAGATAACGAGTTCTTTAGTAAACATGTCATTAGCGATTCTTACTCTGTATAAGGTTGAAGAATGCGACATTACACATAATGAAGGTTCATCATAAGGTAGGCGTAGTTACCGTTGCATAGTGATTCATGTATGCATGGCGTAAGATCGTCCTATGTATATTTAATTAGTAACAGTTGTTTGTTCGAGTAGTGTAGTAGAAACAGTACGGCCATCTGTTACCATCACCAAATATGACGTCAGTAATGATAGAATAGATAATGAGTACCATAATGATACTTTAGATATTTCTTCCAAGACCATTATTGTGGGTCTTGTGACAGTAGTTCGGCGGTCCTTGATTTCTACCGGATGGCAAGTGGTCGCCCAGCATCTGCGACACTAGGAAGTCACCACGTGCTTCAATACTGCAACCCTAAATAAAATTGTAAAAGAAAAAGTACACTTCAAAACCAATTTGTTAATCCACTAGGAGCGTGTGTAAGCGTCTATATGTGTGACGTGTTGTCCGTTGTCCAGATAACGGCGGCGTGCTACGCGCTGCACGACACTTTCGTGGCCAGCTCGCCGGCGGAGCGCTGCGCCCTCATCGCGGCCGACCGCGCGCGCCTCCGCCGCCCCCCGCTCGCCGCGCGCCCCTCGCCGCCCCCGCACCCGCACCGACACCACAAGCCCACGTGAGTACCATCATTTCAAAGTATAGATACAAATAAATAGTGTCAACTTCAAAATGGTACGAATTACATAATACGTAAAAATATGTAAGTGATCAAGCTCAATCTATCTGGAGGTGGATGGCGCTGTCCTAGTTGCTGAATCACGCTGTTTAAATTTCTGTTGGTTCTCTAATACAATCGAATCCATTCTTTAATTTATCTCGTCCTGTAATTTTGAGTGTTTTATTTATAATGTTTATATACTACTACTTTGGAGGCTCGTACATTGGTCCTTCGAGCCGGACAGCTACACGGCACAGCAGAAGTGTATTTATAACGAACATCTGAGTTGACTACTACCTACTAATATGTCACACAGGGACATAATGTCACAAAGCCACAGCGGCGTGTTCCCGTCGCGCGTGAAGCGCCCGCCGCAGTCGCTGATGACGCAGTCCAACTACGGTACCGGCATGTTGCCAGCTTACACATTGTTATATAATCTGTAGCGGCTCTCATCACTGAATGGCCCAAGCTTTGTGTTATGTTGAATGTTGAGCTAGTCCTCGCATTGATTTGTAAGACTACCAGATTCATTTTGTTTGCAGCCATAAACTTGATAGCATTTTTCAGTTTATTTTATACTTTCCCTATTTCATGTTACAGCATTGTTATGTTTGCACGAGTTTCGTCTTTTTCTTGTCTTAATTATTTCATCTACGTTAGCAGTATTTGTCTTTCATTTGCTTAAACTTCTAATACTTATAATAATTGTTAATTTATACTCACTTGCTGCTAAAAGCAACCTTTAAAATTGGGTTCCGTCGACTGAACTTGTGAAGCACTGTAAAAAATTGTGCAATCCAAAAAAGCCGTAAGTCTCTGGCCTTCAAAAAATCGAAACAGATGTGTTGTTTCCTCCATTACAGACATTATTTCTACCCTATTATAAAAACTGCTGTCGTTAAAAGCCTCAGCAGATACGGTACTTTAACATCGGATATTCGCGTTTGCATTAATGCTGCATCGCGTTTTTTCGTCATCGGGACTCGCTACGTTGGGTACAATATTGAAAACGCACGTTTTGGCAACTGTCGCGTTTTAGCCGCGAAAACTGAAGTCGTTTATCCTAAGTTGTTCCTTCGCAGAGACCTTTAGCGGCGAGAAGTGCGGAGCGCGCGCGCGATACCTGCCCAGCCCGCGGCGCCGCCCGTGGCGCTGACTGCCCAGCCCCCTGCCGCCTCCACCTGGCCACTGCTACCAGACTGCTGTAGTTCATCTTGTTTAGTGTCATAAGAAAATTAAATTCTATAGCTCACTGAGGCTAAAAGGGAATAAGACTTGTCATAACATTATTTTAGGCGCCATTATGACTATTATCCCGATTAAACTGGGCTTCGATGTCATGCTAGGATAAATAAAACTAGAAAAATTCGAATTTCATATTAAATTCAAACAAATGACCGTCTTTACAATAAAACAAGATGAACTACAGCTTATCATTCTCTATATCAGACTCTGGCACGATGATAATGGAACAGGTTCTGAATGGTTGAAGCAATTTAAATGGTGCCTATGTACAAGTGCACATGACATTCCGTAAAGACTTTATACAAGCTTTTCTATATAATTTTCAATGCTTTAATAAATTATGTGTAACTGTTTTTTACTTTTATAAATAAATAAGTCGTGCCGATGCGCCCTAAAATGTTCAAATTTGTAATTGTAGTATCTTATAATTTGCGTTTTACCCGCAAATCATAATAATTTTAGCCAAGATTAGTTCTTAATATTAACCTAACAAGGTTCAAGATACATTTAAGGCATTTTTTCTATGGAAATAGCCGGCAAACGAGCTGACGATTCACCTGATGTTAAGTGGCTATCGCCCATGGACATCAGCAACATCTTTCTAGATTGTAAGCGACAAATTAAGGTTGTACTGCAATGCAAAGTTACCACTTCCAACTTCCTGGTGCTTGGCAATTTTAGATGAGCTCTGCAATTTTCTTATGCGTTCTAAAATATCTTTTTCTGCTGTTATCTAAACATTGTATAGTAAGAGGGAGACGGCGCATTTAATTAAAGATATTGCCAAAACATTGTGACAGGATTCCATGGACCATCAAGATAGCATGAAAACATTATTAGACTTTTAAGTGAACTGTCTAGTTTGACGATATCAAATAATATTTTCTAGTCATTGAAAGTTGAATTACTGGCGAAGTGTTTTATAAATTATATTGCAAGCGCTTGTTTGTTTCCCGCCGAAATATTCGCACACTTTGGTGTAAAGCTTAATATTTAAAAATCTGCAACAATGCGATTAATATGCATTTTTAGATCTGTACTGTATATCTTGTAATTTCTTGCTATGTCACAAAATTCTTACATCCTATTATTGTAGAAAACATTATTTTCATGTACTCTTTACGCTTAATTACATGTAATTAATCCAACAAAATTTTGTATAATGACAATATTATGTAAACATATTCAACCCCTTATGCAAAATTTGATATTTTATGTCCAAAAATTTTTTTAAATAAAGGAGTTTGAATAAAACGAAGGCTTGCTCGAATTTATTTATTTTCCTCGCTTATACAGACCCATCTGATTTAAATTTAAAATATCCGATTAATTTTGGTGTAAAATCAATGTAGTCGCGGGCCACCGCGCGCCCGCGAGCGTGAGCAAACAATTATACTACCATAAATATATGAAAGATATCAGTAGACAATAAAAGCGTGTCTTAAAGCACAAATAAAAAAATGTTCACACAGTTAACACTATCATCACTGTACAGTCTCGTCCGACGCACCGGCTGCGCGGCCGCACGGCTGCAGGCGATCCGCGCACGAGCTTATAAAACACCTATAATAATAATCCTTCCACTTCGACAACTTTTAAAAATACCCTCTGAAAGTGAAATTCGTGATGAAACATCGCTAGTAACCGTTAAATGCCACGACAATGCACCGAGCCTCGCCTCGGCGGCTTCGATCAACAATTTTGGCTCGTGATGTTCCCGACTTTTTTTTTTAATTTTTTATTATCTCCGCCCGCGTCTCTAGGGCAGGGTGTACTTGACGTAGGGCACCTCGACGTCGTTGCCGTCCTCGTCGTTGCAGCACAGCTCGAACACGAGCGCCTTGATGTGGGGCTCCAGCCGCTTCTTGGACACCTTGGTCACCACCTCCGACATGGGCAGGTTGAGCCGCTCCTGGCACTTGGCCTTGGGCATGAAGAACGAGTACAGCATGCACACGCCCTGGGACAGCATCGTAATCTCCAGCTTGTGCTCGTTCTTGAAGTAGTCGAGGAACTCTTGCAGGGTGACCTCGCCCTGCACCTCGAACCGGTCCCAGAGGGTCCACTTGTTGTCGTAGTAGGTGTTGGTGGGGGCGGCGATGGGCTCGGAGAAGCCGAAGAAGGGGAGGGCGAGGTTGACGAAGCCGTTCTTGAAGACATCGAGGGTATTGAATCCCTGGATGAGCTTGTAGAGCTCGAGGCAGACGAGGCCGGCGACCACGGAGGTGGTGGTGGCGATGGCGGGGATGATCTTGCCGGCGATGAGCTTGGAGCGGTGGCGGTCGGCGGGCGGGATGTTGTAGTTGGCGGCGCGCAGGTTGGAGGCGGCCACGATGAAGTCCATGTGGAAGTTGGAGTCGTCGTCCTTCTCGAACTCGAGCGGCGTGATCTTGAGGTTGCCGAGCTTGCTGGGCGGCGGCAGCTCGGCGATGATGTTCTTGACGCGGTCCTGGTCCAGCTCGTCGTTGTGCTGCTGCAGCTGCGCGTCCGTCACCGCTATCCTGATGCCGGATCGCGGACTGAACTGCGTCACCTGGAAAACATTTGCATTCGTTGAGAATCACACTTCTCTATTAGGTACTGTAACTGTGTTTCTGGAAGGCAATATTGAATAAAAAAAAATACTTTATTAAAGGCACAAAAATCATGTAAATCAATTTTTTAAGATAACTAACCGTCAAACGACCTCACAATCCACCTGGTGGTAAGTGGCTCTAATCATCACTAAAAGTCTGCGACACCAAAGCTAAAGGCATCAGTGTCCTTTGCTTTGCCAAACAAGAAAGATGAGACAAAAATACCCTCACACAGATTTTTCGCCTTAGATAGTAATCTTAATTTGACTTTACTTATTTCTTAACTTTGTCTGTTGTGTGTTTTGATATCCACTAATAATTTTACTGTACTATATAAGTTATAATTGTTTTTTTTAATGTTCTATTTTGTATTATCGTAACTGAATTCGAATTTGCAGTCAGATTAGTCGCTAGAAATGCACGTGCTGCGCCGCAGCGCTGCTCGCCGATCTACACGCGACTAACCGACTGAATTTTGTTGGAATAAATGTTTCTTTCTTTCAAAGCGATCTAAAGTAGATTCATGTCCATTTAACAAAAAAATCATCACCTACACCTACATAATCACTATGATTGCAATAAAAATTGAGTATGTACTGAGTATAATCCTTACCGGCACCGAAGCAGCAACCTGCGCAATCTTCTCCCTATCCACATTAGTGGGGATCCCATACACCTGCGCGCGCAAGTTGGCCGCCGCCACCACGTAGTCGAGATGTAACTCATCCTGGGGGTCGAAGGCGAGCGGCGCGGGGCAGCGCTTGGGGCCCGACCAGAAGGGCGCGCCGCTGGTGGTCTGCTGGTCCGGGGGGAAGTTGTACAGCAGCTGCTTGATCTGGTTCGCGTACTGCGCCTCCCAGTGCAGCCGCGCCCACCGCACGCAGTCCTCGAAGCTCAGCGGACGGTCGTTGATTGCGTTCTGCGGATGGTGCATTCAATTAATCTTACTGATAATGTATTTTATGTGACGTAAGCGTGGACCGTGCATACTGACGCGTCATCTATTTGTAATCTCTTTCACAATATCATCACGTCGTAATTTGTATATTCTATTTGCATACCATATAATAATATCAACTGAAATTTGCAATCAAAATTAATGTATGACAACAAAACATTTTTTGTAGCTTTAAGCTAGGTAGACGAATTTATCATAATATAATTATTTTTCTCTCAAGAACTAAAAGAGTTACAAGACACAGAGTCATGCCATATCTTCACTCTGAACATCTTAAAATATGATCTGAGGCGTTGGCCAAGACCGAACCAACATTGAATAAAATAAACACTAACTCGCGGAGCATTGTCTATAATTCTATATAGAGTAGAAAAATGACACCCCAGCAACATCAATTCGCCGCCAAACACACATACAGTGCCTCCAACTTATCTGTGAATAGGAGGAGGGCGCTGCCGGACGCATTGGACCAATCATTGGACGCAATTCGAGACGTAGTAAATGTCGAATGAATGAGCACAAAGAACTTATGAATGGCGCGGCATTAGTTCCAATTTTGGCCATTTAACAGATAACTTGGTAGCACTGTTAGTGCTTGTTCACACTGAACTCGCGGGCGCGGTCGCGAAATATCAAACATATGAGCTACTATGAAAGTGTTCACACCAAAACGCGCGCGCGGTGTATATAGCGTTTACCGCGACCGCGCCCGCGAGTTCAGTGTGAACACTCACTAAAGGTGGTCCTAACTACATGGTGCCACATACCCGCACGCTCTCGAGCGCCTCGAGCGGCTGGTTCCCGGGCAGGCGCATGGTGCGCTCCAGGAACCTGGGGTCGTGCAGGTACTGCGCCGCGTGCTCGGCCGCCTGCTTGAACAGCCCCTCGAACTCGTCGCGCGCCCACTGCAGCGTGTGCTCGATGGCGTTCGGGAAGTTCTTCAGCGTGCAGATCGGGATGCTCTTCTCCGGCGGGTCCTGGGACGAGCTGTACGACTCCGTCAGGAATGGAACCACCACCTGGGGAATGGTCAACAGTTTTGTCATGGTACTGGATTTTGATATAACATTGTATTATATGGGTGGTCGCCATATTTTAAGCTAGTATGTATTTGAAAGATCTTGAACTAATTTTTAACTGATCAGTCTCTCTTCAGATTTCATTTATAATTCTTCATTTATGTTTTAATGTCTTCAATAATGGCTATCAACTTTTTTCAAGCCACCTAAAGTTCTCCACCATACCAATTACAACCAAATACAATAACAACCGGTACCAGCGCCAAAACGTGGTCTCTGAAGCATGGAAACTCATGGAAATATTTTCCACCAGCATCATCCACCCAACCCACCTGTGTGTTCCCCTTGGTCCCGAGCGTGCCGCTCTCGAGCAGCGGCTTCCTGTAGTACACGCAGCGGCGGTCCATGTAGATGCGCGCGTCCACGTTGTCCAGTGCGTTGGCCACGCCGTCCAGCGCCTCGAAGAACGCGTCGTCGTACACCGACTCCGTCTCGGGGCACACGCGGTTCTCTTGCGCCACCACGTTCATCGATGGATTCATGCGTTTTATCACCTGGATGTGATAACAGAATTATAAACAAAACGTTAATTTTACTGGGATTTTATTATCACTAGACACATATCGATACCTCTGGGCTCAAAGGGCGTATAGCACAAAACAGCTACTTTTCAGGAGAGCCAAAAAACCTAAAAAATAAAACAAAATTAGCTATAACTTTTTTGTCTCAATGATTATAAAAAAACAATCTATGAGAAAAATACTTACATTTTCCTATATTTTAAGTTAATATTAATAAAAGAAGTCTAAATATAATAGTTTCCAAAATAGTTTTGCTTTACTACCTGAAAAAAACTACAAAATGTCCTTTACACCCCTTTAAAAAAAGCTAACTTTATTTACTTTGGCAGTAAAGACAACCTAGCGTAAAAAAGTTGTATAATATTATGTAGTAAATGATAATAGCAATGTTTAATTGTGTTGTAAATCACAAAGTTTGCATTTAAAATTGTACAACTTTCATAATAAAAAGGGTTAAACGGGGTGGGGGGTACCCCATCCCATCCTGATGGATTATTCCCATAACCCCCATCCCAATGGAGATTATGGGAATAACCAAAAAGCTTTTTAAAAATAAATTTTTGAAGAGTTATTGTTAATAGTTTTTAACCGACTTCAAAAAAAGGAGGAGGTTCTCAATTCGACTGTATTTTTTTATGTTTGTTACCTCAGAACTCTCGACTGGGCGAACCAATTTTGATGATTCTTTTTTTAGTCAAAAGCTGGTGGCTGTCATGTGGTCCCACATAAAATTTATTAAGATCTGACAATGGCATCCATGAGAAAACCATATAAGTCGTAAATTTGTATAAACAATGTGCCCGACAAATGGACGAATAACTCAATATCACGCCAACCGATTTCGATGATTCTTTTTTTAATCGAAATCAGGTGCGTGTCATGTGGTCACACATAAATTTGAACAGATCTGACAAGCAGTTTTTGAGTAACTTTGAAGTCGGTTATTTTTTGTTAATAAAATTTATTATTATACGTAATAAAAGGGCAAACAAGAAAGTTTTAAGCTATTTTTTGGTTATTTATCTTTAGAATTATTTTCTTTTTCAGTATTATTTTCATCTTCTTCATCAGTTTCATTTAATGTACCACAAATGCGTTATACGCCCTAATACTCATAATTGGATTCCTATACTACCTAGGACATTTTTAACTTGCGCAGTAATGTACTTTACAGCCCGATTTCCTGTTTCATTCTGGTTTAGCAGCCCAAAATAGATGGGGCGTAAAGAACATTTTTGTGCGAATTTGGCAACTTCGTATATACCAATCGATAGAGAATGAAAAACTGAATACGATGGTATTATTAACTCCATATGGCCCAAAATGTGCTTTACGCCCTTTGAGCCCAGAGGTATCGATATTGTTAGTAGCGAGAAAGAATAATAGGACTAACATGTATTGTTGGTAGGTACCGCTAGACAAGTGAATTGCTACTATGTTTGTGGGCGCTAAAAGTAATGACTAACGAGCAACATTCATACATACCTTAGCAGCGGTGCTAGACTTGGGCTTCTGCACGTCGTAGGGCCGGAAGAGGAACTGGCGGTTGAGGTTGGACTTCTCGATGAGGTCCATGTCGGTGACGGTGACGCGGCCGCCGCCCGCGCCCACGCCGATCATCGCGAAGTTCTTCAGCAGCTCGCACCCGATAGCACCCGCGCCTGGAACACACGTCACATGACTCACATGACGTCACATACCGTCGTTTGACACTACTATGCGCGTCGCGACAGATTGGAATAGCTAGCACCCATGGGTGTTCCCGTCCACTTGTCTTCAAGAGAAAAGTGAATAGGCTTTTACTAAATTAGTGCGTTCTCCATCTTGGACTTCATCGCCACTTACCACCAGGTGGGATTGTTATCAAGTACTAACTTATTCCATGTAAAAAGAAAAACTAATATTATATGAGAGGGGATTTGTAAGGCTGGCTCCACTGTAGTGCAGGTTACCTCATTTCATATAGGACTGTCATGTATCTTGGACAATTCTGCTATTACTGCTCATTATCATTTTAGTCTGGTGATGGTAGTTGAAGTTAGGTAAAAGGACCATTTCTTCAACCTCGGCTGGAGTGTAACTTGCCCTGAGACCTAACTGCTATTAAGGACAATACATGGACAACAATATGAACTCATAGTTTACTGGCAGGCTTGAAGATACCTTTTGTATTTCAAATGTGTATGTGCGATGCTGAACATATTATATTATTATACCGCGACCGTCTGGTTGCCTCTACGTTGGTTTATCGGTTATTTAAAATTAAGCTTCCGTGTTTCATGTCGCGTCAAGAAACATTCGTTTATTTATAGCATGTTTTAACTAATCAGAATAAAATATTACGTATCTGGTGCGAAACAAACCGCGATTAAAAAAAAAAATACTTCACGTTTTTCCTTATCGAGCGGCAACCTTCCAGCTAGCTTCGCGGCCGCGGCCGGAACTATTGCTATTGTTACCGAGATTATAAAAACTAAAGCTCAGTACAATAAACAGATCCATTGGCAAGTGCAAATAGTGCAATCAATCAATCAATTTGTGAACTTCATATAAGCGGTCGGAATCTAGTACATAAGAATTTGTAAGATTGTACTAAATAATATTGAAATATGTATATTTTTTGTTGATACCAATTTTTTTTGTTATCAATAATAGCAGCACTTCAGACTGCCTCAGTTAAATGAATGACAGCATGCATCTTTGTACCAAAATTGTAAGTGTCATAGCATGGATAGTAAGTATACCCTGTTCTAAACACGCGGTAGCGTGTAAGCCAATTTTCTAGCTAACAGAATTGGCGAGCAGCACCGTGTGTAATATTACACGAACCATTTGGAGCCACTTTTGACCACCTCATAACTCAAAAACTATTCAACATAAACCTGTCAAATTTGGCTCATTTATTAAGACTTGCGAAATACATACGTCTTCCAAATTTCATAAACACATCTCAAACGGTTATTTAGATATTAACGTCCAAAAATCGAGAAATTTAACACTGACTGACCTATAGATCAAAACTATATCCAACTTCCAGGTGACCTAGAAAGTTAAAATTTGGCATGCAGATAGGTAGTCGGGTGAATACAAAGGAATAAATCTGAAAGTAGTAAATTTTTATCATTTTATGATAATTTTTCAAAAAATTGATTCTATTAGGAACACTTATAAAGCCTGAAATTTATGAACAGCAATCAAAATTGATGACAGGTGGTCATTATGTGGAATATATGTAAGGAGTGGAATACCACCCTTAATTTTTTTTAATCGAAACATATCAGTTTTAGTACTTTGTGAAGCTTCTAACGGGGGGAAGATGTTCAGTGTACGTACGTATTATTTACGTATAGATTAGTGAGACGTCAGTAGCCGTTATTTCCAGTGTATTGCATTGTTTCATTTTTAATGTGTGAAAAATTATTCTTCTCTTATCTTGTATGGCATGTGTATTATTTCCGAAATTATACCAGTTTAAAGTGATTCGAAGTATTGTTTCCAAATATATTATGGCATGTTATCTCATCGAACACAAACTACTTATAACTAATAAGAGTATATTCGACTATCGTATTTATTATTATTATTACAACTATCGTATCGTATCGTATTTATTATTATTATAACAGACTGGGATTTAGTATTAACTATTATTTCAATATTTAGCGGACATGAATAGTAGAAGATCATTACTTATAAATAATGAAGTAATAGGTATTTTGGACCACGGTGCACTAACTACGGATTTAGTTGAAGGGCACTATTACAGTTCATGTATACGGTAACAATATTAATCAGTAACGTTATGAATAAGTACCTACTAATAATTTCTGTACAAAAAGTAATGATATCCCATCAAAACATGAATGTAAAGTAAAAGCCAATTTAAAAAAAAAGAATTGAGATCTAAATGGGTGCCAAGTTCTGTGTAGAAAAGCCTAAAATTTTAGTCACAAGAACATGTAATTCAAGCTTTACATTTGAATTGGCTAGTTTTCATTAGTTAGCAACCAACAAACCAAATTTTAGAAAAGTAACATAGGTCATCAACCTAACAGACTTAACAAAGATAATTATACAAATATAATAATATTATAGCCTAGATAGGTACGTGAAAACTAACCAAGTCAAATGTGGAGCTTGAATTACATGTTCTTGTGACTAAAATTTTAGGCTTTTCTACACAGAAAATGGCACCCATTTAGATCTCAATTCTTTTTTTTTAAATTGGCTTTTACTTTACATTCATGTTTTGATGGGATCACAAATCTCAGAGACTAAAATGACAATCACTAATGTCAAAGTTCGAAATAATGATACCAGCTAAATTTGTGCGATCTACTTTTCCGGTTTTTTTTAATCGTAAACTATGTCGTAAGAGTAGTGACATATTAGTAGCGACACTCATATCTACCTAGATATTTAGTATTCGGCTAAATAGTATAAAATTAGCTGTATACCGAATGTAACCATAACCAAATACTCGTTCTTGTAAGCAAAATAACTTATAAATTTAGTAAGTAAGGGCAAATATATTATGGATATATGAATGATAATGGTTGCTTAAACTTGTTTTTATACCAGTTTTAGGGACTCTTCAATAATCACACAAATAGTCGACCTTCCATAAAAGCTGTGAAAATTTTTCCGATTTACTTTTCGGTTTATGGTCATCACTATTTAATTTGCACCCGAAACTGGTCACCCATGAAACGTCAATTTAGTCTCTAAGATTTGTGAACGCATTATAGGTATAATGTTTATGTACCTACAATAATAATTAGGGTATTATGTTCGGTATCATAATAATTTGCCGCAACCGGGCAACGAACCTGAGCCTTAGTTTCATTAGTTTGACTTGACAAGAACAAAAGAAGTGGAGGTTTGACAATTTTGTCGAAATATGGACCTCATGAGGAACTACTAATGTGAACTGTCAATAACAAATAGATCTTCAATGTTGGCGTGGCCTGCGTATAAACTGTATACGAACGTCATCATCTCATTACCAACCGTATCGATCGGACCGTCCGAGACATTAACTTGTTGCTAGCGAACGGTTTACGTCACGCCGCGCGCCGCTCATTCGATTACTCGTACTATTCATCTATTTTGAACGAGTTTTATGCTCTTATAATATGTTCTTGAATTCTATAATAGACATCTAACAATATTATGGGTCCAATCAAAATGCGTAGGTATGTTAATCAGATGCATTTGAAGATAACACTTAAAAACATTTGGCCGGCAACGCGTTGATAGCGGGGATTGCTTTCTATCCAAACTAGTGGTGCGCTTAATACACCTACTTAGCCTTTTTCTTTTTAAAAATTAGATATTGACAACATTCTTATACCCACATACTGAAAATAAAACAAAAAACATTATTAGCAAATCACTGACCAACAATGAAGTACTTCTGCTCTCCGATCTTCTTCTGGAAGTCCTGTCCGAACACGGCGACCTGTCCGTCGTACCGCGAGCCGACCGGCTTGCAGCTGTCCTCGGTGAGCGCCGAGCGGTCCTTGGGCAGGCACTCGATGGCGTCCAGGTACAGCCACTGCACGATGGGGTGGAACTTGCCGGAGCACGCCTTCATCACCTCCTGGGCGACCACGCCTCCGATCGCCGCGTTCATCGGGTTCAAGTCGCCTGAGGCCACCTGATTCACATTTAAGTGTTAAGTGTTTTGAAGGCATTTTGAAGTTATATTTTTCTTTGTTAATATTTACTAAATCTTAGAGTTGACTTTTTTATGTAATTAAGCCAATTAGCCAATAATTATGTTTGTACTAACCTTGCAAAACGTTGCCAGCAGCTCATTATTGAGCTCCATTTCGCCTCCCTTGAACAATTCCTCGTCTTTCAAGACCTTCTTGACGTAATCCATGAATACAGCGACATCGTTGTCGGACCAGGGCTTCGGGAGACGGCCCTCGCCAGCTTCAAACTTGTGGAGGGCGGCAAACGCGACGTGCAGCTGCTGGGGGTAATCGAATTTCCCAAAATCGGTGATCACAAATTCTGGGTTCTTGATCGACTCCTTCAGCGGCTTGAACTGCACTTTCTTGGGCATCTTCACCTGGGTCACGATACCTCCTCTCTCGTATTTCGAGAAAAGAGTAGTGTCACCGATGCTAAATGTATACGGGCCCAATACCTTGATCTTACGCGGTTCACATCCGTTGAGTTCTGTCATGCCTTGAACCTGTAAATCGTTATTATGATATCAAGTACAGGTTTAAATCGACTAATGTACGAGAACTTGGCATAATAGCCAAAATATGAACACTTTTAAAAACATTTTAATAGATGTTTTAAACATTCCTAATAATTTGATTGACGTCAAAATTACACCTCAACTTTTGTGTTATGGAGTTCACCAATATTTACATATCCTGCCATCGAGCATTGTAATGTTAGAATATTGTATGAAGCACTCAAGGCAGCGCTAGATTATTGCTGTCAGGTCAGGGACATACTAACCCTTGAATATTGTAAACCTGCAATGCAAATTATAACCTTACCCATAGTATATATTTATCTTACAACCTTTACATTAACAACATACACACATACATACACAAATTTTCAGTACAACAAATAAATTTTAATGAGAATATACCAATATAAGATGCTAATTGTATTAGGCAAGTCCTAATTATCAGTTTAAATAGTAATAATAGTTCAATGGTTTCAATATAAAAAAAAAAAAAAAATCATGAAAATGATATCAGATAATAATAATGTGCTAAGTAAATATACCTTAAATGTCACACATGCATATGTTTCTTTATGTAGGTATTTAATGTAGTAGTAACAACAAAGTGCCCCTAATCATGTCTGCATTAATACATTATCTTATCATTTCTAAGCATCACCTTTCATTATTAAAATCAATGTTATTGACATCAAGTGGTAGGTCAGTGACATGAGTTCTTTAGGAGATATTTGTAGAATTCATTGTAGGAGATCATACTTAGCAACCATTCAGTATGTCAAGCCGAAATTTTTAGGTAAAATGACCCAACTAACATATCAATGTGTACCAAAGTATTGGTGGCATGTTACAAAAGTTAAACAAATGATCAGATTTAAAGCAACTATCATTCTTCAGTGTATTAACCTTTTGATGAAACTTAGTTCTAATGATTTCTGTTTTATCAGGTTAAATTTACCCTAACCGAACCCCGCCCAAACGAGATCCTCTTTGAGGTATTGTAATATGTGTGACAAAATTCAAATAGGAATGTATTTGTATTGGAGTATGAGTTACAGACTGTCAGTATATTATAAGTCCCGAATTAACAAAAACAAATAAATTAAATTTGAAAATTATTTATCTTAAGCTTAAGAGAAGCCTCAAAGGCATGCATGCAATCCAAGACTTAGCAGACTGCAACCAGTTGTAATGTACAATTTATGTAATAAATATCACAGTCAATTAATTTTCTTGTACTTGTAATATGTAATACCATGTTCTGTGTATTATGATATCACTATATCTATAAGACATGAGGCCATACTGTGGTTTAACAAGATTATATTCACAATCATAACTATACTATATATTTTTGTATGTTTCTATTGTGAACTGATCAAGTAGTGAATATTATTGTTTGTAATGTTCAAGAGGCCAGGGCCACCAGACCTACTACACGTTTCCTTCAAGTTTGCCCTTACCTCCCGTCCCGCTCCTCGTACCGCACCTCATTTAGTACGGACAGCAACGCTACCCGCGTGTTTTTGATGTCCCGTGCGGCGAGTACGTTCTTGAGTTTGTTGTTGATTTCGATGTTACTTTCGTTAAATTATTTTTCTATTGGTTTATTTTACGTTCGTTGATTTTTGTCGCTTCAATGACTAAAATAGAAATGTTTTACATGGTGGCAAACGTAATTTGTTATTTAAGTTAGTGAAATTATTTGATTACTTTTTTGTCTACAGTACTGTTAGCTTCGAAATCGTAACGGTCGACGAGGGCAAACTTGAAGTAAACGCGTAGTAACTTATTTTCTAATGGACAAAATATGTACAATAGAGTAGTATTAGTGTGTACCTACAGTGAACTATCAGTTAACTTAAGTAAATAAACCAATGTGGGATCTTTTAACAAGAAAATAAGAGTTAAGGAAATATTTTGAATCGAGTTCTAATAGGATTTATATATTTTTCATACATTGTTCAGGTAGGTGAACAATAAAAAATAAGTTCACTGATTTGTGTGAAGTCATTGTACTTACTGAGTCACTAATTCATATGAAGTAAGGCACAGGTTCCTAATGAGTCAATCTTCAATGAGACATGAGTATGTGGGTAGTTAAAATACATGGTCAAAGAAGTTTGTTCAACATTTGCTTTGATAAATAGTGCCTTAGTTGTCATTAAAAATTTAATTATAATTGCATTATAATATTCTTTTCAAAGGGCACTTGCATCGGCATATGCTTGCATCTCCCTAACATTCCAAGGGCTAAAGGTACCACGTAACACATAAGATAAACATTGTGCAACAATCAGAATGCAGATCACTATCAGCCATGAACCTCAGTAAAACCCAACACATCACATTGATGACCAAGCATGGGCATTGCTGGCCAAACTTAGCTGAAACTGGAACATTTATTGCCAGAAAATGAACATGTCTTGTCGAGATCAATATTAGTGACATGAATAATGTAATTTTATACAAACCTCACTAAAAGTCACATAATCCCCATCCTCAAGGCCATGGCGGGTGTCATCCAGACATGTGACCACTGCTTCGTACTCGTGGGTGACGTCGGCGACCATGGCGGACACTGGATTTTCTCCGGTCACATCCACCACGGTGAACTCAGGTCCGAAGTCGCAGAACACCTGGGAGAATAGCCCCCTGGTGTCCGCCACGATCAGCGCTATGTTGTTGGCGAGCGTGATCGCCGCTACTCGCTCTTGCTCCGACCAAGACGCTCCAGTCAGTACCACGACACTGAACTTCTTCAAGAACTCCTCCGACAGGGCACCAGTGTGAGCCGTGGTCGGCACGTAGTGATTCAATTCGGAAAGCAGTTCGCATGACGCCAGAGCCCTATTCTGACCGACCGAGGCCTCGGACAAGTAAAACTGTGATGATAAATCGGCCACGGTACACGTTCGGTCGTCGTGCAAGGTGACAGACTTGACACCGCCGAGAATCACATTCTTTGCAATTTCGACACCTAAGCCCCCCAAACCCGAAATGAGCACGTCGGAGCTCGCCATCCGACGCATAGCATCGTGACCCAACACGTAGAGTTGCCTGGAGTACAAACTCTCGTCTATTTCATCTTCCACACGCGCTCCATTGTTCGCCATTGCTGCAGATTTGCAACGGGGATCTCCTGTGTTTAGCTTCCGCTTTTTTGCCGGGGGGTCAACGGAATTATCGGCGACTTCAGCACTAGACATCGGGCACGAACGCGCACAATTTTGATAGAATTTTGCTTTGCGTTTCCCCACACAATCAAGAAATAATCTTCAAATAATTGCGAACGACATTCATTCGCGCTTCGCTTCGTACATAGAGACCATAGAGTAGGTAAGTAGTCTTTTGTGGAAGGCCCGCTTACTCACTGTCTTGAAGTTAGCTGCAAGCAACGTGGATGTTTCGAGCTATAACCATAGAGCAATGTACTTTATGCCATAGATGTAGTACGGTTTACACGTATTAAGTAGTTAACTAAATTTTAAGTAAATTAATACGGCGGACAATATTTATAGGTGAACCAGAATCTGATGGCAAAATGGGGTAATTAAAATTGGAGACAACACACGCGTTGGGGAAACTAGAATAAAACTTGTTGATCCTTGATATTTTTAACAGTGTTATTTTCATAATAGGCAATATAAATTATGTAGGTATGGTTTATTAACTTCAGATGAAAATATATAAAAG
The DNA here is from genome assembly GCA_911387775.1 of Thymelicus sylvestris. Taxonomy (NCBI): domain Eukaryota; kingdom Metazoa; phylum Arthropoda; class Insecta; order Lepidoptera; family Hesperiidae; genus Thymelicus; species Thymelicus sylvestris. The sequence goes on along the minus strand of OU426899.1, from coordinate 15,889,715 downwards.
ACAAAGCTTTACATTTTTTATATAAGCACATATTTTTATATTTTTATATTATAATTAATTATTACAGTGACTAACAATAATTTATGCAACTATAATTTAAAATTTGCCATCTGTATACTAGTATTTTTTATTCCTTTGATGAAGAGAAAATAGATAATAATAATAAATTGCTCCTCCACCTCAGTTACGTGAACTTGTATGATGTAACTTTTCATTTAATATTCACAAAATTTTTGCTACATTTAATTTTATTTGTAACAATGTTTGCATTATTTATTTCAATTAATTTAATATCATTTGCTAATCTTACTTACATACAAAGAAATCATAAGTAGATTATTTACTAACAAAATATAATCACGAAAACCAAGTATCAAAACGAGTTAATCCTACAAGATGGATAATATTAATAATGCAGATTGTCGCTTAAATACAACTTTTTCCTCACATGTTTTTCAATAAACATTGAAAATAATATTTGTGGTTTGTGATCGTAAAGTTGTTTTCGGCAGTAAATCGAAAATAATCATCATTTTAGAAAAAGAAAAATATTCCATACAACTCTTTTTTTTGACTTGACAAGCCGCTTGACACTAGTTAGTTTTAAAAATTTTCATTGCCATATTAAAAACCCATTTTTCTGCTTGTCAAAAATGCCATGAGAGTTCTACTGGTACACCTATAGTAGTTAAAATTTAGTACGCAAGTAAACAAATAGTTTAGTTTTTCTATTTTCTGTTCAGGAGGTGGGCGGGGCTTATCACTTAACACGTTTGGACAGGCACTTGTAGTGAAAATTTAGTTAAAATTTAGTAAAATGCTTAAGTAATTAAGTGGCTTGTGAAGAATTGTATATTTACTAAATTTTTAAATTTAGTAAAGTTTTGAATTTGGACGCGCACAAAAAATTGTTCACTTAAAATTAAGTTAACTACTTTAAGTAGATTCAACCACGGCGCGGCGGCGGCGTGGCCGCACTATAAACAGAGAATTTATGTTTCTTTCAGGTTATTTTAAAAGAAACGTAAGAAATTTTAACAAGCAGTCAGAATACTGTTACCCATCATCATACTTAAACTTACACATACTTAAACTTACTATGATGTTCTGCTTATAGAAACAAACTGAAACTTAATTATCCAAATACTACGCGTTTCCTTCAAGTTTGCCCTCGTCGACCGTTACGATTTCACAGCTAACAGTACTGTAAACAAAAAAGTAATCAAAAAATTTCACTGGCTTAAATAACAAATTACGTTTGCCACTGTGTAAAACATTTTCTATTTTAGTCATTGTAGCGAGAATAATCAACGAACGTAAAATAAATCAATAGAAAAATAATTTAACGAAAGTAACATCAAAATCAACAACAAACTCAAGAACGTACTCGCCGCACCGGACCTCAAAAATACGCGCATAGCGTTGCTGTCCGTACTAAATGATGTGCGGTACGAGGAACGGGGCGGGAGGTAAGGGCAAACTTGAAGGAAACGCGTAGTAGCCAACTCACTCTTCATTAATTATTGTTTGCACTTGTGACAAATAATATATGTATATAATCGGCCATGGTGACGGGGACAAAAAATTATATTTTTATCTCTGTCTTTAATGTAGATTCAGTGCTGCCAATGCTACGGCAATTACCGTGTTCCACGGCTTTCAGGCCAAAAAATCACAAAATCTACGGCCTACGGCTGGAACCCTATTACCGTAGCAAATTCTACGGCTTTTTGCAAATCCTACGATCTTTTGTTTATTTATTGTTTTGCAAACATTTAACGAATGTTAAAACCCTTAAAACAGCGCCACTAGGCTAATGTTGATGTTAATGAAGGCTAATGAAAAGTATTCTTCGTTTTGTGGGCACGAAATTCACTGCCGATGACCTTTTTTTTTTAGTTCGAGCGCTGAACCGATGGTATTGATATTGGCGTAATTGGATAGCTACACTTGATCTTTTCCCATATAAACACGGCTTTTTTATCTAATGTACACGGCCTTCCAAAAATTTTCATTGGCAACACTGCTGGCTGCTGCGTCAGTTGAGTGTGACCATATGTGGCAGGATCCTGCTATTTTGGCAGGATTAGCCTCTTATTTTAGCCTATGGCAGGATCGGTTGACGTTTTATGAAACTTGGCAGTAATACTGCCATATTTGGCAGATTTGAGGTACTGAAAAAAAAATTCATTAAGATAACTCAAAATTCCAAAAATGGCAACCCTGTACGTCGCCAGCATATTGGGAATTTTGGGATTCCTCTGTATTTCTCATATTATGTTTGTATCACATTCCATTTACAACTTTAATATTTTCTGTTTAGACTTGATAATCTTGAAACTACCATTACTATTCATAAACACGCGTTTATTTCAATCACTCACAGAGAGTAGACATTGTAGACCTACACGTAGAGTTATAGTGCTCTTCAATGGCTCTTCAACTTGGGTGTAATGTTGGTAGTATTGAAATAGGAGTTTTAAAATTAAAATTTTATATTAAATGTTATTTTTTATGTTTATTACGAGATAATCATAATAAACGTAATGTTCATCGTTATTACCTTTGATGAACTTAATAACAATGCTCAAAAGCATAATAAATTATGTCCATAAAGTGGTTTTTGAAACATATTTTTATTTGTAATTATACTCTAGTCGTTTTGCAGCCGATACAAATGTAAACAAATCATTAAATAGTTTTCTAGGGTTTTCACCAACTGAGGTGATTTTCTACACCAAATGCGTTTGATTTAAACAAACTACTCATTAACGTACAATCTTGCACGTCGAACAGGGCATTGGTAAGCATGGCAATTTAGTGCAGTGATGTATGAAATGTATGTATATGTATAATGACTGGACTAATTGCATTTCATTTGAAATAAACAAAGATAATGAAGCTAAATTGTATGAATCAATTTTATCTTTAAAGAAGAAGAATATGATGTAAACACCAAAATGTAAATTATTACTTATTTGGCATAAAAAAAATTCAAAAAAAGATTTAAAAAATTCAAAAAATTATAAAAAAGAATTAAAAAAAAATGTCGAAAAAATTTAAAAAAATATATTAAAAAACTATTAAAAAAACAACACTAAAAACAAGGTTAAAAAACAATATTCAAAAACAATATTCTAACAATATAAAAAAAAAATATATTATTAAACAATTTTTCTAAACGAGCGTTTTTAAAAACGCGCGTGACGTTTTTCGTGAACGTCGTTTCGGTGTCACCGTCCATGTTACAAATCTTAAAATTTCACTCCTATGTTTCACTCTCATCATTTTGCCTAAAGAAGTATAACCACAGAAGAAACAATAAATAAATAGTATAACTTAAAAAATATATAAATATTTATAAGTGTATTTTTTCTTTATTTATTACAATGATAAATGAAGTTGGCAGTATTTGGGCATTTTTCACCTGAGAGACTGGCAGGATTTGGCAGGTTTTTAAGCAATGAGTGGTAGGATCTGTAATTTAAATATGGTCACACTGCACCTTTAGCGTCAGTTCAATTTGAGGTCGCTATTGCCATAGATTAATATGTATATACGGCTATTGCCGAATGCCGTGTTGTGTTTGTTCCTCGCGCATTTTGACTTGACGCTCGTTTATTTTGTTGTCATGTGTTATCGCAGGTGAAGAAACTGTAAATGAACTAATAACGAATGCGCCAACATAGTTAAATCGTGTAGACGTCGGTTAATAACATAATGAGTGTAGTGTGATTCGATTGTTTTGTAGAGGATTCCATTATCCTTTCTTGTGTCAGACTTGTGAGAGTTTGCTAAACCACAATCATGGTCCAAGAATACGTATCCCCCATCAGGGTTCACAAGTATCCGTTCGAGATGGTGATGGCTGTAAGTAAATTGTTTTATTTACATCTTTATAGTCCTAACAGTACTTTTGTCGCATGATAATAAAATTGTTTTGTTTTCTTCATAATGACACGTAACCGTAGGACCCGTTGGTACTAAAAGTCCAATCATTTATTGATGAAAGCAACTGCCTATGTTTCTAATGCAAAATAAGGTCAACGCATATCATATCTCAAGACAATAGGAGCTGTTTACTGGACAAAAGTTCGAAGACTTTCGTAATTATGATCAAATAATATAACTACGTATAGGCATTGATAATAAATAGTCTTTATATGAATATAGAGTTTAGAGACCATACGACCTAAGCATTTATTTTTATCATCAAAGATGGAAAGCTTTCACTTTCTTGTTGAATGTATACGTTTTTAAAACTATCATTTGTTCAGTAGTTACTGAATAGTTAACAATTAAATAAAATATTTCTGATGAAGTATTTTTATGGCTTTAAAACGGCCTATATTTATAGCTAGTAAGTTTGTCCTCCAATGTACATGAATATGATGGACACTATGGGGTTTTTAATTTGAGTGTTAAAGTTTTGAATTTACTGAAATCAAATGCATTTTGATTCACAATTTCTCTCATCTATGCGGGTCCCCTGTTTCCTTTTGCATGGCAGCAAAATAATATGTCTTCTTATCATCAGGCTGTGATCTATGAATGAATTACGTTTGTATGTTTGTCTAATATTTAGGTAAAACATATTAATGATAATCTTAATAAAAAGTTTTAAGATAATATATTTGTCCAAATATCCTCCTCAGTCCTCGTCCCACAGAAATAGGACTTTCATGCAAACATTATTACATACTTTTGTGATCAGCTTTTATTATATCAGCTAAATTTCTCAATACTATTGCAAATAAAGAAAATTCTCCTCACTAATTGCTTTATCTATTTAATTGTTTACTAAAAGACAATAGACAGACATAGTTCATACTAAACTATGTAGTGATATCATAATAATTGTCTGTGTCCATATACAAACAGAAAGTGTTATAAGTCAAATATTATATGAATGTGGAGACAAAAAATTGATTATGTGTATGATCATAAAGGAGTTGGATTGATATTATGAATTATCTATATCAGTCCTCCACCTATGATCATCAGAATCAACAAACAATGGCAAGTTCTCATACACCATTATACCTGTCATTTAATAGGTTTTCACTTGCAGTTTACCAATGAAAAAAATACTAGAGTAGGGGTTTCAGTACAAAAACATAATTAAGTACTTAGTTATTTTGTTTGAGAAGGTGGCAAAGAAAAGATATAATTTTTATATTTTGTGGTTATGACCAAGAAGTTTACATTCTCTAATGGAAGGCAAGCTTCAAGGAAATACCTGAAAATGCATCACATGAAATTGTCATGTGACTCTTCGAAGCTTGCCCTGTGTTAAATTGCCATGTGAGTAATGTACCTTTAAAAAATTATACAGTTTATAAAACAAAACAAAACCATCTATCTGAATTATTTTTATGTTTTCCAACGAAAATAACAACCAAACAAGAGTTTTTTCAGAGCTTGCAATACTTATTGTCATATTTTTTCTAAAATCTTAATCAAATTACTTAAGCCTTCAGTAATTTTATCTGCAGCCTTCATAGGTAAAACTTAGTATGTATAAAAACAAGCTAATTAAATTAGTAAGTATAAATTAGGTCACAATAAAAGACACCTCAAATTTTTTTTTTTGATTTTGGACCTTTCAGGTATGATATCGCCATTGTGGTTTAAACAATTGTTTTTGTAAAATATATTACAACTAGCTGTCCGGACAGACTTCGTTCTGTCAAAAGTTTTTATTTTTATTTTGAAATGTAAGCTATCCTATCTTTCAAGTTGGATCAAACTGCACACGGTGTGCAAATTTGATTAAAATCGGTTAAGTAGTTTAGGAGTCCATCGCGGACAAACAACGTGACACGTAATTTATATATATATTAAAATGTCAAATGATACTGGGCATCTTTATCTGGTCTAATAAACTAGAAAGGTCTTTTCTGTACAATAAATAATACAAAAAGATCTAAAAGTGGGTTATGGCCACTGAAACTGTCAGAATTTGTTGATTCTTGGTTTAACTTAGTGTATGTATATTTATTTATTTATTGGATCACACCACATACTGTACACTAATACAATTGAAGCGGTTAAAATAAAATACCATTAATACTAAGTGCCAGTACAATTACGGGTGATGACGACATGCAGTAATTACTGGATTAGAGCGAGTAACAAAAAAAAAGAATTAGAATTATAAAATGTAAACAATTTGCAAAAGATTTCATAAACGGTAAAATATTAAATTATAAAAACAGCTTAAAATTTAATCTATAAAACACATAATTATTTAAAAAACATGTTATAGATATGTATAAAGGTTAATAATTATTATAAATAGCAAGTGGCACAGAGTGGTACAGATTAAAATATGTATAAAATTAAATAACAAATTATTAGGGATTCAAAAACTGATATTAGACTAAATTAAATTAAATTAAAATATGGAATAGGTACCTAATCATTCTATTGACTTATCTTATAAAATTTAATTCTTCTAATAAAAAATCCTTGTATTATACAAAAATATGAGATACTGTCTCTTACGTTTATTAATGAAGTTAATGCTTGACTACAATTTTATTGCTGTTAAAAGCAAGTATGTGCCTAATAAAATTTATTAATACATAACAAAGTGATAAATAAGTTGATAATAAAATTTATCGATACATAATAAAATGAAAAAGGCGTAAACATCACCGTCATGGTTTTTACCGGTGCTAACCCAACCCATCAACCACAAAATCCCACCACTATGAATTGAATTGATTGGAGTCACGAGGAAGGAGCTCCAGTAGTTTCAGCAGCGTGAAACGTGAACCAACAAACAAGTCAAACAACATCCTTGTTAGCACGTGGATGTGCCGACACCGCCACCGCCACCGCCCGCGCCGCCGGTCGCTATGCCGAGACCCGAGTGCGAGTGCGGCCTGGGACGGGAGACCTGGGAACAAAACAGAACAGGGGCTAAGTGCCTCCATACAACTCATCTATGGATGCCCGCTTTGTGGGCTATCGGAACTAAGAATTAAGCGTGGGAACTTGGGAGTTTGAGTTCGTTTATTTACATAGTAGACAGGGATATTGAAATACATGAGTGACAAAGTGAGATAGAGAAAAGCGATTGGTTGCGAATTTAACAGAAACTTTTAGGCCCAACCCTAAAAAGGTCCAGTTAATTTATTATTCTCACATTAATTCTCCAAAAACTCGATATATTATACCCACCTATTAGAAAAATAGTTTAATGCTTCGGTGTAATTATGTACTTTGTAAAGAGAAATCACTTTTTTTACATTCCGCACATTTCATGTGCAGGAATATTTTGTGAAGCTTTCAAGATGCAATAATTTAGAACTATCGCAAGTGGAATGTAAATGAGTAGTAGATATTATAAACATACCGTCACGCTATAAAATCATCAGACTGTTGTGTGTGTACAAAGAAACTTCAATTTCTGCATACTTCTCACCCGGTTTAGCAGATGAATATTTTTGTTACACACAAGATTCTCGGCTCGACGTAAAGGGACTCGACGTAAAGGGAACCAGCCTTATTTACATTTGGGTATATTAGATTGTGTTTTTTTTTATTGTATTGGCGATTTATAGTCACGATAATCTTAACGTGAGGATATCATTCACAACAGCAACTTATTGACACAGTTGGCTCATGTTATTTGTTGTAATTAAAATTTCCAACAGATATTGTAAACAACGTTGCAGGTACATAATTTAAATCTAAAGAACATCGTTTACATATTTTTTTTGGAATTTCACTTCCGTTCCAAACTTACATCAGCAGAGCGATTTATATATAAAAAAAAAATATTTTAAACATTATATAATGTACATTTTCATGTAAACAGTGGATAAAGGAGCGAACGAGCTATCTGACCAAAGTCTCCAAAATCTATAAATTGTGAAAAAGTCACCCCTGTGACTAAGTCCGCCAAAAAGAAGGAAGCAGGAGATTCGCATTACTTCTACTAACTCTTCGACGCCGCGACGCTGCGACCGTAAAATGTGTTTTCTGCCAACTCATTGGTAATGCTTTTAATGTTACTGATGTCACACAAGACGGCTGGTTTGTCCCCTATTTGCATAAAAAAACAAACAGAAGAGACGTATCATCAAATAATGTTAAATGGTTGACTGCACGTCTCGGGGAATCCCATCCAACTTCCGGCAGCTTTCGCTGTCTTGATCTATCGCTTTGAGCTTTCTTTCTATTTGCATAAACAAAACGGATAAGAGAAAAGATTATAAAGATACACTCGAAGGATTACATAAATCGCAGAATACTTGCTCGCAACGATATGTTGACACGTATATAAGTGCTTGTTCACACTGAACTCGCGGGCACGGTCGCGGGCGCGGTCGCGAAATATCAAACATATGACCTACTATGAAAGTGTTCACATCAAAACGCGCGCGCGGTGTATGTAGCGTTTACCGCGACCGCGCCCGCGCCCGCGCCCGCGAGTTCAGTGTGAACAGTATTGTAATGAGCTATTCAAATATGAAACTGTACAAACAAAAGATGTACTGCAGCGTATTTGAGGGTAACCTTGGCAATAAACTACACTACTCGTAGTGAGAGGTGCATACCAAACACGTATAGAAAAATGCTAATCTGCTTTATTGATGGTATTTCGTGCAGTATGAGCAGTGCAAGATAACTTGGAATATAGCTGCTCTTAATTTCTAAAATGTAGTCTTTTGAGATTTTCGATATTCTGATATCTAAACGATTGTATTGCTCTCTATCGGTTATCGTGGATAACATTCGTCAATGACTCCGTGTGACACTAGTCGAGCACAAAGAAATGCTGAATAGTCTTAGAGACTCTTTAGTCACCAATGGATGATCGCAGACAGAAATAGTTCTAGTTCCTAAAGCATCTGAGCTCATTTTTCATTGTTGAATTTAATATTGAAGGGAACGCTTCTGGTGACAGATTGATCACCCTTGTTTAATGTGTCTTAGTCTTTTTCTGACTGGATCCTAACTAAAGCTGGAAACTGAAGTGCAGTTTGGTAAAAATTGGACGAGGTATGGCGCCTTGGTAGACGGCGATAAATGGTGATAAGATTCTTCAACAAAATAAATAAAATAAGAAAAATAACTGTAAATAGATAATCAACGTACAGAACTCTCTCCAAGCGAGTTTAACTCGCACTTATCAAGTTTATTTTATGTATAAAATTGAGTTTCCTTCATTAACTTTTGGTCGTAAAACCTTGGCTTTATGCCCCCTGGTGGTTTCCAGTTTTCTACATTAGCAAATTACTAAATGTAGGGCATTTGAAAACAGAACCTAAATCGGGTGTACACTGTACACTTTACAGGTATACTCTGTGCCTGTGGGTCGAGTATAGTTCTATTAAAATGTGGAAGGATGTTTTTTACGTAAATAGTCGACAAGCGGGCAAATGTTTATTCCTCAATGTAATTCAAGCGGCGAGACGGATTCTAAAGTAATTTAGTACAGGAGTTGATTATGTACCAAAGTAGGGCATTGGTGCTTATCTAACACTAATGAAAAAATAAAGACGTAATTCCAGCGTAGCTGGTCTGTCAGGACAATAAACAGTCGTTTGGTAATCTACCAAGCATTTTAATTTTATAGTTTCCCCGACATGACATAGCCACAGTACATCTATATACTGTGACATAGCTCTAGTACAAAGTTGCAAACAATGAAAATTGATTCTTTAGTTTGTTTCTGGTTGCAACACGTCCGATGTTTCAAATATTTGTTGACGTTACGTTACTTATGCATAATGCTTGCTAAGTTGCTATTGCACACATAACGATAGATAAATAGATAAATGGGGTGTAGCAGATAATCAGCGTCTATCCCATGCCAGCTGGCTTACCCTCTGTAAGCGGCAAGGATTTGTTAAATTCGTTGATTAACTGCTAACTCTCTCCAGTGGCTCCAAGAAGCTGTAGTGCACGCAGCGGCCACACCCCGGCAAACCGCGTCAGCTCGCGGGCTAAACCTGGAAGAGGGGGCTTGACACTTCGGTGAAGGGCTTTGCATGGTCACCTCCCATGTAGTGCATAAAGTCTGTCTCGGTGAGGATGGCAACCCAACGCAGATATGCATGGGGTTTGGCGGACTCAGCGAGACAGCAAGGCAAAGTGGAAGGCCTAGGGCGACGGTAGAGGGCATTAGAGACCGTCGGCCAGAAACAGCATCGGATCTTCTCTCCAGTCGTAGCGGTTTCCGTTCCACTGGACCCAGAGAAGTGAAGACGAGTGTGTGCATCTGTGTTTTGCGCGAACGCTTATGCACCTTAATATCTCCTGCGTACCTGACTGCTTCCGAATTTTGGACTCCGATAATGCAAGTCCTGTGGCGATGGGATGAGGTAGAGAGGCTCGGTATGATGTGTGCTGGGTTTTGTCTGATTCTTGCACACAGGCGACCCTGGGGGTGTGGTAGAAACACCGTGGTCGCTTTCACACTGCACTTGGGGTGACAGTGTGAGCTCGGCAGCACCCAGGGTGACAAAGCAGCCCTGTTCAGGGAGGCACTGCTTTCCCCGCTCCGCCGGGGAGGGAGCTAGAAAAGGTGCTCTAAACAAATGCTCACCCCCTCTTTAAAAGGAAGGTAGTAACCGCGGCTGCCTCCACATCTATCAAATCGCGGTCGACGCTATCAACGAAAGCACAGATTGGTAACATCTACTATGACTTTTGGCGCGTGGAACGTGCGTACACTAATTGATAGTGAAAATAACACCTGTCCGGAACGAAAGACAGCCATCGTGGCCCGAGAGCTCTATCGCTATAACATTGATGTGGCCGCTCTTAGCGAAACGCATCTTGCCGATGAAGGGGAGCTTTTGGAGCGTGGAGGTGGCTACACATTCTTTTGGAAAGGTACACCCTCATCTGAACCTAGAAGGTCAGGCGTAGGATTTGCTATCAAAAACTCCATATTAAAGTGTCTGCGGGAATATCCCATACATATATCCGATCGCATGACTACACTGCGCCTTCATTTGGCTAACGACAACTACTTGAATGTCATCAGCGTATACGCCCCGACACTAGACAAGTCTGATGACATCAAAGACAAGTTTTATGAGGACCTGACAAGTTGCGTTGGAAACATCCACCCCAGAGAACAAATATTAATACTGGGGGATTTTAATGCTAGAGTAGGTCGGGACCATATGGCCTGGCCTAAGATCCTGGGTATGCATGGCCTCGGTAATATGAACAGTAACGGGCAGCTGTTACTCAGTTTTTGTGCGCAATTCGACCTATCTGTCACCAATACTATGTTTCGATTGGCAGCTAAGCACAAAACGACTTGGATGCATCCGAGGTCAAAACACTGGCATCTAATAGATTATGCTATCGTTAGGCAACGTGACATCTCTCAGGTTCAAGTCACGCGTGTCATGCGTGGCGCAGACTGCTGGAGTGACCATCGCCTTGTTATCACTAAATTGAAACTCCGCCTCCACCCCCCTCGACGATCACGTAATGTCAAGCCTGCATATTTAAATATAGACAAACTAAAAGATAACGAGGTGAGGGAAAAATTCGAACACGCCCTTGAGATGTCGCCCCCGAGCTTTGAGACAGGTAATTTACGTAATGATTGGCAGACGCTCTCAAGTCATCTTTTAGTTACCGCTGTAGATATCTTAGGTAAGAAAGTCTATAAGCATGATGACTGGTTCGATGACAACGATGAAATTCTGTCTGCTGCCATTAAGAAGTATCGTTCACTTCTACCTCAACAAGAGGGCAGACAGCAGAGGGCAGTGACTTCAGAAATCAAGGCGAATGGTGCAGAACTCCGAAAGCTTTGCCGGGAAACTAAGGATAGGTGGTGGCAGGACAAAGCTCGGTATATGCAGTGGCTCTCCGACACTAATCAACTTGGGGAATTCCACTATAATGTTCGCAAACTGATAGGTTCTACCTCTCATGTTAAAGTACCACTAAAAGCAAGTAATGGTGATCTTCTTACAAACAAAAACGAGGTACTAAAGAGATGGGCTGAGCACTTTAGCGCCCTTCTTAATGTTGACCGTGGAGTAGATATGCAACATATCATCTTGCTGCCTGATCTACCAGCATTTTCCAAGTTGGATGAGCCACTGACATTGACTGAGGTCGTCACTGCTATCAATCAACAGAAGAACAACCGAGCGGTTGGTGTGGATTTTATACCAGGTGAGCTCCTTAAGTGCTGTGGTGATAAGCTGCAGAAGTCTATTTGGAAATTATTTGTTCGTATGTGGGAAGAAGAACAGGTTCCTGCTGAATTTGAGACATCACAGATCATTCCGCTCTATAAGAACAAAGGAGATCGCTCAAACTGCAACTCATATCGCGGCATTTCACTCTTGTCAGCTCCTGGAAAAATCTTTGCCAGAGTACTATTGAACCGCCTAAAGCCTCTGTCTGAGAACTTGCTACCAGAAACGCAATTTGGTTTCCGGCCCGACCGTGGTACATGTGAAGCGATTTTCTCCATTCGACAATTGCAGGAAAAGAGCAGAGAACAAGGCCACCTAATATATCTCTGCTTCGTGGACCTTGAAAAGGCCTTTGACAGCGTACCTAGGGCAGCTCTATGGTTGGTGCTGGAAAAGCTGGGTTGCACACGGAAGTTTGTGAGACTATTGAGCCTCCTGCATGACAACATGAAGTGTTGTATCGCAGTTGACGGAGAACAATCAGACTTCTTTTCCGTTGCATGTGGAGTAAAGCAAGGATGTGTGCTGGCACCTACAATGTTCGCTTTGTATTTCGCAGTAGTAGTACGCGAAGTTTTACAAACTGTGGATGAGGGTGTTAGCATTCGTTTCCGGACAGACGGAAAGCTTTTTAATTTGGCCAGGCTCAAGGCGCGTACTAAGGTGTCGTACGCAATGATAACAGATATCATGTACGCAGATGATTTGTGCTTCATAGCAGATTCCCCAGATGGCTTGCAGCGTCTTGTTTCTGTTCTCAGCACTTTCTGTTGCAAGTACGGCTTAAAAGTAAGCGTTGAAAAGACAGAAGTTATGTCCATGGACACATCAGACCACAAAGATCTGGTCATAAAACTTGGTGATAACACGCTGAAGCAAGTTGGTAGCTTTCGATATCTGGGGAGCACTATAAATTCTAAGTGTGACCTTGACTCTGAGATAAATAGCAGAATCAGTGCTGCTGCTGCAGCATTCGGTAAGCTTAATGCCAAGGTCTTCTGCTCTCATGACTTGAAGCTGGCTACGAAAATATCGGTGTACACGTCTATTGTATTACCAAGCCTCCTATATTCAGCTGAAACGTGGTGTCTGCACCGTCGTCACATCCGCACGCTGGACCGATTCCATCTTAGATGCTTGAGAAACATCATGAAGATCAGATGGTCTGATAAAGTGCGTAATACTGAAGTGCTACGAAGAGCTCATATCGATGGCATTGAGGCGTACCTCATTAAACGGCAATTGCGGTGGTGCGGGCATGTGCTGCGGATGTCGGAAGAACGGTTGGCTAAGCGGATCTTTTACTCTGAGCTTCAGTATGGCAAGCGTAAGTCCGGTGGCCAGTTCTTAAGATATAAAGATGTGCTTAAGAGACACCTTAAAAGATCCAGCATAGACCACACGCAATGGGAGGACATGGCGGTTCAACGCACAGAATGGAGGAGCCTCGTTCATGATAAAGTCCGCGATTTCGAACAAGACCGTAGATCCGATTTAGATCGGAAGCGAGACGAACGTAAGCTCCGTCCACCTGCTGCTATCCCTTATAATTATGACAATGGTGTGCTCACGTGTACCTATTGCAGTCGTACATTCACGGCCAAAATAGGATACATAAGTCACTGGAGAGCCCACCAGAGAGCTGACCATCTGAGCCCGGTCACTCAGACTTAGAGAGAGTCCCGAAGCATCGCTGTAGCCGAAATCGGCTCTGAGGTATCAGATAAATGCACAGGCCACAGAGTAATGCACCTCGCATTACGCAAAGCTAAAGATAGAAACTGCTGCATACTCCACAAGGAGTAGTGAGTGATATTTAATATTCGCGAAGATAAATATTATTGACTCGCGTATGTTATCTTTATAACCCAACTAGTCATACTGGTCAAGGATGAGCAGAAATCAGCTATCTTTTAAAGATTTGCAGAACTAACACTCACGAGTTTTGTTATAAAAAATATAATACAACTAGCTACCCGTACAGACTTCGTTCTGTGAAAAGTTTTTTTATTTTATTTTGAGATGTAAGCTATCCTATCTTTCAAGTTGGATCAAACTGCACACGGTGTGCAAAGGTTAAAATCGGTTAAGTAGTTTAGGAGTCCATCGCGAACAAACAACGTGACACGTAATTTATACTATATATTAAGATTAATTTCTAATACATATTTGTATTCTATTATTTATTTGTATTATAGTGAATATTTGAATATATTAGTTATACTGATATTCTGCTAATCATAGCAATATCAATTGATGCGGGTGAACTTACTATTCAAGCGCCACGGACATTGCTACGAGTATGAATGATTGTTGTACAATGTTGTATAATCTCATTCAAATTCTGCTCAGTCGGAGACGTCGGAGTACCATTGTCGCAATCGGCTGGATTTAATGGGCAGTTCCTGCTCATGTTTAGCTCTGAGCTCGGCTCAACGATTTAGGATCAAACATTATAATGTGCGTGCTTCGACTCTTTATTTGTTTGGTATGGAAAATTGTACACGTTAGAATAAAATTATATGATTAAGTGCAGTTATTACTTGAAAAATATACAATGAACAATGTAGTTGTACAATTTAGTCGTAACTACTTGTCTTGTGTAAAGGAGTGTGCAGTGTTCCATTTCGCGCCAGCTGAGCGAGCAAGGCGCATAAAATGTTATATGTACTTTGTACTTATTTTTCAAAATCTGTGGACCATTAATATAATTATTAATGTTCCCGTTACACTTTCACTGTTTCTCCAGTTAGATATTACTACGTATTTCGTGTGTATACATACACTGTATCTTACGTACACATACGTGAATGTTTGTGAAGTGCAAACCCGATGCCATATTTACAATGTCGCTTTCTTTACCAAAACGACTGATCGTAGAAACTAGAAACAGTTAAAATTATACGTTTGATATATTTGGTACTGAGAGTTTGTGATCGATAGTGTCTTGCAATGTAAACAATTTGTCACGATTAACTACCGTATTGCAGTTTGCAGCGCGGCGGAAATGAGGCAACGAGTTACCGGTAACTTGCATAATGGCTTGCCGCGTACAATCCGTGCACGCATTGGGTAGCACGGAGTGTTTTAGCTAGCAATTTATCAATATTTATATAATTTATATTTAAATAAGTACTGATATGGTAGTTGACAATTGAATTGCGGTATACCTCTGAGATTGTAGATGTCCTATGCTTGTAAAAGAGAACTTACACAGTTGACTCGACAGAACTAGCCGATTAATGATAGCCAAAAACAGCAATATGTTTTACACTGCTTTGCATAGTAAGTAGTAAGAAATCCTATGCCAAGTAGGTCTAGGTAGCTGCTTAGTATGGATAAAGTGTAAGATTTTTGTAAAATATCTTTTAGAGCCTCATCGGGAGAATTCGTCTCTATAACTTTTATATTTTGGTTTTGCTGAATAAAAGTTTCACATTAAACTGGCCGGATATTAGTAGATTTCTACTCCTAAAAATGTACCTCTAGTGTACACCTGTATTCTCGTCATTAAGGGAGTCACTGGAGCAGATCGACTCGGCCGCTTGGCGCTTCTCATAGTTTCTGGCAGGCCTCACGCTTCACTGATTTCTACTACTTCTTATTAATCAAAGAATGCCCCGTACACTCTAGCACAAATAAAGGCATTTCTGTTGCTTACTATACCATTAAATATAATAATTTATAAAGCTTTAAAATTATACAATTAAGAAACATATTATTTTCTATTATTTTCTTCTATTACAATTTTCCTTACGTGGAGTGGCACCTAACAGTGGCCTACTATCCAAAGGACTGAACTGCAACCATAGCCGGAAGTTCGCAAATTGCCCCGGGCAATAGACGAAAATAAAACATTTCAATGTTATTCAGTGTATGTTGTCAAATAGTCGATGTGATGAGCATTCTAAGAAGTTTTTTTATTTCTGAGTGGATAGTTCCAAGAATCTCAATTCCTAGTGTCATGATTTGTGGAGGTCGTGAAAGTTTCCGCTTACGATGTAGTCGTTGCCAAGTTGATTTTTGTTCGCAAAACATTAAACTCCCTGTCGAGTGTCGCTTACTCATGCATTTGTGGCGCTCAATCGGAGTACTGACTGTTGTTACAATCTCTCTCTACTAACAATAAACGATGACGGGGCCAAATATTTTTTTCGGGTTGTTGTATTACGGAAGCCAAAACGACTTAAGTTAGCTTAGTGTCTATACTAAAGTGTAGAAGCCACTGAATATTGAGATAATACTTTTAAGTGACTTTACGAGCCAACATCTAAGATAATTTTTATGTACTCCAATTCCCACGGAATAATGCGTGGACCCTTCGCTCTGCAATAGGGTCACCTTAAACTACTACGCGTTTCCTTCATGTTTGCCCTCGTCGACCGTTACGATTTTACAGCTAACGGTACTGTAGACAAAAAAGTAATCAAAAAATTTCACTGGCTTAAATAACAAATTACGTTTGCCACTGTGTAAAACATTTTCTATTTAAGTCATTGTAGCGAGAATAATCAACGAACGTAAAATAAATCAATAGAAAAATAATTTAACGAAACTAACATCAAAATCAACAACAAACTTAAGAACGTACTCGCCGCACCGGACCTCAAAAATACGCGGGTAGCGTTGCTGTCCGTACTAAATGAGGTGCGGTACGAGGAACGGGGCGGGAGGTAAGGGCAAACTTGAAGGAAACGCGTAGTAAATATCCGCGGCTTGTGTTTCTATAACCGATGCGACTTCACTGGCGGGTATATTGGAACCGATCAATAAGAATGAATTGCTAATTTTAGTTCGATTAATAATTAATTCTGCGGTTCGTTCCAGCGCCGACAATTGTGTCTTTTCACACGGAATAGTCGATGCTCATAATATTGCATGTATTGTGTAATGATTTTCTCAGATTATTTTATTCAAGATTCACCATGATTGCGGTCACCCAATTGCATAATTGCCAGCTAACACAAACGCTTTGTATTATGATTTTGAAACCAATAATCATGTTACTTACTAGCTTTCATTTCACTTGCTTTGTTCGTTTGTTAGCGAGCAATATGTATGGGTCAAATCTTGCAAGCTTCATTAGGAAATAGGAATACTTCCTCTCATCCTACGGAGTTGAAATGTCACTAACTCTAATTGCTTTGGTTTTGACATTGGTGATGGTGACCTTATACTACGCTTAGGGTTGGCTGGAGGCCTGGAGACGAGGGAACTCCTCGCCGGCCAACTGCACAAACATAATATTCTTATTTTAAATGTACTTTCTTTTTAACCGACTTCAAAAAAGGACGAGGTATTCATTTTTGTAATCGAAAGCTGGTGCTTGTGATGTGGTCCCATTTTTTGAGCGAGATCTGACGAGTAGTTTTTGAGTTATCCCTAATTTTGAAGTCTGTAATTTTTTGTCAAGAATTATAAAATATTAATTTATTTTGATCAGTACATTAAATCACAAGTTAATGATAGATCTTGCTGTTTCATGGCTTACATATATATATATAGCCTAGCCTAGATGTTGAGTCACTGAAGCCCAGCTTAGAAAAGTAGCACATTATCAGTATTTGACTTTGCTGTTTTATAATATTGACTTTCGGATATGTAGCAGGCAGAAAGTGTTAGTTAACATTCTTTCTCAATACTATGTAGCTCGTATATGATCATTTTGCCCCATGAAACTTTACGTGTAACTGCCCGTATACCGTGATAATCTATTAAAGAGAATGAATCGGCATTTAAAGCAGGGTTAATAAATTAAACTCAGTGTTTATTTACGAATGTCCGCGGCGCTGATGACGCAGGCTGAGCGACCGGTTAGCTGGCTCGCGGACCGGTCCTCCGGTCGGACGCACGATAAATTCACACACGCTGGTCTCACACGTTATCTAGACACACAATTTGAAGGGATTGACATAAAAAAAACAATGTACGAAACGCGACATATCTTTCTATTATTTTTGGTAACTGGTTGCCAGATTGTCCATTTGGTGGTTTGTTCGACTGCAATGTCGCGGAATCTTTCTTTTTTTCTCTTTCTTAGCCGGCAACATGGCGTTGCTGATGTCTATGGGCGACGATAGCCACTTACCAGCAGATGGATCGTCAGCTCATTTACCGGCTATTTCCATTAAAAAAGGGGTTTCCTCGCTTGGCGAGTACAAAGTAAATAACTTGTTTCTTAACTGGTCCTACGTTTTTACGTCCCGTCCGAAACACGTAGAAACTATTTAAATAGTTAATTTTGGTCGTAAAACAGTACGACGCGCAAGTATAAGTAGCTTCCATGAAAAGTTGACAACCGGATTACAGTGGATGGGAACAAAGTATAGTGCCACCGCCTTGTTCGTTGATTTGACCAGTATAATGTTCCACGCAGAAGCTGCGTTAGGGGAGGGTGAGGTTATACGACTGTTGAGGAGCGCCGAAATGCTAAAAATTAAAATGTGTGCAATTCACACGTGTTAGAAGTGAAACCTTCAAAATTTTTGTTTTCAAGATAATGAGACGAATGTACAATTTCGGGAAGATGATAATTGTAGGTTTTACTACTCCACTCCACTCCACTCAACTCAAGTCAGTCTCCACTCATTTCTAGTCTCCACTGGACAGTTTCGTTTCATAAAATTTCAAGTCACCCCCGTACTAAAGAAGTTTTCACTTCAAAATGGAAGGAATATAAGGACCCCACTCAGTGACTTATTTCTGTATGCTCCGTGCTCACTCACAGACTCTCAAATAGCATATTGCGACTTTATTAGCATAAGAAGCAACCAAAATGCAAAAAACCTTAGTAGTTTTGAAAAAACATAGATTCAGCAGCATATGAGCTTCTGACAAGAGAAGTGGCCATCTTACTTGGCCACGAAAACTCTCCATCAATCCACACTGATAGATAGAGTAATCTTGAAGTTGCCTCAATAACTATCAGGGAGAAAGGCGCAACAGTCGCCTTCTACGTATAAATAGGTTGAAACCTCCACGTAGAAAGGAGATGGTGGAACGATGTGATTCGCATGAAAACGGCGCCAAACGAATGTGTACAAAATGGCGATAAGGAAAATGTAAATACCCGTAGTGTGTGTTGCAAATTGCACTAATTCGGAAAGGAAACATTCAGCTGTCGTGATCAGTTGAAGCATTGAGTCCGGTCAAGTGTTTAATACTGGGATTTTCTCATGGGGATAAAGCTGTGAAACTCGTCAACATTTGCACTAATTTGTGTATTTATCGTTGAATGATAACTCGTAGTAGTAGAAGCAGTAAATTAGTAGTACTAGTTAGATCCCAACCAGTACTTGGCATGCATAGAAGTCTTTTTAGTCTAAAAGCCAGGTGTAACGCTGATACCTGGTGTTCAAGGACGGTGAAGAACGAATCGTCACGTGGCATGTCACACGTGTCGCTTGGCTTTAGATTAAAGAAGTCGTGCAATATTGATTAATGTTGTGTTAATTAAATTAAGTAGATCGACTATAGTCACTAATTAGCTGTCACGTGTATAAGAAATAATACTCAACACTTTCAGTACTAACAATTCACTTATATTTCGACGTATAAAGTACATGTCATAACACACAACAACAATAACAATAATAAGTTTTCTCCATTTTTTTCCCTCGCAGGTCAGTATAATAATTATTTAAATAACTTCTACTTTAAAACACAGTAAACAGAAATCCTAATAATATCAACAAAGTAACGTCAGGTTTAGAATTTATTAACAGTATTTATTTTGCAAGTAAAAGCAATTTTATGTATTAAAAGACATTCATATGTTTTATTAACATTCAAGGACTTCCATCATACCAGACTGATTAACAACTTACAACTTGTAGATTAATAAAAAGAGCATTGTTTAAGTACTTTGTGAAAAACAGTTATACACATAAATTAATGTTAGTTTTTAAAATATATTAATAGTAATTATTTTGTAAGTAGAGACAATTTGAAACCTTAAAAGATATTAATATTCTTTATTAACATTAGCTAACTTCCGCCATACCGCAGACTATTAACAACTTACAGTTCACAGATTAAAAATCCATAAACAAATCCAGAACATCCTATCCAGATCCAGTCCAATCCAGAACAAATTAATCCAGAACAGAATAGCTAACAGTCGGCCATCCTACCCATGGGTTGCCCCAACCCCATTAGGGAGAACATTACCAGAACATTTAAGATTTTTGTTAAAATTGTATTTTCTCATACACCCATAACTATCCCCATATTAAAATATTAATTATATCAAGATACTACACTGGAGTGACAATTTGCATACACTCACCGACATGTGTATATCATCATATATGAATACATTCTCATATCTCTCATTCCTTCTTTATTTATATAACTACAGTAGAACCTCGTTAAGTCGAACCTCGATAAGTTGAAAACCTCCAAATCTCGAAAAAATGTTTTGTTCCCTTCCCTTCAAACACCAAAACCTCTATTACTCGAAATCTCAACCCTCTATTAGTCGAAATAATCAGTGAGTTCCGCCAAGCCATTTTGGTACATATTTTCCCTCCATAACTCGAAAACTTAAATTTTACCTCTGTATCTCGAACATAGCATTATTTTGTTTTACAACCTTTACAATTTGATTATTTGAGACTTATTACCTCTATAGTTCGAAGAAAAATAAATTACTGACTTTAAGAATTCGCCGACAGTGTAAGTACACCATTGTTTCATAGAAAGCTATTTAGGAGTATACAATGAATAGAATTACCACGAACTTATAACTCACGTTAACACGTGTTTGCTTGCTTGGTGTCAGATGTTTAATTGTATAATTTTTTATTTTATTTGAACTTTAGCGAAGCAAGTCGTTTTTTGTCGAGTGAAATATTGTCAGAAGTAGTTTGGTTCTACTGCAATACACATAAATTTGTGCAACAGTTTACATTACAAATTAAATTGCAACTTGAATTTTTATTTATTACACCTCTCTAACTCAAAATTTATAAGAATGAATCTCAACCTCTTTCTGTCAAATCAAAATCCGGTTATGTCGAAATTCTCTATACCTAAGTCGAAAACTCTATAACTCGAATTCTTTGGCGTCTCCCATGATTTTCGACTTATAGAGCTTCTACTGTATAAGGTATTCTGGTAATATTGTCCCCTGTTCGGCCATTCGTGTATGAGCATGTCCACATGCTTTTAAATTAATCTACTACAATATAAATTATTTAGTTTCAGTCTTATTATTTCACTTATTTATAGTTTTGCATAGATTTAATTATTTACATTGTTATTACTTATCATCTTATTTTAAACATTGTTAACATAGTTATTTTTGTATTTTAGTATCTATTTAACAATTAAGATCAATAAAATTGCAAAATAATTAGGTACCATATAAAACCGAATAACAAAAGAGAAAATATTGTATTATTGTGGTTCACAACTTAAATTATACAACAATCATAAAATAAGATAAATTCTGAAACATAGAAGAGAAAAAAAAAATTAAACCTTCAAAAGTAAGTATTTTAGTGACTATTTAAATACTATTGAGATCAATAAATTTGCATAATAAAACATAACAATCATTATATAAACAAAATAACAGCTAAACAAAAGAGAAAATAAAATATTGTATTACTATAATCCACAACTTAAGTTATACCATAATCATAGGACAAGGTAACTGCTAATAATAGAAGAATTAATAAAATATTATCATCTTTACACCATGTGATAATGCACTTAAGCAAATTTGAATATTAATTTTTATTTATTTTCCTTTTTACTTTGGCATCAATTTACTCAATACTTTGTATTTAATTTCACTGATCAGCACTACACAAATATTCACTAATTCACTTTGCTTCACTGGGTGCCGCTTACCCCGCAGGGTTTCGACCTCCTCCATGATAATTACTCCAACGCCATAATTATGTTACTTTAGATGGGTACCGCTTACCCCTTTGGGTTTCGGCCTCCTCCATCATAATTTAACTAGTTCGTGTAAGTACCGCTCATCACCTTCGGATCTCGGCCTCCTTTACACGACTGTCAAAATATGTCAATGGGTACCGTTCACCCCTTCGGGTCCCGGCCTCCTCCATTGTCTAATTATTGTTTGCTCGCTTGTAACGTCAGCTGATGGGTACCGTTCACCAATGGTCTCGGCCTCCTCCATCTAAATTGGGATGCTAGGTGAGGAATATATGAGATGATAGGAAGGGAAAATTATGCCATAATATGCGAGTAAAATCATTCAAAGAGTGATTCCACATTTATAATTGTCAGTTTCACAACTATAAAATCACTTTTTTTTATAGATATTATTTTACCAAATATCTTAATAACTCTCCAATCTTAAATAGAAAATTATAATTAAGTTTGGTCAAGTATGTAATCATATATATTACATTCTAATCAGAATCAACTTCGGATTCGCTTTCCGTTGCAGAAGATTGGAACGTTATCCAATTTTTGAGATGATCACCAGGAAAAATATTTTTATATTTTCGTGTTGCATGTCCATCGATGCTCGATACTTCATATCGATCATTATTAAGAACAGCTGTAATTTTTAATGGACCTCTAAATTTGGGTGCAAGCTTTGTGCTCTTTCCTCTCTCGAAAGCATAGTTAGGTATCATTACTAAATCACCCTCCTTGAAAAACCTTGTAGGTGCCCTCTTCTTATCAAATGAGTTTTTCATTTTCTTTTGCTTAAGATCAATAGTTTCTGCCACTGTTTCCCGTATTTGACAACGTTCATTCTCTATATGTTCTTCTGTATTTTTATTGCTCAATAAATCCTTCTCCTCTCTATCTCCATTTTCACTCTCCATTTCATCATTATTTTCTAGTACTTGTCTTATTATACCTTCTGACGGATTAGTAGTACGATGACCAAATACTACTTCAGCCGGGGTCTTTCCAATGCCCTTGTTCAACGTGTTATTTAGACTCCATTGTAGTTTAGGTATTTTCAAATCCCAATCTGCATCATCCAAATCATGATTCATTGATGCCAGCGAGTTGAGTATTGTCCTATTGTATCTTTCTATTTGGCCATTCGCACGGGGTGTTGCGACTGCATTCACTACATGTTTTGCACCTATTGATCCAATAAATCTCTTAAATTCCGAAGAAGTAAAACTTGTACCCTGGTCAGATATTATTACTTTTGGACTACCAAAGATAGCGAAAGTGTCTTCAAGTGCTTTAATAGTCGTACTTGATTTTGTATTGCGAACCGCTTTTACAAAAATGAATTTACTGAATCCGTCGATAATTCCTAGTATATAAATGTTACCTCTTTTACTTCTCACAAATGGTCCAAGGTGGTCCAGATGTATGGTATGGAAAACTTCTTTTACTTTTGGTATTGGATGTAAATACCCCGTTTCTTTCCCAGGTGGCTTTTTGTTGTATGCGCAA
This sequence comes from Thymelicus sylvestris, assembly GCA_911387775.1. NCBI lineage: Eukaryota > Metazoa > Arthropoda > Insecta > Lepidoptera > Hesperiidae > Thymelicus > Thymelicus sylvestris. The sequence continues at coordinate 15,866,118 of OU426899.1, read as the reverse complement.
TTCATGCATGCTGATACGTATTTACGAATGAACCTCTTCATCTTTGGGAACCAGTACTCCCTGCTTATTGCGTCATAAGTTTTTTCAAATGCGAAATGCCCCGATTCATCATGCCCTATTTGACATATTCTCCATCTCGCTCCATTAGGAACAACCCATTTCAAATTATTACCCACGCGCCTAAATAGTCTGTTGTTTTTCAATGTGTAATTATTACGGTATTCTTTTATATCAGTCTCCTTTGTTTCCAAAATATCCTTTATATGTTTAATTTTAGGGTCAGTCATTTGAACGGTGTGTAGCCAGTCTTCAGTACGGATGTTCATAATTTCAAGACAAATATCGTTTGAATCAGCTATCGGATTTCGGCTGAGAGCATCTGCATGCTTCATGTTTAGCCCAGGACGATATTCGATGGTAAAATCATATTCCTGTAGCTGTAGCCACCAGCGTGCAATTCTAGGGATAAGATCTCTCTTACTTAACGAAGCTCTCAGCGCGCTGCAGTCGGTAACAACTTTAAATTCAAGTCCAATTAAGTAAATTCTAAATTTTTTTAAAGCTGATACAACGGCCATCGTCTCCAGCTCGTAAGAATGAAGAAATTCTTCTTCTTTTGTGGTTTGTCTACTATAATAGGCGACGGGTTTTAGTGGGGTGTTTTCATTCGGTTTCTGCAGTAATATAGCTCCCATTCCTAGCTTACTAGCATCGCAGTGGACCTCGGTGATATAGTCGGGGTTATATAATGCGAGAACCGGTCGTGATATTAATTTGGATTTAATAGTATCGAATGCAGCTTGTTGTTCTGGGCCCCACATCCAAGTAACGTTATTTTTGGTCAATGACGTAAGAGGTCTAGCGATTGTTGCAAAATTTTGTACAAAGCGGCGGAAAAAACTGGCAAGTCCAACAAACTGACGCACTTGATGAACGTTGATCGGAGTTGGAAACTTGGATACTGCCTGAGTTTTATTGCTTCCGGGGCGAAGCCCATTTTCGGAAATTTCGTATCCTAAATAATCTATTGTCGTTTGTAAAAAATAGCATTTCTTTATATTTAGTGTTAAATTTGCGTTTTTTAGTAAAATCAATATGGATTCCAATTTGTCTAGTGATTCGTCAATGTCGGTTGCAGCTGTTAGCAAATCATCCAGATATGGTATAGCAAGATCAAATCGTCTTGGACCCAGCGCCTTATTAATCATCTGCTGAAAAACAGCTGGAGCATTAACGAGACCAAATGGCATTCGAGTATATTCATAATGCCCGTCAGGTGTTATGAATGCTGTTAAATACCGTGATTCTTCAGCTACTGGGATTTGATGATACCCAGATGTTAGGTCCAGAGTGGTGAAGAATTTCTTATTACTAAGTCTATCTAACTGGTCATCAATGACTGGCATGGGGTATTTATCTTTAACCGTCTTCTTATTTAGTGCCCTGTAGTCTACACATAATCTATAATCATCATTCTTTTTCTTCACTAGGACTATAGGACTGGCATATGGAGAATTTGATTCCCTTATAATTTTATTATTTAGAAGGTCATCTACCATGTCACGTACAATCTTTCGTTCCACATATGGTAATCGATAGGGTTTATATGAGACCGGCGAGTCGTCCGATAATTTTATGTGCATCTCCATAATGGGAGTTACACCTAATTCCTCCGGTGCTAAAGCAAAACATTCGCGATATTTATTAAGTATATCCAAAAGGCGCATTTGGTCTGTCATACTGACCGTCTCGCCAACATTCAGCATATCAAGACTAATATCAGACCTCGGTTTTTGTTTAATTATCCCTGTCTGATCATTTGACTGGTTGATGCAGTTTATATCTTTAAAGTTTGTCATTGGGCTAAAATTATCTGTGCCAGGAATTATATGCGCCCTAGTCAAGAGTTTGTTCTTTTCAAAATTCGTGCCTTCTTCAAATAAACTAATAGCTATTATATTTCCTTGTCCATTTTGAAGTGTATACATTCCACGCATAAGTATATATTCATTTCCATCCTTCATGCAACTACTATTTGGTACAAAAATAGGGCCCGAATATTCAGTCTTAGTGTGTACTGGAATAAGGTGCATACCGTAAAAATGGATATCCTTTGTGCTATACAATTGAATTCGTTGGGAAATAGACTCATCTGAATACAGATATAAGTTTGTACTCGTTTTATGCACTACTACTGATGGTAGTTCGGTTAATGTCTGCCCAATCAATATGTCTGTATTAATTAAATGGTCTTCCACTATGAATACTTCAATGTCGGCATGTACCGAGTCTACTCTAATGTTAATCATGGTTCTACCTAAGGGCTCTACACCTTCAGCCGCGAAACCCCGTAGAATAGGTAAATTGAGCCTTGATAAAGGTAATCCCTTTTCCATGGCAATACTGGCTTTTATTAATGAACATTGGCTCCCGAAATCAATGTAAGCCTGATGTTCCTTACCATCGATTACAATAGTTTTAAAATATTTGCTATTGTTATCATTGCTTTGTGCCTCTAGAATCATTATTTGTTGAGATTTTGAGGATTGTGTACTAGAAGATGTTTGTGTCTCTGGTTTATTATTATTGATTGACATACCCCGTTGAGTGGAACGACAATTTTCCTGACTATGCCCAAGTCTTGCACACTTGCCACATTTATTTAAAGGTTTTGAACATTTCAACGCTGTATGACCTACTTCTGAACAATTAAAACATTTTAAATTTCGGAATCGGTTATCACTAGAATCATTTCTTTTAATGTCTGAGGAGGTAATTATATGATTGGTACTAAATTTCTTAAAATTATGTAATGATCTATTTGATATGCTCCTTAAATACTTTAACAATTCTGTAGGGGTTTGAAAGTTTGACCCCTGTGCATTTAGTTTAATATGATTGTCATATATGCCATGTATAAGACAATCTACAGCATTTTTATCTCTAATATCACATATATTCAATAAAGTCATTTTATCGTAGTAGTATTCTTCCAATGTTTCATTTCTGCGACTCTTGCGTTCTAGCATTTCATAAAGTTTATCTCCATAATTGCGATCATCAGGAAAGGTACTAAGTATACACTCTTGCCACTCTTCCCATGACATATTCACTGAGGATAAGCCCTCATACCACCGCTTGGCTAACCCGGCCAATTTTGGTAGAGCATAATAAATGGTTTGTTTCTCTTGCCAATTATAAATTGTAGCTGTCTCATTCACTTTTCTTAACCAATCCTTTGCTGTTTGATTTTTCACACTTGGATCAAATGAAGGAATAACATTTTGAGCACCCACAAAGCTATTTGACGAACACTTTTCACTCATCATATCAATTAGTTTTTTGAATAAGTGAACTTCTGTGCATTCATCCTTGTTTGGTGCTATATTACTTGAAGTTGATTTGTGTGTAGGTTGTTCTTGTTTATCTAGTGTATTAGACGATGTAGATAAGTACTGTTGGTGATGGGCAAGATTACTTTCCATTTCATTTGAACTACGGCAGTGACTTAGAGATCTATACTCTCTACACTGTGAGGAGGATCTACGGCCATTGAGATCACTGGTAGTCCTAGAATTAGCTTGTCTATAATTGGTAAAATTATGCCTCTGATTCTCTTCACGTTCTGTGCTTGACGATGAAGATCTTTGACGTCTTCTTTTTGTCCTAGTCCTACGTTCTGTGCTTGACGATGAAGATCTTTGACGTCTTCTTTTTGTCCTAGTCCTATCTTCATTAGATGCATTACTGCATGAACGATGCTTAAGTTTCTTCTTCCTTGACTTCCTCTTAAGTTCATTTTCCTTATTATTTGAATAACCCGGCAAAGGGGGTGTTAAGCTACCTTCTTCCTGACTCTCAGAGCGATTCATAATTGTTATCAATCTATTAGGCATCATATAGGGTGGGGTATGAGATGATAGGAAAATAAAACATACAAAATAATATTAGTCAAAAGCACAAAATACTTTCCAAAATTTTTCTAAAATATTCTATTGACAATCCTATTATAATCGTTGAAGCCAGCCATTTATGATCATAATAATATGCTTTAAACATAAGGCATTGGCTTAGCATTGGTTCATATTCTAATTGTATGACGAACATACCTATTATTTCAAAATGTATGAAAGTAATAAAATCAGTAAGTAATCTTATTTTATATTAGTTACTCAGTTTTTACTTTAATTTGAGCTTCTTTATGAATGCTCTAGCACAATCTGAGACTCAATATTCTATTAAAGTCTTGATTTTTATAAACCATAAGTGAATACATACCAATCAGGACAACCTGTGTGCTAAACGGACACAAAATATCACAAATTATAAGATTGTATGAATAGAATCTATACTGTGAAATTATTACCGAAATAATACATGACGATGTTCTGCAAATTACTAGTCCAGCTTTTAACCAATCGTCACATTTAAATAATAAACAACTTTATGTTAAAATGTGCACAAATACATACCAAATAAGCTGCGTGTTTACTGTACCGTGCCACTTCTGACTATAAGAAATAATACTCAACACTTTCAGTACTAACAATTCACTTATATTTCGACGTATAAAGTACATGTCATAACACACAACAACAATAACAATAATAAGTTTTCTCCATTTTTTTCCCTCGCAGGTCAGTATAATAATTATTTAAATAACTTCTACTTTAAAACACAGTAAACAGAAATCCTAATAATATCAACAAAGTAACGTCAGGTTTAGAATTTATTAACAGTATTTATTTTGCAAGTAAAAGCAATTTTATGTATTAAAAGACATTCATAATATGTTTTATTAACATTCAAGGACTTCCATCATACCAGACTGATTAACAACTTACAACTTGTAGATTAATAAAAAGAGCATTGTTTAAGTACTTTGTGAAAAACAGTTATACACATAAATTAATGTTAGTTTTTAAAATATATTAATAGTAATTATTTTGTAAGTAGAGACAATTTGAAACCTTAAAAGATATTAATATTCTTTATTAACATTAGCTAACTTCCGCCATACCGCAGACTATTAACAACTTACAGTTCACAGATTAAAAATCCATAAACAAACGTTAATCCAGAACAGAATAGCTAACACGTGGCTGAGTGGCAAATACCTTGAAGTGTAGCGCTTCTTATTGAATAACTCCATAATAATATTCATGTTACGCTGGTCGACAAACTTGAAAAACGCTGAATTGCTATTCCTGAAAGACAATATCCCAAAGCCCTTCATTTTAACAGGCTTGCAATACGTATACTCAGTTGCTGGTATTAACGGTTAGATACTGGAACACAGGAATTGTCAGGATATGTCAAAAGAAAATGCCAGCAATCTGTGATAGAAACAAGTATAAGGTCCACAAACCTATTCATCTTCATCCTCAAACTCACAGCCTGAACGCGTTTCGTGGTTTCACTTGATGTATTGATATGCAACACAGCGACAACCAGCATTCAGCGAGGTGTGTAGGTGCCAGAATACATAATGAAGCGTTTCAGCTTATGAGCTGTGACGCAAGACGCAATCAATATATCGAATTGGTGGAGGTTGATTGCAGAAAGATCCTTGATGTCTCCTTCACAATGGACACGGGCTCTTCAATGTCCAGAAACCTGTGCAGTAGCAAGTGTTACAAATAATATGTTACTCTAGCAATTACTGGCAGCTGTACTCGCATGGATTTGGAAATTGCCGCAATTTATATCTATTCCCGGTTTATCTCGTACGAACATCCTGAAAATATGTATAGGTCATTCAAATGAACCACTTACATAACAAATTTTAAATCCCATAAATGGATGACTTATCCACCTTGATGGTAAGTGCTACTTACTAAGTGGCGATCTTGCGCGAATTCTTGCCTTTAAGACACATTATATTCACATTACTATATTCTGATATAATGAGGATTGAGGAGACCATAAAAATGCAGGATGAAATAGCAGACTAGAACTACATAGTTACTGTTTTGTTGTAACGTAAATAGGTGGATGGTGCGCAAAATGTAACACAATACAATATCATATACCTAGTGTAGCTGTGTATTGTGTATCTCAACGTTTAGCGTACCTTGTGTTGATGAAATACGTCGCGAGACAACGTGAGACCATATTGTGAGACGTTTAGCGTACCTTGTATTGATGAGATACGTCGCGAGACAACGTGAGACCATGTGAGACACACTCGGCGTGAGCCGTGAAGGCTGTCGCTCTTGATGTTAATGTCAAGAGTTTGTAAAACCTAACTAAGGGTGGATTCGACCAAACTTAAACTTATACACGAGTAACTATACGAGAAATAATCTATTCCATGATTTTAATCTCGAGTAAATCCATAGCCATTTTACCACGTAATCAATAGTATACTTGCGCGAGGAATAACAATACGCGAATAGCAGACTGAATGGTGAACGAAAATAAAACCCGGCAAATAAATGTTGTCCTACAACGGGATAGTGTAAGAGTGTGTCAACTCGATTTTGCCGTATTATAGTGTGAAAAAGTAGCTGTCATGTAAGCTAGCTAGCTGTCAAATGTTTTATTTGTTGTTTGTTAGAGGGAATTGTCAAGTTTTGTCGTGTGGTGACAGAAATCAGATGATTCTAGTGACTGACGCCATTACATTATTCTAGGAATAGCTCCGTTATTCCGTGCGGAAATAATTCCCGAATAGGCCCACTATTCTTAGAATTGTAGATGGTAAAACGTAAAATTGATTTACTCTCGAATAACTGACGATTTATTCTAAGATTAAGATTTACTCTTGTTTGGTCGAATCCACCCTTAATTGTTGTAAAAGTAATCTTATTACGACGGTATTCGGTATCTATTGTTCCCCGCGTCCGTGTAAGATTTAGAACTATTTCCATCGTAAATAGATATAGTAAATAACAAAATACTCTTTTCCGTACAGAATTTGTTAATTTTCAGTTTCTTAGATCTATTTGAAATCGATCTGGAAATTAGTTATTTTCAAATTACTGTTCATGTTCGTGTGACTTGAATACAAATCGACCGTTTGAATGATCGAGAGTTAGTTTAAATAAAACTGCCCAGGGAGCTGAGATATTACTAAACATTTATCTTGCTTAAAGTAACGAGTGAAGGATAAGACTCGGCAACGTTCCATCCCAACTGATCGAATACGATATAATACCGAATACCGATATGATCGAATACCGTATAGTTATCCAACTCTGATTAAAATGTTTTACGAAGGCGGTTCAATGAAAGATGATGGATGTCGCTAATGACTTATTTCCCGATAATTAAATCGGTGAAGAAGAATCGTTTTGTTATTGACAGATTTGCGGTCATTCCAAATAGGTGGTATCGCCTTTGCGCTGTTTTACCGGATTTACAGGCGTTGTTCAAAATTGGATAACCTGTTGTTATTTGTGCGCATGTAATTAAGCTAACAGTTGTTTTGAGCCGTAAACAAGCTCCGTTTTAACCCGGAAATTGTTTATCAATTAATACATAGGTTATATGTTTAATTAGATGCATATCGAAACTTAAGGGTGGGAATCCGTAGAATCTTTGCAATTAGTATCTATTCTATGAAGAGTAAATGCTATATGAACACTATCTACAATAACAGAGGCATTTACGTACTAATTACTAAACCCGTATGAATCCTGCACCCCGCCATACATACCGGTTCAAAAATACAAATTGTAGTTTACGTTGAAATATTTTAGTAACACAGCTTTTGTAGGTTTCTCAACGCGATGCTGCCAGTGTTGCAGATAGGATCTCAAAATTCACTGGTACGACCAAAACGAAGTATTGGCAAATATAATCGCGTTAGTAATCTCTCGGGCGAACCGCGCGAGCCGCGGTCTACTAATTGGTGGTCTAGTGGTCGTTGCGCAAACACGAGTGCAATTATTGCCTCTGGTTTTTCAAGACATAGTGGACAAGTGGGACGAGTGCTGGAATGTGGTGTATGACTTGCATGAGCCATAAATTCATGAGTTTGAGCTATAGCCCTGCATAGAATTGCTAGTGGAACGTAAACATACAGAATTGGTTATTGGAGCTGTTAGATAACTATAATTAGAATAAATTATCAGCTATGGCAATTACTTGGCAAAAGAATTGCGATGCAATCTTAACCGCGTTACGATCGTTTGTCACGAACTTGTTTATATGTACGTAATAATGCGGGCTATTTAGTGGCTCATAAAGTATTCCGTTGAGGGGCATGCGGGGGTTAATGTGGTTTTCTGGATCTGTTTGTTATTCGGTAGGGACTGTAAGACCGCTGAGCCTTTTAAGCTCCTCATCGGTCATCAGATTAGATGTAAAGGCCGGTCTAACTCACTCTCGGGATAAAATAGCAGAAGAAACGTGTTCGCAACGTCCGATGGAGGGAATGAAGGTAGTAGAACGTTAGCATATACAAACAAAACAATAGTCGATAGTCAATACTCGCCCCCATTAGATAACAGGACTTGTAAATGTGTTTTATAACGATATGCACATGCAGAGAGTAATAACAAGAAACTAGTAGGACTATGTTCCACGGAGGAGTTGTATCACGGATACTCCTGACACGGAGTTCTGAAACATCTTAAGTAATTATTGTTAAGTATTGTTATACAATAACAAGACACTCTGTAACATTGGGCTGATTCCTCTGCACTAGACCAACAAGTACAGCATGTGGTTGGAATCGATCAGTGCTTTATTGATTTATTTTGCGACATGTCTGATTGTGGTCATGAAGCGTTCCAATCTTGTTCTGATTGGAGGCAATGCACAAAAATGGCACAAAATCACAAATGTTCTTCCCACTCATACTCATGTGATGTTGACGGTAAATGTGATATCCGTCTTCATGCAGGAGTAACAAGATTTGGAACACTGGAACAGATTCTATTCCGATGATTCAAGTGGTAAGGTAAACTGACTGGGCGTGCAACGCGTGTTAGGTAGGTGTTAATATAATTGATTTGATAAACTAACACACATACACGTGTATGTTAGGTATGTCTAACCGATAAATTAATAATAGCTATTAACTTTGTATCCGGATTGAAAATAGACCTTTAGATAGGTATTGTGATATTTCATATGATGCGGTCAGATGTCAACGTTTATCACTTTATTCAAGTGAAGCTTTTATAGTATCGTTTGGCGGTCAGTTGCCGTGAAGTAAACTAAAAGAATGGTAAAGTCATAATACTTCACAATCAGGTACATCAGGCATCACAACACAACCTCCTTTCAACACTTACTCGTATCTGTTTACACACTAAAATTGTCATAAAATTGAGATTGTTTAGGCTGATTCTGAAATGTGTCATCTAGGTAAATTACACTGCTTTCATTGATCGGTACACTCCGCCCCCTATGAACAGGATTTCCACAATAAATACGATATTGATGAATTGCTGAATCATCATTGACAACGTAGTGGATTTAAGTTACAATAATATGCCTATTGCCTATGATTTAATATTCAAATTTAAGAATTCATGCAATGACTTTAAAAATTCTAAATTTAGATTATTACGGTAGTCACTGGTAGTTTACTGGTATTACATTACATTTATGAGGCAAATAAAAATAATATAATGAGTAATTATTTAAATGTGGATGGTTAATATCGAAAAAAGAAGGAAAGTTTCACTACTTTCTGATTTCCACGATCGCGATCACGATCCACCGATTCTCTCGTATTGTCGATTCCTTTTCACCGCTTTGGTTTTGTCTCTAACTCTTTTGCTGTGTAAGCAATTAGGCTTTGGAACTCCCTCCCAGGCAACCTAAGAAGATCTTGTAGTAAGCTTCAAATTTAAAGTTTTTGAACACTATTTTTCAAAATTAATATTATGTGCGTATTACAAGTTAACTATCACTTGCTTCGGTGAAGGAAAACATCGTGAGGAACCTTCCCGGAGAGTTCTCAATAATGTTCTCAAAGGTGTGTGAAGTCTACCAATCCGCACTTGGCCAGCGTGACAGACTATGGTCTGTACCCTTCACATTGTGAGCGGAGACCCCGAGCCCAGCAGTGGGACGATTATAGGTTGTTGCTTTGCTTCGCTTTATAGTAAAATTCGTGATTTAGGTATGTGCAAATCAAGATTTATATCCAGGAGCATACCAAGATATGCTCAAATGCTCATGGATTTAAAAATTAAACTAGGCAAATTAAATTGACATTGGCTTCAACCCATTAATGGCCCACTACTGAGCATGGGTCTCTCCTCTTGAGGAGGAAATTAAATAAAATTGCCATTATTTTCATTTTATTTTTTATCAGTTGACATACGTCATGTATGTATACGTAATGTATCTATATCTCTATTATTATTTCGTGCGTATTGTGTACACAGATATAATCCGGGGTCGGTGGGCCAGGCGGCCAGGTCGGATCAAATGTTGGGGCCACTGATAAAGTTTTGGCATTTTAAAATCAAAGTGAAACGAAATATGCTTATAAATAATTTATAATAACGGACGAATACAGTTCGTGGTCTACAATCAGCGATGAAGAAAATAATGAATTTGAGCCGTTCATGCTGAAGAATTTGTAAATATTAAAGCATTATTTACAAACAATCCTAACACATTTCAGGTGTACATATCGACGCTGGAAAGCAAACACGTAGTTACCAGCAACCTGAGCCCGCAACTATCAAATTGTTCATCAGAGCCGAAAAACTTAATGATGTCTCGAAAAAAATTTATAGATTCTCTATTTATTGGAGAAGTTATGAATTTTTCTCTGTTTTAGTAGAGAAGTAATGATTTTTTTCGAGAAATCAAAAAGTTTATCGGCTCTGATTAACAATTTGATCTTTGCGGGTTACTACGTGTTTACTTTCCAGCGTCGATATATTAATTATTCACAAAAAGTTTTTTCTTCTTTATTTTTTAGAACTTGAAGTAACGACATATTATTAAATGTTGTACTTTTGAGCTTCGAACATGTAATGACCACGAGTGGTTCGCGTGATACAAACAATTATTATCTTAGGACATCGATTACTTGATATCGGTTCTAAAAGTAATAGATTCGTAATTGCCCTCCAGGAGCAGGTTTCACACGTGCCTCGTGCAGCTTACTGGTTCTCAGTGCAACACATTAATGTGCTAATTAGCGTTAATTGGACGATTATTATAGAATTGTGTAGGATGCATTCTTCCTTCGATTACCCGTTTTCCTCTTTAGTTATTGCTTCATCGTGTTTTGCATTATTCAAATTCTTGATATGCCATTGAAAATAATGTATGTAGTTCAAATTGTAGAGGCAGGAATCTAGACTTGTATTTATTTGAATGTTTACAAACAGGATAGTTTCTGTTGTGTGGTCACAATGTAGAATTCAATTTTCCATGTAGCAAATTATTGTTTGACTTGCATGGTAAACATGTTTTATGTCGCTTTGTCCTTCAGTCCGAGAAATGTGGATATAGACTTCATATTACTTGGAATTTATGATTGTTATTATTTCACTCATTAACGTTACCTTCAAACTTACTGTAGGTAACATCTTCCTTTCCTTAACCCGCCCATTGTTGTAGTTTGTCTATGAGCGACATACTCTGAAAAGGCTTGCCTTACTTGAGCTTGGTTTATGTTATCCCAGTCCATAAACAGTTAACACTAACTGTCGTATACGGTGTATTAATGAAGCCAGCGAGGCCGAAGCCGCTCGACGGACGCCAGACATGTCGACGGCGTCTTCAGTTTAGGTAACCTGACCTTTCTGTGTAGGAATATAGTGACATAAATGTCGGAGGTCAAACATCGATTAATTTCAAATGGTATTGTCCACTTATGCCGCATCTTTATTGATACCCACTTAATTAAATTTACTGATTTTTTGCTGTATTGCTATTGATTAAATAGTCATACTATTGCTGTATAGCCGGGAATTGAATTTGGGCCCCTTATTTCCCGTACCAGTTGGACTACGGTTGTTCGGAGAATATGACCCAATAACAAGATTATTCATCCATGTCATCCGATATCGGTGAGGGGAAGCCGTATAATATTATGATTGACGGGTTTTGGAGTGAGCGGTGAGGAGTGAGGACACGGGGCTGAAGGACTCTGGTTGTTTGAGGTCAAACAAACTTTCTCATTCATATTATTATTATTAGAAAAATAACAAAAAATATTACAAAGCTTCGTATTTTAATAACGGAACGTGGCCGCTGCCTCTCCTAATATTTTAGACATGGACGTTGAGAGCTTGACACCCTCAATCAATAAAATATTAAAAGTATTTGAAGGTTACAAAAACGTAGAATTAAATTTGTGTTACATTACTACACCAGTGGCTCGGTATCGGAAATCGATGGTTGAGATTGGCAGGGACAGCTACTTATACGACTGGCGAGAGACTATTTACTTCTGTACAATGACATGTCGCTCGCGATTACTGCGCGGCTTTAGAATTAGCTTAGGGATTAGAAGTTTCTATTACAAAAACATACTTTGAAGCCCTTTTATACGATGTTATGTCAATAAAATATGTATATTCGACTTTTTATCTGCGATATTAGAACAAATGGAATTCTTACCGTCGCCCAACGCAGATGTCCCAGATGAACTATGAAGTCGATTCTCACCGTTATCTATTCTCAACTACTACAAATTGTTTTTGTATCAATATAAAATTTACCTTGCAGTAGTTTGATAGTTTTGATTAAAATTTATTTTCGTCTCTGGGAGAGTTCAGCAGGCTACCTCTTCGAACTGCTCTAGTTAGAGCTACGCTAGTCGATCGAATGTCGTTTTGTGTAAGTACAATAGCAAAGGACTTGTTAAGGAATTACTGAAAGTCCTCTCTTATACCAATGGCACAACAGCTATTCACGCGCGTCCACGTTATTTGCGAAAATTATTATTTAGCCATTTTACTCCCTCATATCTAGACTAGACCGACATTCTTCTGTGTTGTGACAAGTACCTTCAAATATTCAATCCCTTTTAGATTTGCGATATCGAAATTGTTGTTTCAACATGGTTCGTCGAAAACGAAGAGCTGCAATGTTTTTCTTCGTTTATCTATTTTTTTCATTATGTTGAGTCTGTCTATTTGCATTAGTATGTTAGTTTTTAAACTAGCTCATATTTTTCTTTCGTATATATTTCGTTTCATAATGTTTATCTTGCTTTTTTATTCTTATTACTTTTGGAGAGCGCTTATTTGGTTGCCTCGGCCCGCGAGACTGCTCAACTCTCGGTCGATCATTTGTGACGGACACTAGCCGTCTACAGTCTACAAAGTGCAAAAGTAGTTCAAAAAGTAAGGCTAACGGGGCAACCTTGACAATAGACAATCGAAAGTGACGACGGAAGCGGCCCGACGCACGACGCTGTCCGAATTGTATTGTCTGAAGAATGAGTTTAATGTCACCGACACTGACTGCGGCTGCGGCATGTTCTATAGTAGGTATTCCAGTTTTGTGCAGCTGTAATCCACCTTCGCGTACTATGAAAAACATAATCGGTACATCGTGTCCGCTCCAATATACAAACTATTGAAAGCATAACTACAAATTTGGGTCCTTCAGATTTATTCGTACCAACCGACTACAAGCAGGTCCCCTCAAATAGAACCCCAATCAGACGTTTATTCGTTCACCATACTTCTGAAATATATTTTTGCCAAGCGGCTACTATATTTAAGTAAATGTATCTAGGGTAACTGTTATTGGATACCTAGATTTTCCGCCTGTATGAAAAAAACATACGACTAATGAAAACTGGAAATGCCTCGCATGCGGTTTGCTTGCCCTTACGCAGAGCTTGTGGCGCAATATGGCCGATTTCATATCCGTCGGCGATTGGCGTGCCAAGGCCTGCCCTTCCAACACCTTACAAGCATAAATAACGCGTACCTATCTCTATCAGACTGATGCCACACAATTTATTGGTTTACCGAAATGGTATATAATGAAATTGTAAAAGGTGGCAAGGGAATATGCCATTCATTTTCCTCACTGTGCCGATCCAAATGCCCAAAGGGAAGCCAGTGTGAAAGTTATGATTGATGTGTAGCGTGGGTAAAATATTTAGGTGTTTTCTATAGTCATTCATTACAGAATGAAATACTTATGTTGATACAAGTTTTTATTTATTTCTTGATTTTAAAGCATATCAGCTTATTGTTCTAGCTGGTTTTGTTGAATCTCGGAACTATTAAATCCACGTTTTTGGTGTTTGTTAAAGACAGAAGTATGTTGATGAAACATTACTCGAAAGCAATCATTAATTATAGTTAATAGTATCAGGCGTTACTTTGCGGAAATCCATTGTTATTAAGTTAGTATTAGTCTACTTTGCAACAATCCGCGTTTAACATGTATGATGGTATATACTTTAAAACATGCGTGGCACCTCCCTCCCTCCCACAACGGAAACATGCACTACAATAATTAAACGTATATACCAACATACATACCAGCACCAACACGTGTTTCGCCCCGAAACGGAGCATCATCAGGGTAAGTTGACTCTACGATGGTTAGTCGGAAAGTGAGCATCGTTCACTGAGCGTGGCGTATTTATACCCAACTCGCCCACTGATTATCTAATGATGTTGTAATAATTAGTAATTAATTAATTATTCAATCAATTAATCAATCGATTAATTAATTAATCAATTAATCAATCAATTAGTGATTCACGCCGGCAGGAACCGGGTCTGACGTAATCTGGTGATGTGTACTGTTGAAAATCCTCAGTAAAGGCGAGTTGGATACATTTATTTGTTCATTCAGCAGTGTAAAACTTGGATTATTATTATGTTTTATTATTTCTAACTGCTCTAGTATACTTAATTTAAAACCCTTATCAGATTTATGTAATATATTATATGTATGGTTACTAGTTAAACTGTGACCTGATTCGCTAAACATCTAATAGAATCAGGTCACAGTTTAACTAGTAACCATACATATAATATATTACATAAATCTGATAAGGGTTTTAAATTAAGTATACTAGAGCAGTTAGAAATAATAAAACATAATAATAATCCAAGTTTTACACTGCTGAATGAACAAATAAATGTATCCAACTCGCCTTTACTGAGGATTTTCAACAGTACACATCACCAGATTACGTCAGACCCGGTTCCTGCCGGCGTGAATCACTAATTGATTGATTAATTGATTAATTAATTAATCGATTGATTAATTGATTGAATAATTAATTAATTACTAATTATTACAACATCATTAGATAATCAGTGGGCGAGTTGGGTATAAATACGCCACGCTCAGTGAACGATGCTCACTTTCCGACTAACCATCGTAGAGTCAACTTACCCTGATGATGCTCCGTTTCGGGGCGAAACACGTGTTGGTGCTGGTATGTATGTTGGTATATACGTTTAATTATTGTAGTGCATGTTTCCGTTGTGGGAGGGAGGGAGGTGCCACGCATGTTTTAAAGTATATACCATCATACATGTTAAACGCGGATTGTTGCAAAGTAGACTAATACTAACTTAATAACAATCATTAATTATTGTTATGTTCATGTGGTGGCTAAGGTAGGCAAAAATACTTTACGTAGTGCGTACTAATAATAACCGCAGAAGAACACAATACTGATCTATGTCTTGAGAAGTGTATTTATTTCTGAAATACTTAATGAATCCAAATAATACAACTGTTTAAAAAGAAAGAAAATTCATGCGACTTAAACGTACGAAGCTGCAGTGTTAAAATAATAATATCTAAAATTCGTTGACATACATTCCGTAATCGTCCGTGATCACAAACCGTTTATTCCTGGAGAATAAATCCTGAGAATTATCCTTTTTTATGACCCGACGAAAAACAATGCTGTCGGATAAGCGCGATCTGGTTTACGGTTCGTTTGTTTGATTCTTGCTTGACCTAGATCTGTAAACAGATTTCTGGCTCCAGCTTGTGTGAGGTTTTTCATAACAAACCTGTTTTGGATTGGATTTTGGGATTCTTACCCAGAATGCTAAGGGTCAATCCCAGGGTTCGGGATACACTGATGTTAAAACTCAGTCATATTCTTGCGCTAGGATTTACTAGGTCGATGCATACGTAACGTGGACGGGACGGGGGTGGGACGGGATGTGAAGTTTTGGAAACATCGTTTCATAGAAAAAGTAAACGATAGCGCATACGCCACGGAGGCACACACGGGACGGGAACGGGGCACGCACGTATATTTATGCCCCGTCCACGTCCCGTCCACGTTACGTATGCATCGACCTTTAGATTACACAGGATTCACTAGCACAACAAATTCTAAAATATAAAAAGGATTTAAGCAACGCCTGACGGGATAATCTACGTTTCACATCAGGAATTACTTGTGTTCATGAATGTAAAGTTTAAGATGCCATTTCATGGCATCCAAGTTGAACAAATTACATTTACTCGTACGTGTCTATTGACATTTAAAACCATTTTTATAAATTTATTGGATTGGTTCTTCATTCGAACGTTAATTTTCATTGTCAGGTTATAGGACTAGCCCCACAACTAAGGATCATGGCATTCATGGCGACTTTAAATAGCTCCTGACGTGACACGACAAAATACATACTATCGAAGCACAATGTGATATTATAAGTCTGCTATTACATATTGGTCATATGTTAAACAAGTAGGATACCAAGTACTAAGTGCTGTTTTCTTTGCAGGCTTACGAGCGGCGGTTCCCAAACTGTCCGCAAATCCCAGTTGTGATCGATTGTGCGATCACGGACGACAGCTGGTCGGCGGACGACTCCCAACGGGATACCATCCGGCGGTGTCAGCTTAACGTTGAAGCGCCTTATCTTTTGAAGAAGGTGAGAAGTGCCATACTTAAAATGCCTCGCTACAACTTTTTGGAAGAAATACGTAGGTGCTATACGATTCATGTGAATTCTTCTATTCTGTAAACTAATTTAAGGTCCCAGATATGAGATAGCTTCACTCTCATCGCATCTGCAAGTTTTCACGGGCCATTGCTTCAAGCAATTGTGTTATTCTTTGGAAGTGTGATGGCACAATAGATTTACAGATTTATGGATGAAAATGTCCAAAGTTCTCAGTGATAATAAGATATTTTATGTAATTAACTATATTTGGACTCTAAAGGATACACAAATACTCGCAGTTGGCGCGTGGCGCGTCGCGGTGTCGACGTAATTTTGAGGACATATTATTACTCATTGACATTAAGACTTGCGTGTTTAATGTGAATGAGGCTTGCGTGCCTGTTACTTGTTTTCATTACTCGTATGCAGAACACGGCATTTCAAGATGATTTCCTTCAACCAAATTTTCTCTTAACCTTACAAACTATAACGGTACTTGTATGATTAACTCTTGCCTGCCTGGATTCTTCGCTTCACTTTTGTATCATAATGCATCGTCTTAATCCTTTGCATATTTTAATATCCCAATTACTTTCAGATGATCGGAGTTGATTACATCTACTTTATCCAGAAGAATCACCTGGATTTGAAGGCTCGCTTCCTCGAGATTGAGGCCACGAACGAGACCTTCGCCGCCAGGGTCGGGGTCGTAGAAAAATGTAGATATTATGTAAGTAGCTCAGTATTTTACTCGTATTATTCTCTCTCACTGTCGTATTTCAAGTAGGTTTCATATAATACATCCAGCCACAGCCACTCGCTAAATCCTTCGTCTGGATATTTTCATAATACGAATACCTACTGAAAAAATCTAAATACTTATTTACCTTTTTGTCTTCCTTTACGATTTGCATAATATAGACGAAATGTAAGATTGGATGCTTTTAAAAAGTTTTCAATTGTTGCATAAGCGTCCAGAATTCAACTGAATTAAATTTTCAAATACCTTTTTAGGGTTTCGTATGAAAAAACGAAAGACGGAACCCTTAAATGATCACTCGTGCATACGTCATCCGATGATGAGATCCATTTATAATTACTTGAAGGTATGACGATGGTCATATCCTACCTATATCACTATGTGGACTAGATTACAGTGCCGGTGCTGTCTGTACCCTCAGGAATCGATTTCCGCAGCAGTTTGTGTCGCTATTTCCGTCAACGTTGTAGGTACAGTCGGCCGCAGAAGTAGCTTAACATTATAGTACTTTGTAATAGTAACTGTTTCGACGGTTCCCTAGCAACATCTATTAGCCTAAGATCCGGCCGCAAAATTCCGTGCTCATCTGTTTTTTACTTCAAACCAAATTTTTATGAATATTTATAATGAGGAGAATATAGAATGACTAGGTTGCCTATCAAAATTGGGCCGCTAGTATTTTTAATTAAATTATTTTTAATTTATTTTTGGGAAAAAAATTCGTTCACTTGTTTTTTAAATAAAACCTCATCTACGTCACGGCCACTTATATAAAGATTCTAAAAAATCACGGTTGCCTGTGCGCAAACGGCCGCAACCTCTTGGCAGCCTGGTGTAAACAGGTATGATTTCGACACGTTTATACGTTCATAACGTACATTTATATATTATATCTCTAATTAAAGCTAATTTTTTTCTATTTACTATCGTATATGGTTGCCTACTTAAATCCAGCCGCAAATAAGGGTTGCCGGCTGTCAAAGATATCCGGCTGCAGGATTAGTCCGCTCATCGGTTTTTTGCTGAAACCCGAATTCTTATGTTTATTTATAATTAGGAGAATATATAATTACCAAGTTGTCTGTCAAAATTTGGCCACTAGTATTTTTAATTAATTTATTTTTAATTTATTTATGCAGCTGGATATCTTTGACAGCCGGCAACCCTTATTTGCGGCCGGATTTAAGTAGGCAACCATATACGATAGTAAATAGAAATAAAATAGCTTTAATTTGAGATATAATTTATAAATGTACGTTATGAACGTATAAACGTGTCGAAATCATACCTGTTTACACCAGGCTGCCAAGAGGTTGCGGCCGTTTGCGCACAGGCAACCGTGATTTTTTAGAATCTTTATATAAGTGGCCGTGACGTAGATGAGGTTTTATTTAAAAAACAAGTGAACGAAATTTTTTCCCAAAAATAATTTAAAAATAATTTAATTAAAAATACTAGCGACCAAATTTTGACAGACAACTTGGTAATTATATATTCTCCTAATTATAAATAAGCATAAAAATTCAAGTTTGTGAAAAAAATCAATGAGCGGACTAATCCTGCAGCCGGATATCTTTAACAGCCGGCAACCCTTATTTGCGGCCGGATTTAAGTAGGCAACCATATACGATAATAAATAGAAAATAATTAGCTTTAATTTGAGATATAAAATATAAATGTACGTTATGAACGTATAAACGTGTCGAAATCATACCTGTTTACACCAGGCTGCCAAGAGGTTGCGGCCGTTTGCGCACAGGCAACCGTGATTTTTTAGAATCTTTATATAAGTGGCCGTGACGTAGATGAGTTTTTATTTAAAAAACAAGTGAACGAAATTTTTTCCCAAAAATAATTTAAAAATAATTTAATTAAAAATACTAGCGACCAAATTTTGACAGACAACTTGGTAATTATATATTCTCCTAATTATAAATAAGCATAAGAATTCAAGTTTGAGCAAAAATCGATGAGCGCACTAATCCTGCAGCCGGATATCTTTGACAGCCGGCAACCCTTATTTGCGGCCGGATTTAAGTAGGCAACCATATACGATAGTAAATAGAAAAAAATTAGCTTTAATTAGAGATATAATATATAAATGTACGTTATGAACGTATAAACGTGTCGAAAGCATACCTGTTTACACCAGGCTGCCAAGAGGTTGCGGCCGTTTGCGCAAAGGCAACCGTGATTTTTTAGAATCGTTATATATGTGGCCGTGACGTAGATGAGGTTTTATTCAAAAAACAAGTGAACGAAATTTTTTCCCAAAAATAAATTAAAAATAATTTAATTAAAAATACTCGCGGCCAAATTTTGATAGGCAACCTAGTCATTCTATATTCTCCTCATTATAAATATTCATAAAAATTTGGTTTGTAGTAAAAAACAGATGAGCACGGAATTTTGCGGCCGGATCTTAGGCTATATGACAAATTCAAGAAATGTAATGTGACAAGGTACTAAAATGTTAAGCTACTTCTGCGGCCGACTGTACCATGTGTATACGACCGCGATGGACCGAGTCGATCTCGTGCGATTTGTATTGCTGATGTTAATGGACCATACGTTGTTGTTATTGTCATAGCCGGTTATAACCGCACGGTACATTTCAATAATACTACCTCGCGTTGTTGGCTCGACTAAACATGAACTTCATTACTTTATTTCTATGTTTTCTTCTCTTTTATTAGGCTTAGTTCAGGAGGCTTCCGATAAGATTGTGACTTAAAAATTTGCTTAAGGCGAATTAAGATGTTCTCCTGAATCTCAGTGTGTGTGTCTCATTTATATTATGGTAGAATTCACTTGTTAGTGGTGGACTTTTCTCCTAATTTACCCTATTTATTGAAACTATTTAGTTACAAATTGCAGAGGGAATTTTCTAAACGTTCCAAGCAAATTAATTCCTAGAATGGTAAACATAATAATTGCTAACATAACAAAGGCGTGTGTTGTATGTTAAACAATCCAACATCCATCGTTATTACTTTCGTTCGTGCCGCGACCGTGAGAATATATTTTTAGCTGAATTCTGCGGATTTGCCGATTCAGAGACCGCCTTGATATTCTCCTATCATAAAAACGTTTAATGCGTTGATATACAGTCCATAAAATGTCTCCAGTTAGTTGGAATGCTACATAAAACTAAAAATATAAAACTCTTGAAGTGGACATTAAAAGAGACACATTTGATACCGAAAAGCAATTAGGTACAAGCTCGGTTTATTGCTGTGCTCGGTTTCTTGTTCTTTCTTTCTGGCTGACTTGAAGGCTGGATGACCCCCGAGGAGTCAATAAGGGGTAAATCTGATAAACTGATAGAATAATACAAAATTTTAATAGCATCAAACTTTGTTTGCCTGGGGACGACGTTGACGTGGGTTTTTATAGAGCGCGCCGCGGCCGGCGTCCGTTTCGGCGTCCTTCAGGGGTCAATCTCTTTGTAACCATTTCCTGAAGTCAGCATCGGACTGCTCGCGTCGATTTTGCTTATTGAGCGTGTAACCGTTGAAATAAAAAGCGAGAACAGAAGGTCGACTGATGACTTGTCAATCGTATCGTTAATTTCGCCGGCTGATGTCCAAATGTCATCCAGTCGTGAAGGTGAACTGATGGTAATGTCGATGAACCCTATCTCCACTCTGACGTCTAAACGGCATCAAGCTCTTACTCCCTCGCTTTTCCCCGTAAAATTAATTGCTTCGTTGAAGTAATTGACTCGTAACTTGAAAGTGCCTTCATCGTAATACTCCCCATTAATTTCTACCTTGGCTCAATAAGCGAATGTTGGAATAATAGCGTCCGCTCAAGATATTTCATCCCAATAATGATCGAGGGAATAATCATTGCGATACTAGTCGTATTGCTGTTCTCAACGTCTATTAGTGTTCTTTGGATGTTTTAAGGATTATGTACGCGCCTTTGTTATTTGGGTCAAATAAAACTCCCATCTTAAGAGGCAGAAGATTCCTTACGTGAGTTTGCTGACTTAAACTCATTTCGGCCTTTCAACGCATATGGGTGAGCTTCACGATTTAAACACGAATTAAACACGATTTAAACACGAAGTAAACAAGCGAAGTCAAGGGTAAGGTAAGTATTTAATACGTTTTGAAGTGATCGTCGGACGTCGATACGCTAGCAGTTAACGTGGTAAGTGTCATTATCGAATAACCATTAGGTACGAGCAACGCCCATGACATCGATTGTGATTGCAACACACTGTAATGCTATAATTGAGAGTTTGAGAGCTAATAAAGCACTTATTTTTTATGGACCTGTAATTAAAATGAGACATGATGTACATGTAAATTAATGAAAGAAACACAAAAGGCTCATATTGTTACATTCGTTAATCTAGAGCTAAAGGTTGAAGATATCATACCATTGCTTCATTTGAACTCATGGACCAGGATTTTTTCAAAATTGTGCAGTTACCGATGTAATATTTCAAATAATAATCTTGAAACTGTGACTGTTTTATATAATACTAGCTGCCCGGACAGACTTCGTTCTGTCAAGAGTTTTTTTTTATTTTGAGATGTAAGCTATCCTATCTTTCAAGTTGGATCAAACTGCCCACGGTGTGCAAATTTGATTAAAATCGGTTCAGCAGTTAAGGAGTCCATCGCGGACAAACAACGTGACACGTAATTTATATATATTAAGATTTCCATAATAGTTATGTAAAGACTCGCATGTTCGCAGTGGTCTTCGTTAGCCATTAATTAGATGATTTAGAAGTGTACCGCTAGCTCTGGTCGGACGTCATGAAGGAAACTGCTACCTTACATAATTGCATATATTATTTTAATACCTACAGCAGAATTCAAAATTCCAATGGAAAAATAATTGTAGGTTGTGCCCGAAAGAACGGGGCAATTATGATTTAAGTTCGTAGGCTTATTTTTTCTGTTTGAATTTATTATTTAGGTACTAGTAGCCAACCCTCGCTTTTCTTAAAACCATTAACAGCACTTTTACACAATGATGACGCGGCGTATTACTACATAATGGATACTCCTCCAATACTTCAGTGTGTTCTAGGCGTATTATTAAGAAATGTCAAGCCCGATCGGATTATGATGAATGAAGGGTAGCGACTTTGAGCACTGTTTATTAGGCTACAATGTTATAAGCGTCTGGTTTGTACAACGTAACGCAGGAGTAACAACTAACAATCTTATTTGTTATTTTTGTACTCAGGTTCACCCGGAGAATCCCGAATGGACGTGCTTCGAGCAAAGCGCTCTGCTCGACGTGAAGAATTTCTTCGGACTGGAGAACACGGTAGAGAAGATCGCCATGAAGCAGTATGCCGCCAACATTGCTAAAGGTACGTGCAATTTATAGAGAATCATTTAATGTTTGTCTAAAGTTAAAGTTCTACATGGTGCAGCTCGAACTCTTCGGGAATTGAACCAAAGCTTCTTCGGAATGTTTCCAAAGGTATACATTATCTACGGGACGGATGGTTGCTACCAAATACGAGTATTTATGTAGCGTGGTAGTTTAGTAACTGTTATTTGACAATAACAATTTGGGACAAGTATCCTTCAAATGACCATGCAATTTCAGGTCTTTTCGTCGCGTGGGTTAGATGGAGTATAACTCCTTTATTCAATTTCTAATTCCGATGGGCATCCAAGCATCCATGGCCTGCTTAAAAGGAACTCTTTATCCCTCACCGACGCGGCGACATCAGCATGTACCTACCGTGTATATGTGTGTGGCAGGCAAGGAGTTGATCGAGTCGTTCATGCGGGAGGTGTACGAGGAGGGCGTGACGGACCTGCGGCCGTGGGACGCGGCGGAGCCCGCGCGGAACCGGGAGCTGCGCCGTGCGGTGTCGCGCGGTGCCGAGCCGCTGTCGCCGCGCCCCGCCGCCGAGACCCGCCGACACTCGCAGCCAGGTTAGTGTGCACTGTGTGCCGACCTTTATCACGACAGACGACATGACAGGAGTAGGGTGTGTTTGCTCACTACGATGATAGCACTAGGTTGATAGCCAATGTTTGGTGCTTGTGGTGGAATGCGTCATATCCATCTATCTATCCATCCTTGTATCTAAGCCTTCCTTCCTTCCTCGTGGAGCACCCTGCAGATTTATTACTTTTTAGAGGTTCCTAAGCGGTACTCGCGATGGTTCTTTGTCTGCCTAGTGGCACGGTACCATAACACATCGCAAACAATGTGTGTCTTATCACTTTGAAAATGAACTTTGACGTCATGATTCTGTTCAACCAGGTAGTTTTTGCGTTTTTAATATAATATAGATAAGAGCCGTGATTATGAAAAGTAAATATTATTGATTTCTCTCTTATCTGTTAATGATAAAGATTATGCCGTGATTGATGTGACAAATTAAAATGAAATTTTATTTTAAGATTCAATCACAGAGATTAATGTTGAAAATATTGCATCATGTCAAATGTAGATAATATCACTCATGTAGTCATGTATCAAGATCCAGTCGTCATATATCTTTTGTCTTAAAAGTTAAGTAGGTGCTGTAATAACAAAGAAATATGGTTTGGATAATTCAATCTCATTAGGGAATAAGATAGGAACGGTATTTTAAGTACGCGGGTGATTCTTAAAAAGGGAGGATAAAACGTGTCCAGTCCAAATACTTCTTCGTAATACAACCATAATCAATAGCAATAAGGTTTTAAGATACTTTAACTATCGGCACAACTATTTACACACCAAAAAAGAATCTTAAATATAGTATAATTTGAAATTTAAGCCAAAATCTGCCTCAAACGTCATTATCTCGCATGTCCTATATGACTGCACGTGGATATTTCATCTAATAAAAAAATCAAACAAACCGAAACATTTTATTTGTAAATGCAAAATCGTCCTCAAATGATCAAAGTTTCTAATGACCGTACAATTTAGACATTTCATTCATTCTAATATAGGAAACCAATACGACGTATAGTTTGTTATGAAAAAAAATCATTATCCGCAGCAAGGATTGATTCGAATTATTCTCTGTGGTTTTCCAATTCATGTTGAGTTTGATTTGAAGTATGCGGTACGCTTCTCGTACCTCCCCCAGTCGAGCTGCACGCTTTGAACGGACTGGACGTATCGTATTTGTCGACCAGGTAAGCTTACATTTCGTTCTTACAAATTTGTTATGAAAGAAATCATTACACTTTTGCCGTCTGTTGTTGCAATTAATTGTCACATCAATCACATTGTGTGCTATTATTATGTATTGAAAGTGAACTTATTTATATCCATGTGTTTTAAAGCAGAATTTATTCGGTTTTGACAAGTTACAACCTGTTTTCTTCAATTCGTCATTTTCATCATCATCATTAGCTTCAAAATGTGTGACTAGTTCTGAAAAAACAAGAAGAAACGACGATGTAGGGCTACATTTGAGCCAATTGTATTGGAAGATGCAAAAGAGTCAAAAGACAAGATAGAGGGACAGACCAAGATAGAAAAGTTGCGTGATCCATTACGTGATCAATTTTCTCCTGCTATGAAAGCGGTGGTAAGAAGGATACGCTATAATCAGTATAAGAAGAGGTGTGTGTTGATAAATACTATTAATAAATATAAAAAGAAAATTGAAAGCCGAAAAAAAAAACATACTACGATTAAATAAAAAAACTTCAAGTGCAAGAAAATACTAACAAACATAGTCAAACAAACATCTACAAGTTCGTAAAACAAGGTAAAACTAAATTATCATCTTTATGCATAATAGCAGATCACGTAGAAGAAGTTCATAAATATAATGATGATTCTAATAGTTCAATAAGTGCTGGTAAAAAAGAGCTTGTGACGAAAAATAAAGTTTAGATGCAGAAACGGTATCTGAATGCTCCACTAAAGATACTTCATCAAAAATTTCTTAATGCCATTAGCATTAAAAGTTTTTAAAATGAAAGATTTAAGATTTGATGATAAATGTTCCATCCATCCATCCATCAGCCTTTTGAGGTCCACTGCTGGACATAGGCCTCCCCTAATCTACGCCACTCAGACCGGTTCTGAGCCTTCTGAATCTAGCGGATACCCGCTGTCTTCTTCAGGTCGTCTGTCCACCTGGTCGGGGGGCGTCCTGTGCTCCTTTTACCGAGGCGTGGTCTCCATTCGAGGACCTTTCTTCCCCAACGGTTATCAGTCCTTCAAACTATGTGGCCAGCCCATTGCCACTTCAGCCTGCTAATTCTCTGAGCTATGTCGGTCACCCTCGTTCGTCTACGGTATTCATCATTTCTGATTCGATCGCGTAGAGAAATACCGAGCATAGCTCGTTCCATAGCCCGCTGGGCGACTCTAAGCTTATGCATCAGGCCAATAGTGAAGCACCACGTCTCGGATCCGTATGTCATCACTGGCAACACACACTGCTCGAACACCTTCGACTTCAGGCACTGAGGTAACTTTTTGGACGACAAGATACCACGTAGTTTCCCGAACGCAGCCCATCCGAGTTGGATTCTACGAGTGACTTCTTTCTCGAAGTTGGACTTACCCATTTGGATCACTTGTCCCAGGTAAATGTACTCGTCTACAACTTCGAGAGCAGCGCCGTCAACAATAACCGGTACGGGTGTGACATGGACATTCGACATGATTTTCGTCTTGTCCATGTTCATCTTAAGACCCACCCGTTGTGAAGCGCTGTTCAAGTCCCCGAGCATTGTACCAAGTTCCTCCAGGGATCCCGCCAAGAGGACTATATCATCAGCATATCGCAGGTGTGTGATGTGTTTGCCATTTATGTTTATGCCACGTCGTTTCCACTCCATCAGCTTGAACACGTCTTCCAACGCAGCGGTGAACAGTTTTGGGGTTATGACGTCCCCTTGCCTGAAACCTCACTGCAGTTGGATGGGGTTCGTTGCTGTGTTGTGTACTCTGACGGTCATGGTGGCTGATGTGTATAAACATTTCAACACCTCGATATACCGGTAGTCCATCCGGCACCGCTGAAGAGAATTTAGTACTGCCCAGGTCTCAATAGAATCAAAGGCTTTCTCATAGTCCACATAGGCAACACATAGCGGCAGATTGTACTCCTCGGTCTTCTGTATAATCTGCCGCAATTTGTGTATGTGGTCATATATGTTGTGTTTTAAATAGAAAATTAATAGTATATTACTTAATATTAATCATCTAAAAATTATATTATTTTACATAATATGTTATATACGTTCCATCTGTGATTTTATGATTAAAATATGGTGTTGATTATTAATTGAGTTGTTTTATTTCATTATTTATGTAACTTTTAATTTATTTTTTTCATTATTCGTATCAGTCGTCATTTTTCCTCAGCACAAAATCATTAACTTCCACACGTTGTCATTATCTTCATCAGTATTTTGTTTTTAATCGGATTTATCTCAGAAAATATTAACTTCACAATGGTGCCTCTTTTATCAATTTCACTTATATCAATCAAGAAATCATTCTGGCATAAAATAATTGTTGTGCCACAAGGTTTAATTTTTTTCGATAAAATCTTCAAAAATATATTCCGGAATAAGAATCACCCACGCCCGATTGATTTTATGGCACCCGCGCCGTAGAACACCGACGGAAACTTAGTTGGCGACTAGGGAACAGGAACAACTCAGATACTTGAGAAGCGTGATACCCTCGTGGCTGAAGTACGGCGAACACTTGTTTGTCTAACAACTAACAAGTTCAAGGATACTTCGCTCCAGTTTGAGCACAAGGACCACAAATCGAGTTTACGCGACCTTCTCTATATTTACGTACGTGTCGTATCCATGATACGTCCTTCCTACGTAATATAAGGATAGTATCTTTTTATGATTCCGGAATAAGTTTGTTCGCCATGAAATAAATTTTTATTGCGTTGAAAATTATTACACATGATACATTTGATCTGAATATACTACAAAAATACTGTATATAAATATACTCGGTTAAAAACCTAACTGGCTTTAATACATCAAAATTGCTTTTTTTTGAAAAACTTAACATACCTAAATGATTATGTAATACAACTATTTCGATTGCTAATTCTCTGGGTTTTCATCCGTCATGCATATGACAAAGCAATCTCTCTACGTTGTGAATTCGTAAGCTGCGTGGATAATGTAGACTGGCACGTAGCGAGACGCGTTGCCGTCGAATACGGGTTCGCAGAGTATGGCTTAATGTTTAGGGTCCTACAGATTAAATGAAACCCTTATAATCCATCTGTGTCATAACATAACTCAAAACCGTATGTTCTGTCTTAGAGTCCACGATTCATCGTATTAAATTTTTCACATCGTTATTATTCTTAAGCATAATATCGCAATATTTATATGTCAGTGATGTGATGACTAGTGAATGTTTACTGAATGCGTTTTACAATGATAAATAGGGCCCTGAACGCGCTGATTATGCTTCTCATTAGTCGGCGTACGGAAGTGCTAGCTTCCGTGTCTCCGGCACTGATGGCGCATGCCAAACAGCGATTGACTTCCGACAACGCGCCTTATCGGTTATCGCAGCTCGCGCCGATCACATCTCGAACGAGACTCGTCTACGTGTCATCATTTTAGTTCACCTATGTTGTTTACACGCACATACGTGTACATAATGTGTAATAGAGGTAGACATTTATTTTTATTTTACAATAACTTAATTGAATGGAATAAAGCTTTCGCAAATTCTTCATAACTTCATAAATTCTTCAAAACTCAAAAAGTTAAAGTTTTATTGGATTTGGGTCTTCCAAAAGATTTTTTGCTTCGGACCTTTTTGTGAGGAATGTTTTTTGATCGACTTTAACAATAATATTTTGAAATCTTTCGGCAGTTCGTTATCTTTAAGTTTTATATAAATGAAAAGTGGAAAAATCTGGTAGTAGAGAACAGCAGACGGTTCTTCCATACCTCGGATGTTCTTCGATTATTTGCTAAGCAACGATAAATTCACCCAGCAGCAAATATTGATTCTGTTCATTTCATTCGTTTCGTAGATCAACGAGGGAGCGGAATAAGAATGTTAGGAATGTGATCTGTTTAATTTAATCTTCATGGAAGTTGCATTACGAGCTTAATTTGTCTCTGCAGTTTATTCTCCACATTCCTGAGTTGTTAAAACGCTCATAATATGCTGCTTGACTCCATGCCAGCCTCTCCCGCTAGCGGTAGACGACTTCAAGGTCAATTGATAGTAACTAGGCTTTATAACAGAAGTTACTCTAGCAAGCTGCCTGGATAGCACCCTGCTCCTGTAATCAGTGAAATTATTAAGTCGAATAGATGGAATCCCGCTGTGCCGGGTCATCGCTTCTTTTTTGCACGTGAACGTACAGTAAGTATCCTGTTGCGGATGTCAATTGGTGGTGGTGACCACTTGTCTTCAAACAGTATCCTCGTCGCCTTTTAGGAATAATTATACAAAAACTTTATTTTAGTACATAATTAACAGACCCTATGTTTCCAAATCAGACTAAGTATTAAGTAAACTCTGTCATATAAAATTATAATCATCTCTATATAAAATTATAATCGTCGTGCGTGCGTATTGCAAATGCCCAGACGGGACGAGTGAGGGGGCCGCGGGGGGTTACGTAAAGGACCTCAGGTGCTCTGGGATACTGCGCTCATTACAGAAGCACTGAGCTAATAATTATTATCGCTTGCTGAATTGATACTGCAAACTGAATGCGTTACAACATTGCAATTAAGTAATTAATAACTCCCAGTGTTGCGTGCTGCTGTGTTGATTGGAAGTTTTGTGAATAGAAATATAGTCTGATAAGACGTGGCACATTGCTGTCTGTAAATTGCTTTGAAATTGCTAGACATCTCAGTGGAACCCTTGCTAATTTTTGATGTGTCCTCATTGTTTTTGGTGTGATTAAAGATTTTAGGTTTTAAATGCAAACAAAATATTGTAATCTTCAAAATTACTAATGTTTTTACCCGGTCGTAGTAGTGAATGTTGAACCCTGCTACATACGTATTAAACGAAGCTGTTACCTATCGTCCGTCTGGTTGTTTTTAGCCGCTGAACTATTCGGCCGCTCGGCGCTCGTCCTATGTATGGTAGTATGTAGGGTAGGGACACAAGACAAATGCTGTTTAACTTTCATATCATTAATAATTCAGAGGGTCGTCTCTTGTTTTGCAAAGCTGAGACCCGCTTCTAGTGACGTACCTACTTTCTTGGTGATAGGTGTTCGAGTTCAAAGTAACTTAGCTTAAATACGACCTCCAGACCGACTTACATACATACCATATTTTGAATATAATAAACGCTACACTCATACCCCGCAGTGTCGCGGGTGGCATGGACGACACATTATAATTATAAACACATAACAATCACCCCATGACCCGAGTATAAATATTTATCCGTCACATAAATATCTGCCCTGGCCGGGAATCGAACCCGGGATCCCTCGCTTCGCAGGCAGGATCGCTACTAGGGCTTGTAATATCGGAAGGTTTTCAATATCGATATTGATTTTCGATATTTGATGCTAATATCGGAATTCCGATATCAATATCGGAATTATACATTTTTTTTTTAATAATTTAAATTTAATTTTATATTGTAAAGTAGGAAGTCTTGGATAGCAAAAAGGTTTTTAATCAATAGGATAATGAAATAATACCGTCTTTAATACTGTTTTATTCCCGTTCGTTGCAAATATCACCTAAATCTATTCAATTCGGGTTTGTTTTCGCGTTAAAAATTCACTACCTTAATTTTTTTAGGATTTTTGAATCGCAAAATAGTTTTTACTGATAGATGAAATTCAGCTGCACCGAATGTGACAGCTGTACGGCAGAAGCTATGCTTTATACAAGGATAAAAGCTGAAGTGACTTGAAATATCGCAACACATTTGCTAGGACGCCTAGTTTCCTGGCAGTTGCGTTAACTTTGGATTCAATAAACCGCTCAAATTTAAGGTTCAAGGATATCTCAATTTCTTGCGGTGGGAGTATTTCAAGGATACATTCTGAAAAGTAGGGCCAAAATAAATGCTTCTGTTTTTGTGGCGTTGAATTTCACAAGGTTGGCGTCACCCTATTCGGTGACTTTGGCAGTGATTCACTCTTTCAACCTGGGCCTCTCTTCAGACTGTATTTTGGTCGTTACTGGTCGGAAGCTTGGCAGGTATCGCTCGACCAAATCGTTGATATGCACCAGGAATGGAGTTCTGGAGATAAAAGATCTCTGAGAAAGTCCGGCATTGTTTGTAATATGTGATGTAAGGTTGCTTGGGACGAATAATAATCTTTGATAACGACTCTAAATGAACGTTCACTCAGAAAGTCTTTAACCCAGCTGATCAGGCCAGGGAATAGGACATACGCATGAAGCATGATCAATAGGCTAACATGCTAAACCGTATCGAAGGCCTTCGAGATGTCAAGGGATATAGGCAACCGCCTCTACATTATTCTTAAGGTCCTCGCTCCAGATACGAGTGGGTGAGATACGCTAGAATGCGGTAGAGAGGTATGCATTAGGCTATAGCGCTAGGGTCACTAAGGAGATCATTGTGTTCTAGGTATACAACGAGGTGCATGTTCAATAATAATCTTCCTGAGTATGTTGGTAATTGAAATTGGCCGTTAATTAGCAGGGTCCGCTCGAATGCCATTCTTGGGCACGGACTGCACGTTGGCAAGCTTCGACGCCTGAGGCACTATGCTCGTCTTAATTGAGAGACGAACCAAGCGTGGCAAAACAGTAGATAACTGGAGAGAGCTGGAATACCATCTGGTCCACTAGCTTTGTTCACGTCTAGACATCGTAAGGTTTTAAAAACCTTTGTAGTAGATGTGAACCTCCGATATACAATGGTCAATGAGGTATCTGCGGTGAATGGCAATTGACAGTTAGATGCAAATTCTCAGCAACTAGAGATTCGTACAGATGATCTGCAGAAGATGATGAAATTATTGACTTAGGTATACCGAGATTAAGGAGATAAATTATGTTTGGAATAGATTTTTTCCGTATCGCATTATTCGTGCAGTAGACTGAGCAGACTCACAACAGGAATACGGTTAAAGATATTAACTCTACCTCCCTACACAGCTAAAATATTTATACTTACTTGCTCAATTTTATGACCTAGTGGCCAATATACCTTGTGGCACGCATTAAAATCATTTTTTTTAAATTAAAATAAAAAAATTACTGATTCCGATATTACGATATCGAATCACTCAGTATCGGAATTGTAATATCGGGTTTCACGGTCCGAGATTCCGATATTTCGAGATTCCGAGATTCCGATATTCAAGCCCTAGTCGCTACCAACTAGGCTACAGGGTCGTCGGGGTATATTAATAAAAAAATATCACCATTACAATAAAATCCTAGCCTCAACATTACCTCATATTCGCTAACCTAAACCTTCCCATTCCCAGGTCCATCCCAATCCTCTACCAAATGGAGCGTCCCAAACCTCCCCGTATCCTCCAGTAAAAACCTGAAAAGTCGCAGTAAATCCGCAACCAGGGACTTGAGCCCCGACCCCTCCCACAGGAACCTTTTTTCCAAGACCAAAATAAATGTGATAGAACCGCCGAAGTCCACCGCGCTCAGCTCGGCGGCTCTCAGCATGAGTAAAAAGGGGGAGTCCGCGCAGCACTTACCAGGTGAGAAGCTGAAGAAGCAGGAATCGACCAAGTGGTACAAGAAGCCTGAAGAATCCTTCAAAGATTTGAGGTCGAAATTTGAGAAGGAGGATAAAAAAAAGAAGGTGTCCCACTCGAGTCCCGACGTTAACCGCGAGCTGCGGGACATGACACGTCCTGACAAGGAGGCGAAGCCGTGCCACTGCGCCCCGCGGGACGGCGGCCCCGTGGAGGACGTGGCCCACTTCATCTCCCGCTGGGACAACCTGGTGGTGCTGCTAGCCTGCGCCGTGTTGATAGCCGTGTTGCTCTCCACGCCAATTTCCTTCTTACTACAACGGCGCGATAGTCGGTAGATAAGTGTAAATAGAATATATGTATTTTTGTTTTTATCGTTTAGAGTATTTTCTTCGTAGTAAATGATGTTTATAACAAAACAACATGGTCACTGATTAACAGAAAGTAGACGTGACAATACAGCGATGGGAATAGCTTCATGTTAATAATGCTTTGCAAAGAAAGGGTTAATCCTACAGTTTATTTGAATTCCCAATATGTTCACATTCATTCAAAACAAAAGAGATCCATTTTCCGTGAAGATATGTTACGCAAACGGTAAACGCGTTCAGAATTCCATTTGAAAGCGATAAATCGGAAAGCAAGTGTCCCGTCGCTCCGGATAACGGAGTTTGCGATAAATCCTGAGGCCGACAGGCCGTGGGCGGAGTACAATCGCCAGCAAATTGCCGTTTACAAATATATCGTATTCTTTGATAGTCATGCGAAAAACTGGGATAAAAAATAATAATAACATTGTACACTCATAGCCCCACACTAGGATTCCCTGTGTCGTGGGTGCCATGGACAACACACATAGACAAGAACACACATTCAGACCGAGAACAAAAAGTCAAATTCTATTCATATTTCCGCCTCGCTGAGAAACGAACCCAGGACCCTTGCCCGGGCGATCCAGCTTGGTAACCATTGCGCCACATGGGTCGTGGATGTTATAAAGGAGTGCTTTCCATTACAATCTCGTCATGTAGCCATTATAATTTTAAAATTACAGACAGAAAATTAGCAGGTGCTACAGCATCCTTATTCCACACCAACGTCACAAAGTTTAGAGTATCATTAAAATTTCGTCGGCATTCGCATGCAATGTGCGAATACTGAGCTTTATCTGAATAATATTTGGTTTGGCCGCGGCCCGACCCGCGCCGCGCCACTGTGTGACGTCAGCCGAGATCCGCTGGCAGTGGCGCAGGGAGCTTCGTTAAAACTTCTTTGTTCATTAGTTGTTACTTGTTACAGCTTCGTGTAGATGGTAAAGTGTTAAATATTCAGGTCATGTGTCAGATCTTCATTTAAATAATGCTTTTTTTTGGTAAAAAATATGTGGTGAAAATACCTGGTGCTGGTTGTCAGATTAGTCAGTTCATAAGCTAAGTATCCCTAAATTTCGCTCGAGTTTCAAAGTTAGGAAGGTTGTCAAGTCTTCCCATCTATTCGGCCAACGCCAGCGTAGTAGTAGTAGCGTCATTGTTATAATGACTGGCGACTGATTCCCTGAAATGTACCAGTCCGTCGTATGACCATGCATAGCGCCGTGTTTCCATTACCAGCTGCATTCAGTTATGCAATAGAACGTTCTATTGTTCCATATTATGAAGTTCTCTTGTCGCGAGTTTCGTTTAAAGTTGTTCTGTGTAAATGAAAACTACATAAGTAGGTACGTCTCATTTGTTCGAGAGTTTGTTCGCAAAACCGGATTGCGGTTCGCCAGGCGCGCCGTTCAGCCGTCCCTGACGTCACAACTACGTTTAACGTACATCCTTGACATTGGTGAACCGAAACTCATTAAAACTTTTCCCTTAGTTTATTTCTCAGATGCTTGTGTGAATGGTATATTTGGCTCAGGATTTTGCTATCGAGCGTGGGAGTTTATGTTTGGATGTAAACGATTGATTATTCAGGCGTTTTCAGTTATAAAGACGTGTTTGCTTTGAAAAGCTCCAAATGATAGTTTTCAGTGAACACAGGAACTGGAAGATTAAGCATTTCTCGCCTTCGCAGTAGGTACCGTGCTCAATGCGACGTTATTCTGCGACTGTGCCAGTATTTAAGTAGTATAATACATTTTACACACATTGCCAGCAAACGAGATTTTATTTAAAAAAAGAAGTGAATGAAATTTTTTCCCAAAAATAAATTAAAAATAATTTAACTAAAAATACTAACGGCCAAATTTTGATAGGCAACCTGGTAATTATATGTATATTCTCCTAATTATAAATATGCATAAAAATTTGGTTTTTAGCAAAACACAGATCGAGCGCACTAATCCAGCAGCCGGATCTTAGACTATTATTATTGAAAACAAATGTTATTTTAATTATTTACTAATTGCTGATACAGTTCCAATAAGTGATTTTGATTGATTAAATGACCTAGATCTTACCGAATCGAAACTACTCGAGACCAAGTAGTGAACTCATTAGGGATAATTTGTAAATGTCTTAATTATGTACAAACGACACAATACCACAACCTTAACTCAGAACCCTGAACCTCGGCTGTGATTTGATATTCCGCCGTGGAATTCACATTTACATAAGGTTTAATTATACCGACATTGTTACACGTCACTTCAAACGTTTTTGCTGTATATTGTTTGTTCTATTTGTCTTTTTACGTACGAGTATAACCTGTGAGTATAACTAAATGATTATGTACCTAGATACTGTAGATATTTTGAGACTAATTAAAATGCGCAAAGTAATTTATTAATTTGATTGATTGACTTGACCATGATGCAAGAACTTTTTTCTTCCTACACATTACAAAAAGTCAATGTTGCCAACAGAGAACATACTAAATATACAGAGTAAGTACGTATTTAAAGAAATGAAATAATGGTTGCTCTTTACATTTTCTATTGTTTCTAAATTCTCCCATTAGGTTTTCATGTCTCATTATTCATTAATATTAAACACCAGCTAAAAATGTTTACATACTAATTGTAATTTACAAAAGACTCCTACGTTTTTTCTTACAAAGCATTAATTGATGACTTTACACTTTTCATACGCAATATTTGTTAAATTATTTACATTCGAGAACAATATTGCGTTGCGATGCAAATATTTTTAGAACATTTTAATTTAATGTAATTCTTACAATACACATGTAATGCTGGTAATACCTTAATCTGAGTTGGATCTTGAAAACATATTCGCTTTAAAACAAGTAATTATTAAACGAATATTTCATTCAAAAATACCCTTAGGCCCCTAGAGGGTCTTTTTTACACTAATAAGTTAATGCTTGACCACAATCCCACCTGATGGTAAGTGTAGATGTGGTCCGAGGTGGTGAGCACATTAACTTAGTAAAAGCCTATTCACTCTTTTCTTGAAGACATCCACGTCATAGGCTGGCGGGAACGCCGACGCAGGCAAGTTATTCCAGTCCTTCGCGGTGCGTATAACGAATGACGAGGCAAACCGCGTCGTCCGTACCGGCGGGATGTTCACGACAAAATTAAAATTGTTTTTCTTTTAGCACAGTAACTGAACCGCCAAAGTGAACAGTCCTGTTGGTGGAGTTTCATCTGATTCCAAGCTCATATAATGATGTACAAATATGGCTCGGTAGACTCTGTTGTTCACACTGAAATGCCTGTAGGAAAATAGAGTATAGCGGATATTAAGCGGTGTATTCAATGCCTGTCGCAATGCAACGTTCTGCGGTCTCTAGCCACAACGATGAAACTCCCTGAGCGCGTGTGCCTGCGTGGGCGGCCCCTTTCGAACGCCGGACGCCCACGTGTAGGAATGGCACATTTCACCTATCACTGGATATTTCACTTGTTAAATAAACTTCACCTTTTCACACCTGTGACATGCATCGAAACCGTCTGTTACATTTAACGGGACTGTGAATTCACCACAGTATTCCTTTTACTGTGACTTAACGCCGGCCACCGGCCAAAATTCACAGAATTCCATCGTGCGAAAAAGAGAAAGCAACATTTGTGACTTGAGCCGTGCGTGAGCGAGAGCGACACAGACACTAGAAGAGAGAATTTGTTTAAGTGAAATTGCATCTTATTCGCAACGTTATTAGACTTAAGTTTGTCTGATTTCTTTCAACTTGCTTCGTTAATAATATCGCTACGGTACAAAAACTTCAAATGAAAATGAGTCTTATTTTAAACTGTAAGTTTTTGATTAAACTATGTAGGTAATTGATATTTACAACCACGTCGTGTCTCGTGAATTCGTGAATTTCGTGAAACGAAGTACGATACGGTGACTCGGTGAGATTTCGCTTCACAGTTCATAATCATTTGTAATCTTTACTCTGCGCGCCCGTCTCGCGCACGGTTTCGTTGATATTTTAAACATACCTAGTGATAATAGTTAATGAATGAATACTGTTAGTTAGTAGTATAGATAGATAATAGTCAGGGTCCTCAAACTTAGTACAATGAACAGGGAAAGATGACAGATATTATGATACTAAATAAAGACGCATGTTCATTACAAACAGTAAACCATTGCAAGAGGTTTTTTCGGTTGAGTAGCATTATAATTGTAGTTCCATAATATTTATACAGATAGCAGCACTTGTTCCTATTTTTTCGTTCTATAGAGATGGACGCAACGCAGATAAATATTTTTGTGTTTTTAAATATTTTTTATATTTTATTCAATCGGAATGCTGAAAAATAAATGAATTAGATAAATGTTATTATATAGACATATTATTAAATACAAAATATAATGTTGTATTATAATAATGCAATGACCATAGACAAGAAAAATGTTTTAATTTTGTCTTTGGTCTCTCAACGTCAAGTTTGATGAATTTGACATTGTTGTTGATTGCGTTTTTCCGTGGTTTTCGCCTAAAAAATATAATTTTATGTGAATTGTGTGTAATTTGAGTCGAATGCTGCTGTAATAGTTCCTCCAGTTATTATCATACAAAAATCCGAGATATTGTGTAGTGTTGTGCGTGGTTTTGAGTCAAGATTTTTTTTTCCTTGTGCACCTTGATTTTACAATATCTACAAATTATTATTAAGCATTGCTGTGTACCTGGATGCTCTGAAAGAAAACATAAATAAATTCTAAAAATTATTCAATTTTTTATTTCCATTGGTTCCTCCTTCAAAATACCATAAAATAAACTGTAGTATAGACTATAGAACTAGGAACATTTTCTATTGGCTAGTGTTGCCAGGTTGTAAAATTGGATTTACGGTAGATCTACGTAATTATGTGCTGCCTGGCAACACTGGTTGACTTTTAGTTCCAGAACACTCTATAATGGCGCCACTGACGCACATTTCTAATCTTAGGCGCGAAGTTTGGTCTCTATTTCAGTATATTACAAAGTACTCTGTGATAATAGTGTACTCGAGTATTGACAAGCCGGTTGACAGTGACAATTGCGACAAAAGTTGCGATGCATGTCATTTGTAGGAACTTCAGTGGGTTTCACTTAAGTCTGCATTTCGCTTATCATGGCAACTTTTACTTCAAGTGCGGACTTACGTGAAATCCACTGTAGCCTGGGTTCGTACAAATGACATCCATCTTAATTTTAATGTATGTGTAACCTGGGCCATTGTACCTAATAAATATGATGCTTACATAAAATACATACATAATTAAGTATGTCGATTGTTGTTTACTTGTAAAACAAACTCAATAATCTTACAAAAACATATTTATCTGCCCTAACAAAACAACAAAACATACATAAAAATAATGTAATTTGCATACAATTATAAAAAAGATATAATACTACACTACGTAACAACTCAGTGGTGGGGTGACTGGCAACAGTAGGTAAATATTGGCATAAGTTTATTTTTTTATTTTTGAACCGATTGAAATAGTGCAAACACTAAATATTAATCCAAACTCATTACAATACATCAGGGAAAACGGCATCTAAACGGGTTGAGCCGTTCCTGAGATTAGCCAGAACAGACAAAAAATACAGTTTTATTAATGTATATACATATATTTAATATTAAAAATTTTTTTAGGGGGATTTTCATGTAATTGGGGCGATTTTAGGGGTTTTTGAACTAGTTTTAGGGGGTAAATATTTTTGAGAGTTGGCAACACTGTCGCCGGTAAGTTGACCGCTGAGCTTTGGTAATGACTGAATCAAGTCACTATCACTGCGAAATGTAACGGACGGAATAAAATGCACCCACTGTGACAATACTCGTCAATAATGAAATATACCAGTGGTGATTTTTCACGGGTGATTTAACAGTGACAAAAATAAATAATTTCACGGACTTGATAGTGAAATAAAAGTAACGATATTTCCCATCGCTACCCACGTGTCGCCCTGACGCCCTTACCAAGTTAGGTACTGCTCATTTATTGCACCATCATTTATATTCTATGTTAATGTTGAAATTTAAATAGCTATTTATAAGTAAAGCAAAAATCCCCTTAGATACTTGTAGAACTACAGTCTGCTTTTATCAGGAGACACAATAGTGTCTAGTACAAGTACACTCACACATCACACTCAAAAAATGTCACTTGACGCTATAGTCTCTTTTCCCGAAACCTAGTGTGACGTCACGAAACAAGCCGTCACGAAATTTTTAACTGCATATTTTTAATTATTAGCGAAACTTCAACACTTTATAAATTAACATATCAAAATGATTATAATTTGTTTGCTTATAACACTAAAAATTATTTCGATCTTTCAATTATTTAATACTTTACAACAATAAAAAATTTGGCCCGGTCCCTTTTTGGAATCTGAACAGCCTAAATTACTAATTTCGGGTGAATTTTTCCTAGAAGGTTGGTATTGAAATTTCTTTTTTTTTTCTTCGTACATGGCATTGGCGTATTAAATATTTCGATATTAATGGCTGTGACCACAGACACATGCTTAGTAAGTAGATAGCGTATACAGACTATACATTGAGTGCTTGCTTCAAGGATATAATAGTCAAACTGGATCACAATCTTCGAAGGTACCTGAAGATGGATGACGACACAATTGACCATTTTTCTATTGAGTTTATGTTATCTATAGTCCCAGGATATATTATTCGATGGTTTTCAAATATTTTTATAATTGCAGTGCACTTAAAAAATAGATGTAGGTACCTTAATAAATACTATCGTTTCATTTTATTATTACCTTACACACAAATAATCATATTAATATAAAAACACCAGTTTTCATATTATAAAGATAATTTTGAAGAAATTATTAAAAATACTAGCTGACCGGGCAAACATTGAAATGCCTCATAAATTATATCTAGATATAGGGACACCCTAATCACAACCCTTGAGTTAATACATATTTTAACATCCCTTACTTTCACCCTTAATGGGATTATTGTCCAAATAAACTTGTCACAATACTTTTGTTTTTACAGGTCTGATAAATGATCAATTAAATCATCGACAGCCGAGTGTAGAAAATAATTAAAGTACTAATATCGCTATTAAAAAATAGGGGTTAGTGGTAGAAGGGTAAAAGTAAATTGAAATAAAAAAGTTGTCCAGAAAACAAAAAAGAATTTGGTGTGGAGAAATTCACTGGTATGAAAGGTATGAGACATAGTTTATGTCCTACTAGCTTTTGCCCGCAGCTTCGCCCGCGGTAGAGATCGATTCTTTACAAATCCTACTTACTTTTACTTAGTTAGATTTTGTTGCATATGACTTAAGTAAACATGTATCATTTGATAGCGTGATTCAGAACTTGCAAATGAATTTTACTAACGCCATCTATTAACAACATCTGGAACTAAATATCTAGCAACTAACAAAATATCGATCTTCCTATGGGGATGTATTACCGCGGTAAAAAGTAGCCTACGTTACTCTCCACCCTCCTCACTATCTCCCCACACAAAAACCATGCCATATAACAGCGTCGTTGCGACGTGAAAGACGAACAAACAAACAAACACACTTTCACATTTATAATAATAAATAAGTATTTATATATGGATTTTCAGACCTACTGAATATACACAAAGTCAAACCGTTTCGGAGGATTTTTGTTACTACCACTGTGACATATTATACATATATATAAATCAATTGCTGTTCGTTTGTCTCACTAAAATTCAAGAATAGCTGGACTGATTTGGCTAATTTTGATCTTGAAGTTGTGGAACTTCAGGGAACGTTTAAATTAAACGGTGAAAAACATAAATAATAAGTAACGGAAAATACTAAGAATCTGTATATGTAAAAACCAATTGCTGTTCGTTAGTCTCTCTAAAATTCAAGAATGGCTGGACCAATTTGGCTAATTTTGATCTTGAAATATTTGTGGAACTTCAGGGAAGGTTTAAACTACCTCTCATAACGAACAGAAATTGGGATCGTGGTCAAGGATTAACTTATTGTAAGAAAAAATTGATTTATATATCTATAGATTAGATGTTCATTGAATGAGGGTTTTCGATACTTTTTCTGCCACCAGGCGGCGCTACGTTGGCGGCAGGTCTAAACAACT
This sequence comes from Thymelicus sylvestris, assembly GCA_911387775.1. Classification (NCBI taxonomy): domain Eukaryota; kingdom Metazoa; phylum Arthropoda; class Insecta; order Lepidoptera; family Hesperiidae; genus Thymelicus; species Thymelicus sylvestris. Next base: position 15,825,389 of record OU426899.1, on the reverse strand, counting down.
GTCAGATAGCACAGAGTCGTAGGTACTAAACATAAATTAATGACATTCTGTTGTGTTTGGAAGTGTTATTGATTTTATTATGGATTACGGCCAGAAGAAGGTAGCTGAACTGAAGATTGAGCTCAAAAAAAAGGGGCGCAAAAGTCACTGGTCCTAAGGAAAAGCTCATTGAAAGGTAGGTACTAGATTTTGTTTACACAATTTGATTTCGTTCTATAACTACTAAATTGCAGTTATTTATTTATCCGACCACTGGAACACAGAAAAAGTAGCTTTCTTCCTTCCGCATACATTGTCTACTTAGTACCGAAAACCACCTATAGTGTGACGGCACACAATTTTAAATTAATAGATTTACATTTCGTAGTTTCCTATAGTTAACTATATATAGTAGTGTTATATATCAATAGATTAGGCTTGAAGTGCTTGATAGGCGTGAAGTTTTTGATTTGCCTTTAAATTTTTCAAAATTTCAAAATTTTCAAAATCACACGTTTTTGCAATAGTTTCTTTTCAAATTTCACGTCGACCGACCAATGCGTGGTATTGAAAGATTAGAAATTCCTTGGCGTACCCATTTCTATTAGTTCCGTAAAAAATATTTCGTAAATTTCAAAAAATTTTGCCAAAAACTGTAAAAACCACTCTTTTCAAAATTACTTTCTCAAAACACTTTTTACATCAAATTTTATTTCAGTTCTGTGTAGTGCTCACTGAGCCCGATTTTTTGGTACCTCTCGCGTCCCGATCCGACCACTGGGACACAGGCTATTTTTCGTTGTAATTTATCTTTGAATGGCTACAAGCCACTGTTTCAATCGGGTTTTATCTCCAGTAGGGAACTTATGCCCTCCTGTTTTATTTGCACACATAGGCACTCCACAACACTGTGGCATTTTAGGAAACAATATTCTTAAAGTAATGATTTTAAGAATAAATAAACCAAAAAATACATACAAAATTGTAATTCGCGTATGTATTTTGACAGTTCATTAGACCTGACGCCAAAGTGCTGCCATCTGGCGTAGACCGTTTCAGAAAACCCTCATTGTGATGTGACATCACGTCTTCAGACCCTTCGAAGTTCGAAGTCAGTAATCCAGTTATACTATTATATCCATGTCGACGCCTCAGTAAATAATGTTGGTAGCATTGAAATAGGAGTTTAAAAATTTTGTTGTTTTGTTTGTTTTATTTGTGATTATAAATAACAGTGATTTAGAAAAATTAGAGAACAGAAAATAAAAATACAAATACAAACGCCAACAGTTAAAAACAAGCATCGCGGGCAGATCTACTAAATAGGTACAAAAATTTCAAAAATTACATTAAATAATGATAATAGGGTCTTGCACTTTTTGTCGAAAGTGTATAAGCGTGTTTATTAGATAATAAAATGTCTGTAAAATATGTTTTCCCATAGAAATTAATCGGTTTCTATGGAAATAAAAGCAAAAATATTTTACACTTTTGAATTTCGCACTAAAACGCTACTGTCCTATCATTGATGTGCATGACGTCACTTTCCACTGTCATACACACTGCTTGTAGCAGAACCTATTCAATGTAAATAAAAAAAGATCAAAAATGTGTGCAATTACTAATTGCATTGCCTAATTTCCAATTAGGTATTATCAATACTGTCCAGTGCCATTGTGTGAAAACAATACAAATAGGACACCTGAGAAATTAATTTTATTTGTGCCTCATGACATAAATATGCGAAAAAAGTGGATGCAACTTGCCAGGAGAGATTGGAAAGACCAATCAATAAAATCAAAGATTTACTTTTGCGAAGATCATTTTGATGTAAGTATGCATTACAGTATACAATAGGTACTCATTTATCTATAATCTACACTACATTACACGACATTGCTGTACGCTAACAAGAGTACCTACCTACTGTTTACTTTGATTAGATGTTATGTTTAGAATGTACATATTTATGTGCCTTGGATTATGGTAATAGGCTGATGAGATTTTTATTTTCAGCTACCTATTGGTATGGAGAATTTCTTGCAATACAAAATACAGGGCTATATCAAGATTCGTATGAAGGATGAATATATGCCTATCAGCCTGATAGAAAGAGAACAGCGCCAAGTGCCAATCGTGATGTCGTGATAATAACTCAAAAGGCAAAGAAAGACATTAGTTGAAGAGGCTTTAAAGGATGCAGCAAATAAAGGAACATTTCAATGTACCGAAGTTAGTAATTCCTATTTTTGAAAGTGTTTATTTTTTTACAATAAGAAGGAATTAATCTTATTTAATGTATCTTATCTTCAAAAAATATGTTGTAGATCACTGAGCTTTTATATTCCATTTTCTACATATTTAATTCTGTTAAATTTATTCTATTTGTTGTTCTTTGTTTTAGATTCAATACAAAGCAAAGAAGAACTTGAAAAAAACATAGCAACTCCTGCAGGAAACCCCTCAACATCACAGAATAAGTCTGTTAAAGTACATAATATATATTATTATATATAATAAATATAGGAGTAAATGAATTCAATCTAACATTAAACACAGCGGTTTCACCTATAAAGACATGCACTAAAAATGAGTGTTATTTCTATTACTGCTAAAAGGTTTAAAAATACTGAGACCCCCTTCTGTACCTCGTGGACAAAAATTAAAGAACAAGTTAGTGAAACAAAGCAGATTGCAAGCATTATTTCATGTCGAAAGAGTAATAAGAGTTTCAGAATTTGCAATGTTTGTTATATTTAGTATTAAATACAAACTTATTGTCTTTAATAGATGACATTCTGATAGTAGTATGTACACCTGTTTTACAAGATAGTCTCATACAGTATTTTTTTAATATTGTTAATATGGGGCTATGTGGTTATCAAATAAAACATTTTGGAAAGTAAACAAAAGTTCTTTTATTAATTTACATGTTAATTTCAAACAGGATCTTATGAGGAAATATAAAGCCCATACAAACATACTTTTCTGTTTCCTCTCTGGATATTAACATTACAGCAAATATGTTTTGGAAAACAATACATCACTGTCTGCCGTGTCAGTATGTTTTGTTTTTTTAAATAAATTAATTACTATAGAAGCTTCAAAAACGGTCTGATGATGAACAGGTATTTCTTTTTCAGATTTACTTGCTTATATTGAAAAAATTTTCACTATCATTCACAGACTACTTAATCACTACATTCACTATCAAATATATTTTTATATTTTATGGACAAAAAATGCAGACAGGTTTCTAATAGCATCCGTCTCATAATTCAGCTGTTACTTCAATAATCGACAATTTTTTGTGCCTCTTTTCTTTGCTTCTGCTAAAAATAATTTTAAAACTTCATTGTCACTTGTTTGGGTAGAGCCTACTGTAGATTTGTTTCCTGTCATCTCTCGTGCAGTGACAAATTTCATTGTCCGACCAACCTGAGCAAGTTTTGGTTTGTTCCAATAACATTGAACAGATGTACATGAATGTTCCTCGGATCTTCTATGTACCCACATTAAAAAGGCCACTGAGTGCTTGCTCCTCCTTCTGATGCAACACAGTCATGACAAGTCACAATAACTACTTGCGTGTTACAGACTGTAATGTTGTACTTCTTTTGTGGACTTTGTGTTCTGGACACATTTTGCATTTTACGATACACAAATCATTTTCTCGGCGCAGTTGCACGTAGCCTATAGCGTCATCTCCATATTATTATGTCTCTCTAGAAGATCTAAAAGAAAAAACATAACGGGTAAAGCCTTTATAAAGTACAGATAACCTCGAAATAAATACACGAACTTCAGAAATTATTTCTTGTATTCCTATTTGAAATACTTATTGATTACTTTTATATTGGTATAATTAAACTTACGTGACAGCTAAAACATTTCTGAATTGAATTCATCAGCTCGAACGAATTGGTTCTCCATCGAAAATGTTCTAATAGCATTTGAGTAACTTCAATTCTCCCCAGAAAAAAATATTAAAAACTCTAAAATAAACACATAAAATTGCGAGATTTTGTAAGTTCCATCAAAGGTGACAATTGAATTTGTTTGATTGTCAGTTGACACTGACAGTTACTAATATCAAACCACAGAGTACTTAATCACTATGGATCAAACTAGGATGATCTATGTCGTTTCGTTTCTTCATGATTTTGGTTTACAATTAATGTTATTAATAGAAAATATGCTTTCAAATGAAATATAAATTACGGCTGTACAAATTTCTTCGGAATAAAGTACCACTTTTGAACATCTCCTTTTCCATAACTTTATCGCTGTAGCTCCATTAATTAATATTGCTTGTTTTCTCGCTTATATGCAATAATTACATTTTCTTATTAAGATTGAGAAATAATCTGAATCAAAATAATGATTATTGTACACTAAACAAACAACCAAACAGCTATGCTATCTATAGCACGACAGCAGTCAGCACAGCAAGTAAACTACAGTCAGTGTTGCCAGATATTTTTTCTCGAATAGCCTTGCCGGAGTGCGCGTGTAGCCCCACCTAGGGTTCGAAGTATAGGGGCAAAAAAAAGTTTTTTTAGTCCGAGCGCTTTTATATTAAATATATTGGCAGCACTGGACACGGCCCATGGTACACTGAATATAGCCGATCGGCTACGTGTAGCCAACGGATAATATATGACAGCCGCTCGGTAACGAAAATAGCGCCCCATTGGCGCTTAATAGCCCCATCAGGCAACACTGACTACAGTATAAGTTTACTATGTTTATTATAAGTTATAACCATAGAGTAACTTTGCATAAGGCCAGCCACTCACTGGTGACTTTTGTCACCGTAACTTTTTGTCACTATCTCTTAGGCTAAGCGCAGATTGAGATTTTTGTCTCGGAGACTTGACAGTCGGGTGACAGTCACGTCACTAGATGCTGCCGTCTGCTAGAAACTAGGTATTTGTCACCGTGCTGTCATGTCACCATAGTCTGCGCACTCCCATATCTTCATAGCACTCGACTGGGTAACAAAAAGTCTCCGAGACAAAAAGTCTCAATCTGCGCTTAGCCTTACTGTCACCCACGATGCGCCCACTTGAATAGTCACTGACAGTGTTGCCAAGTCAGTGAACCAAGAAATGGCTAAAAACTTTTAAAACGTGGCAAGAATGTCAAAACTTCATACCCTTTAAAGTGGCAAAAAAAATTTTACCCTCTTTTTGGATCAGGAGTTAAAAAAACACCATCAAACAGTTATCTTTTAATAAAATAAAACTTTGGAACATAAATTATTTGTATACGATTGTATTACGATTAAATCAAAAATCATTAATTTGACGTAGATGGTTCTGGTTCTGGGACCAGGAAAGAATATTTTTCTTGTTTACCGATTTGGCTTAAAAGTCATAATACTTCCAGCGGTATTTGGTAGGTATCTTCATTAAATGCCATTCTATTCATTAATTGGACTTATTAATTCTGACAAATAAATCAATTCCGATTATAATATCGACATAATATTTTGTAAGGTAAATTCACAAATACTCCTTTTTGGATTTCAGTACAGGCAGTCCTCGTACTTACGGCATGTTAGGTTCTCGAAATACGCGACGTAAATCAAAACGACGTAAGTCGAGACATATTTTTTCATATTATGTTTACATGTAAAACTCAAGGGTTAGGATCCACACGGACTCGAAATTAAAAAAAACTGCATTTATAACAAAGGATATACATACTTTATTATCAAAAGTAAGTTCTTAAAATAATTATATATGCACATATGAAATTGCTAGTTATTTTTCCTATGCCGGAAATCGAAACAAATGACGTACCTATGTTTGAGGAATAGTGTCAAAACATTGTTGGACGTAACTTGAAACGACGTAAATCGAAACGACGTAAGCCGAGGACTGCGTGTATTCCAGATTGCAGATTAATCTGATCTATATATAACTAGTCCAGCCATAAGTTCTGTTACAAATGAAAATGTTTTTTTTTAATGAAGTAATGTAATATTAATAAAATTTATACCTACATATTTATTAAAGTCTCAGCAAAAAATAAAAAAATATTCTATTCGAAATGGCCACCTTTGGCTTTTATACAGGCCTTTAATCTGTTTTGCCACGAATCTATGGATTTACGCACTGTTTCCAAGGGAAATTTCGCCACTGCTTGCTCCAAAGATTTTTTAAGAAAATCAATGTCGCCGTGTCGTTTAGAGCAGGCCATGTCCTCTAAAACTGACCATTATTTGTAGTCTAAAGGGTTGAGGTCTGGGCTAGATGAGGGCCGGTCTTCAGCTCTTATAAAGTCCGGAAAATTGGTTTCAAGCCAGGCTTGGGTAGTTCGTGCCTTGTGACCAGATGCAGAGGCCTGTTGGAAAGTCCACGGTATATTTTTAAAAAGAGTATTGCTGAGAGGTTTCACAACATGATCCAAGACTGTATCTTGATACACTTTGGCTGAAGTTTTCACTCCTTTTTCACAAAAATGCAGTTTTGTGACTCCTTGATAAGACACGCCCCACCAAGCCATCACTGACGCAGGATGATGACCACGTTGTACCTTCCCGACCACTTGAGCAGCTTCTTTAGAACTGTGAGCGTCCACTTTATCATTTTGCTTATTGTAGTGTTCTTCAATCGTGAAAATTTTTTCATCGGTAAAGAGGATATTTCTGTGCCTTTCACCTGCGTATCGCGACAGAAGGCGTTTTGATCGATCCACTCTCTTTAATTGTAAAGATTGATTTAGGGCATGTCCTGTTTAGCGACGATAAGCACCGAGCTTCAGGTCTTATTTTATAATACGCGACAGAGTCCTAGCGGGAATCTTCATTTCTCGCGATAAGATTTTTTGCTTCCTAATGGGGTTTCGACGAATTCTGGCTTTAACAGCATTTAACAGCCTTTGTAGTTCTAACAGCACGCGGCCGCCCCGATCTTTTCTGGTCTTCGACAGACGAAGTGTTGTTGTATCTGTTGATTGTACGATATACGAACATACGGCTGATACCAAGTTTTTGAAGTGTCTGGAATATGACCGACGGCTCCATACCCACTTTGTGCAAGGCGATCACTGCAATCCTATTTTCTTTAACACCCCATTCCATATTGTAATTTGATAATGAACACGAAAAAGTATGTGAAATGGCGCGATATCGAAAGAAGTTTTTAAAATAATATACGTGTTCCAAATTCAAAATAATTAAAAAGCTGAAAAAAAGAAAAGTTTTTATGATGTAACAGTATTTATGGCCAGACTAGGTATAAAATTGAAAAGAGATACACTGATTAAACAAAAAAAGCGGCCAAGTGCGAGTCGGACTCGCCCATGAAGGGTTCCGTAGCAGCAAGTAACATAATATAAAAGTTCTTGAAGTTCGTTGTAACATTGGTCGAGGTAAATTGCGGTTTACGATTTATGACGTATTAAAAAAAAACTACTTAATAGATCTCATTCAAACCAATTTTCGGTGGAAGATTGCATGGTGATGTACATCATATATTTTTTTAGTTTTATAATTTTCTTATTTTAGAAGTTACAGGGGGGGGGGACACACATTTTACCACTTTGGAAGTGTCTCTCGCGCAAACTATTCAGTTTAGAAAAAAATGATATTAGAAACATCAATATCATTTTTGAAGACCTATTCCTAGATACCCCACACGTATGGGTTTGATGAAAAAAAATTATGAGTTTCAGTTCTAAGTATGGGGAACCCCCAAAATTTATTGTTTTTTTTTCTATTTTTGTGTGAAAATCTTAATGCGGTTCACAGAATACATCTACTTATCAAGTTTCAACAGTATAGTTCTTATAGTTTCGGTAAAAAGTGGCTGTGACATACGGACGGACGGACGGACGGACTGACAGACAGACAGACAGACAGACATGACGAATCTATAAGGGTTCCGTTTTTTGCCATTTGGCTACGGAACCCTAAAAATCTCAGAAACTACCGAACCGATCATGATGTTTGGCAGGGAGATAGCTTAAGCTAAAGCGCGATTTACACTTCAATAAGTACAGTAGCGAGTTAACTTACGACACCGGCGAGTTAAGTTGTTAATGTCGTTTGAACGGCAAGAGCGAGTTAAGTAGTAAGTGGTTCAGTTAAGTTGATTCAAATAGAACTCGATCCTATTTTTTGGCGAGTCCAGTGCGAAGTAGGCCCCTCCCTCGCGTCTCCCGCACCCCGCTAACTTAACTGGCCGCCATGTAGACGGCCTAGACGGGCGAGTTTAGTACAGTGCATAAGTTTGTACACTGCGGCCGCAGACACGTGTAGGTAAATTTAATGAAAAATGAAGTGGTCTGATATTAGGTACTACGTTTATCTTTGTACAAGAGTACTTGAAACATGAATGTTTATATAATTCAAAATGCTACAGTTACCGCATAAAACAAGCTAGAGATGCAGCTATTATTAATATTTTGTGAGGTTATGAATATAAGTGGTTTCGGACCGAAGGAGGCTCTCTCGAAAATAAAAAGTATAATAATTAGTAGTAGTAGGTATAATAATTCATTTCTATTAATATTTCATTTTCAATGTTTTGTAAAAGTATTGGTACTATATCTCGTATTATATCTAGTAAATGGGTATTAATTAATTCAACGTCCATTTTCTGGATTAAAACAACGGTTTCGGTGGAACAAAAAAACACACGCGCACGACCAGTCTTCTTTTTGGAACGGCAACTTATGATTACTCACTCGCCTTACGTTTGGACGCTACTTACAACTTACTACTTATTACTTAACTGTCTGATTACTTAACTCGCTACTGTACTTATTGAAATGTAAATCGCGCTTAAGGAGACGTCAGCTAAGAACGGATTTTTGGAAATTCATCCCCTAGGGGGAAAAATACGCTATGGAGGTCATTTTTCATTTCATTTTTCATGGAGTCATTATTTTCTCTGAACAAACGTGGAAATACGTAAATCATGTTTTGAGACTTGCACTCACAACTTTTCGATTTTAGCAGGGAATTACGTATTAACGATGACGTGATGGTGTAGTTTTTGATGCAACTCGCACTAATCACCACATGAATACATAATGGTAACTTCATAATATCGCCACGCGCGAGAACACTACTACATGCACAGCTATGTGTGCGTGACCTATCACCGACAAGACGGGGCAGCGTGCGCCGACCAATCAACTAACGCGCCGGCGGCGCCCGCTCGGGTACAGTAAGGTGACAAGTTCAGGTGTGCCAGCGGCGGTGACACGGGTGACGTTTTGTGATAACGCGACGTATTGTTTTTAAAGATGCCAAACTGTTGAACTGTTTGTTTAAATAGGTACCTAATGGGAAGAAAACCAAATAGATTTCTTTATTTGTATATCCAAAGGATTTTGACAAGTAATAATAGTACACATTTTTATGATTATTAAAGAAGACTAATAGTAGAAGAATTTAGTTAATAAGTAGGTACCTAATATCCAAAATAATTAAAGTGGCGATAAGGTTATTATTTATTATTCTTATCGTTTAAGTTCGGTTTACATGTATTAAGTAGTTAACTAAATTTTAAGCAAATTAATACGTGTAAACGGACAATTTAGTAGTTTAGTAATCAAGTAGACAAGTAATTGAGAAATTTTTCTATTTTCTGTTAATAAGGTGGGCGGGGCTTATTACTATATTAACCTATACATACCAATTACTCGATTTTGAAATGTGACGTCACGAAATTTAGGACCCCCTCCCACCCCTTATTCTGTTTAAATAAAATATTTTGTTTCGAAAGTGTTTTTTTCATTTCTAACAATAAAGTGTAAGTACCTACTTAATATTAAACGAACTGTTACATAGTCAACTATTTCATCTTTCAAAACTACACCGTTTTTAATATACCAAAATTTTAAAACGGAACACATAATAATAAAATAATGGCCACACAATTACTGTCCATCCGTCTGACCGTCTGTACTCATTGCTGACTCTCGCTCGATACGTAGGAACTTGCCCATTTTATTTTTATTTTCAGTAACCAAGTGACAACCCTATGAAAGTAGGTATGAATTTTTGTGTCTGTTAGGAAGTTAACATTCTGGTTGTTATTTATTCATGTGCTAATCACAGCAAGTGCCACTGTACCGTAATCTGTCCATGGAGGATAGAGTAGAAGGAGAGCCATCTCTGTTTATGAAAAGTGTCCATAAAGACGGGTCCAATTACGGATAGCGCTTTGTTCGAATATCTATTTTTCAGACACTAGCGCCATTCATCACGGGTGACGCTGCGGATGCACTAAACTCTATCCACAAAATCACAAATCTTAAGAGACTAAAATGACAACCACTAATGTTAAAGTTCGAAATAATGATACCAACTAAATTTGTGCGATCTACTTCTCCGGGGTTTTGAATCGTAAACTCTGTCGTAAAAATAGTGACATATCAGAAGCGACACTCTTAACTAGGTAGATATGAGATATTTAGTATTTGGCTAAATAGTAAAATTAGCTGAATACCGAATGTAACTATAGCCAAATACTCATTCTTGTAAGCAAAATAACTTTTAAATTCAGTTAGTAAGGGTAAATATATTATGTAATAACTAATAACCAACCATGTAAACTTATTTTTATATTAGTTTTAGGGACTCTTCAATAATTATACAAATAGTCGACCCACCATGAAAGCTACGAATACTTTTCCGATTTACTTTCCGGTTTAAATTAAATATTAAAGGTAAACATTTTTGGCCTTGACGTATCGAGAGTAGGTAATTAAAGCACAACCTCAACCGCTTCGCGGTACAAGGCGTGCAATATTTGAAAAAAAAAAGTACTTTACAAAAAGATATGAAATCCGAACAAAAACAGTTTCACTGTAAAAAAACCGTACAAGTACACTTCAAATTATAGTTCTATACAAAAATGATGATTAATTTTGTACAAAAAATTATGAAATCAAAAAACCCAAGTACATAACCGTTTTAGATTAGAAAAAAAAATTTGCTGGAAAAAGTAAAAAAAAATGGTGTACTTGGTGTGCATAATACTTTATAGTGCGCGCTTATTTCAAAATAATCTTCAGTTGAAATTTAAAAAATCCCCAACAGTTTTATTTACACTAAACATAGATAAGAACACTCGATTAAGTCACCTTTCAGCCAAAAAGACGAGATCAAAATCGGTTCATCCATTTGGGACATACAGATACACAGACACACAGATACACCGATACACAGACACGTCAAACTTATAAAATCCCTCTTTTTTTCATCGGGGGTTAAAACGTTTTAAAAAACTATTTTCCAAATTCAGTGGCGTATGGTACAGCCATACAAACCGAAAAGCCCAGCTTACTATCATTGCTTTACGATCATCGCTCTGCAGCTATTAAATATTAAACGTATGGAATGGAGTGTTCTGTGTTGTCGGGCCAAAGATCCCGAGATCCTGGTTTGTACGACACAGCTGGGCTTGCCTTGTTCTGACGGCCTAGGCTTCCAATGTCAAGTCAGATCGAAAATCATAATTATGCACACCAAGTACACCATTTTTTTTTACTTTTTCCAGCAAATTTTTTTTTCTAATCTAAAACGGTTATGTACTTGGGTTTTTTGATTTCATAATTTTTTGTACAAAATTAATCATCATTTTTGTATAGAACTATAATTTGAAGTGTACTTGTACGGTTTTTTTACAGTGAAACTGTTTTTGTTCGGATATCTTCACTTACTGTTAAAGGGTCGGTGGCATTTGCCGGTCATTGACAAATAAAAAACGCTTACGTTTAGGAGGGCAATTGTGCGTTAATTAGGTATATATAGAATAGAACTTTATCACACGAAAACGTAGTATTTAAGTTTTCAGGTAGGTACTCTGTGCTTATCACCAGACAAATGCTCCTCACGTGGCTTACGTGTTTATTTACGTATAAGTTTTCCCGTAGCGGGTGCGGGGCTGCGGGCAGCGGACACAGAGTTTGCCGAGTGGGCGATCCGACCCACAGTCTTTACTTAATTAATTGCCGCATTCATCGCGTGAGCGTTTTATTTTTATTTGCACGGGTGTCTAGAATAAAACGCAATAAGGAGGAGGAGAATTTCATTGGAATATCTGGAAGAATTTAATTGGAACCGACAGACGGGTAAAAGCTTTTTCATTGTTTCTCGGGATTTTAAAATTAATTAGAGAATTCGATGTACCTGTGTGAGGTATTTATGGTATATGAAGCGTCACCCACTTTCATCTACAACGATACATTTGTTTGCCAACTAAACTACTTTGATTGAAATTCTACCTTTCGCTTAAATACCAGAAAACAGCCTCGACAACCAATTTTGAGGATTTTTATTTTGCATATTTTCACAGTATTATGTCATATGCCATCTTGCTGTGGGACAAAGCAGCCAGTATAGAACAAATTTTCATACTACAAAAAAGAGCTATTAGGGCTATTTATAAACTTAGATCTCGTGAAACTTTGCGTGACAAGTTCAAAGAAATAGGTATACTTACAGTAGCCTCACAATATATCTATAGTAACGTGGTTTTTATACGGAATAATATAAGCGCGTATAAACAAAATTTTGATATCACTAATCGCCAAACAAGAAAAATGCACCAGTTAGTAACGCCATCTTACCGTCTTTCTAAAGTGAAGCGATCTTTTATGGGCCGTGGTGTACAGTTCTATAATAAAATCCCAAAGTTAATACGTGATTTGCCAGTGGAATTATTTAAGAAACATGTAAAATCTCAACTTTTAGGCAAAGGCTACTATACTGTAGATGAGTACATAAATGACAAAGACGCATGGAAATGACCAGATCTGCAACCAGTTCCGTACAGGCTAGTGATACTTCTTTGTAAGAAATATACCAATGTATTTTATTTTTAAAAGATGTGCTGAGGAGTTTCTTTCGACTTTTCTTCTCCTCCATGACAAAGCACCTTTCCGAAAAGCTGGTAAATTAAAAAAATGACGTGCATAAGTGTATCAATGATACCTACATGAATAAATGATTTTGAATTTGAATTTGAATTTGAGGTTAAATATTGCTTCATGCCTAATTCTTTTGAAAACACAGAACTTATTCAAGAAAAAAATATATTTATGTTGATATTATGTAGCCTCTAATCCGGATAAACTCGGATAAACTCAGATTACAGCGCCGCGCGCCGCCTGCGGTAGGCTGGGGTAAGTGCAGATATGTAGACTGCTAAGCCTAGATTTCAAGCTAAGCTTGGAATTTTTCATCTGTCACATTTACTTATCTAAAACTTGTAGGTACTATAACTACTTAGCTAGGTTAATACCTAGGTAAGACCTAATGGTCTTACTGTGGTACTATATCTGATTCAGACATTTCTTTACAACTAATCGAAATGGTTTCGAGGTTGGGGCCTGGGGGTAGATATTTCAATAACTAGGTAATGTTAGAATAGTAATCAATAGACACTCTTTATTACACTTAAAATTGGTTACAGTTACATTAATTTATACATAAACAGAAGTTTATACATATAAATAGGAGTTAAGTTTATTTCAAATTTATTCATCGAAAAGGAACACCGTCGAAGTTACCCAGTGTCGTAATGTTCCAGTGGTTTTCTATTTCTAACCTATAATAAAATAACCTCGTGAATACTGAGAAATAAATTCGTCATCATCAATGTACTAAGCAGCTATATGAACGACAAATAAGAAGGTTGAACGTGAGTAGAGAACTATCTACACAAGGACTCGGTAAGTGCGCGGTTTTAGTAGAGGCATAGAGGGTAATTGTGTCAGCAATAAACCCGGCGATGTGAGAAATTTGAATAATTTTATCCAAGTGCTTCTAGGGTTCTAAGAAAATTAACATCGTTCTTGGAATATTTATCTTTAGTTAGTGCTTAAGGACGTTGAGTCGAGATATTACATTTTAGACACGAATTCCATTAGCGGCAATTTTCTTCATAAATCAGAATATGCGAGGGTGTAAGGTAAGACCACACACCTCCACAGTAATAGGTAGGCTCTCAGGGCGGGGTAGGGAATTATTGAGGAACAACTCCGATTCTTCAAAAGTATTGTATTTTTTAAAAACACAGTATCCGAATTAATAATACGAAGCACTGTTAAGAAAAACTGTATAAAGTAAAACTGTAAAAAGTAAAAGTATTTGAAAATAAAAAATAACGTATTTACATAGGTAATCCCCGAAGGGAACCCAGCTGACAGATCCAAGGAGTATTGAACGAGGTATTAGTACACCTCGTTACAATTACACAACATGCTATGAGCGTTATTGACTCTATAATTGTATGTCGGGGTTAGCTTCTTAGAATTTTTTAACATTGTGATGCTCGTTAAACATGAAACTGCGCCCTTTTACAGAGGAAGAGTCGTAAAACGAGCAAAAGTAAGTCGTAAAACAAGCGTACTTGCATAGTTGTCTAGCCTATGTAAAGGAAAACTTTTAAAAACAGCAGTTAATATAATCAGAATCAACACATTCTTACTCCCCAACTCAGTCACTAACTCCTTAGTACAGAATTTGTATAGGGATTATTTACTAAGGAGCGATTAAAGTACTCGTTAGTGAGTATGAGTTGGGGCGTTAGACTAGGTAAAAATAACCAAGAATTTATTGTACGTAAAATCGCTTAGTTTGATGCAGCCAGGTATATTTTAAGTCCTAGTTGCACGTGACCCGGTTTTCCTAGCCTTGACCCGTCCCGTTGGGAGCGCAAAGTTCCATCTCCGCGCCGCGCTGCCGGGCCACTCCGGGAACCACACATATAACAAAAGGAACCTTGTCGCTTTATCGTGTTGTTCCATAAAAAAATGCAAATAGTGCCTTGTCTCCTTGACCGTGGATTACTATTCCGTTGAATGCGCGAACGTGTATTATTGAACGAGCATTAATTCTCAATTATTGCTGCGTTTGCACTGTGACCACTGGACCGCTATAAACTGGTGATTTCTCAATAAAATTACTGTTATCACAAAAGCTAAATAGCCGACTTGCAAAATGTTTGCTTGCTTCTAACAAAGGAGAAGATATTTCCTTATTCTATCGACATGGTAATATCAGTAATTAATTAAATTAGTTTGAAACTACAATAATACTCATCTTACCATAAAGAGTTAAAGACATTCTTAAGTAGGTAAAGCCTTTTATTTTTTATATACTTCTACATTGCAAAAAGTGGTTTGTTAGTCCATAGTCGATATTTGCTAGAAAACTTATTGAATAATTGTTAGTTACTTAAAATTTGTGGATATGGACCCCTTCTTGGGTGAAGGCCTCCTCTATCTTCTTCCACGAGTCTCACTCTCTACCGAGCCTCAACTGGCTGAATCATTACTACAGGTATCATTAATGTGATTAAAATGAAGTGAGAGTACAAAGCTATGTTAACTCCCTTCGTAGAATGCGTAATTATTAGAAAAACAATTTTCTTGATAGAGATCCTATACCGGCTATGACAACCGCCATGCGCCGCCGCCTGTATTGCCAGTCAACGCAGGGAAAATGGCCGCAAGTTTTTGTTGATAATCATTCATTCTAATAAGGAAAATACCCAGTTAGCAGTACCTGCTTAATGGCCTTGTAGTTTACTGTAGTTGAATCTGTGAGGGCTGTGAGTTGAACATTAGAATGTCGCACAGAAGATCCGGGTAGTAAAATTATTAGTACATTTTTTATGATTATGAATTCAAATCACTTGCTTCTATAAAATAATAAACTTGAGGAAACATAACAAGGATCTCCAAAGAAGTCTGCCAGCACTCGCTTAGCTCGTTAGCTTTGCTGAAAGTTGAAGGAGCAGATTCCATGGGACTCCCGTGCTTGATATTGGTAATGATTTTAAAATTTTAATGTAGTAATTCGAAGCGTCGCGTCGTCCATATTAAATGTAGATATTATGCCATATTATGAAGTGTTTGCTAAGATAGGAAACTTCGGATGTGGTTTCTACCGTTAGTGGCTAAAACATTATGAGCACTTCCATACTCCGGTTAAAGGAGACTTAACCAACTTCAGAGCTTCTCAACCTTATAGATAGAAAACATGTTAGTAAGCCACTCTATCATTTCTTCTTTACCATCGATCACCATTGGATTGCTTTATTAAATCTGGATAATAAATATCGTAGCGGAATTGCTTCAATAAATCAAAATGCCGGCAGCTGCGATGCAATTTCCACAACCACCTCCCCCCCCCCCCCCCCTCCCCGCAGCACCCCGCTGTGACCGGTGGCAGGCAGGTCACGGTCAGATTTATTTAAACATTCCTGAGCTAGTAATGCGAATATCATAGTATTTGTCTCCGCAAAAAAGATTTAATGCATGTAAAATAAAAATGTGATTCTCCAGCACTAGCATTCACCGTGTCATCCAGCCGTTTTCTAAACCTAACTATTCAGCTGCGTCTGTTAAGACCGGCAATTCATTGGTGATTTCTTTGGACTTGTTTACTCGTTCTTCGGCTACTTACATGAAAAGCCTCATGTGACGTCATCGCGTCATCAGTTACAGTATTGTAAGTCATGAAGTATGTAAGAGCGGTCCATGTTGTGTTGTCCACAGACCAGTACGCCCTGGACAGCGAGTACATCAAGCGGTACCTGGGCGAGCTGACGCCCATGCAGGAGTCCCGCCTGCTGCAGCTGCGGAAGTGGATCGCTGACTTGCAGAAGGGCAAGGTAAGAGAGAACTGATCTGATGGATCCTCTTTACGCGGAAGAAGGCAGGTAACAGTGATAAATTTCAAGTAGTATGTGGTAGTATGTCGACAGTCGGCAACGTGTTGCGGCTGCCTCTGATGTACACAGGATATGTAGGACGGCACATCATCATCTGTACATTTTCTGCTGCTATGAAATATACCATGTATTAAATATGAAATGGTAGAAAAATATTCCTACATTTACTCGTATAAAATTTAACGCAGGTGACACTAAATCTCTATAGACTGGGATTTTCTTGTCAACTATGTTATATTAGTGTCACAAGCTATGTCTTACTTCCATTTCTCTCTCAACTCTTTGTATGTAAATAATTCATGTTTTAATGCTTGTTGAGCGTAGGTGTAAACATTTATTGTGTTGTACGATTGTACGTTGCTGTTATCATAACCTTGTGAGAGTCATTTCCCGCCAAATTCCGGCAAACATCGCGATGATGATGAGTGACGGGCGTCGAGATATCGCCCAGAAGTGGGATTACTGCGCAGCAATTATTATTATATTGTGTGCGAAAAAAGATAAAACAATCGGCAGATGTTGTAGTTATAAATTATAGTTTGTATATTCACAAAATCCTTATAAAAGTCGCGATGGATGTTGGTGGTGGATATTAAGTACATAATAATTGGTAATAGCAACTTATTTTTAGTACAGAGTAGTAGAGTAGTATTAACCTAACCCACACAGAGTACTTAATCACTACGTCTAACCTAACTTTCACTAGCAGACATAAATTGCAGACGTGTCTACAGTTGGCTATGACCAGCTCTCTGATCAGAGCCTCTAGATAAAACTGTTTTCTGTGCGTTCACGCCAAAAGCTGCCTTCAAAATATCCATACATTTCCATAAATGTCTTTAGCGGCGGAAAGATGAGCACGTGACTTTTCCGCACCAAATATCATTCCCATGTATTGTAAAAGCAGATGGCGTGAAGCTTACAGGGTCTCTTGTCCTTTGCCCGACTACCAGTTGACAAGAAACCTGTTCCATGTCCCCAGGTGCCAAGCGACACGACCCTGCTCCGATTCCTGCGCGCTCGCGACTTCCACGTGGAGAAGGCGCGCGAGATGCTGTCCCAGTCGCTGATGTGGCGCAAGAAGCACCAGGTGGACCGCATCCTCTCCGAGTACGAGACGCCAGACGTCGTCAAGCAGTACTTCCCCGGCGGATGGCATCATCATGACAAAGGTTGGATAATTTGTGGAACCATCTTCATTGAACATATTCCAAGGTCATACTGGAGTTTCCAGACAAATTACTAGTGAAAAATTTAGAAAATTTTATTTGAAATTATGGAGAGTCTTCAAACAATACTAAACTAACTTAATTTAATACTATTAGTAAAAAATAACGCGACTAAAAATGTTTTCAAAAGTACGATGTTGTCCGTGACATACTCATTTTAACTTGATTCATTTAATTTTAAATTGATTTGTCGAGAAGGTTATTGCATTTACATTCAAAATATGCAAAATACATGCTACAATGAACTGTAGTGTTTCATAAGTGTAGTATTTGTACCTATATGCAAGTAGAATTAACTAAAGTATCATCAATAGTACCACATGGTCTAGATATATCCGTTACATTCCTCTTACTAATTTGTTTTTAACTTACTAATTAGGGAACCCAATAGCTGTTTCTTAATTATGTGAGTAATTAAAGAACAGTAAATAATTTTTATAAAAAAGTGTCTTAATTGACTGTCCAAACAACGATGGTTTGTAACGTAGGTAAGATTTAAACCACTGATGTTCCAGACGGCCGGCCGCTCTACATCCTGCGCCTGGGCCAGATGGACGTCAAGGGATTGCTCAAGTCTATTGGCGAAGACGGGCTGCTCAAGCTGGTGGGTATTTGGTATCGGTAAACCTAGTTAACTCAAGCCTTGGCCTTCAGGCTAAGATTAGATGTTTTCTTAAATCATACCAATTAAATTTGTGAACTTAAATACTCTTAAAATAAGGGTTATTATTAAAAAACAAATTATGAAATACTTTATACTAAAACTTAAAAAACCTCAAAGGTAATTCTGTAAGTAAGTGTTATTGTTGCGTTGTGTATTGTTTATTTATGTGTGAATGTGAATGGGCAGTTTGTTCTTCAATTTGCCTTGTTTTCAATTTCAACGACAGTACGGCCGACGAAGGTTGTGCAGTAACATAACATTCGGCAAAGATCGGTACGCGGTATTATGTCTCAGTCACACGTTAGCATTGTGTGTCGTGTTCCTGTCGCTATCTCTGTCTTACGAGCGCTAAAGTTCGCAGAGCCTATGTTCAGACTCGCCAAGATACGTCGGCGGTACTGTACTGTCGAATAGTCGAATAGTCGAATGTTTAATTTGGGCCCCAACTCTAGAGTCACTAACGGTTACTTTAATCGCTCCTAAGTAAAGAATCACCGTACAAATTCTGTGCTAAGGAGCGATTTAAGTAACTGTTAGTGACTCTGAGTTGGGGCGTAAGTCGCACAAAACAGCGAGTACGTATAACTTGACCGCTTGTCGTCCCCAGACGCTTCACGTGTGCGAGGAAGGCCTGAAGCTGCTGGAAGAGGCCACGCGCTCCTCCGCGCACGCGGTGCAGGCGTGGTGCCTGCTGGTGGACCTGGACGGGCTCAACATGCGGCACCTGTGGCGGCCCGGCGTGCGCGCGCTGCTGCGCATCATCCAGAGCGTGGAAGCCAACTACCCGGAGACCATGGGGCGCGTGCTGATCGTGAGGGCGCCGCGGGTGTTCCCCATATTGTGGACTATTGTTAGCACTTTTATTGGTGAGTGGACTGGACTGGATACAGGGTCTTTTTTAATCGACTTCAAAAAAAGGGAGGAAGTTCTCAATTCAACTGTATTTTTTTATGTTTGTTATCTCAAAACTTTGGACTGGGTGAACCGATTTTAATGATTCTTTTTTTAATCGAAAGCAGGTGCTTGTCATGTGGTCCCACATAAATTTGAACGAGATCTGATAAATACTTTTTGAGTAATATTGAAGTCTGTAATTTTTTGTTAGTAAAATTTAGATTATTACTTAAAATAAGTTAATGCTTGACCACAATCTACCTGATGGTACGTGGAGATGTGATCCATGGTGAGCGCGCTAACTTAGTAATAGCCTATTCACTCGTTTCGTGAAGATATTAACGTAAAAGAAAATAAAAATGGTTCTTATATAAAGGCAGTGAAATATTGTCTATTTGTACGTATTGCGTATGTTCCGATAAAATATAGTACCTAATATGTAACATTTTCAATTGAGCTATTCTAATGTCTTACTTATTGCTTTTCAATAAAGTTATAAGTTGCATGAAGGCTCCACAGTTGTGTCTGACTACTAATAAAACACGTTTTTGCTGTATATTAAGTATATTTACTGTTAAAGTATGGGTTTATTCCTCGAGACCTTTTTTGTTGCGCAAAGGGTCAATGTAACACAGTAGCTTGTATACTTTTTATTTCATAAATAAATCGTATTTTGTTTGTTCTTAACTCTCAGAACAATACATCATAACATCATAAACACTTACTTCTATTTATTTTCTCTATTAATATTACACTTGTTATTGTTTGATTTATAATTGACGAGTCGTGAATCGTGATGTCGCACTCCAGATGAGAACACCCGGAGCAAGTTCCTGTTCTACGGCGGCAAGGACTACCTGCAGCCGGGCGGGCTGCTCGACTACATCCCCAAGGACCTGATCCCCGACTTCCTGGGGGGACCCTGCAAGGTACCACTCTTGGCCCTAATTTGTTTTCATTTACTTACACTTGTTTGTTGATTGACTAGGTTCTGGGTAGTAAACAGAACATAAAAACGCAATTTAATTGTTGTATTATGTTTATTACTGAGGAAAATTATAATGTTTTACATTTAAAAGACTGGTCAGGTTAATTGAGGTTATTTGACTTTGATCTTCAAAAATTTTGAGACTAAATTCTGACTGAATTCGGATGAGTTGAGACAGAGCGATATGAAGTGACTTTATATGTAGCATATTACGGTGGTAAAACGACCAATGAGGTACATAAGAAAATAAAATTAACATATTCAAATTTTAATCGTAGAGATTACGTTTAAATTATTTTACACTAAATGGAGTTGAATTTTAGTTTGTACTTGACATATAAATTAATATTATTCACTTTTTCTATTGATGTATGTTTTCTGGTAACTGCGGCAGTCGGACATAGTAGACGCGTGGTCGCCCGTGCCGCACGGCTATTACCATGAAGTATGACTACACGTTACTTCACTATAACTGCACTGTACTGTGTCGCCGGCGAACTGTCTGTGCTCTGTGCTCAACTATATCATGTGCTGTTGTTTGTCTGTCCGCCACTCGCCGCCAGGTCACTACAACTCTTCGCTTGCTTGTATGGCACGTCGGGGAAATTCCCACTAAATTACATTGCAGTTTGTCATTACAACCTTTAGCAAAAAGTTTGTTCAATAGGTCATGGTTGATTTACTGTTAAAGAATTCTTTTGGTCATCAAAGATCATAAGATCTCCGTCATATTGTATATCGATACAACTCAAGCGTCTGTCTTTCAAATCATTTTAGAACTTTTTACAAGAAAATTCTTTTTTCATTTCTGTATGTCCATTTCAAACGCAACAACAAGACTTTAATTTTAATGCGTTAATGTTTAACTTCAGTAATATCTACTCGAGTTTAGCCAAATAACAACTTATTTTCCCCGATGTCCCAGAATAAACTATGGTAAGCTGTACAAACACTTAAATACAGTTTTAACTTCTATGTAGTTTACAATTTATTTAATTTTCTTTCCTATTGAGGTAAATACTGTGTAATGTCGACTCGACCTCATCATACCTCAGCATCATCCCACAAACATTATTTATCATTGTAAGTGTCTCAATATTGTCTTGCAATGTCCACGTAACACGTAACGAACGCTATGCATTCCCTGTGATACTGTTATACTGTGATACTAATTCACACTTATAAGTTGTAACAGAATAATGTCGTATCGAATATCATCGGCAATTGTAAACTCGGATTTCACAAACATAACTCACTCATATCGTTTATATTTACTTGTAACAGTAGCTTGTATTGTATATGAGATGAATATACAATTATCTTTGTATTGATGTGTTAAAAAGTAAAAAGTGGCGTGGTCTACCAACAGGACCAGCTTAAAGGCATTGTCTTCTTATTTTTCCGGCCTAGCATAATACCATCTATATTCCACTACAACAATAATCTGATCCAAGCAGCGACGTTCACAAAGCGCGTTCTTAGGTGCAGCGCAGACGGCACACTGTCTGTGACGCTCTTTTAAGTCTGTGAAAATAGATCCTTTGCAATTATATGCAGTAACGCATACGACGCGCAATAAGTGCGGCGTACACAAAATACGTGTAATTCGGGCAGACCGCGCCGCCCCGCGTCGCGCAGCTGCGCGACGGGGCACAAATGGTGCACGGGGCACAAATGGTGTGCGAAAGAAATACAACGTTTGCTTCAACACGCGCTAACGCAGACGGTGCACACTTTAATCTGCAATCTGCATTCGTTAGTGGTGGGCGTAACGTAGGTATGCGATATAAGCATGGCGCCAGAGATCGATTGAAATACAAAACAGACCAGCACTTCCTCATTGTTGTTTCCGAATGAGTCAAAGCTGGTCTTAAAATAGATAACAGTTCATTAAATGTTGTAACAGATATTTTATAGAATTTGAAAAATTTATCCGGATATTGTTTCAGAATTGAATGTTTAATATGGAACTGTCCTTTCAGTACAATAGCTGCAAAAGCTGGTAGATTAAAAAATGACGTGCATAAGTGTATCAGTGATACCTATATGAATAAAAGATTTTGATTTGATTTGATTTGAGTAATCTCTCCGAAAGTATAGAATGTACCCAAAATTCTCTATTTCTTCTTTTTTTCTGTACTTCAAGTACAAAATAATGCATCGCGATATCTGCGTGATTTCCATAGCGTGTACGTCACTACAGTTCTGCTGACAGAATGATCGAAGGTGTGCGTCGTGTGCTTTGAGTCTACGAAAAATCCGAGACAGACGCGAAAAATGCGCTGCACCTTAGTTATCCTCCATCTCCACAAGCCGTTCGGTGAGAGATCACAGGTGTTAATATGTAACAATTCAAGCTGTCTATTCATTTTATACGTCGATATTTCCACGCAGTTTCAGTAGTACCCGTATCGTCAAATGTGTTCACTTTACGATGATTCTTGGTATTCTTGCGCCATTTCTTCTCCTCCATGAGGAGATCCTTTCCGAAACAGTCGTAGATTAAAAAAATTACGTGCATCAGTGGATCAGTCATATAGAATAGAATAGAATAGAATAGAAAAACTTTATTCTGCCAGTTTCCACAACAAGTTAGATTAAAATTATGTACTGCTTAAAACAAAACAAATCAAAAGGAAATAAACTATGTTATGATACATGGCAAAAAAGGAACACACTCAGCTTTAGTTGTTGCGGAATGCCCCAACCGCTGGTTTTCAGTGTGCCCTGTTTTTATCATGTAGTATGTCATATCTATATGAAGTAACGGTTTAGAATTTAGACAAAATGATGTGTAGTGTCATTAGTCAGTATTCAGTAGTGATGGGTGTTGATGTGTTGGTGTTCGCAGAGCTTCGTGCACGAGGGCGGGCTGGTGCCGAAGAACCTGTACGTGAGCGGCGCCTTCACCGAGCGCGACGGCGACCCGCTCAACGAGGACACCATCTACCGCTCCGTCAGCCTCGCCAAGGGACAGGTGACTCCATACTCCATACCGTCCTTAGCTTAGGTCACGACTTTGCTACGACATCGCTTTTATAAGTTACCCGGATCAATTCCTCGAGAAAAGGGGCTATGGAATTTGGTAATTCCGAATGAATTTTTCAAGTGGGCATGGTGGCTAAATAGGAATAGATAAAAATGCTCAGAGTTTCGGGGCCGTTTTTGATGAAAACTAAAACTGCATCATTACATTTTTGAAAAATTAATATTCCCAGCCAGGAATCGAACCCGTTGATTTTGAAAACGAAAACGCACCCTGTATTCCCTTGCTAACAAGGAGCTAACAATTCTGATAAGTAATGTATGTGTTTTAAACGCTTCTACTTAGCTTACCCTGTTAAGGTTTAGCCGGTAGAAAACTTATTTAGTTAAAAATGAGCTCTTACCTTAAAGCCATAAAGTTGATAATCATTTATTCATGCACTGCCGCAGGTGCACGAGGTGATCGTGGTGAACCGCGACCCGCAGAGCGTGCTGACGTGGGACTTCGACGTGCTGCGGCACGACATCGCGTTCACCGTGTACCGCTGCGAGCTGCCGGAGCCGCCGGAGCCGCGCGACGCGCCGGACGGGCCGGACGGGCCGGACGCGCCGGACGCGGACGAGGGCCGCTCCGTGCTGTCCGTGCTGGCGGGCGGCCGCGAGGGGCAGCACTACCACCGCGTCGAGCCCACGCTCGTCTGCCACGACGGGGAGAGCATACAGGTGAGACGTGTTCACATACAGGGACTACAGACACTACAGAGTACTTACGAGGTTAAAAAATACCGCTAAACACTCACAGCCTCACACTAGGATTCCCTGTGTCGTGTCGTGGGTGCCATGGACAACACTATTGGAACGAAGTTCCTTATCGCGCGTTGCGAAAGGGAGCTAGGCGGAAAATTTGGTAACGACACTTTTTGCCGTCGTAGTTTTTTTACATAGAAAGCAAGCCATATAGTATAGCAAAAACATGCAAGTGAGTGTGCCAAAACAAATTCACGAAATTTAAATGCCTTAGATTTGTTTTGGCACACTTGCTGCATGTTTTTGCTATCCTAGTACTGACTGCAAGGAACTTCGTTCCATCCGGGTGTCCCTTGACACCTCTCAAGTTTTTTTTTATTTTTTTTTACGGATTACTATTAAAAAACTGTGTGGGATTTCTGTTTGACATATCTATCTGTACTAATATTATAACGCTGAAAAGTTTGTTTGGTTGAACGCGCTAATCTCTGCCTGATTGTCTCTCTGTATGTATGTATGTCATTGTATTCGTCTAAAACATTTTCTTTAAATCAGCCGGAAATTAGTGATTTTAAAGCCCACTAGCACCTATCCGATTTGAACGTTTTAACATCCAACGGCATCGGGTAGCATACCGATAGAATGAAGCTATGAAGCTGTAACAATGTGCCCCAGGGGTCGCACGTGATGGCGGAGTGCGGCAGCTACGTGCTGCAGTGGCGCTGCGAGCTGCTGGACAGCGCGCACCGCGCCGCGCAGCTCGTCTACTTCCACGAGACGCTCGCCAGCCACCACTACAGGTACAGGTGACACACACACACACACACACACACACACACACACACACACACACACACACGAGTATTGTAGCTTATTGCAATACATGGGGTTTTCGAAATGCACGCGAGTGTACCAATTTATTGGCGAACCTGACTTATTATTTGTTAATGTTAAGCCGGTTCCCTATTTTCTACTAGAAATCTTGTTACTATTAAAAAGGTATTAATGTATTAAATAAAACCTTTTCTATTATGATCTATTGAGGAAATACTAAAAAGATTACCCATGTTTTAGGCCGCTTTTGTATTTTTTATTTTGCTTTTATGAATTTTAATTTTAGAAAAGGAAATTATTATCTAGCCCCATTGCCTCATCCATTGTTAGCGAGACCTTCCGTCCATCGCAGTAATTCCTTGTTACATACTGAATGTCTGATGTTCGACTTGACCTTGCATTAATAACAAGCATTTGTCTCGGACTCGACAAAAATGTCTAGCTCGAACCCATCAATGGCCCACTATAAATATTGAGCACAGGTCTCTGACGTTGGTTGAGAAAAAATGTCTAAAAGTAGTTACTTCTAGGGGCTCGATGTCGAGCCTGCAGTCGGGCGCCAGCGGGTTCTCGTGCCTCAGCGGCAAGTCGGGCAGCTCGTGCCCCTCGCGGTGATCGCAGCCGCCGCCGCCCGAGCCGCAGCCGCACCAGCCGCAGCCGCACCACGCAGAGATCATGACTCTTGACAATGCGCTGTAGACACCGTGACATGTGTGCGTCGGGCTTGGCTGCCTCCTCCCGCGGTACGTCCGGGACGTACGTGGCGGTACGTGAACTTTGCGCTTCGCCTACTTTACTTAGTGAATCACTTAGATCTGACCTACGGAGCGCCTGCACCGGTGACGACCGGACGTAAATGTTAGTGTATTGTGACTTGGATAGGACGAATGAAATCGAGTATTACGTCTACTGGGTCTTTCTGTCGAAAGGCGACTTTAGGAGCATTTGACGTTTTCGAATGACTAACAATCTAGCACCTAGCTAAATGCCATAACGTCTCAGCTGGAATTGAGACGTCACGTAGGGGCTGACCGTATGTTGGTTACGCACGCTGTATGTAGCGACAAGTATATATTAATGTCCGCTAGGTAAATAATTATTGTTTAGTTATACACTAGAGATAAAAATGCCAAAGAATTGTTAAAAATTCTGAATTCAAAACATATTTTTTATGACAATAGAGAATAAAATACTTAAGTCGGTACCTTAAAACAAAAATGTTCCATAGTTATATATTTAGTATATCGTATATACATGTTGTGTATAACACGGTAGACTGTAGATCATTAGAGAATGGAGTACTAGCTTACAATATTTTTGTAGCTTCATAGTGTAGGAATTGACTACCTACTGTAGTGTACGGCGCACTGACGCACCGCACGATTAAATAACATGGAAGAAATAGCATAGAATACCTAAAATTTCTTGTTATTAAACGTATTTGTTGAAGAAAGTGTTATGCATAAATATGTGTTTGTTGACTGCTGTAATTAACTAACAAGTAATATTGACTTGACTGTCACAGTTTCAATGTACCATAATTCGCTGTGTCAAAGCAATTATTTTACTGCGATTAAAAATTGATTAGCAAACGCAGCTTGGACACGTGACAAGCTGGCTGATGTCGTTACTGAATATTTTTAACCGACTTCAAAAAAGGAGGAGGTATTTAATTCGACTGTATTTTTATGTTTGTTACCTCAGAATTTTCGACTGGGGGAACCGATTTTGATGATTCTTTTTTTAATCGAAAGCTGGTGCTTGTCATGTGGTGGTGGTTAAATTTGAGCTAGATTGGACGAGTAATTTTTGAGTTATTTTGAAGTCGGTTATTTTTTTTCTTGGTAAATTTCAGATTATGAAGACGTAGCTATCCTGTCTTTTAACTGTTATTGAAAGCAGAGAATATTAAAGTTTAACCAATTCGTAGTTGTGCGCAATGGAATTTATAGGATGTTATCATGGTAATAAAATTATGTCGCCGCTCAATAGAGTAGGTCAATGCAAACATGAAATGTATGAGTTTAGCTTAAAGTCTATTTTTGATTAAGTAGCGAATAACTTATAGGTAAGCTGTAGAACGTTGTTAGTTACTCGTAGATTGCAGAACTCTTCACGTAGCGCGTAGGTTCATACGATGACTGTATTTTATATACTTGTAAACTTGAAGCACCCAATGCAATCAAGGAATTGACTTTTCTGCGAGTAATTTTTAACAAGACCTGATAATAAGAATCTCTTATAGGGAAGTTAACAAAATTCCGATAGCCAAAAGTATTTTGATGTTTGTTAAGAATAAGGGACTACAAATACGATGGGTACAAAAAAGTTGTGTAAGGAATGACGTTGCAGGCCGGGAGCGAATACAATACGTACAAACATCGAGCACATAATGTGCTCGATGCGTACAAACATGACTATATATATTGCGAAGTTGATAGCGGACTATAGATAATAAATATATTATTTTTATATTTGGATCACTGTGAGGAAAAATTTAGCTCAAAGCTCAATGTTTTAACTCGTTTGCAAGATCCCGGCCTAACGGTAAAGCTGTGAGCACACAGTAATAATAAAATTGTTAAATGTTGTGTGTTCATAGTTTTTGTGGCAACAACGCGTACATTTGAGCGGTTAATGGGTCAACACATTCACTTCCTCTAGTTATGTACTTTATCAATATAATATTTTGGGATGGTTTGTCGGAAAAAAAATGTGTGAATTTACGTATGGAATGTATTCTTTCTTCAATTAAATTTTACAATTTTATTATTCCCATATTGATGTCAGAACTTATATATATTTGGATTTTTAAACATTTCCCGCGCAAATGTTCGCCACAGATTACGTATAGGACGTAAAGGAGGTATCTCAATATTTGAGGATGTACATACACATATTCTGCCAATGCTGTGGAACAGAGAATGTGCATATTTTTTCAAAAAAAAAAAATCAAATGTATTGTATATAGCTTTCTAGTATGATAGTACCATATATTTAGTCTTGAAACTGTAATACCATTATTTAAATACTTATTGTATCCACATATTAACGGCGGACGCTGTCGCCCTGTCAAAGAGAAATTTTTTTTTGTGTATTTTTTATTTGCACTTTAGATCAAACTAAAAAAAACCAATGCATTATGTGTAATGCTGACAGAAGTAAAAACTTGAACAATTACGTGTGTATTTTTTGAATCGTCAGGAAATATTTTATTGTACAAGAAATACTTTTAAATGAAGTGTTTTTAACCGACTTCAAAAAAGGAGGAGGTATTCAATTCGATGTATTTTTTTTGGGTGAACCGATTTTGATGATTCTTTTTTTAATCGAAACCTAGTGCTCGCCATATGGTCCCACTTAAATTTGAGTGAGATCTGACGAGTAGTTTTTGAGTTATCCCTAATTTTGAAGTTGGTTATTTTTTGTCAAAAATTATTTATTCATAATTTTTAATCATAATTTTTAGTGAATGGTTTTTGGTGAATGGTATATATAAACTACAATCTTGATATTAATACGAGCTGTAAATTAAGCAACTATAGTTCTGTGCGTCTCTCAGAGATGGCGCCACAGGTACCTGTCGATTAAAAAGATGACAGTGTCGCGATTTCATTGGTTTTATCCCACTTCAAAAACGCCCAACGCACCTTAAGAAGTTTTCACTTCAAAAAGAACGGTTGTTTTTGGTTTGATTTTAATGGTTTTAATGCAATCAAATGTTATAATTAAGTAGTTAAATTCAATAATTTACTTAACTTACAATAAATTCAATAGTTTAATTAAATAATCGTATGTTTCATTTATTTTGAAATAGAGGTTTAGATGAAATTTGGTTGTAAAGAAAGATGGTTAGAAAACAATTGTTGTTGAGTACAGTAGTTACTATATAATCAAATATAAAATTATTCGGAGAAGTGTTCACTAAAGTTAACTTCAAAGAACACTGTTTAAGTTAATAATATAATTATTATGAGAAGATTCATGTTGTTATTGCAAGGTAGATCTAGGCTTACTATTAGCCAGAGCAATTTCTGGAACACGGGATGTCATTGCTCAACCGTTTTGTTTCTGCGCAAACTCAGCTAGGCGAGCAATGTCAGAGTTCAGACACACCCAAAATGACACTCACTATCTGTGTGACTTAATATTATTATTCTGTCCAGCGCTTGGGAAATGGAATAAGTCTCTGGTATTTTTTGTATATTTTTTATAACTTTGTTGCGACGATATTTTCTGGAGTGTAATGTTGTATTAAAACCTTATTATGTATTTAATAACACTAATCATGAAGTTGTTTACAATAAATACTCGAACTGGCCACCACGCCGCAGAATTGTACATAGAGTAGTCTAATAGATCATGTAAAGCCCAATGCATACGTAACGGGTTTTTTCCCATACGGGACTGGACGTGAAGTTTTGGAAAAATCGTTTCATAGAAAATGTATACGAAAGTGCATACGCAGCGGAATCCCGTACGGAACGTGGCCCGTACGGGACGGGGAAAACATCGTCGGCGTTTGTTTTTCCCGTCCCGTACGGGAAAAATTCCGTTACGTATGCATTGGACTTAAATGTGTACGAATATGGCATAAGTACGTGTATTGTGATATCCTTGAGAATGTTAAGAATCTGTTACGGTCTCCAGTCTCAATGGCTAGCCAGGACCCAGGCACGGCTGTATGTTAGGTTTCCCGCTGTTAATACAATATTAAGGATACTATAAATAAAATAGCAAACGCCTCGCCACACAAATCCTAGTAGATACGTATATTTTTACAAGTAATTATCGTGGTTTAAGGATATTTTGCTGGACACTGATACCTAATACAATACATACCTACAACATGCTTTTAATACATAAATTCACGGACTGCCATTTTGCTAATATAATTTTACATTTACAAAACTACGTAAGTGATTAAGATATTTTTCCGATAAGCATTTGTCTTTCAATTTCTTCAGTGTTGTGATTGCAATGAGCAATTATGGATAGAGTAATCAAATAATTATTTACGAACTTAGCTTAAGTAATGGAGTTGGTCCTATGAAACGTTATTTAAATAGATATATCTATGTTAAGAAAATAACTAATTCACATTAGTAGAATTTATTGACTATTAAAATAAAATGTAATTAAAAACTTTGTGTTTTATTAACTACTGGCCGTTACGCGGTGTGTTGTGTTGTGTACTATGTTATATTGAGATTAGCTCGGCAAATGTCTAGATTTGTCTTTTTTTTTGTGAATAAGTCTGGCTTTTAGATTTGTCTTTTTTTTAGAGAAGCGTCACTTTTGAAATGGCCGAGCAAGTCTAAGGGCGCTCGGACAATTTTTTTTGTAACTAATGCTCCGGGCATTTTGTATGTTCTTTATGTAAATAATTACAATTCGGAATAATCCGAGAAACGAGAAACTCGCCACCCGATGGTAACTGCTCATCATCACCCATAGACATCACGATTATCTAGTCGCCTTGCTTCCGTAATATGTATTACATATTATCATAGGGAATTAACCAATTAGGATTTTTTTATAATTATGTTGATAAAAAACAACAAAAATCGTTAACTTGGCTAAGGGGAAATATGCCTTAGTCAACTTGCAATGATATACGACAAACTTCCAGCGCAGTGTATGCGCCATTTGCTTATTCCAGACAACTTGGGTCACACGTCGGTTTCAATACTTGGCCAATCCCACAGCCCACAGGCTAACAGTAGGTACCTGGTACTCCATACATACATTTAATACTGCTAACAATGGCAACGGATGGCAGTTACGACTTTTACCCAGTTTCGCAATCATACAGATTGTTTACGACAAAACCGTAACCAATTCCATAAAACATTACAGCCGAAAGCTCGATAAGAGGCCCCGTTTCACAACACCGAGTACCGACCGCGCGACCGGCTATCGAGCCTCGCTTCGATTAGCCGCGCTAGCGCATAGCGCTCCAATCGGCAAACCAACTTCCATTTATTACCAAACGAATGGTTTCTTTTTCTAGTTACAATCTTTTATGGCACCGATAAGCGCGGGACAATTTTCCGCCATGGCAACATGGTTTTTACGACGCGGCGCGGGAACAGATTAAACATTATCACAGGGACGAGAAATTAATGTGATTGGGAACCTAATTATAAACATGATTGCATTTCATTGATTGTGGGTAAGACCTTATGTTTTATGGGTTTGATTAGAAGTAGACATTATTATACATAGATACTACATACATACATATTACCTAGCAATGCAGCTACCCGGTGATCGTATGACAACCTATCGTTTCCAATTTGGCGAACTAACTTATATACTTCTATTGGACTAACTTAAAGCTTAAGAAATATTACATGTAGATATCCAGATACTGTTGATATCCGTCATGCAGACCCACTACACTAAACTCACTAATGCCGTTGTAAAGTGTTGACTGATTTTGGTAATATAATGCCCTAAAATGGTGTATGGTAATTCATAGTAATATTTTATAAAACACCTACTGGTGTGGTGACAGTGCTGATACAGCTGTTCGTCTCGATTCGCCGATACGAGTGTGACCTGAATACTGGCTTAGAAAGTTCGAATAAGCGTTTTGTTAAATCATTATAAGTACTGTTATTTATTTCTTCTGTGGTTAAATTAAAAAATATATTATAGGTATACTCCGGGACACGAGGCAGAGCAAGAAGGTGGTAGGAATGTTGATCTATGATTTTTTCGAACCGGGGCAGAAACTTGATAGTGGCGCCCCTCCAGCGTTCGAGATAAATTAGATAGTTTAAAAAATCACAAATAAATAATAGTTGGCATTTTTCGTGACTGGGACAACCAGGCTTCCTTATGCTAACAAGTTTATTTTTTATTTTTAATCATACGTATACCTACTATATTATGATTTTGGCGCCCCCTGAAACTGCCGCCCGGAGCGGCACGTTACCGAACGTTACCGGCACGACATTGGGGTCAGTATTCTAGGTCACCCCAATACAGACAATAAATAATAGTTTAACGTACGCCCCCCGACGCGTTGGACTGACGCTGGATTCAGAAGGTTCGAAAGCTGTAGAGTTGTGTATATTTAGAGGAGGCCTCTGTCCAGCAGTTGACTTGTAAGTTACAAGCTGTAACGAGGAAGTAGGTAAGTATATTGTTAGTATAGTGCCCCAATTTAGATTCACTAATGGTTTCTTAAATCGTTAGGTACATACTTAGTAGTTAGTAGGTACATAATTTGTATGGTGATTCTATACTAAGGAACGATAAAAGTAACCCTTAGTGACTCTGAGTTGGCGCCACTTGGGGCGTACATAAGTGTATTTAGTTTTGAGGAAATATTTTTTATGAAAAGTTTACTGGACGGCGGCGCTGTAGATTAGCTAGTTATTATATACTTAGTAACTTGTAATTACAATGTCAGTACTTTATACTCGTACAATGTAAAGAAATGAGAGAAACGAAAGATTAGTTCGGTTCGGTACGGACATCTTTACTGTGTCTTTACGGCGACAGTACTTCCGGTTACTACATCTCAAACTTACAACTAATGACGTGTCTTGAGCCCCTCACATAGTTCCAAAGGCAAAGAAGCAGACAAGTCACAAGCTTCTAAAATGGCTCGCCGACAGCCAGCTGAAGAGCTTCATTGAAAAGATAGAGAGCAAGTAAGACTTTCTGAAAGATGGGACGGAGCCAGAATAATATGCCAGAAAAAGGGAGCAAAACTGAAACTAAAAAGTGCTGACGATCCACCTGATGGTAAGTGGCTATCGTCGCCCATGAACATCAGCAACATCAAAGGTATCACTGATGCGTTGCCGGCCAAGAAAGAGAGAAGAAAAAGAAAGAAAGAACTGGCACATAAGCAACCAGTCGGAACACGACGAGTCGTTTGGCGGCTGTCTCATGCTCAAGGGTGGTCGGTGGTAGGCGCTATCCAGGCGAACCCCATGGAGAAATAATAATAGTAAAAATTAATCGAAAAATGATTGAAATCATAAGAACAGCGAATAAGATTATAGAGCCGTTAGATTTCAGACCGTACCTTTATACTCTGTAGTTACCTGAAATCCCCATCAAGGTACTCTGTGTTCAGTATAGTAGGTACCAACACGATTCCTTGGAACAACGTTCCCGCTCATGAAGCGTGTTGGATTCGTTTCATTTCAAAGAATTAATAGAATTTGTATGTTATTCTTACAACTAATAGGCCAGGTACGCTAGCGCTACTGAGTTAAAATGGTACTTAAATTGTTAAATGTACCTATTGAAATGCCGGTAGCCGCGCGGTAGGAGAACATGGAAGAAAGAAGAATGAGGTGGTTGCATTTCAGAAAAGCAGCTAGCCTTACCTGTATCTGAACCATTGTTCAAATAATCATAAATTATTAAAAATCGTCACAGTTATTTCATATCTGCAACAGCGTGGTGACGGTGACGTATGCAGATCTGATCTAGACGGACATTATGAACACGAAATTGTAACTAAGATTAGGAAAAAATACGAAATAAATATTGAAACGTGGTCTCACTCAATTCTGGTAGCCCCCGACCGTCTTCGAAACCAATCCCACATATTCACGTGTACAAAGTTGGCAACGCCGAGTGCGGAGTGAGGTTGAGGCGTGGCGCGAGCCGACACGAGCCGGGGCGAACAAACTAGTGTAGGAACAGTTTGCTCATCCGCTCGGGTCGGCCAACGACGCAGGTTCGACACCGACGACAAATTAACTTTTTGAAAAAAAAATCGTCTTGCAAGACGTAAGGAGCGCGCGCGCGCCCGCCCGACACTAGCGTATGAAAAACTAATGGTGTTTGCGCAAGTGTTTTCAGTAACAATTGTAAGGACTTTTCTACTATTACTTTGGCGATGTCGCAGCTCACAAGCGAAAATGCATATTTTATGAAATGTCAAAGTTTTTTTACTCTTACATCATTCGCGTATTTTACAAAATAATCTGTAGGACCTTTGCGAGTTGGATTAGCTTCCTTAAAAAATACAAGCAATTTCACAT
Source organism: Thymelicus sylvestris (assembly GCA_911387775.1). NCBI lineage: Eukaryota > Metazoa > Arthropoda > Insecta > Lepidoptera > Hesperiidae > Thymelicus > Thymelicus sylvestris. The sequence continues at coordinate 15,791,346 of OU426899.1, read as the reverse complement.
TTTCTTATGTGACTTAACAAACTGGCTTGAGATGTGACAATTAGCAAGTATGTAACTATGTACTTACCCAGCCACTGACCATCTAGTCGCTCAGAAAATATATTATGTAAAACCAAAAACCATAAATTTTGCCTGACATTCTAGAATCTAGGACAGTCTAGGGTGTCCGAATATTACTATCTACTTATTGGAAAAGTGTGGTGGTAGGTATATCTAATTGTCATTATGATGTTTTCGCATGATAATATAGTTAAATAAGGATATGACAGACATAATGCACGTGACGAACGAATCTAGTTCTCCCAACTTACCACGAAAAATAATTGCAGCAATAATGTTATTGTACGTCTAAAACCTTGCAGGTACCTTACTTTACAAGCTTGTACTTTATAAGCAGGATGCCATACATGCCTTCCTCGTCGCTTCTTAGCGAGCTTTCAAGCCAGGAATGCGTCACACCACTTAAACCTGTTCTAGCTCTAGTAATTCAGACACTGACGTCCGTGCATCACTAAATGTTAATGGACTCACTGAAAATCAGCGCCGTAGCTACCACTGCGGCATTATGCTGAGTGAACTCCATTTTCTGGGCCACTGGACACATGCGAGCGTTACAGGCCAAAGTATTCGGAAATATTTATTTTTGTTTTTCTATTTTTTGTGTCTGTTTATATATTTTTTTTGATATCTTTGTTCGTGTGTGTACCTAAATAGCACAGGAATAAATGTTTTTCTTTCTTTCTTTCTTCATCAGGCATTGTAGTAAATTTTTCCGTACCTACCTAATGGATGGGTTTGCTAAAACTTTTCAAAGGGGTCACTAGGCAGAATTCCCCACATTAAATTAATAAAAATAGATAAATCCTAGTCCTAAACTAGCCCCAGTGCATGCCTAACAAGTACCATTCATCCAAGTTAGATATTTCACGAAAGGTCCTAGTAACGTTGAAACTGGTCGCAGCAGCACATAACACGGGTGGCAGCGACCAGCAACCACCGACCCACATAGCCGATCGCCGTGGCTTTATCAATGTTGATAAACTTAACTACTGCCTCCTAGCTGCGCGCGCGCCGCCGCGCCGCACCACCATTGCACCATGAAATCGGAACGCGCGCCAATAATTAGTAGGCAACCGGTATTCGTGTCAAATATGCTTTTCAATTTACTGCATTTTCATTACTTAGACGTTTGTTAACGAGGCCGCAACGCTAAGCGATAAAGATTCATGATGGCTAGGAGTTGGATTTAATGCGTATTAGCCTTCAAATGCTATGTACCTTGGTACTACCTATAAAGTTTACTATGGTTGATAGTAAATAATGCCATCAGTGATATATTGTACTTGGTAACCTTGTAATGCTTTGCATTCGCATCGCATCTATGAACGCCTGACAAAAAAATGCAAGCAAATTGTAGGTACAGAAATACAATAGTGTAGAATGAGTGTAGGTTTCTGCACTGTAGAAGAGTGTATAGGTTAGTGCTTTAAAAAAAAAAAAAATTCTTTATTGCCACACAAATTCAATGAAATAAACACTTAAATTACTAGTACTCTAAGTTATACATTACTCTAAGTTGTACAATTATTAGTTATATAATACATTAGGTACTAATTACATTATCCCGTTATTGTGGGCAAAGGGGGAGTCTCAGCTTCTGCTAACACGAGAAACCTCATGCAGCGCTGTTTTTCAGACTCTCCCTCTCCCTTAGGCGCCGTTTGGGAGTTAGTCAGTAATCCCCGATCGCCGCTAGGCATTTTTCTTTTATCAAGGGTTCGCTGTATACATTTGTATGTGTGTCTCTGTGTGTGTGTGTGCGTGCGCGCGCGCGTGTTTGTGTGTGTGTGTGTGTGTGTGTTGTGTGTGCGTGTGTGTATAGCGTGTGCATGAATGCTTGTTTTTAGATGTGAGTGAGTGTTTCAACTATTAACGCTTCACACTCATAGCACTTCACAGTTCACTGTGTCGTGGGTGCCATGGACAACACACAACATAGACGTGGACATTCACACCCAGACCGAGAACAGAAATTCAAACTCATCATTCAAATTTCCGCCTCGCTGGGAATCGAACCCAGGACCCTCGGTGCGGCGATCCGGCATGGTAACCATTGCGCAACACGGGTCGTCATCTAAATCTGCAGTTGGGTGTAATGTTGGTAGCATTGAAATAGCCGAAATAGGAGTATAAAATTCAAGTTGTTATATTGAATGTAATGTTTTATATTATCTCGTACCTAATATATATCTCATCAAAAACATAAACTTTATCTAATACTGACCCTGCACTGTAGCCTAGTTGATACTTGATAGCTACCCTGCCTGCGAAGCGATAGGTCCCGGGTTCGATTCTCGGCCGGGGCAGATATTTATGTGATAGATACATATTTGTACTCGGGTCATGGGTGTTATTGTGATGTGTTATTGTTGTTATATGTGTCATCCATGCCACCCGCGACACAGGCAATAACTTACTGCTTAAATATCATTGGTCACAACAACATGTAATTCAAGCTCTACATTTGACTTGGCTAGTTTTCATGTACATGTCAAAGAATTCACAGCACTTATCCTGTCTATTAAAAAATAAATTATGTTAGGTTCATTTATAAAGATGGTGCTAAACACTATATAACTGATGTGCATCTGTAGGGTATACAGAATGATGGTAATGATGACGAGACTCGCAGAGTCGAAGAGTCCCGTCCCGGGAGGGTTGTTGGACGAAACCTGCAGTAATCTGCAATTGTGTACTGAATTTTTTCGTACATATTAATTATAGGCACCGTAAACGGTTGCCCTTATGGGGCTTGAATGAAATGATATGTGAAATCTATCAAAACAATGATGTCCGGTTTTATGCGACTCGCTTTAAATCGTGAAAAGGCATTTTGGGTAACCGCAAAATATTCCCGAAACAATTACAAATTCTACGTTAGATATTTTAATTTTAGTCGTAAAAATATAAAGGAAGAGGAAAGAAAAATGAGAAGACGAAGAAGAAGAAAAATTACCTCCACGACCAGTTTTTTCCATTTCGCTTTGTTTTGTCTCCGACCTCTGGGACTCCGGTTTGAGCATGCGACGTGCTCCGGAAATCTATAGAATCTACAGTCAGATTTAATACGCACAGTAAAAAAGGTAGGTTCATTTTCTGCACCTGCATATAAGTAGGTACTTAATGATAACTTCAGAGTAAACTACGTGTAATGGCTTTAATTTTAGACTAATTACCGATGTTGTTTTCAGTTATAATATTAATACCAACTATAATAATAACATATAGTTACTTATGCATTTCAAATATAGGTCACTTATGCATCTCAAACAGTACCTACATAAATAAAAAAATACATAATTAAGGCCAATACCAATTGCACAATACAGGCATTATTTTTGAAATAGGTGCATTTTAAAGGGCTGCATTGAATCATTTAAACTTCTACGAGTGACCACTGATAATATCAGATTAGCAATGATTTGAATGCAACTTTAATCTGCCGTCTTGTAGTAAATTAGCCGTGAATAATTTTATATTGTAATTATTAGACTTTGAACATACCTAACCTATTAATTTAAATGAGTAAGTGCTGTACTTATACATTAAAGTAGGTAATTGTTAAGATGCTATTAATCTATAATAGAGGTCAGCTGGGGTTGACCACTGGCGGTCGTTTGACGTTTCGTTATCGCACGCAACTACATCTCGATACACAAAATACAAAAATTCTCGAACGGGAATACCGGATACTGTAGCGGGAACTGAGTGCAATATACCCGTCCCTTTCCTTTCTACGACGTTTCGCTACAGACATTCTGATAACCGAGCTCCGTCCTTGTCGCGCCAGTCATGTTGGCTCGCCTGTTGTATATGACTGTAGGTACACGCATCAGTGGTGGTAAACTATTCACTTTTGTATTTTGTGAAGTACGAGTCGCTTTGAATCGGTGTCGTTGTTCCGCGCACGGTCGAAAAATAATCGAGTACGTGAGTTGTACGTTTTGTGAGTGTTGTTGTGAATTTTTTGTCGAAACAGCGTAAAATGATGCGCTTGTGGCCGGAGCGCCAACGGTGGCGCGTGAATGCATTTATTAGATTCCGATAGACTTCGAAAGTTGCTTAGTTTATTTTCTAGTGTCGTAAGTGCCTGCGTGTTTTTATTTATTTTATCGGATCTGATGTGAAAATGGCAAAAGCTCCATATTGCTGTACTGAGGTAAGTTTGCTTTTAAAAGTTTTCTTTTAATGTTTACGATTATGCCAAATATGTATGTACCTATTAAAATTGAAAATAAACTTTATTGTAGGACACGTTTCATCTTTTCATGCAGTTAGTTACATATTGAACAATGTTATTTTCCTTATAAAAATACGTCATTAGTGGAACTATATTTCCTTCCAAGAAATCAGTGGGAGTTTTAAGATGTTATGTTTTCGTTGTGATATCAGTAACGTTTACACCCTGAATAGGTACAAAGGCTTAAAACTTGCCTTTTCCGTTAGAAAGTATTTATTGACTTGACGGAGACACAAAGAACTGGCTTGGACCCAGCGACCAGCGGTGAAGATGTGTCTGCTAATCTATGAGACTATGATGCTAATTTTATAACCAAGTTCCTCTAGTTTCTAAATCGGTATTTTTATATTGCACGAATGTTGGATAACCACTTCTGATGGCTTTCGACACTTGTTATTATTAAGATCTATCTGCCGCAAAAAATATTTTAATTTTTATGCAACTTAGGTAATGCCATCAAATTCTGAATACGAAAGTCAATGACCTCGAATTAAAAATAGTCGCTTAAAAATACATTACAATAATTTTAAAAATAAAGATAAATAGGTACCTACTAATAATATTAATTTAAAATGCAGTTATATTTTTCCTTAAATCGTAATTTTAAAGCGACAGCTTTAAATGAGAGGTCATTGACTTTCCTATTGAGTTTAATGGCATTTTAGTCCGTTGAATGAAATACCTGAAATACTCACGAACTATAAAGAAATGAGCTTTGCCGAAGAGTAGTTAGGTGTCTTTATCTACCAAGTAGCTACCTACTACAAGCACAGAATAGACTGATGATTAATAGAAAAGAAAATTAGAAAATAGATCTACCTACCTATTCTATTGCAGTCGGTGCGGCGCGCGCGGCGGCGCCGCGGCGTAGTCGCGTAAAAATCACCCAAAAACGGGCCACAAAAATATATTGGCCTCCGCAACAAAAATGTGACAAGACAAAAAAATGAAATTCACCAAGTGACCAAGTCCTTAGTGCAATAATGTTTACGTGTTTAGATTGGACTGGACTGGGGAGACACCGGAGACACGTCTTGATAATTTGAGCTTCCATAGGGAAAACGTTTGTAATGGTGGGCATACACGCTACGAGAAATCGTTACGATCAGACTGTACCGTTCGAAGTTCGAACAGTACCAATAAATCGCTACATGTATGTTACAAAACTGCATAGTTTGGTCCGATTTTTAAGACTGTGCAGTCGAACTAAACAGTACGAAAATTTCAATTGATTAACGGAATCGGAAGAACTGTGCCCACTGATCGTAACGTGTATGCGCTCTTTTAGTTTTCGTGTTCAGTTTTGTCGTTAGTCGCAGTTCGGGTGGACGTGCGCTGATAAACTGATACACGTTATTAAATTAATACCTTTATTTTTGAAGGTTTCACTTCTATGACGAGTGAATTGCACACATTTTAACGTCGTCCGTCGAAGCCATCGCTGACACGTGTGCGTCGGCACCGTTTATTGTACCGTCTGATCGTAACGATTTCTCGTAGCGTGTATGGCTTGTATGCCATGTACGATAAATAATTGTACCGCTCGAAGTGTACAGTCTGATCGTAACGATTTCTCGTTGCGTGTAGGTATGCCCACCATAAGGATGTTTGTTACTCTTTCACACAATAAATACTGAACGAATTTTCATGAAATTTAGCACATAGGTAGAACATGACCTGGAATAAGACATAGGGTACTTATTATCCCGGAAAACGCGGGCGAAGCCGAGGGCCGAGCGCTAGTATTAAATATCTATCTATCATACTACTCTATGTAACTACGTATCTTCTGCGAAAGTAGATTCTATTCAATTTCAGCACTTCATCTCAATTGCTCGGTGTTGAAAGTAACACAGCGGCATCCGAGACCCGAATAATGCTAGGCCCAGTTGAAAAACGACAAGTTTGTCTCGCCCTAGGTCCTAAACGAAACCCGCATTCACGTGGACCGCTTTGTGTTGTTAGAATAGGTCGTGGAATGATACCCGCTAGGCCGCTACTCTATAGCTAAATGGTATGAAATACAGGATAGCTGAGATACATGTATATGTATAGGCTCATATACTTATAAAGTTATAAAGGCTTAAATTAAAAATATTTTTTCGCTCAATCTGTTATTGTTGTTGATTCAGTATGAAAAGGGGTAGGTCGGAGCTCTTAAGCTCTTCATGAGATCTGATAACTTGAGTGACTGATGATTTGAGTTTGTGAATCTAGGGATTATTACATTGAATGTTTTAAATCCTAAATTAAATCGTACTAAGAAATCAGTTTGTTATTACTTACTTCTATTTCATAAAAACTCCTCCCCGTTCTCACATCAGTTGAGAATCATGTATGCAGTAATAATAATAACAAATTGCACATGATTAATTATTCCCATTAAATATAACAATAACAAAATAGATAATACTCGTAATAGCATATGGAACTGATAAACTTGTTATTGCATGTCGACATGCAATAAACATGACATCAATCATGTCAAAATATCGTAAATAATACATACCGTATTATTTCATACAAACTGGTTTGCGGTTTGCACTATTCATTCCACTGCTTGTTTTATAAACTTTTCTGGTCTTATTTTTCAAAGTTAAGGTCGTGCCTCTGAAAAGCTTTAGGAGAGGAAGGCGCAGCACGCGGCGGCGCGGCGTTTGTAATATATATTTTTTACTTTTGTTTATATCAGGCAACTGGGTCAAAATTAAATGACAACAATTTCATCGTGATAAGAGGCGATGAATTAGGTACTTATAAAGCCTATTCGTTCCAGATTTCTGACATTTTTGGACTATAAATGTATTCCGAACTTCCATCGTCGACTCTCCTATCTCCTCCAACTCCATCGCATTATAGTTGTCGAATTTTCCTGGTTCCAGTAAGTAAGATCCAATCGACTACGTCTTTCCCTTTCTAACTTAACCCTTTTACCTTTAGGCACAATGTAATTCGAATAAATTACAAAGAAAAAGAAATAGCAAGTAAAATCTAAAATAGATCTTGAAATGTTTTTCACGTGTTCTAGTGGTACTGTCGGAGAGTGTCGAAGGACTCGGAGGCCCAGTAATAACGCGGGCATCCTTATTTTGATCGCTGAACTATTGGTCATGCCTTTTTCGTTACTGCTGTCCAAGGGCTATGGTGACCGGTTACCCTCACTCTTGCTCGCCGGTTGTTTGTTAGCTATCATGGAAAATAGAGGAGAAGGAATGCCATCTCTGTACTGTGAAAGTGTCCGTGAAAACGCGGTAAAATTACGGGTGGCGCGGGCGCTGCGGTGCTCAAATCACTAGGCATAACTCAGCAAACTTGTTCATGGTTCGCTATTTGTATCACACTAGCGCCCGCGCCATTCAGAAATGGCCATTATTGGAACCTCTATTTTCTGTAAACAGCGGGACACTTTTTCAACTTTCCCTTCATATGAGATGGCGCTCCTTCTATATGTATATTATTGCTCCATGTTAGCTATTTACACAAAAGCCATACTACCCACAATCTTTGTAAACATTACGGAGATGCGACGCAGTACAGGTTTTTGGGTCAAACGTTTCCAAACATCTTAACATGTGGCGGGCTTGCAGCCATTGCATCATTCTTATAATACGAGTAATGTCATCTTATTTAATGTCCTGTACAGGGACTGACAAAAGACAGCGAGAAAACAAAGGATTCTGTGTTATCTTGAATATAAACTTTACGTTCCATAAACGTAGCAGAGTTAGTAGTCCAACATCAATAACTTTACTTGAAACAGCTTTAGTTTATTTTTCATTAATTTAAATTCAAATTGTTTTTACTTTTGCTTAGTATTGTTATGTCCTACAATGTATTCCTCAAGTAAAATTATATTAGCGACTGGCAATATATTTAATAATACCGCTACCTTCGCGATGCTACGCCAGAACCAGGCGACCGCGACATCAGGAATTCCTTCATTGACTCTTCCAATGAGCAGACGCACAGTGCAGTGACGGCTCCGACAAGCGAAGTCTCCTCAACTACAGAAGTGGCTTGTAGTAGCTTGCTTCCTTATTCGTTATAGCTAATATTACTATGATTATTAGCTATTACTTGAAACCAAAGATCTATTACTTAAGGAAGTCAAAGAAATGCTTAAATTACCGCTAGCTACCGAACCGGTGGTGGAATGGTAGGGAGGACATCGTACATGTCGACGTTTGAAAGGCAAGAATTACTAAGCGACATGTTGGGCGATATTGAGTTATAAACATCACAAAATTAACAAAAAATTCTTCGTCGATTGATCATATCATTGATTGATGCTAGGAAGAGTTTTGTTGTCGCTTGGTAACTTAAAAACAATTTCAGTAATTTTTTACGATTTTTTTTCTAAAATTAAAAACTTAAAAATGCTATAGTGTAAAGTTTCCAACATGTCGCTTGGTAATTTTTGCCTTTCAAGCGTCGATGTGGTTACGTGGACAGTTAAATGACTTAGGTAGGACTTATTATGTATGTCATGTCATGTTACTCGTAGATAGTATATGTACTGTATACTTATATTTAGAGCTCGCGATTCAGGATGAGTAACTGTCGAGTCACCGGCCACCGCGGCTTCGACAACCAGATGTGTTTACATTACTATTGCTAAATGATAATTATGACTGTCTTGTTATGAATTATATTTATTATTAAATGGCACAGGCCCTGGGGCTGGTGTTATCTGTCCTCTATTTTGATACTCCTTCCGTTATCTTGAACTGGTTCTCGACTCTTGAGAGAAATAAAAGGGTGATTCATAAAATATGGGATAAAAATTAAAGTTAGGTAGGTATCTGCTTGAAAGATAGGATAGCTTACATCTCAAAATAATAAAAAAAAACTTTGGACAGAACATAGTCTGTCCGGGCAGTTAGTAAGTATATATTCTCGGAATCTCGGAAACAGCGCCTACGATTTTCATGAAATTTAGTATGCAGGAGGTTTCGGGGGCGATAAATCGATCTAGCTAGGATTAATTTTTAGAAAATGTCGTTATATCCGTGTTTTCAGGCAATGAAAAATGCTACAATATCATTGACACTTCCTGACATCTATTGGCGTGCAATAATACTATTATTATTGGGAGCAACTGCTTTAACGACACAGAGCTACTTCAGTAGATGGCGTTGTTAAGCAATACTAAAACGGTTAATTACCCGCGTTAAACATACACACTTTCACATGTTTAATTTTAGTATGAAACCTAGTTTTCTTGTACAAAAGCTGCTGCACTCATATAGAGTCAAGTTGATTGTCCTGTTTGTGAATGCTACTAGCTTACTAGCTTTTTCCCTTTGGTTTATATTTGGTTGGATACAACTTTTGATCGAATCTTTCGACCTTTACTTACGAAATAATAAGTTAGTAAGTGTTATACGCCTGCAATATACAAATTTCAGAAGTGTAAAAAGTTAAAAACCAACTCTTCAACATTGGGGTTTGTGTTCATTTATGCAAATGCATTATAGCAAAATACATGGATTACCTACGATACTGTACTATAATGACAGTTTAAATTAATCCATAGTTTGGTGACCCGCTCGTGAGTAACCGTATCATAATAAAAAGTATCAGAATACATAATAGGCGAAATAAATAATACTACAAATACATTCACTACTGTTTCAATATTCATTTCAACTCTATTATTCAGATAATATTATTGCGTATATAGTCTAGCTTCCGCATTTTTCTATTTTGAGTTTTTATTTGAGATATTACACTCTAGAAAATCAGGTTGTCACAATCTGGCTGCTGGAATTCAATAGTTGTTATTATTCTTTTTCTGATGCAATATTGCAATACTTATAATAAGTTATAGGGGTTTATTTTTAAATACCTCCTGGCCAGTCAAGTCGCACGCAATTTGAAAAAAGACTACAGTAAAACAAAGCGTATGCATTCAACAATCAACATCACTACATTCTTGCATGCCATTATGTAGATATGGAAATGCATTTAAATACTATGCTAACAACACGATCTGTATGCTAAAAACTGGAGACATTATCTGACGGCGATATAAACACGAGTTTATTTATAGCCTAGAATGTTCCACGATCCACGACATATAGCTGTAAACGTTAAAGTTAATTAAGTAAATGCGAGATGGAAACCCAATCAGAGTGTGCAAACAGTCGGCGGTAGTGGTTTGATAACGACGTAACTTGTCGACTGTCGCGCTTCCTTATCTCGTTTATGATTCGGTTGCCGGTTGTCGGTTGCCGGCATTGCTCAAGTCAATTACACTTAAGTATTTTCAAACACTAGTGTGATAATAATAAGAATAAAATATGTTATCAAGGTCCTTTAACTATATTAGATTGTACGCTTCGCTGGGGACTTCTGTACTGATTTTTAAGACTTGTGTACCTACCTAGTAGGATTTTACATATTATTATAACTACTACTTTGTTCATTAAACCTCTCTATTAGATTTTCTGACTTACGTTGCGTCACGTAACACATACGAGTTTAAACACGAAAGTTATTAAGAATTTGATGAATCTCCTAATGACCGTTATAAGTATCTAAAGAGGATACAGCCTATATGTGCACCGATCTTTCTGCGTAATTTAGGTACCTATATCCTATAAATATACGGATCTAAATAATTTTGTAAAATATATAACATTCACAGAAACAGGAAGACAGAAAGATTTATTCCTCACAGGTAAATTTATTAATTAATACTATCTATCGGCCTCTTGACGCTTAGCGGCTTACAGCGATATTGACAGGTCTTCCGACAGTCCGACCGGTCGCGTGCGTTCTGAATTTCGTGTGAATTTCACTCTCCAGAAGAGTGATTGATATAAATGATTAAAGATAAGATAATGTTATTGAGTTTCGCTCAACCGCCGCGGCGCGGCGCTGGTGTCGGTTCAATCAAATTAACCCGTTAGTGTCTCAACTCTCAACCTCAACTCAACGGTCAAGTATAATTCGATTGAGCCACTTAACACTACACTCTCACGAGCTTTATTAGTGTTCTGTGATTGCTTTTGAAAGCCCTCATAGCTCTTTGGTTTGTCATATGATGTTATATCGATTGATAGCTGTCGTTTAGCACATTTGCGACTCTCGGTCCGATTCAGAACTACCTCCAGAAGGTATTATAGCTACTTTTCCTATAGTTCTGTTAAAGTCGCTTACAATTGGTTGGTTACAGATGCATCTGTAGTCTGTAGTATGTGCAATGGTTTAATGATTGATATACAATCGTATTTCTGGTTCAATGTATTCCATTTACTTACTACATTTATTTACTTACTGTGCATTTTTCATTTACCTATTTGTAAATTGACGCTATTTTCTACCAGCAGTCGTGCCCGAGTGGTTAAGGCGTCCGACTCGAAATCAGATTCCCTCTGGGAGCGTAGTACGAATCCTACCGGCTGCGTTTTGTGCACTTTGGGTGCCGAATGCCGATCATCCGATTATTTTCGTTTTGCTTTTATTTTATACTTCATTATGTAATATTACATGTATGGACGCGCTAAATAAAATAGCTTGTAGTATTTTATAAGTTGTATAATTTTATTGCATCGGGTTCGATTCTGCACATTGAATATTTTATGAACATTTTAAAACCTTAAAGAAATAAAAAAAATAAGTGAACAAATAAGCCAGTGCAGAATTCCGTAGTTATAAATTGATCAACTTTCGCTCGTCAATTTGTAAACCCTACCTGGCTGCGACAATTTTTCTTTTAAATTCATCATGACATTCATATCACGTGTAGGGATTGCAATCCGGTGTCATTTTCAATCCGGCCGGATTTTACCGGATTTTCACCAATCCGGTCGGATCCGGCCGGATTGATCACGTGATCAAAATTTTTCTTTCTCGTTCTAATATAGACTGTTTTTGAGGTAAAAAAAAATTTTTTTTTGATTATAAAGGAACGCAAATGCGTTAAGACAAAGTAAATGCAACCGAACCGTAATAAATACTCGCACAGGTCAAGTTAGGTAGACCCTAATGACGATTATCTATACTTAATAAGAGGATGGACAAGACGAAAATCATGTCAAATGTCCATGTCACACCTGTACCGGTTGTTGTTGACGACGCTGCTCTCGAAGTTGTAGACGAGTACCTACATTTACCTGGGACAAGTGATCCAAATGGGTAAGTTCAATTTTGAGAAAGAAGTCATTCGTAGAATCCAACCTGGATGGGCTGCGTTCGGAAAACTGCGCCATATATTGTAGTCCAAAACACTACCTCAGTGACTGAAGTCGAAGGTATTCGAGCAGTGTGTGTTGCCAGTGATGACATACAGATCTGAGACGTGGTGCTTCACTATTGGCCTAATGCATAAGCTTAGAGTCGCCTAGCGGGCTATGGAACGAGCTATGCTCAGTATTTCTCTACGCGATCGAATTAGAAATGATGAAATCCGTAGACGAACGAGGATGACCGACGTAGCTCAGAGAATTATCCGACTGAAATGGCAATGGGCTGGCCACATAGTTCGAGAGACTGATAACCGTTCGGAATGAAAGGTCCTCGAATGGGTAAACCTTCGGTAAAAGGAGCATAGGACGCACCCTGACCAGGAGGACCGGCGATCAAAAGAAGACAGCGGGTATCCGCTGGATTCAGAAGGCTCACGACCGGACTAAGTGGCGAATATTAGGAGAGGCAGGCATGTCTAGCAGTGGACCTCTAAAGGCTGGTGGATGGATGGATGGATGAAATAAGAGGAAATTTTTGATATTTATTTATTTTTTGTAATGGATAAACTCAAAAACCATTGGACCAATTTCTAAAAAAATTTACACCAGTAAAAAGCTACATTATTCCTTAGTCACATAGACTATATTTTATTGTGATTAATATTTTTTACTTCATCACAAGTAAAAATGTTTGACACCCAGCGAAGTGGTAGTGGATACGGTTCACCTAGTTTACTATATTTTTCCTGTGTCTGAACTCTGGATGTAAACTGTTATTTTAGTAAGAAGTTGAACAGATTGTCAATATAACTTGTCTTCTAAAAAATATATCAATTGCTATATTTTTTTCTTGTTACTTTCTTTCAGAAGGGAGCCAATAACAAGTGAACATGTATACAACTACACATCTTTATGTTATGTTTAAAGGGGTTTTCTGTTGTCATGTAATCGCGAATCAATTGAAATAAACATATGGTGTGCAGGTGTAAGCACCTACATCCATTTAGGGCAAATATTACAAATTATAAACAAGAAGTAATATTAATTTACTAAAATATAATTTCACGCTTTATTACTTACAATTTATCCATTCAGTAATTTGTGTTGTATATTACATCCCTATTGAACGTTGGAAATACCCGATTGCAATACTAGATTATTTATAACATCTATACCAGGCATTCAAAGCATCTACACTAGCATCAGGGTGATTATTTTGCCAAAAATTAGCGTGTCCGGATCCGGCACCGGATCCGGTAAATTTCACCGGATCCGGTATGCGTAAAAAACGCCGGATCCGGCCGGATTACCGGATCCGGTTTTCCGGATTGCAATCCCTAATCACGTGATAACTGATAACACGTTACTCCAACCAAAATTAGCACTAAAAAATTTGCAAAAGTTCTTGGTAATTCAACTTGCAAGATTTGAACCAAACATGCAACTGCGAAGAAAATAACAAATAAAACAAGTTAAATAAAAGCGTCTAAAATAGTCTGCTTTGTCATCAAAATCGTTTCAATTACGAAAGGTTATATTGACGGACTAAATTAAATTATATTGTGTAGAATTTGTAGATCATGCCGAAACACGAACTTCCCTTATTATGTCATAGACCTGAGTCATAGACCTGTTTTTGGCCAGTGGCGCCACTCGTCCTCGCTTAAAAAAATCGGTAGGTACCGTGTCTATTTTTATATGACACTTAATTATGCAAACATTAATTGATGTTGAGCAACTACTATCTCATCTGGTTCCAGTCCGGTTGTTTAATTACATTTAACACGGAACAAATATTTAAATTGGTTTGTGTTGTTAGCGTGTATTGTTTTACCGACTGTCGCACTATTTATGAAAGGGGCAAGGGCCGTCCGACTGGGCGCGTTCTACCTGTGTTAGAGAATTAATGCCTGAACAATGCCTGAAGGGAAACTTTGCAGTCCACGCTAGATTATGAGATACGGCATAGTCATCGTTTACTTACATGGAGTAGAAGAGCAGAAAGGTTAATTTTACATGCCTACCTAATATAACAGTAATATTATGGCTTTCAGGCTCACTAATAAGTGAACCTGAAAGAGATGCTTAGTCTCCAACTGTCAGCAAAATTTCCATATCTGCCAACTAACTACTAACGTTTTTCAGCCTAAATTACGTTTGATAATTATGTTCCGACCCCCAACTTAGACTCCCCACTGCTCCTTTCTCATGAAGTCATGAACCATGAATATCATGATGCATTCGGATACCTTATGTAAGAAATATTACGTACACTCGTTTATCAGGACAATATAGAACGGTGTGACATCTACTGATGTAACGAAGAATAAATTACCCGACCTCAAACATAATTTCACGATGATTAATTAGACGGGGGTCGCGTGGAGAATCAACACTGGAATGACTTACCTACGCATAGGGTTGCCAGACGTCCGGATAAAGCCGGACAGGGTTAGGCTTTTTGAGTGCGTGTCCGGCCAAATTGAACGGTGTCCGGCCAGTCCGGTTTTGTTAGGCTTTTTGCATTCGACTTGTCACGTCGTTTAGAAGATTTATCTGTATGGTAAAGGATCACAAAGGCCTGGGGGACACCACAAAATTTTTATCTTGTTAATACTAAGACGCAAAATCCTCAATAATTTAGGGTGTCCGGCCTTTTTACCCAAATGTCCGGCCAAACTGGCTGGTCTGTCCGGATATTTGGTTTGACGACCTGGCAACCCTACCTACGCAGTAATTCACCGCAGCAGGGGCAATTGACGCTGTTGGCTGTAGTTGCCGCACCCTGTTTGTTCAGCCAGCTGCTAGTAGAAACTACTCCTGTACATGACTGGACACATACCTTGTATACACACATCCGCGAGACTACTATGTACCCAACATACATAAAATATGTAAACGCCTTTGAAGCAAGATATAGCATAATTGGTCACTGCCACTGCAGTATGCGGGTTTCCATTTCAAACTGAGGTATGGGCTGGGTATCATTCCACCAAGAATTGATAGTGCGAATTAACAACGGAATATCTCTTCAAAATTAATCTACTGCCGTCTTGGCTGGGAATGGCTTGATGAAGTCGTCCGAAGTTACAGGTGTGGACGCTGATTCACCATCACCTGCACTTTTGTAGGTTACAAAAAATGCGGATATCTAAAACACTATCTTATCTTCACCTGATCGGTGGTCCGGTCCGCTCGACCCAAGGTGGACCGGTCAGCTTTTTGCCGGGCCTTTGTGAAGAGGAAAAGTGGTTGTCATTGGCACAATTATATCAAGAGTCAATGACTTTCTAAGTGGACAGGAATGCTGCAAAAAGTAAACTAGGTAATTGTGTTTTTTGTTTGCAAATATTTGAGCAGCGACGGTAGCTGCAACCGGTTCGACTGCCGACTGCAGAAACGAGGCTCACGAGGCACGCTGGCAGCGACAGACCATTTAGCCACTGTAGCCACTGCGAACGACACTAATTAATTTTATTAAGATTTTTTTAGTTTCGTAACATCGTTTTGCTGTCCCCGTGTCAATTATTTTAGACAGCGTGAGTAAGGTTTTTACTCCACTTACATCAGGAAGTTATTAGAATTTTATTTATAAGTGGCTTCTATATTTTGCTCTTTTAAGTAACATTTAAATAAAACCTAGACAATGTAAGATTGTTTGTAATTGTGAAATAATACTTATGAGACTTTTGTCTTTTGTATTGATTACTTGCTTATTTAATGCAATTTCAGGAGTTTCAATCGCCGTTTCTACTTCTTTAATCAGATACCTTTCCGAAACAGTGATGCATTAAAAAAAATTGATTAATTGAAGGGGTTGAGAGTTCAAGTAATATGTACTTTTAAATTTATTTATCCTTCAACAGCAATATTCATATAAAATTTACCAATGCATGCAATGTATCAATTTGAAAATATTTATTTTTTATCGGTTGCCTCCTATGCGTGGGTTGGTTCGCCAAGATATAGTACAGACACAAGACTCATGTCACTCCCGTGAGCTTTGCGGTTTGCATTGCTTTATCCTTATCGCTTGTCTCTGTAGTGTACAGTGTACGTACAGCGTACACAACTACACACACACTATACAATACGTACGGGTAGTTAATGATTTTATCAGATATGCGATATATATATTTATATTATGAAAGAATGTCTTAGATTCCTCTTGAAAGAATGTCGTAAAATCCTAAATTGATATGGGTAAGTTCCGTCATTCACTGCAACAAGAACGAATGTTGCTCTCTTGTTGCGTAAACTTTTATCATAAAGGGTAGAAGTCAAAGATCTGAAGATATCTAATCCATATCCATACTATCCATACTAATATTATAAATGTGAAAGTGTGTTTGTTTGTTTGTTTGTCCGTCTTTCACGTCGCATCGAAGCTGTTATATGGTTTTTGTGTGTGGAGATAGTGAGGAGGGTGGAGAGTAACGCAGGCTACTTTTTACCGCGGTAAAACATCCCCATGGGAAGACGATAATTTGTTAGTTGCTAGATATTTAGTTCCGGGTGTTGTTAATAAAATAAAAAGCGTTAGTAAAATTCATTTGCAAGTTCTGAATCACGCTATCAAATGATACATGTTTACTTATGTCATAGGCAACTAAATCTAATTAAGTAAAAGTCAGTAGGATTTGTAAAGAATCGATCTCTACCGCGGGCGAAGCTGCGGGCAAAAGCTAGTAGTAACATGAATTAACCTGTTCCATTAGAATTTCCCAAGAATGCAAGTCTTCTTACTATGGTAACAAGAAATAAAATTTATAAATAGAGTTAAGTCAGCCACAGTGGCCACAACGCAGCGCAGTTATTTCTTATCTGCGCTCAAATAGCAAGCAAGGCTGTGTTTGCGCACCGAGTGCTGCGAGTCCGCCTGTTATCTATTTTGGTGCCGTAAATAGCAGATGTTATGACAGTTTAAATACACAATAAATTATATTTATGTGATTTAAAAGTACTCTACTCGTTTAATACCTGCTCAGTTTTAACACTAAAGAACATTTAAGTGCCTACACGTTCCTACTCAAGCAATTTTCGCAAGTGTTACAAGGCTGTCGATAATAAAGTAATTTGGTTCTCTATTCATTCATTTATCATCCAAATAGAGAAAAACACAACACGCTATTTTAGACGCTAAGGATGTTAGTTTTTTTTTAACTTTTTTTAATAATTCTGGGCAAATTTTAATGCGCAAAATTACAAATTGAAAATAATTGACTAAAAAGTTAATCACAAGATTCCTATAACAACCTTCATAATCTTTATCAGTCTGGTTTCGGGGGTGGGCATAGTACAACAACCGCCCTACTAAAAGTTTCCGATGACATTCGTTCTGGTATGAACAACCAGCAGCTCACAGTATTGGCTTTGCTAGATTTTAGCATTGCCATCAATTGTGTCGATTACGACCTTCTGCTTGGAATATTGCTATCTCCGACGGCATTTGATTAGTTTCACGAGGTTTTCTCTAACTGCTGACCGGTCTTATCCATCTGCCGGCGTGTTGCTTCTCTTCTCTTTGCTATTCTCATTAATTCAATTTGTTCTATTATTACTCCTTCTTACCTCCTCTATGCAGACAACCTACTTTATGGACATGCTTCTTTTGGGGAATTGCCAAAGGCTATAGCTAACTTTTATAACTATTAGCTGACCCTTGGCTTAATCGGCAATAGTATCCTTACTATTAATTTCTGAAATTCGTTCTAAACTCAAGTGGCTCCCTATCCGCCTTCACCGGAATGCTCACATACTTTCTACTCTGTACTCTGCGTCGTTTAATCCGTTGACCCCATCTTAGCCTAAAGATAGATACCTATCGTTTACAAAGTCATAATAATTTACTTCGCTCATCCAATAATCTTTCCCTTCTTAACTCCATCCATCAAACAATTCCTTTTTCTATCATGATTCTTTCACTGTGACAGCGATTCGTCTTTGAAATTCTTTGCCTTTCGCTATGTATACATTACCTCTCTTTGTAGTATTTATCTGTCTTTTCTTATATCTTTTTGCTTTTCCCTCCTTTATGCATAGTCCTTCACAGCCCGTAATGGTATGTTTGAGTATTATATTATGTATATCCTATGTTATGGTGTATATACCTTGATTTTTTCTACTTGTCTTTATTTTTCTTTATTAATTATGGGTTGCCTGGAAGAAATCTCTATGTAGCGATAAGGCCGCCCTTTATATTGTGTATTCTTTGTTATACTATAATATATGATGCTTATATTTTTTGGTATACCAACAGTAAAGAGAATAAACAAGTACCTAATATTATTTGTTTTTTTGGTATTGCTTTGTTTTTGAAGCCATGAAACATCCACGCTACTACGTATTAAAGGTGCCTGCTTGTCTATAATACAAATTGAGTTCAATGAAGCAATATAAAAACCGATCGTGTTTTATTTTTATCTAGATGTGTTTATTTACGTTAATTGGTTTCAAATGGTATCACTTCTGAGAAAGGAACGTTTGCTTGTTTCCGGTTGGATCAGCCGCGGTTAGCGTCATACCCTACCACAGAATAGATAAATACTGAGTAATAGATTACATATACTCACAGCATAGGTACTCTATGTACCTGTATGTATATACTTAGCAACTACATTTATAGCACGAGGAAAATAGGTGGCTCATACCTCCCCTAATCTTTTGCGACCTACGTTCACCGGTGACAGCATTTTAATACATTACATTTAATTTAATACAATACATTTAATTTCCCCAGCTG
Organism: Thymelicus sylvestris; assembly: GCA_911387775.1. NCBI lineage: Eukaryota > Metazoa > Arthropoda > Insecta > Lepidoptera > Hesperiidae > Thymelicus > Thymelicus sylvestris. Next base: position 15,772,112 of record OU426899.1, on the reverse strand, counting down.
TTTCAAGCCTCAACCAAAACAAAAGTCGGTTTAAACCCAAAACAGAATTCGTGGATCGGTCACTGCCCATACTTACTGCTGAAATCTGCTTTCTTGAGATATGCGGGTAAAGTCCTTACTCCAAAGTGGTCAGCATTGCATTGGCGTATGAATCATATGCATAGGCGGATCGTGAATTTGTGGGGCCCTGGGCTAAAACAATTTAGGGGCCTACCAAATAACTAATAGCCATGTTGTCAAAAAGTTGTTTTCGATAGTAATGTAGATAATGTAGATATACCTTATACAGAAAAAATAGGACAATAAAATAATTAGAATGTGACTTAGTGTTTTTGTATACAGACAGCAACTGTACAACATTATTGCAAAATAAATAATTAGACAGGTTATGTGTAGTTACGTTATATAAATTATGAAGCAAACTTTCTGCATTTTTCTGCTGCAAATTCCTTTATTTGCTCATCACATTCCTTCGTTAAATCACAATTTATAGAAAGAACCTTTCACAATTTATAGAAGACAAATCCAGAAGATGGGCAGCAGCATCTTCCTGTGTTGACGAATACCGGTCATGTCACCTGCGGTCACCAACTCGCAATAGCCAAGCGCGGTGACTATGGCTATTACCCCCATGGCAGACACGGAATAACCACGGCCTTAGTAGTTGAGACCTACTACAGACGTTTGTTTACCTCCTCATGCGCTCCTGTCCCCAGATAGGCGAATGACAAGCGAGCTAAGTTGACCCGACACTGTACCGAAGATATCCCGGACGTCAGTCTGTATGAAATTAGGGGAGCCCTGAAGCAGCTAAAGAACAACAAGGCACCGGGCGATGACGGAATCACAACTGAGTTGTTAAAAGCTGGAGGAAAGCCTATATTGCTAGTGCTCCAGAAGTTGTTTGATTCCGTTATCAGTAGCGGAACTACCCCGGAAGCGTGGAGCAGAAGTATGGTGACGCTGTTCTTCAAAAAGAGTGATAAAACCCTATTGAAGAACTATAGGCCCATTGCACTTCTGAGCCACGTGTACAAGCTGTTTTCAAGGGTACTCACTAATCGCATAGCACGCAGACTTGACGACTTCCAGCCTCCCGAACAAGCCGGATTCCGTAAAGGCTATAGCACCATGGACCACATACATACACTCAGGCAGGTGATACAGAAATCCGAAGAGTACAACCTGCCGCTATGTATAGATTACGTGGACTATGAGAAAGCCTTCGATTCTATCGAGACCTGGGCGGTACTGGAGTCTCTCCAGCGTTGCCAGATCGACTATTGATATATCGAGGTGTTAAAGTGTGTATACAAATCGGCCACCATGTCAGTTCGATTACACGACAGAAGCACGAACCCCATCCAATTGCAGAGGGGTGTCAGACAAGGGGACGTTATTTCCCCGAAACTGTTCACCGCTGCTTTGGAGGATGTGTTCAAGCTAATGGAGTGGAAAGGGTTTTGCATTAACATCAATGGTGAACACACACCTCACACACCTTCGATTTGCCGACGATATAGTGATCCTGGCGAAATCGCTGGAGGACCTCAGTACTATGCTAGGGGACCTGAACAGTGCCTCACAACGGTTAGGTCTTAAGATGAACATGGACAAGACAAAAATCATGTCTAATGTCCATGTTACACCCGTACCTCTCTCGAAGTTGTCGACGAGTACATTTACCTGGGACAAATGATCCACATGGGTAAGTCCAACTTCGAGAAAGAGGTCACTCGAAGAATCTTACTCGGCTGGGCAGCGTTCGGGAAATTACGACACATCTTATCATCCAAAATTCCTCAGTGCTTGAAGTCGAAATTGTTCGAGCAATGCGTGTTGCCAGAGTTAACATATGGATCCAAGACGTGGTCTTTTACTGTTGGCCTCATTCGAAGGCTCAAAGTCACACAGCGCGCTTAGGAACGAGCTATGTTAGGTATTTCACTACGAGATAAGATTCGTAACGATGAAGTCCGTAGGCGAACAAAAGTTACCGACATAGCTCGTAGAGTTAGCCGGCTGAAGTGGCAATGTGCAGGTCACATCGTTCGAAGGACAGATAACCGATGGGGTCACAAAGTCCTCGAATGGCGGCCATGTTTCGGTAAAAGGAGCACTGGTCGCCCCCCGACCAAGTGGACTGATGACCTAAAGAAGACGGCGGGAAGCCGCTGGATTCAGAGGGCCCAGGACCGGTCGGAGTGGCGCAAATTATGGGAGGCCTATGTCTAGCAGTGGACTTTAAAAGGCTGTTAGATAGCCAGATAGATAGAAAGAACTGACAAATGATTACATTGTTTTCCTATATTTGTTTTCTATACCTATATGTACACGCACATACACGCTATATGCACGTGAGTTGATTGATCTCAGTGTTGCCAACCTTATGATCGGATTTTTTAAATTTTTTCTTTTAATTTTAAACATTATTTTTAATTCAAAATATCTCCTATTGTTTTTAGTGGGGGCTGGGGGCCCTTTGTATCCACGGGGCCCTGGGCTGCAGCCCAAAAAGCCCTTAGGTAGATCCGCCTATGATCATATGATAGATTAATAGCTATGAAGATTGATCAATTTCATATTTTAAATAACGTAGAGCTCTAGTAGGTTTCATAACGGTATTTTTTTTGCCAAAGAAAATTATATCCGTATTCTGATAATATTCAAGAAAAATACTAGATGATGACACCATGGAAAACGTAAAGATTTCTGTGAAAGCCTATTTATATCAGCCTGATATGAGACGGTGAGTGGTGGTGACTGGTGACTGGTGACACAAGTAGGAGATGAATATCTAAGATAATCCCGATATTTGCAGAAGTTAATCCATCCTGAGACACACGGGCGATACCAGTGGACGACGTCACAGCAATACCCGATAAGCTATCACTATGTATCGGGGACAATATTTGCTGCTAATATATTGGCTAATATCACCTGATATTCGCAATCCTCTCGATTGGAACAGGCCATCGATCTTGTTCTACACGTAATCCATTAAGCTTGCGATTTCGTGCAGACGTTATGGAGGCCATATAGTATATACGATCAAGTGTACTTCATGAAGCGTCAAGCGGACTTGACGGGGCATCCAGTATACTTGATCGTGTATGGCCACGGTATATCTATCTGCCATATATTTGTCTCATGCACACTGGATGGCGCCTCAAGTCAAACTGAAAATTTGACAAGTCAAACTGCAGACTTGACAAGTATACTTGATCGTGTATGGCTTCCATTATGGACTATTGCAAGTTTTGGAAGGGTCATCGTGATCGCACATACTGTAATAAGAAAAAGATTCCTTCCGGTAAAATGAGGGTAGAGTACACATTTTGAGAGATTCTTTTTTATTTTTATTAGATAATGTTGAGTGAATGTGAGTGAAAGAAGCGTGTTTCAACGCAGGTAATCAGGATATACAAAAATATAGATACAATCGCTGACATCGCCGCCCACTCAAGATGACAAATCCTCCGCAGTTCGGAGTGTCGACTGCGTTGAGTGTCGATATATTTGGTTTCTTGTGTTTTCTTGTTTATTACGAACGAATGAGCGTGTTTCGTTGCCAACGCGATAACACGTCAGGCGCCGTGGTTTCCTTTTGTAATTTGGCAAGCCACCCCGCGCCCGCACCGACCGCTGCCAAAATGTCAACAGCTTGCCGTTTCAAGTTCGAATTCTTTCATTTGGCCTTGCTTAACACGATGTTTGTTCATGGCCATGATGACAAAGGCCATGGACGTAAGTTTTAATTGCAGGTCAATTTGTGAATGCAGTTATTTTAACCGACTGCGTAGTTTCCGTTGACAGATTCTGAATAATTACTTTTTAACCCTTGTCCCGCGACACTTCATCATAAGGTTCCATCTAATCGAGTGCATTTCTTATATCAATCTTGTCATCAATAAAAATAAACCTTTTCGGTTTGAAAAAATATGTAAGTATCTGCATGCGGTGGAACTACGATGATAGTAATTTGTTTAAAGATGACACATCTCTATTCTATTTCTGTTTACATTAGTTACTAACGTTTCCGTCAAGTGTCGATGATACAGTAAAGACAGAGCAGTGGTAATTAATCTTTTTTTTTTCATATGGGCCACAAACACGTCGTGTTGGTCATGCTGTCACGGGCCGCAAAACAAAGAAATAAAAAAAATGGTATTGATTTCTTAGGTTTTCGCGATTGTTATAAAATAAAGTACAGATGGGCCAACTACAAAAACCTGGCGGGCCACACGTTGAGTATAGCTGACATAGAGGATTGGCTATTTTATGGAAGTACTGGAAATAAAGAACGGAAATGTGACATGTGTCCATAGAATATAATATTAGATGACGATAGTAAAATATTACACGTGTGTTTTTGTAACATACCTACCTACATAAAATATCATATTTTTATCACAAAAGTAACGCAAAAGATGCTTCACGCGGTGAGTAAGTTACACTGCTCCATTGTTCTGATTGCGAAATATACAAATATGAAACACAATGAAAATCAAGTGTTTCAACGACGATTCAATTCTTATTATCACTATAAACTGAATACATTTGTTTACGAAATTATAGGTAATCAATGTAATATGCGTGCCAAATTGCTAACTGAAGGGAATTAGGATGAAGCCACTTATAATGATGCGTTTGGTTTGGTCTCAATCTTCAGTTGAAAGTTTAACAAAAATATCTTATAATTCCTGTGGATGATAATAATATAATGTGGAATATGTGGATGATGATAATAACAGACAAATGGTTGCTTCCAACCATCATAATATATTATTTAACGTCGTTATATACCGGTATACATGTATGTATGTATGAATTATGTGTGACCGAATTCAAACACGAATGAATTCGACGCAAGACAACTTGACTGCCAAATAGTAACTAGCAGGAGTTTAGTAAAGTCTTACTCAATCCCCCGCGTGCAAACAATACTCCTATTAATTTATTAGCAATACTTCTATTTTATAATATCCACAGCACTTACAAGTTGTTTCTTTGACTGACATAAAGTCTACGTCGGTCACCGATGTAACATGTTATCCAAGTAGAATACCAAATAGGAATATGTAAATTATGCATCGAATTTCAAATACAGTAACCAGTCAGATAGTGTTAAGGGTTTATTTAAACTGCTGAGAACAAGAATGAGGATAGGAATGTCCTCTATTCAACGACATGATGATTATGACTTTTACTGTTGGCTATTTCTCGGTTGCTGACAAATGTAAAGTATAAATAACAGGGCTAAATGAGCTAAAACAGTCCAGTAAAGAGATACACGTAGTTCGCGTCCGTGAAGAAAGGAAGTCCCATATTGGATAATTGTGTCCCGTCGCGTCCCGCGGCCGGCCGCGGCGCCAGCGCTGCAGCGTCCCGCGTCGCGGCATGTCGTCTTGTGAGGAAGTCGTTGAGGACGTTGGGGTGAATGACGACCGCATTGTGTTCGTTTACAGGACTATCGATGATATATAATCACAACGTATATTAATTATAAGGGAACTCGTAATGTCGTGTCCGTACACAAATATGTACACATAGAAAAAAAAGTTTAATAAATAGATACTCATAGGTACCCATGTACTAGGATAGGTACGGGTGACAGGGACAACTCCGTCACATAAATATCTGTTCGAACCGGGAATCGAACCCGGGTCTCCTCACTTCGTAATCAGTTACCGTTTATTAGGATGCTGGTTCGTCAATACTCAGAATATGTCAGCGAGCAGCTAGTAGCTACCCAATAGATAAAAAAGCAGCCAAGTGCGAGTCGGACTCGCCCATGAAGGGTTCCGTAGCAGCAAGTAACATCATATAAAAGTTTTTGTAGTTCGTTGTAACTTTGATCGATATTTTTTGCGGTTTACGATTTATGACGTATTAAAAAAAACTACTTACTAGATCTCGTTCAAATCAATTTTCGTTGGAAGTTTGCATGGTAATGTACATCATATATTTTTTTTAGTTTTATCATTCTCTTATTTTAGAAGTTACGGGGGGGGGGGGGGGGACACATTTTACCACTTTGGAAGTGTCTCTCGCGCAAACTATTCAGTTTAGAAAAAAATGATATTTGAAACCTCAATATCATTTTTGAAGACCTATCCATAGATACCACACGTATGGGTTTGATGAAAAAAAATTTTTTGAGTTTCAGTTCTATGTATGGGGAACCCAAAAATGTATAGTTTTTTTTTTCTATTTTTCTATAAAAATCTTAATGCGGTTTACAGAATACATCTACTTACCAAGTTTCAACAGTATAGTTCTTATAGTTTCGGAGAAAAGTGGCTGTGACATACGGACGGACAGACAGACAGACATGACGAATCCATAAGGGTTCCGTTTTTTGCCATTTGGCTACGGAACCCTAAAAAGGTTATCATTCTGTTTGATAATAACCAATATCTATAATAATTCCTCTATGAATATGAAGCGCTCATAGCCCGGCGGCTTGCGTCGATCCTATGTGATCGACAAAGTTAAGCAACAGCGGGCGCGGTCGGTAGTTGGATGGGTGACCGCTAGTGGCAAAAATTTCTTGAGCGTTTCCGTGCTTCGGAGGGCACATGTCGGAGGCCCTCGGGCGGTTTGAAAACTTCCGACACTCGGGTTGGCCACTAACCCCTCCACCAATCCGCACTGGAGCAGCGTGGTGGAGTATGCTCTAGGCCTCCTCAAGAGGAGAGACCCGTGCCCAGTAGTGGGCCATTAATTTGTTGAAGCCTATAATAATTCCTATATTTCAATTAAGAACACTGGATAAGCAACGCCAATTTTCAGTATTATACGTATACCCATTATCACCTACATCTGGGGTCTCCATCGCTTATGGAAGCAACAATCCGCGGTTAATAACATGTATGATGGTATGCGTGGCACCTCCCTCCCTCCCACAACGGAAACATGCACTACAATAATTAAAAGTATATAGCAATAATCATTAACACCATAGGCATCATCGATGAGTTGCTTCTCCTCTTCTTCACGCTTCGCACGGCCTCTTACGACACCCTGATGTACCGGGATAGGATTGGGGAAATTCTGGACCTGCCCAAAGTGCCCAATGCTGCCAACAAATGTAATCATTCTCCAAATTGACACATTGTTTGTTTGTTTGTCGGCAGGTGGTCCTGTGGTGCCTGGTGGCGTACCTGGCCAGCCACCTCTCGCTCATCGAGATGCGGATGGAGGAGACCGACCGATACAAGAGTGTCGAGGTATCCATGTCTTCACCCTTCTTCACCTTACCTTATGAATATTTGAAACTAGTAACCGCCCTCGCTTTGCTTCCATTTTCTCCTCATCCTATTGGTGAAATAATTTTTGAAATCGGTCCAGTAGTTTTTAGTTTATCCATTAAAAACAAACAAAAATCAAATCTTTCCTCTTTATTTATAATAAGTTTACAAAAGTATGAAAATAATTTATAACAATTTATTTATTCTCATCTATTCACTTTATTTATCTATAAATATAAATAAACATATTAATTTTATTGTTATTAATGTACCTACGCCAGTTTACTTTAAGCGACAACAATTTCTAGTCACAGTCATTGTATCAGCAGTTTATGATCGTTTATTTATCCAAGTGATGCTAAAATTAGTTTATTTATTGCATGGTCTTGCGCTGTTGATCATGATTGCATCGCTGGACGCTGTTAGCTACATCCATCCTAATTTACAGTTAGGATCCCGCATCCGAATTAATATTATTTGCCATCGATTTGGCTAAATTATCGCATCCTCATTCAATTAAAATATAATAGTTCAGTTCCGTTTGCGACGGCGCAGTTAAATTGAGTTATTTCGCCGACCTGAATTGCGTCCCATGTTGTATAATTGGTAAACAATTAGTCATGAATAAAATATTATCGATTGTCTCCAAACAGCTAACTCATGCCAAGCTAATTATACAAGAAACATTTAAAAAGGCGAATGGTTTCGTTCCGTACCACTTCGCAATATGAGAAGAGATGGCGAGAAACTCCTCAGCTGCCACCTAATGTTAAATGGTCACAGTCGCCCATTCGCCAACGGTGTCACTTATACGTTATCCACTAAAAAGAAAATGGAATACTGGATCGATTTTATAATAGATGGATTTAGATCGAAGGGTCAAATACCCTGTCACCATGGTGACTCACCATGTTTGAATACTTCTGGATTATGTTTCGTGGAACGAAGCCCAGGCCTCCAATTTTTGTCAGTTTACTGAAACAACAATCGAGCTCATACAAAACGTGTTCCCAAACGTCTTTCAAAATTACAAAGATCATTTGTGGCTGAGCGAACGTGCTATATTAGCTGCCAAAATTACGGATGTAGATGAAATAAACTTCAAAATTCAAAATGAAATTGCCGGTGAATTAAAGACATACAAAGGAGGTGGCCAATATTTACCCCGGAAATGTTTAAAATACGTTTTTTTGTACAAGGTTTTAGTCCTCTGAAAAGACATATTTTCCATTTATTATAACATAACTAGAATTTTAATTTTCTTCTGAACTCCGCCGTGAGTAGTTATAATAATTTAACAATAATAATAAGTTGTATTGTATACAAATATACTTTTACTACCTCCATTGCTATCACCCCGGTCACTCACATGCGCGCAAATGTTTGACATTACGAATGTTTGCACATATGTGAAGGGCGGTCAGGCAAATGGGTTCGCATATGAGTATACAAGCCCATTTCCGCTTCCTCCTACACTTTGTTCACGAATTTTCAATCTTGCTGTTGTTATTATGTTGTTGTCATTCAAATCCATTTTCAATAAAGAAAATAAATGGTAGTACGATTAGACGCCACGATCCACGAAAAATTAGGAGATACATCACCTTTTTAGTCGTGTGCGCAACTGGTCGCATGAATGTGTGGGAGACTACATGAAGGTTCGAGGTTCGCGCGCTTTGATGTGCGACAAAAAACCGACACAGCTTGGAAAACCCCGAATGCCTCCAAAACTTCGCATAATCATTCGCGAAGGTCGTCCCACACTTGTGGGTTCGCGTATTCGCGCGAATGTGAGTGACCGGCATCACTGGAGGTTGACAATTGGCTGACAGAAGTGCGAATGTCTACTATATTGTCATTTGCCAAAATAATATTTTTCAGTTTCATTTCTGCAAAATATTAATTGTATTTGAATTTTTTTGCCATGAGCTGCATTAATTGCGCGGTTGATATTGAGCGCATGGCACGTCACTCCATATCTTCCTTAGCAGGAAACCTGCAATCCATATTGGTAGAATGGATCACTGCAGTACAGGTATAGCATTTTTCTTTACTATTAAGTAGTGCTTACTACGACTAGGTTCACGCGGCAATGTACAATATTCCTGTTTTTTTGCAATACGTTTAGAAAATAAGTTCTATTTTATAATAGGCTCCTAACATTTTTTCTTTCAACTTTTAGGCAAAGGCTACTATACTGTAGATGAGTACATAAATTACAAAGACGCATGGAAATGACCAGCTCTGCAGCCAGTTCTGTACAAGTTGTATATTTTTTTGTAATAAATATATCAATGTATTTTTATTTTTAAAAGATGTGTTGAGGAGATTTTTTACAGCTTTTCTTGTCGTCCATGACAAAGCACCTTTGCGAAAAGCTGGTTGATTAAAAAATTACGTGCATAAGTGTATCAATGATACCTAAACGAATAAATGATTTTGAATTTGAAAAAAAATTGAATGCATCACCTTATTTGCCTTATTTGGTACTGTTGTTATATTTTATTCCTTAATTTTTACATATGTGTACCTAAATGTATATAATGAAACACTTAATAATATCAATATGCAGTTTTATTTATATTACGTTTGCTTGTGAATATTTACAGATAGGTAGGTGACAAGTTAATACGTATATTTTATTTAGTACTGCTGGTACTTCTTTTTGTAGGAATAAGGTCATAAAGTCATAATTAAAGTAAAAGACATAATTAAAATAATTTTATTAATAATCCAAAAGATAAATAGTATTAATTATTTAATACAAAAATCGCTCTTTAAAACACTTTTTCACGATTACATATGTTTTGCAGAATGTCAAACTACAAAAGGTAAAACTGCCCGTAAAAGGAGAATCCCGAGTTCTAGAGATTTTTATTGATAAAATTATCAAAGTAGATATTGTAAGCTTTAATGTAAGGTAAAAATAATATGTGTACATTATACTTCACAAATGGGGCAAATGCCCATACAGATGTTGGCCACCTCCTTTCACATACAATTGATTGAGCAACTAATCAAGATGATGTCGTCAACTAGCCACCAGAATCGTTACATTTTCCGGGATTGACACCTCATAATCTTCAATGGAAAGTAGGATCGGTAGTCATAATGTTAAGAAATATTAAATACTAACTGTTGCCCGCAGCTTCGCATACGGAAATTATGTTTAACCTTATTTGTACCTCTTGCAGAAGGAAATTTAAAAAACGGTGAATTTATATTGAAGTACTTATATTTAGTAATTTATATACTGAAAAATACGATAAAATCACAAAGGATTCCTCCAGGAGTGGGTTTTGAAAAATAAGCAATAGTTTTTGACAGAACGAAGTCTGTCCGGGCAGCTAGTTTTACATATAATTATCACATATTTTTTACTTTATTGACCAAGATGTTAAGAGTTAAAGCTTGTAGAATCAGACATTTTAGATTAGGAGCTTGGCTCTTCAGTGAAAGCGCAATGAGCTTGTCAGCCTTAGCCCTTAGCAGTATATGGTCTTGATATGATGTAATACAAACATGTACAGGCTATAAGATTTAGAAACCGATTCTACTATTTATTGGTTGCTATTGTTAACAATTTCGTTGCCATCCTCCAGCCACCGTCGACAGAGAAGCCGGTGAAGCCGGATCCACCCCGACAGGAGCTGAAGCTGGGCAAGTGTTTCCACATGCCGCGCGAGCAGTGCCCCACGGACGGACAGAAGTGCACCAGAGTGGACCCCGCGTCTGTCTTCTGCTGCGACGTCGACAGCTTCCGGCTCAAGGAGGCGCTGCAGATATTTGGTGAGGATGAGATAATATTAATGACACTATAGTTATAGCACAGAAGAAAATAGTACATGTTATTGACAGCTACGGCTACGCAACGCAAGGTTTCAATCGCGATATCATCGCGGAATAGGGTATTACTTTCTGTCCGTATGAATCTGTAATTTAGGCCACTATTTACCTCGTAAGGCCCACGGTAACGGTTTATTCGTAAAAATAAAGAATCGTGAATATCATTTTTTACAAAAAATTACCGACTTCAACGTTAGGGATAACTCAAAAACTACTCGTCAGATCTCGCTCAAATTTAAATGGGACCACATGACAAGCACCAGCTTCTGAATATAAAAATAATTATTAAAATCGGTACACCCTGTAAAAAGTGATGTTATAATTGATAAACACACATAAAAAACACAGTCGAATCGAGAACCATTCCTTTTTTTGAAGTCTGTTGAAAACTGAACGTCCATATCAGTCATTCACGTTACGTTTTGAGCACCCCTTGGCTAACGCACTTACAATACAACCGAGAGGGTCGGAAAAACCTAGTCGTAGTCGAGCGACCGTTATTACTTATTAATTAGATTGCTAATGAGTGCTAAATGCTAATGACAGTACGCTAGTACGCATAATGACCAGTAACTTGTATGTCTTGTAATAATTACCGCTAAGTATAGCCGTTATAGTGAAGTGGTGTTATAAATAGCACCGGCCCACGTGCGGCTAGGAAGCAGTCACGCATAAATACTTTACTTGTACACTGTAGTTGTACCACAAAGTTGTACTGTACATACATACCTACATACAAATGTAGGTATATAAAGTACGTACAATACGTATACAATGAAGTGTTGTGTTTCAACTGCAGTTGCGAGATAATTGCAACACGATGGTGATATGCAAAACGTTGCTTATTAACTTGTTTCACGATTCAATACTGTACAGGTTTATAGTAGATATAGTATACTTACTTAAAAAAAATAGTTAAACTTAGTTATCTACCTAACTACTTAATACGTGTAAACCGAACAGGGATTATATAATTGGTAGGCAGGCACTATCTTTACTTACAATACGGAACCCCATCCACACAAGTCCGATTCCAACTGGACCGATTTTTAGGGTTCCGTAGCCAAATGGCAAAAAACGGAACCCTTATAGATTCGTCATGTCTGTCTGTCTGTCTGTGTGTCTGTCCGTCCGTATGTCACAGCCACTTTTTTCCGAAACTATAGGAACTATACTGTTGAAACTTGGTAAGTAGATGTATTCTGTGAACCGCATTAAGATTTTCACACAAAAATAGAAAAAAAACAATAAATTTTGGGGGTTCCCCATACTTAGAACTGAAACTCAAAAATTTTTTTTTCATCAAACCCATACGTGACTATGAATAGGTCTTCAAAAATGATATTGAGGTTTTTAATATCATTTTTTTCTAAACTGAATAGTTTGCGCGAGAGACACTTCCAAAGTGGTAAAATGTGTGTCCCCCCCCCCGTAACTTCTAAAATAAGAGAATGATAAATCTAAAAAAATATATGATGTACATTACCATGCAAACTTCCAACGAAAATTGGTTTGAACGAGATCTAGTAAGTAGTTTTTTTTTTGTACGTCATAAATCGTAAACCGCAATTTACCTCGATCAAAGTTACAACGAACTTCAAGAACTTTATTATATTATGTTACTTGCTGCTACGGAACCCTTCATGGGCGAGTCCGACTCGCACTTGGCCGCTTTTTTTTGTAATTCGTTATTCGGAGTCGTTTACACAGAGTTTACTTTTGTGAACATAGTAAACAAACCGCCGTAGGTTTCCAATGTTTACAAACATTAACTGAAGTAATCTTTACAACGCAATTACTTCATATTAACGGAATTCCTAAATGTACAATCACTTACGAGTATGCTAAAGTACCGAGTTAATAAACCGATCAAAATAACATTGTTTTATTTACTTTGGTAAGGCTTTTAGGTAAATATAATATTACATAAGTATGTGCGAATTTGGCGACGTCGCTTATCACCGCAAAAGACCGCAAATATCTAGACTAGATCAACTGGATGTGCCTACTACAAAGCTAGGTAGGTAGTAGGTAGGTACACTATGTAGTTTGTTCACAAAACAACAACAACACCACCTATGAATAGTTGAACATAATGCAGCAATGTCATGATCTCATCACATCACCGATTCGACTTAGGTATTTAAAATTAAAAAAAAACCGGGCAAGTGCGTGTCAGGCAGGCCACGCGCATTGTAGGGTTCGAAGTAGTAAGTTTATCGACTATTACTCATTAACTAATGTTAACATAGCCATGATAGTTTTCCTTTTAAATTCATCATAATTATTATAACCTATTTTTGAGTATTTTTTCACTTGTCCAACTCCAATCGTTTAGCCAGCAGGGGTGGGACACTTGACTCTAACCAAAATTAGCACTTTGAAGTCAAATATTTATATTATTTTAATATAATATAATTTTTTATTTATTTTTATTTTATTACAAATATGCTTTGCTGCGGACAGACGGACGGACAGACGGATGAATTGACATGACGAAACTATTAGGGTTCCGATTTTACTTCGGAACCCTAAAAAGTACGCATATTTTTCTCCGATTGAATATCAAATTGTCTTCGAAGTTTCAAAATATTATTATGTACTTTACAAATCTTATTTGATGTAGATAAAGTAAAATAAAAAATTCTGAGCATGTCCGCAAACGTAAATGTTTCCGCCTACGCGTCGCCGCGGATCTGTTTTTCGATTGACTATGGAATTGTCTCCAAGTTTTGTAACAAAGCATCTAAAGTGGTATTTTATTAATAGTTCGACTAGGATATTATTGGCTACGACAACGGTACGCGGGAAAATCGTCCGTCGCGGTCGCGCAGCTGTGTGGACTGCGGATTACATTAGCTGAGACAAATTGACATTTTATACGTGGAACGTACGAGCTCATAATGCATTGTAGTTTGTACTAATATTATAACAGTAGGTACATGTTTTGTTCTTATTTTCTAGACAATGAAAGAAACCAATAAAATTTTAATTTATGCGGGTGGTTTTAAATACTTACTATTATTTAGGTATGAATAATGAGAATTTATAACATTAGAAAATATGTCAATAAAGTATTATCAAAATATTATTATTATCTTATTAATATTATTATTATCAAAATAGACGATGCTAAAAATGTCGTAGGTATTCTCAGAAAACACTAAAATCCACAGCTTTAGGATTAGGGAGAGGAGTATCTACCTAACGCTTCTTGAATATTTTTATTCATTTATTTATTTATATAGTATAGTATTTATACAGTACATAAAGGCTACGAAATTTTGAAAGAACTAATTTTGTGAATTTAAAATTAGTTCTTATAATATTTACTATTTTTTATTAGCTATTGCAAGTTCTTGATGGAATTCTCAATTAGAATCGGCGATTGTAAATAAAGGACTCATTTAATAACTAAGTAGATAGTGTTGAAACTGAAAAAACATGGGTGTACCTAGGGAGACCGGGGGAGGCAGGCAGTTAATGTTATCAAAAGATAGGGGATCACTGGGGTATAGAGTCGCTGGGTAATCGGAGCCACTTGGTTCTAGAAGAAACCGAAGTAATTTGATCGTGTTATGTTGTATCTTAGGGGAGGGTAATGCTGTTTGTGAATGGAACATTATTTTTAACAACTGAAACAAAGTATTGTATATTTTTCTTGACATTGAAGTAGAATTAATTAGTCTTGGTTCATTGGCTACACGTAAACGATAAGCGAGAGAATCATATTCATACCGTGACCAATATTGTAATATACGATAAATCTGTGTACGGAGTATCCTTGATAATAAACGGAGTATCTATAATTAGTTTTTTAGGGTTCCGAAGTAAAATCGAATAGACCTTCGCCTTCTGCGTTATGGTAGTAGCAGGGTGTAGTGTACATTATGTATTATCCTTATTTGGGTTGATTAGCCTGGCTGGAAGACCTCTATGCGCCTAGTACTCGCTTTAATTAATTGCTACTAGGTGAACAAATCCGATGAGAAATTTAATACCCCAGCTTTGTTTTGGCACACTTGCTTGCATGTTTTTGTTATCATAGTAGGTACTGACTGCAAGTGGGGGGGTGTCAGGTTTTATTTCGTTACGGAATTTCTTGATTCGGTCGCCGCGCTCAATACCCGCGAAAAAAGCTACGCAATAGCTTAAAAAAATGTATTGAACTTGTATACGCAAGAAGGTGCACGCCGCGGTCTTCCTGCATGTAGTGTGTGTAGTAAAGATCCCGTCAATCATCATCCACAGTGACGCAGAACACGACGAACCTGCACGTGTTGAACGCCACCATCGACGAGCTAGACGTGTCGCAGTCCACCTTCCGCCGCCTGGTCTCCATGGCCTTCACCGACGGCAGCGTCGGGAAGATCGTCGGTCAGTATACAGTATACCGCACCCACCGCACCTTACACTAGGAAGTGAATGCAAGAAAGTTGTGAGAAGTTTGCGTTTGTAACTGGCCAGTTGTAAAATATGTTTTTTTAATTGAGTAGTCATAAATGGATTTTTTTATAAATCATAATAATATAATAAGTAAACGCTAACACACTCATACCTCCTCTCCTCAGGAGGTTTTTACTTGTGTCGTGGGTGGCATGGACGACACGTATCGCATGGACATCACAGTAACACCCATAACCCAAGTACAAATATTTATCTGTCACATCACAATATCTGCCCCGGCCAGGAATCGAACCTGGGACCCCTCGCTTCGCATGCAGGGTCGCTACCAACTAGCCTACAGGGTCGTCATTAAAACCATGGAAGTTGAACAGTTCTTATTCACAAACCATTTATTTAAAAATGAATTTTTGTGCATGCTTAAGCCGAGGAAATATATAGAGATGTTGACGAGGAAGGGAGTATCAATAGCACCAGTGAGTATTTATTTTATAGTTATAATAATATTATAATTATTACGTTACGTATTTATTGGAGTGTTGCACAAACAACACTGAAGATCAGTTAGATCAGACACACAAAGACATTCACCCAGATCAATAACAGATATATGAAAACCCATCATTCAAATTTCTGCCTTACTGGGAATCGAATCCCGAACACTTTTTAAATGGCAGTCCGTAGTAATCATTGCGTCACACGGTTCGTCAAAATTGCACCCGCACTTGTATCTCTTCACGTCGCGTAAATATTACTCGAGGGTTTCTTAAGAGAACATTGCGACTGGAGTACCTCAGTATTATTTCCCCCTGTAACTTGCCCCGTGGTTGTCGCAGGCCAGTTCCCGAAGTACTCGTCGGTGGCGTGCCTGAACATCTCCAACAACAACCTGAGCAGCGCCACGCAGCCGTCCATCCAGCGGCCGTTCGCCTACCTCTACAACCTGAGCATCCTGGACGCGTCCGCCAACAACCTCACCGAGTTCCCGCTCAGCCTCGTGCAGAGCAACCGGAAGATCTCCATTGATTTGTCAGGTTAGGTTAGGCTATGTCAGGCATTGAACTATTATTACTAGCGTATAGAACCGACACCGCGAACCCGATGTTTCCCCAATGAACTGTAGCCCATTGGAAAGTAGAACCTCCCGGCGCGACAAGAATTTTGCTCGCGATGTCTATTAGTACATTATATTATACCTACATTGTATGGCACATGACAAAATGTAACATGAAAGTCGTCTGTACAGGCAACAACTACATGCCATGCAAGCACTTCCAGAAGGCCATGGAGAACAACAACAGCAACAACAACAGCTCGCTGGTGACGTTCATCAACTACAACCAGACGTTCTGCGCCATCGACCTGCGCTTCAACTGGTTCAAGGACGTGCAGATCGTGCAGATCGACCACCTCAGGGTGCAGAAGGAGGTACTGCCACTTAGCGTAGCGTAGCATTGGTAGCGTTTTGATCGAATGTAGGTAATCGATTTTTAATGCTACATTATATATGCAAATAGTCAACAATCAATAAGATGTTCTATCCTCTCTCACTAAGCAGGATTCTTTTCTTGCAACTGGTCCGTTGGCATAGCATTCAACCAGTTTATTCTGGGCCGCTCTAGTACGGCCAAACTGCTGGTGACCACTGGTCCCAAGCTGAACTAAATGCTCACATGAAGCTCTGCCACCAAGCAGTGGGGCAACATTTGTTTTCGGTTGGATTCGGATCAGTAGGTATATTCTGAGCCGCTCTAATACAGCCAACTAGCTACTAACAGTAGTGACGATTGTACCCAGCTGATCTGTAGGAGTCAGTAATATCCTGGTCCTCTCCCCAGCTGAACGCGAGCTGCCGCAACATCCGGCCCGCGCACATCAACTGCACGTGCGTGCCGGAGCGGCTGGAGCTGCTGCGCGACGAGGTCACCAACCTGGTGGCGGTGGACTGCTCGCGCCGCCACCTGCGCGACCTGCCCACCGACCTGCCGCCCAACACCATCAAGCTCAACGTCTCCTATAACAACGTGAGTGTGCACCAAGTCACTTTACATGTACAGTGTAGATTATTTACGTGTGAATACAGTCGGTACAGGCGTTGCTGGAAATACGAGAAAAACTCTCTCTCTTTCTTGGCCGGCAATGCATCAGTGATGCTTTTGGTGTTGCTGATAGCCACTTAATTACCATCAGGTGGATCGTCAGCTCGTTTGCCGGTTATTTCATAAAAAAAGAGATATTCGTATTTATTCGCTACTCGCCACCGACGTCCTCAATTTGATGTATTTTTTTTTGACGCGAATCGAAGGTTAATTATTCGTTGGTAGGGTGAGGCGTTTAAATATTCGTCAATGTTTATCAAGCTAAGTAGTTGGCAAATATTTAAATGTGTGTATTGACTAATTGGACCATGAAGTTTTTTTTATGAAAAGAGTCAACAATTGAGCAGACCAGCCAAAATGAAACACGAGTCCTCAATTATGATATTCTCAATGGATAGTTGCTGTTGGCTCTAGTGACCTTTACAGCTTCAGACTTCTCGGCCTTTTGGCTAAGATATCTGAGTGTAGTATCTGTTCTTTTCAGCTTAAAATGCAAACGGGTACTTATAAAATTATCGATATCTGAGTGTAGTATCTGTTCTTTTCAGCTTAAAATGCAAACGGGTACTTATTCATAATTTCATCAGGATTGCGGCGTGACCAAGAACCATGTAACTTGGTTGAAATATTACTAATATCATATAGCTGAAGAGTTTGTTTGGTTAAACGCGCGAACCTCAGGAACTACTGGTTCGAATTGAAAAATTATTTTTGTGTTTGATAGTCCATTTACCGAGGAAGGCTGTATAACATCATTCATATTTAGTAGTCAGTTTTTTCTACAAATTAACGCGGATGAAACCGCGTGGCACAGCTAGTATTGGTATAAAATACTAATCTTGAGTTCATATGGCGCTGTGTATGTATGTGTGTGTGTGTGTGTGTGTCTCCAGATAACGTCCCTGCAGGCAGTGGGCGACGACCCCAGCTACGAGCACCTGCGCCAGCTGATCGTGGACCACAACGACATCGCCAACATCGTGGAGCTGGAGGGGACCAAGTTCATCGACAACTTCATGCTCTTCTCCATCAACCACAACAAGCTCAAGACTGTGAGTGATGCAGGGACCAGGCTGCAGCTGACGTCAGCTGGGTATAGTTCGGCCGCTGTATCTTGGCGCGTCTGAACCTTGTGCAGAAGGCTGCGCAGTAACATATTTCGCCAATACTCGATGCGCCGTGTATTATGTCTCAGTCACACGTTAGCATGTCCGTGTTGCCATCTCTGTCTTACATGCGCTGAAGTTCGCCAAGCCTATGTTCAGACGCGCCAAGATACAGCGGCCGTACTATACCTGCATGTTTTAGAGTAGGAGTCGGGAAAGAAAAGTAATGACGTAATCATAGGGATATCACACACCATAGGAACGTCATAGAAGCAATATCGCCCAAAACGAGAGTTTGGAAGAATTTTGAATGGATTCCTTATTTGATTTAACTCAATTTATAAATGATTCCGCTTTCTTTGCAACCTAAACACGACATGTTAAGTGAGTCGTCGATGATTTTTAGAGGGGAGATTCCATGATATTTATGAATTATTGTGACAAACAGTTGTTTGCAACACATAAACGATTTTCTGAGGAGTTCCTTGCGTTTCTTTTCCTCTTTATTATTGCACCTTAACGAAAAGGCAAATCAGGCAGTACAAAATACTTGGCGTTCATAACTTAATTTTTTCGAACGAATACTACGGTTGACCCTGGTGGCCTTCGATGAGAACAAACTCCATGATATACTTACAATATTGAATTGTGAATGAATCTATTTACGACGACCCTGTAGCCTAGTTGGTAGCGACCCTGCCTGCGAAGCGAGGGGTCCCGGGTTCAGTTCCCGGCCGGGGCAGATATTTATGTGACAGATAAATATTTGTACTCGGGTCATGGGTGCGATTGTGGTGTGTTATATGTGTTGTCCACGCCACCTGCGACACAGCTGAAAACCTAATGCGGGAGTATGAGTGTTTAAGCGTTTATTATTATTATTCATGACAAAGAGAGTGCTATGAATGTCTGTCGGTGGTGTCCACAGATCCACACGTACGTGCTGTCCAACAAGTTCGACACGACGACCTCGTACACCACCTTCTCCATCGCCGGCAACTACATCCACTGCGACTGCAACGCAGAGAAGGTGCTCAAGGTAACGCCATTGCCTTTGTGGCTTGTACTGACGAGATTGTGTGGACTTATGCTCTCCTAGTACATCTACCAACGTAAACTTATAGTTTATACCTACCATGCTTGCCGTATCGCAATCCAACGGTCCTGGGTTCGATTCCCAGCGGTGCGGTTTGAATGATGTGTTGGAATCTTCTGTTCTCGATATGGATATTTGTTCTTGTCTTTGTGTATTGTTCATGAAACCCACGACACAGGGAAACCTAGTGATCCTAGAATCCTACGGAACGAGTGTGTAGCACTTGAAAGTGATAACTAGGTACTAAAGATATAGATAACTATAATAATATTATAAAGAGGAAAGGTCTGATTGTTTGTTTGCATTTGAAAAATTCTTTCACTGTTGGAAAGCTACACTATCCCGGGGTGACATAGGCTATGTTTTCAAAAAAAATAGGGGTAATTAATAAAACTCCAATAATGTAACCCAAGGTGTAAAAAAATAAGAAAACCGGAGCAAAGCGAGGGCGGTTACTCGTAAAATGACAAATTCGTGCTTCATAACAGAACATATTAAATAATAAATAAATAATAAACGCTTACACGCTCCGCACTAGGTTTTTTACCTGTGTCGCGGGTGGCATGGACGACACACATAACACATCACAACACAACCCATGACCCGAGCACAAATATTTATCTTTCACATAAATATCTGCCCCGGCCGGGAATCGAACCCGGGATCCCTCGCTTCGCAGGCAGGGTCGCTACCAACTAGGCTACATTGTCGTCAATATTTGTAACTGCTTCCAGCCGTGGCTGCTGGAGAACTTCCGCAACATCCCGGACTACAAGAGCCTGGAGTGCGAGGACGGCATGGGCGCCGTGGTGGAGCTGGTGGAGGCGCGCGTGTGCCACTCGCCGCGCGACTGGACCGACTACATCTACGTGGTCATCTCGCTCGAGGTGCTGGTGCTGGTGCTGCTCGTCGCCAAGGTCTCCTACGACTACTGGGTCTTCAAGACGGCCGGCTACCTGCCCTGGCCCGCCAACAAGATGCCGCGGCTGCCGTGCGACTGGCTGTGTGAGTGAATCAACAGAATACGCATGTTAGCGCTGTCACTTGCTTGTACAGAATGTACAGTGCCACCAAGTTATCTGTGAAATGGCGAAAATTGGAACTAATGCCGCGCCATTCATAAGTTCTTTGTGCTCATTCATTTGACATTTACTACGTCTCAAATTGCGTCCAATGATTGGTCCAATGCGTCCGACAGCGCCCTCCTCCAATCCACAGATAGTTTGGAGCCGTTGGAGGCACTGTAGCTAGCTTGAAGCTCGCTTGCATTTGTCGTAGGAAAATGACAATATCTGTCCACGCATTTGCGTACTGCAAAACGATTGAACTACAAATGCAAATGCGACGATGCCGTTCCGTGGACAGGTATTTTCATTGTACTACGCAGGACGCAAGCAAGCGACAATCGACGATAGCGTGCGTCAAAGTGGACAGAGCGCCTTACTGGAGCTATGTTATGGTGTCCACTCACGGTCATTCCATCGCGTCATTTTTGGAGCCGCGCCAAACGACATATGTCAAAATGGTTGGATGCCAAACATGATGCACACTCACGATCATTCCAATTCTCTTTCATTTGCGCGTTTGACCTCATCGAAAGACGTTGACATGACGTTGCGTTCGGAAGCCATTTTGTTACAAAAAATTATACAATGACATTTGGAAGTGTCTCCTTCGTTGGACGTCTCGGCGCGAAACAGGGTTGGATTTTCTCATATAATAATTATAGTATTTACACTATAATTTCACCCTTTGTACTATGTACTATCCACATCTAAGTATAGTACGCTAAAATACTATAATTTTATTTGGTCCCGAATGTTTAGTTTTAAGACATATTATGAATATTTCGACAGTGCGTGTATCCGACCGAATTCTGATCTTGCGTTTCCTGTCTCAATGTCCTCAGCAGTAGGCTTCTTTTTTTTACACGAATAAGTTAATGCTTGACCACAATCCCACCCGATGGTAAGTGTAGATGTGGTCCAAGGTGGTGTCTTTTGTTCCTTTCCACTAACAGTAACTAATCTCGTTCCTTATGATTCCTTCCATTCCATACGAAATTCAATCAAAGCGATGACAATCGCTTGCGAATTTGTGTGTAATAATACGTTTATTTACGAAGTTCTTCCTACTACTTGACTTGAAAGTAAAAGTATTTTTTCCATTTCAATTTAACGATTTTGTGCTTGCAACACTGAGTGTACTATATTTTTTTTTATAAATACTATACTTTTCATTGTTTTGTACTATATTTTTCAATGTACCTAAATCCAACCCTGGCGCGAAATGAACAAAGAATGGATGTGGGTTTGCGCATTCACGATCAGTCGGCGCGATGTTGCGGCGTGACGCCGTGGCGCGATTGGAAATCCAGTTTTATATCACGCCATCAGTTTTTCACATTCACGATCAAATTTTGGCTGTATATCACGCCATTTGACGCGATGGACTGACCGTGAGTGGCCACCATTAGTTATCTTACTAGTGAGTTTCAATTGTGGCTCTTGTTAAGATTTTTAATTTTTTTATATGCAACACAGTGCTAATGCCTTCAAAATATCAAAACGGAAAATCTCGCTACACAATGGCGTGGCTGTCATTTTAACATGAATTTATTGTTATTCAAATTTTATAATTAATTTGATCAATGTACGCGGTGTGTGAAGAATATATAAGCAAAATGTGCAATTGTAACTTACGTTAGAATTTAAGCTAATGGAACGAAGTAGGAAGCATTTATCTGTTTTGAACTGTGAACTATATTCATCGTCACTACACGGGGGCTCACGATATGAATTTATTCGATTGATTAATCTGATTTGAATTTATTCAACAACTAAATGATTTTAATTGAATATTTTTGACCCATGTGATTGTATTGATGGATAAACAGTTCAGCCATGAACAAAACACTTATCGTGAGAACTCGTATTTTAGTGAAAATGTATCTCTTTTATAATCAGGGTTCCTCAAAATTTACTTAAACTCACAATCAGTTCCTTTTTAAATGTCCTCTTAACTTGTCAGGGACTGGCCTGCTAGGGAAAGGTCGTGGGTTCGATGTTCGACCGGGCACATCACACATGTATCGTATATCACCGCTACCTTTGGCACAGATAAACCTTATTGTGTGGTTAAGTGTTTGAGGGTTTTTTGTATATGTATTGAATTTCCTTTTAATTGCGATAATCCAAATGTGCCTTAAATTTAATACTTATATAATAGTTATTAGATAAAAATAGTGCTGAAAATATTGTAGTTCTTAAAGTTTGTAAAGAATATTGAATTTTTGTTATTTTTGTAAGCATGTATTTTGAGATCAATATTTATAAATCAAAGGAAAATGATTATAAGACTAAAGATGAATTTGGATTTACAATTTATATTTTTTTTTACATAATTGTTTGTTTTTTTAAGTAGTACATTATTCTATTCTAGATATTTTATTTATAGAATCTCTATGTATGAGTAATCATGTATATTTATCAATATATTACTTTAATATTATGCCGCTTTTGCAGGCAACAGATTTTTTTATAATGTTTATAATCTAAGAGAAGACTGGGGTGTACATAATATTTTGTTTAATTTACTTTGTAAATATGTCTTGAGATTTAAATAGCAAACCAAAAACATCTTCGAGGACATAAATACTTGTTTGAAATAACTAAACTAAATAACTTTATTATTATTTACATAAAGCAAAGAGGCTTAACATAGTACATACTTAATTTAAGGACCAATTTTATTAGATTAAGTTGACGGATTTTTGATAATATAAAAGATATTAGAGAAAAAATATTTTTTTGGTTGAATTTTGTTTATCAGCCTTCTGTAAAAATTAATGCCAGTCGTGCCATAAAAATAGTTTGGCAATCATGTTGTGATTGATCTGTATGTTGTGAAGACGCTGTATCTGTATAAATTAGCGACGAAGACTGTATATAATGCGTTTTGTAATGTGACGTCACGCATAAAGATCGTTTATCAAAGCATTGTGTATCTATTTCCTGTCCTTCCCATTCCTCATCCCATATTACTTTGCCAATTACATAAAATGTATTAAAACATAATGTTCTAAAAAAAAACAACTTTATAATATTGCTAGTTTCATGGAATACCCAGTTATCGTTTTGTGATACTGAATTAAGTTGAATGGTTAAATTAATAATTATTTAAATCCTTTACTTCACAACAAACTCCTTATAGTAATAAGTTATTTAAATAAATAAAAAAAAAGAAATGCGTTCCAATAGTTTATCTCATATTAAAATAATAAATTACAATTCAGAACTGTATGCTATCCGCCGGCTCCTCTCGCTTTCTTTTTGTTTCCTTTACGTTTCTTTATCTTCCCGTCGGCGACGCCGCTGTGAACTTTCCTAAGTTTCTTGTTCTTCGCGTTTTTCACTGCATCTGTATCTTTTCTTTCATTTTCCTTTAAGGTTTCATCACTCTCCAGATGTCTCCTGCAAAATGATAACTCAAGGTCATTTATTTACTTCATAGGGACGGCTCACTTTACACTTTAAAAGTCTAAACTTACTAAATGAACAACAAAATTTATAAGCATAACATTATGAATATTTATTAATTACATTAGGTCTCAGATACACGTGATAAAGAGATATAGACTAGTAGTCTGTACACCCGTAATTCACTCAAATCGTGGCCCCTAGTGCCCCCTTGCGCTTCAGTGTTAGAGGATTGCAAGGTTTTACAGGCCACACACTATTCAATTACCTTAAAAAATATTAGTGATTTCACTATAACCAGGACCCGACTATAAATATATTTCTCTATCACATAAACATCTACCCCAGCCGGGAATCGAACCCGGGATCAACTTGTCAAGGTCACTACCACCTAGTCTACGGTGTTAAACTATTCAAGACAACATTACTTGTCGGGTCGTTTCCCGAGCACGGTAGCGATGGCGTCCCGGCGCGGAGCCTTCGCCCCGCGGCGGCGGCGGCTCGCGGCGTTCTGCCGCAGCTGCAGCATGTAGTCTGGCACTGCACACCCCGACTGCTTCATCACTGATGCTATGCTGCGGGACGGAACACATCATGGGTGGGAGAGAGAAAAGACAAGAGAAATAGTATTTACACATCATGGGTGGGAGCAAGAGAAATAGTATTTGGACTTGGCCCTACTGGGAGGAAAAAATATAATAGACCACGAAAGAACAGCCTTGTTTCGCTTGGAATAAAAGGGTATTCTAACCGAAGCAAAAATTTCAATTACAAGATAATATTAATAGAATAACAATGTTACTTTGCGCGTAGCAAACATAAGTTGCTTGAGCATGCTGTGTATTGAATTATACTGCTGTTGTCTTTTTGTTCTGATCTCTCCTTCCGAATACTATTCTAGTGATATTGAGTGTTCACCTCCTCAGATTGACGACATCGTCCTGAGTGAAGAAAGTGATCGCTCTCCCCGGCTGGCCGGCGCGCCCCGCGCGGCCGATCCTGAAATTAAAACCTATTAAAATTTGGCTTACGACACCACACCCAGGCTACGAGTACGACTAAAATATAATCTAAATTTTACTAAGAAACAATAACCGACTTCAAAGTTACACAAAAACTACTTGTCACATCTCGTTCAAATTTATGTGGGACCACATGACAAGCACCTGCTTTCGATTAAAAAAAGAATCATCGAAATCGGTCCAAAGTTCTGAGGTAACGAACATAAAAAAAAAACAAAAAAAAAATACAGTCGAATTGAGAACCTCCTCCTTTTATTGAAGTCCGTTAAAAATAAAAATAAAACTGCATAATGTTGCCATAGACAAAAACTATCCATGTACTGTGGGTACTGTGGGTGTAGTCTAGTGATCCTAGACAGTGTGAGGGTGTCCGTAGTGTTACCTGTGCACGTAGGCGATGGCGGAGGGCGGGAAGTCGTAGTTGAGGACGAGGTTGACGCCGCGGAAGTCCATCCCGCGGCCCATCAGCTCGGTGCAGATCAGCACCCACACGCGGCCCACGCGGAAGCTGCGCACCACGTTGTCTCGCTGACACACAATACATTGTACATAACAATAATAATATAGAGACAGAAGTATAACTCCATACAAATAAAAACTTGAGAGGTATCAAGGGACACCCGGATGGAACGAGTTCCTTGCAGTCAGTACTAGGATAGCAAAAACATGCAGCAGGTGTGCCAAAACAAATCTAAGGTATTAAATTTGAAAAATTATAAAAATATGAGAAATTTAATACCCCAGATTTGTTTTGGCACACTCGCTTGCATGTTTTTGTTATCCTAGTAGGTACTCTGGATTGCTTTCTATGTAAAAAAAACTACGACGGCAAAAAGTGTCGTTACCACTTTTCATTACCAAATTTTCCGCCTAGCCCCCTTTCGTAACGCGCGATAAGGAACTTCGTTCCAATAACAAGAGTGTCTGAGTAGACAGCGTTAACAGATACCGTTGAGTACTGACAGACCAGTTCGATTCAATCATTTATCAATTTGGTGTATTCTGTGCTGGGTAGCTTGCTGATATACGGCATCAATATGACTTTTTTACTTTTATTACTTGTTATACTTTTCAATACAAACTTTTAGACAGCAATACATAAAATGAGTCACATAAACTGAATAAACAGATATAAATACCTGCGCCTGAGTCCTGTCCGCGTGGATGACGTCAACATTGATCCCATCATAGATCAACTCCTTGAACAGCTGCTTGGCGCGGTCCTTGCTCTGGACGAACACTGAAATAGGTTTTACATTGTTTCAATAATGGTTCAGACCAGGGGCGTAGCTAGCGCCGTATCAATTATACGGGGCCCCCACTCCCAAAAAAAGCTCGCTAGCGGCCTACGACCACTACAGTTGGCACTCCTTTTATATTTGACCGCTAACGTCGAGGGGGCCCTACAACAAATATTGATATGGTCATATGGGGCCCCCTTAGGGCTAGCTAAGCCACTGGTTGAGACGTACCTACACAGATATATTGCACTCCCTACTCCTTAATAGCAAAGAAAGTTAACATTTCATCATTTAATTATGTAAATTTTAAATTGAATATTCAATACTGGTACTGTAACGCTAAGAAATATAATATTCCACCTTAATTTATAATACTATAACTTGCTGTGGATTATAACTGGCGCAAGGAACTCGGCAATTGTGATAATAAAAAAATGTGTTATGTAATATTCGTAACATTAAATACTTAATTAAGGATAAATAAAAAAACCATGTATATATTTTGTAATCTCCAGGAATGTTGGTACCTAACACGGGCGGCTTGAGTCCCTGCTGCACGAGCTGCCGGAAGGCCAGCAGCTTGCCGGCCTCGTTGCCGCAGAACAGCAGCTCCTGTGACACCAGCTCGCTCGCTGCGTTCCTACACAACAGTATCACTATCATTAATGTACAAGGATTCTTCTACTATAAATAATAACCGTGGGTTGATGGATGATACTGTCTTTAGGAATTAATTCTGTCGTTTGTTTGAGATTGTACAATAAAAAATTTAGATATTGGCAAACCACTTTATGGTCTGCACAAATGAGTCACGTATCGGTACCACGTGCAATGAGCTGCTTAAACAATCAAATATTTTATATGGACGTCCCGTATCCGAAGCAGGCCTTTGCAGATATAACCACCCTGGTTTACGTAGGGGGCCGTTCAAATATTACATAAGCAGATTTATTACAATTATTTACCCCCCCCCCCATCCCCCTTGTCAGCAAAAGTAAGCAAAGCTCTTATCCGCTCCCCCATGGGAACGTAAACATTTTTCAATTATAAATGATTTTTTTTATAAATGTTATAATAACTACCGATGACGTTATCATCATCTAGACTCCCCTACCCCCCATGTCATCCAAAATAAGCAAAATAAAGACCCCCCCCCCCCCCATAGTGCTTACGTAATACTTGAACTGCCCCTAGGGCCCTTATATTTAAAAAGTTAACTATCTCTGATGCCCCTGCTACATCTGCGTTAACATAGATTCCTTTGGTGTGTTGAAGAAACCACCATACACGTTATCGCTTATGTAATGGCATTAATATTGCCACGCCCCTTTTAGCCACACCTGCATAATTTAATTTTTAGCGCGTATATACTGTTACCATATAGTTACCTCTGTCCAACAGTAATATTAATAAGTCCCCGCATGTTGTGCCGACACCACTTGGCGACAGAGGGCGTGTGCGTGGCGCTGAACATGGCGACGCGCCGGCGCGGCTGCAGGGCTCCCATCACCACGTCCAACTGCTGGCGGAACGTGGACACCTCGTCCGTGGAGCCCTCGAACAGCTTGTCGGCTTCGTCGATGATCAGCCACTCCACTCTGGAAGGAATAATATACATTTTAACAAAAATAGTAATAGAAGAAAATATAGTCTTCGAAGAATCTATACTATGTCAATAAGTATGAGAAAAACCTGGAAATATCCCCTTTTGATTAAAAAAAAAACTGAATTGGCAAACTCCTTCTTTTTTGAAGTCTGTTAAAAAAATTCGAAATTAAAGGTAAGTGAAGTCTGTCCATCCACATTTGACAAGCCCAGCTTTGGCCACTTATGGTACTAACATACTTTGATGATGTACTTTATGATGATTGATGAAGTACTTTGTGATGCTGGGCAGCAATTGTATATTATTGGGAGGATGTAAAATATCCATTGGATAATAAAATTCATTGTATATGTTTTAAATACATGGTTGAATCTTCTTACTTGTCCAAGCTGAAGTTGACGTCATCCCTATTAAGTAGGTAGCAGAGACGATTTGGTGTGCTGATCACGATATCTGGAATAATGGCATATTTTAATCTATTTGCTGTTGACCAGTGGAGTCCTCAGAATTATTTAAGATACTTTGCATTGTAATTCATTAAACAGCCTATTATGATTAACAGATATTCTTTTATTACTTAAAAACTATTAAATTTACTACCAACTTACTTATTAGGTAACACAAGATTCATGACATTCAAAAGGTGAGCTTAAAGTTGAAACCAATGACTTTTAAGTAACCTTAGGTGTAGGTAGTTCGAGACTACCAACATAAGCATAAAGCCAAAGAAAAATTATGGGGACAAACATAAAACACATAAAATCATGAAATCAATTAGAATAAACTTATGTAAATATTTTTACCTAAAGCTATACCTAGAATAAAAAAATCAACATACCACTTTTCCTAATAGTAGCCTCTCGTTCCTTAACTTTACTCTCCTTAATATTCCTCACGACTGTACACCGGAGTTTTGTGGAAGCGCTGAGCCGCAGTGCCTCCCCGTATATCTGGTGTGCGAGCTCCCTGGTGGGGCACAGCACCAAGGCTCGCGGGCCGCCCTGCGGAGCGCCCAGGGTGTGCAGCAGTGGGAGCAGGAAGGCTGCCGTCTTGCCTGAGCCAGTGGGCGCACACGCGAAGATCTGACGGTCCTGAGCATAAGCCATAGTGCTATGTTAGTTGAGATCAGTTATTAGATGAGACCTGTACGTCTTTTACTAGTTTCGAAGATCCCACTATATTGCAATACCCTAATAGGGTTCATATGTGCCTCTAAAACATGATGATGATGTAAGATTATGTTTATATCATGACTAGCTGTTGCCCGCAGCTTCGCACGCGGAAATTATGCTTATCATATTATTTAGTACCCCTTACAGAAGAAAATTTAAAAACAGGTTAATTTATATTGAAGTACTTATATTTAGGATTTTACATACTGAAACTTAGGATACAATCACAGATCATTCCTCCGGGAGCTACTTTGGAATATTAAACAACATTAACATTAATTTATTTTTTTTCCCTCTCCCTCTCCCTTTCCTTCTCCCCCTCCCTCTCCATCTCCCTCTCATTCTGCCCCTCTTCCTCTCATTCTGCCCCTCTTCCTCTCCCTCTCCCCCTCTTCATCTCCCTCTCCCCCTCTTCATCTCCCTCTCCCCCTCTTCATCTCCCTCTCCCCCTCTTCCTCTTCCTCTCCCACTCCCTGTCTCTCTCCCCTCGCTCTCCCTCTTCCTGTCCCACTCCCTTTCCCGCTCGAGTTCCTTCTGTCACTTCATATCCCTCTCCCTCTTCCTCTATCGCTCCCAGTCCCTCTCCCGCCCGCACCCGTGCCCTCTCCCAATTTCTGTCCCGCTTCCACTCCCTCTCCCGCTCCCTGTCCCTCTCTATCTCCATCTTCCGCTCCTTCTCCCTCTCCAGCTCACTGTCCATTTTTAAATTAAAAAAATTACGAAGTTGCCTACTAAGTTCATTCCCCGAAATTAACCCTTTAAGGGATGATTTTCCGAAAAAACGTAAAACTTCCAAATTTTGTTTCTAATCTGGAGCTAATATACAGTGTGACTGGTAAAAGACTTTATGATACTCAAGGACATGATAGTATATGTTCATAGTTAATGATTAAAAAAATAAAAATAAAAATTATCCTCTCAGCCCATAAATTAACTTTAATCAAATTAATCTCAAAATACTCCGGAAGCGTGGACACCGGGTACACACGCTCGAAACGCCTCGGTCTAACGTCGACACGCCGCGGTGCCGCGCGATCAGCTGGTGGGATCAATGACCTTTGATAAGGGCAACATATGATTCCTTTTCTCTTAATACTTTTCCTAGCTTATAACAGGCAAAAATACAAAGGTAAGCTCTTAAACTGTGAGTTATTGGAGGTATTACTTTGTTAATTAATTGATGTTATGATCTTAGACCTGATCACCACGTACGTTTTTGATGTAATATTATTTATTAACCGTATGCGTTCCGAGTGTCCACACTTTTTGTTTTTAATGGATAATTAGGTTAAATTTTAAGCACCCTTTTTAATTACATATTTGGATCGAGAATCGAGTACTGAGTATGTCCTATCAATATCACAAGTGTCTTACCAGTCACCCTGTATAAAATTTCATGTTTTTAACTTTAAAAATGACGAAGTTACGTCCTAAATGAAATCCTCTGAATTAACCCTTTAAGGGATGATTTTCCAAAAAAACCGCGTTAAAATTACCTTTTGTTCACAACTATAAACTTACATAAAAAAAATCATATTTAAAAGTCTAAAACTGACGAAGTTGATTTATACGTAAATGGCTTCCAAGCCCTATTTTTAAGGGATGAATTTCGAGAAAACAGTGAAACAGTTATTTTTTGTGTCTAACTATAAGCTTATATACAAAATTTCACCCTTCTTACTTTAAAACTGACGAAGTTGCCATACTCTTTTGCACAGTCTTATTAAACCGTTTAGGGGATGACTTTCCAAAAAAACGTAATACTTCCAAATTTCGTTTCTAATCTGGAGCTAATATATAAAATTTCATGTTTTTAACTTTAAAAATGACGAAGTTGCATACTAAATTAAATCCACTAAATTAACCCTTTAAGGGATGATTTTCCGAAAAAAATTGTTAAAGTTAACTTTTGTTTATTACTATAAACTTACATAAAAAATTTCCTACCTATAACTCTAAATATGGTGAAGTTGATTTGTATGTAGTTGACTACCAACCCCTATTTTTAGGGGATGAATTTCGAGAAAACAGTGATACAGTTATTTTTCGTGTCTAACTATAAGCTTATAAACAAATTTTCACCCTTCTTACTTGAAAACTGACGATGTTGCCATACAAATTTGCGCCCTCTTAATTAATCCTTTAGGGGATGATTTTCCAAAAAAGCGCATTACTTTTAAATTTTATTTCTAATCTTGAGCTAATATGTAAATTTTCATGTTTTTAACTTCAAAAATGACGAAGTTGCCTACTAAGTTCCATCCAAGAAATTAACCCTTTAAGGGATGATTTTCCAAAAAAAATATTAAACTTAACTTTTGTTTATTACTATAAACTTACACAAAAAATTTCATATTTATAACTCTAAAACTGACGAAGTTGGTTTGTATGAAAATGAACTCGAACCCGTATTTTTACCCCTTAGGGGATGAATTTCCAAAAATCCGTTCTTAGCTGACGTCTCCTTAGCATAAGCTATCTCCTTGCCAAGTTTCATCGTAATCGGTTCGGTAGTTTCTGAGATTTTTTGTTTAATCAGTGTATCTCTTTTCAATTTTATATATATAGATAAATGTTAATAGTTTATGATTTTTTATTTTAATTTAAATGTGTCAATGATTAAAATCTATTATTAATTTAGTGTGTGTATTCAACTGTTGTATGAAATATTTTGGTATGGTATTCGAATTCTATGTGCCTCATTGTTGATGATGAAGTCTCATTATAAGCTTCAATTCTTGCACAACTCACCTCCAGCATACAAGGCAAAGCTTGCCGCTGCACTGGTGTGGGCTCGTCATAGCCGCACTCCTTAACTGTGTCCACTAAGGCCTGGGACACACTGTACCTGGTAACTAGTTCAGAGAAGTCTTTGAGAGCACTAGGAATGTGTCGGCCCACTGCTTTAATTCCATGTTCATTCCGAAAGCGATTTTGCTAAAACAAAAAACATTTATTTATGCAAAAAATGCAATTCTTGAACTTCAAATAACAGTATTGTTAACATCATACTTTGGCCATATGTATAAGGTTTTTATTTATACGCTAACAAGAGCTTAGCTTTTTAGATTTAAACAAATTGAAATCAGGCATTTACCCATGAAATTCAGTGTCTTACTTACCTAAATATATCATACAATCACCTATTGTACGCATTATACACAGTGTTTCAAAATACCCCGTAAAAAATAAAATTAATTATCAAAGCCAAAAATTTTGTCAACCCTAGTAAGCTGTCATGTCGGGGACCCAGATTATTTAACAGAAAGGTCTACGTACATAATATTTTAACTAATAATTATCTACTTTAATAGTTTTTCTATTTTTCATTCATAAATGTTTGCTACCTTAATACAAGGATGTCATTATACTCAAGTACTGGCTTCAAAAAATGTCCTCCGATGGAGCTCCGGCACATTTTGCTCGCAACGTACGAGAACATATTAAAGGTTGCTTTCCGTGAGGATGGATCAGCCGCGGGGGACCGGTGCTATGGCCTGCTCGTTCTACAGACCTCACACCCTTGGACTTCTTTTTGTGGGGTTATGTGAAGGACAGAGTGTATTTCTCCGATTGCCCAACGGTTGCCGAGATGAAACAGCGTGTTAGATCGGTTTTCGCATCAATAACACCGACGATGGTGCGAAATGCCACACAAGCCATATCACGATGAGCGAGGTTGTGTATTGAGCAAGGCGGAGCTCACTTTGAGCCGTTTTTGTAAATTTGACGTTTATTATGAAAAAGTAGGTGTTCGTTTAGGTTGTTTCGTTAGGTTAGGTCTTTTAAAATTTTTGTTGTTTCGCGAATTAGGTAGAAATGTACCTAACATTCTGCGTAGTTTACTCTTTGATTTTACTGAAATAGGGTTTGCACATCAGAGAAATTAATAATATTTTTTTATTTTTTTGGGGTATGTTAAACAGCGTTACTACGGTTTTTAAATATTGTGAATGGACTCGTTTTAGGGCTCCATTTAACCTCCTTTCAGCTTTACGGGTACTTTTGAAACACCCTGTATAATAGAAAAGCTACTGACACTATAATGAAAACTAAACTAACCTCCTCCAGTTCAAGTTTTTTCTTCAAGTCCTCTGTCTTTTGTTTATCCTTCTTTTTCTTCTTTTTCCCAGCATTCACCCCGTCTAGCAGCTGGAGGTCGCCAGTGTCACTGGCTTCCTCAGATTCTGAATGATGTGATACATCACTTTCCTCTTCAATTTCTTCTTTGATTTTGATGTCGTCATCTTTTACCTGTGTTTCTTTTTTAACCGCTTTTTGATTTAGCCCCTACAAATAATTTAATATGTAATTAAAAGATAAAGCTCATCAAGGAATGCTAGTACTTAAAAATATGTTTTAGGTTTAAAAACAAAGGTAAAATTATTTTAAGTTTGCCGACTTACGTTATTTTTGACGCCTAAAACTTTATGCTTAAAGGTCAACCCTTTGGTTAACTTTTTAAATATATCATAGGCGTCCATTGCTTAGTCCTCGTCTTGATTTTAATAAGTCATCACAGCAAATTATAGGAACAATAAGGACGAATTAAATAATATTCTCAAGAAATCAGACACGCACGTGCCACTGTTGATTTGTTTTTGATGAGATTGTTGACATTTGACATGACATATGACACTTGACTTGACATTGACTGTCATTATGACATAAGACATGACAGAATTCATTCGTTCGGAAATAGACATGAACACAGAGCCTATAAAAGACTGCGTTCTAAGCAGGGGGCATAGATAATTATGGAAGCTATATTTACATCTGGAGCCTCTGGAGGCCGCGCTTCAGATAGTTACATGAAGATGGATCGTCTGACATTAGGTGAATATTTTCGGGCAACTCTAACTCGACTTGGCAAACCCGTGTCGGAAAATTTCATGCCTCTATTATCTTACGATAACAGCAAGGACCGACGGTTTTATCTGCCCTATGAACTATGAAAGCGCTCAAGAATATTTTTGCCAGTAGCCGTTTCACATCCAATTACCGACCGCGCTGCTGTTGATCGACACAAGTCGCCGGACTTTGATAACTTTTAACAGAAAGATACAACGTGTCATGCTCGCTGGAGCTGATAGGGGGTCATATCCTGTTTTAAATTCTGAAATATCTGCGATTTGAAGGCTGCTTGACCCCCCCCCCCCCCCCTAACTCTTTGGATGCGCAGAAGCAGAAGCAGCGGCTGTCTTGTGTCACCTCTAGCGACATTGCGATACCCTGGTCTGTTAGCTTGGGTTCAGTATTGCGGGCCGCTCCAGCTTACTTAAATTATTGCACCGATTTAGTAGTGTCGGTAGTCACTAGCCTTTGTTTCATTATGTAGGTACCCACTATTATTTGTTCTGTGGTTACACATATGTTTTTCGTCTTTCTAAGATTTGAGAACATTGGCGTTTGGAAAAAATTGAGAGTAAAATTTTTACGATGCGAGAACCAAAATGCGACATGATGAACGTGCGTGATACTAAGCGCACAGCATTCTGAGCTCAGCTGGAGTTGTTTTGGATTGCTAGCACGCCCTGGGTGCGTCCGTTTATGTGTTCAATAGGAGGCAGTACTACCTCGAAATGCCGTGCGCGTTTTGTCACGCTGCGAGCAATTTTCTTTCCAAAGCCAATGTCGTGCTCAATTCAAGGCACGTGTCCTCCAATCGCGCACGGGTTTGCAACGCAAACTGTTACTATAAACACGTGTTCATGGATATGCATGTAACTTATGCATGAAGTTCGCGCCCATACCTCGATGGAGGGGATCGCGGAACGCGAAGCCCCCTGTGTCAGGGAGTGTGGGGGGCAGAGCTCCTGCTAAGGGGGAAGGGGGGCAAGGGGTAGTATAAGATCACATCACACCTATTTCATTTTTATAACAATATTTTGGATTTTGGCAACCAAATACTTCAAAATCACTATGGAGAATACGGCATGATTAATAGGTACCTACTAAATACTACTCATTAATTTCTCTCCACAAGGACCAAGCAGATAGTATCACTATACATATAGTGACAAACGAGTAGTGTTCTGCTATTAAACCACTTATTAATATCTTACTAACGCGCCAACTCAGAGTAAAAAATGGTTGCATAAATCGCTCCATATTATAGAATTTGTATGGTGATTCTTTACTAAGGAGCGATTAAGGTAAGCGTTAGTGACTTTGAGTCGGCGTAAATGTATCTTAATCTAATCTACGTAGATAATAAATAATAGATAATGATAAAGGTAAAGGGATTAAAAATAAAATAAAACTACAAATTCAATGGAATCACTGCGAGTTTATTAATTTTATACTTTTATTACATCCAACTGTTATATTTCCCATGACAATTCAAAACGCAGATTTCGAATGGAACCTAAAGGACCGCTTAAAACAACCCAATTGCAAGTAATTATAAATTACTGCACGTCAGATTCAAAGATACTTAGAGTACTAGTTACCCGACTTTTGATATGTACTTACTACGCAACCCGAGCTGATTCCTTAATCACATATATCAACAACATCAAAACAAGTAAAGACACTCCCAATACATATCCAATGAAATCGTGAAAAACTAAATTAATACAACTATTTAGGCAGACCCCTACGGTCAAATTATATAAAATTATGATTTCTTAAAGTTCATATTTCTATTTGTGTATTGTAATATGATTTTTACACTGAAAAATATAGTGCATAAGCCATGCATAAGCCGAAGGGACAGCGTCCAGGGCTTTTAAAAAACGAATGTGACTCTAGATGTCAAAATGATTTGGCGGGAAAAGAAATGTGTAGCCGCGTACAGCGTACTACGCCGTAGCCCGTAGCTATAATGTAGCGATTCATAGCGTTTCCGTGATAAACTTCAATGACTGCTGATTAAATACTGAGTTAATAAATTTTATCCATTGTAATTTGTACGTAACTGTGATTTATAACAATTTATTTTTCAGTACGTGCCAAGGTAAGTTAGGGTTATTTATATATTATTATAAGTACTGAAAATGTGTAAATTAGTTCTTCGATACTTTAATAATTATTAAAGCTAATGAAAATAAAGGTTTTCACGATTCCATGGGTTACGATTACACCCTTAATTCGTTATAGTCGACTTCCATACAGTCTACAACAGTACTTTAAGTGTCTTGACTGAAGATGTTAAGTTACAACAAGTTCAAGAGGAGCCCTACCGTCCTACAGGGCCGCTTACTGTCGGCCCCGCGCTATGCCTTATCGATCGATACACCATACTATTAAACAATTTTTACAACCCCATCCCTCTGTTCCGAACGTTAAAAGTATAACAAAACTCATTAAACTAAATGTAGTAAAAACATATTTTTCCTCTTTGACAACGACGGCAAACTATAAGTTTGACAAAATATTAACACAATATTAGTTAGGCATATCAAACGGCCGTAAATGCCACATACGCTCGATTTAACGTTTGTTTGCTATAAAAATACAATAAATTAATAAAATGTGTATGTTTTCATCTTGAATCGAGAGTACGTATCACTTATGACAAGAAAATCTTAAGAAAAAGAAAAAAATATCGTTACTAATAAGAACGCAGATCGTGCATACATTAAATTACGAAAAAAAAGAAAAAATTTAACCTAAACGTGTCAGCAAAAATATAGTGCAGTTAAAATTAGAATTGCCACTTAATTAACATCGACATATAAATTGTTTTCATAAAAAAATATTTCTGTGTATAAAATGTGTCACCCAATCATAACAAGTAACAGTGGTGCAATTCCGCTGAAGATGACCGGAGGACGGCCGGGCGGCGCATGCGCAGCTATACCACTCACACATGCGCGCGACCGTTGCATTGCTACGACCAACAAACACACAAAACGCGGCTCCGGTCCATCTCCAACAGAATTGGACCACTGCTTTACTTCAATCTGTAGATAAAAAGTTACTTATAGCAATATATTGTTTGTCATAAGTGGGTATATTGTAAATACTTTTTAATATAGTTACTGCAAAAACTGGCTAGCAACGATATTACTCGACCGGAGAGGCGGTGATCTAGTTATTATAATACTTCTTATATAAAAGACGTAAGTGCACTTTGAGTTACGGAACTATGATTTATGTAACTAGTTTAAAGGGATTAGCAGATTTTATTTGTGAATACTTTATATTTAAGGTAACGATCACATAGAACGACTTAAAATATTATTTTTATAGAAAATCTGAGTATAAATATGGAACGGGAACATTTAATTGAGAATAGCGATTTATAGAATGAAGAAAAGAGATGTATGAGAGGTACTCTGAAGTAAATTATAAATTATCTTACATAAAAATGGTAGCGCCTGAACTGCAGAATTATATAGATCCCAGGGCTTCGGACTTCGATTACAATTTAATCTATAAAATAGATGAAATGTTTGACTTTGACTGTACTCGAAAAATCTTAATACCATGAACTCATCTATAATATTTATGAGATGAAACCCAGGAGTTCCAACAACCATAAAACTGAAATATTTACATAAATTATTGTGTATTATGAACAAACTACGTAATGATTGCACTATATATTTTATGTACGTAGTGTTTTACATAGGCACCGATACAAAATTTGTGACGCTTTGACTGAATATGTTAAACAACAACATTAAAACTGAAAAATACTGGTAGGAAATGGGGTAATCTGCTATACTTAAATTACAAGTATAAGATAGTTATATTTACTGAGGTACTGTGGCAGATGGGAACTATTGCTATAACTGTATTTATAATAATTACATTTAAGTGGAAGATACTGTAAATATTAAAGCTATTGGCTTAAGAATATAACGACTTATTTATTCTTAACGACTTACTTTATACATCCGACTTCAGATAGAAATACCATCGACTTTTAAGCTACAAAAACAGAACAAGTAACGTGGATGT
This sequence comes from Thymelicus sylvestris, assembly GCA_911387775.1. NCBI lineage: Eukaryota > Metazoa > Arthropoda > Insecta > Lepidoptera > Hesperiidae > Thymelicus > Thymelicus sylvestris. Next base: position 15,733,879 of record OU426899.1, on the reverse strand, counting down.
TATAAAAATACAGGTATGTATATGTAAAATGGTGTATAGATTCAACAAACGATTTATATCCTATAAATAATATATTTATCAATAATGGGATTACAGCGAACAAAATTAAAGTCGGTGTGATTTGTATCTTCAGTATATTAATTCAAATGTAGTCGATTTATTCTTAAAAATGGCTTCCGTCTCCGGCCGAGCAATTAAAATTATTTTATATAATTAACTATTGTGAACTGAGGTAGTCTTGATTTTAATTTTTGCCCGTTACAAAAATAACGGTCAAAAACTAAAACGTCGACGATAAACTATTGCATTTTAAATATGGATATGGATAACAAACATAATGTGTGTATGGGAAGAACTATGTAACAACTGCATAACTTTAGTCTGACAATACCTATAATAATTGTATTTATAAATATAAATGATCACGTATATTGACTTGTCCTGGGTAAAGCGGCCCGCGGACCGGCCCCGATGAGAACTCCGGGCTGAACATCCCCCGCGACTTACCCTACCCCGTATACATGTTATTTACGAAAACATTCATCCCCGTTCTCAGCGAGGGCCGTATCGGCGAGAACTACTTTCTACATTTAAGTATTATATTAAAAATTAAACGATTTAATGGAGGTAATACTTAATATTATTGGAGGTAATACTTATATTAAAAAAGCAAGATTGATTTGTGAATCGTTTTGTGAACTTGTAGATTAACGTTAAACTTTTGCGCATTTGCGGTTTATTTGGAATTAATTTATTCGTATCAAAATATTAAATTGAATTTATTATATCAGTGCTATATTCATATTTCTATGAAAAATATATTGTTTCGATTTTTACATACTATTATGAATATTTATGAAGTAGTTAATTACATCCACATGCGAATTCAATGTAATGTAATTGGCAGTATATAGATTTATCTGGTTTGTGAAAAAAATATTAATAAGTATCAGTTTGCAACAGATAAACAATATAGGGTACAACAAAATACCAATATGGTGTCAAAATTTCCAGAATAGATAAATTAAACTATTTGTTTGTGGAGAAAAGTGTAAAAGCTCCCAGCATCGTAATAATATGTGTAACTTGACGTGATAGAATTATTTCTGAATGGAGGGAAAGTCATCCAAGATGGCGGTAATCTTCTCCAAATACCCGCAATACTTATGAAACCTAATTCTGTAAATTATGAATCCATATTGTTACTTTAAGTTATTATCTTATAAATATTTACTTATTGTAGGCTATTGTAATAGTTGTACTGTTACGAAGGCATTCCGTTGCTGATTATTTTGTGCATTACCTTACTTAGTAACACAGTCGGTTTATTTAAACGTAATTATTTCTTTAGAAACGTAAAATAAATTACTTTGCGAACAAGCAAAAATAATATAAACTGTTAATCAATCCAGACGATGCTGTATTTTATAAAAAATTCTCACTTAAAAACTTAATATTTAAAAATGCAGTATTTTGGTATACATTGCAAAATATAAAATAAATATTGTTTCGCCGTAGCTTTTGTTTTTTTGGATACTAGTGAAATTTAAATTTAAATTTTGGTTAAATACTTTTTAATTTTTGTGCTGCGATTGAACCCTCAAGAAAACCCCTCCCCTTTTTGCCGACACTTATCCAAACTTAACGCAATAACCTATGCCTAGTAACAATCACCAACGGCTGTCTCCGACAATTGATGTAGTTCGCAGCTGTCATCTGTCATCTGAGATCAAATTTAGAATTCCTATTTAGAAAAAATCCAAACAACGAACAAAATTGGTGGGAAAATGAATCCGAACCTTTCAACGAAGCGGTCAACAACAAGCCGAGCTCGAAATAATTGCACAGCGAAAACAATAAACGCAAACACTAAAAAACGTTACAGAAAGACTAAGTCTAAGTTTCACTATTAATAAATCCATTAGTAGAATATATAAAAATCCTTTCCATTAATGATTTTATCTATTTACTATTTAGTTAATAATATCACGAGGCTTTATTCCCGAATGATGCCACGATACTTCAATAAGTGTTAATTCCTAACTTATAACATATTTACAATTCAAACTACCCGCTTGCTTTTTCTCTTCTAAGCTCCCTAAATGATACTATGAAGATTTCCGAACCGATGATTACCCATGATAAGTCCATCGGAATCTAAACAGACAGCCAAGTTCAACGATGTAATAAAAATTAAAATAAGAAAAAACAAATGATCTGAGGTATTACGAACAATGGAGGTACGAGTACGTGCGTCATACTAGTATAATACCCGCCAGTCTCGCCATTCTCGCCATTCCGCCACAGGTGTCACACGCCCTAAACATAATCATACGGAGCCTAAAGCCACCCTTACTAGACCTTCCCACTAATAAAATCTAATTAAGTTATGCTGAATAAAAAAAAACTTACTTTAAAATATATTCGGAATTATACCAAATAACGTTTTAAAAACTCATTATCACAAATACGAATATGCAACATTCCGAAAAGAAATCTATAATACGATTAAACTTATATTAATATTCTTAATCAGTGTTAACTTATTTATCATTGGAAAAATAAATGCAAAAAATAACTTTATTGTTCTAGAAAGCTTATGTTGGCTAAATTGCATTGTTGCGGAGGTACGTTTGCTTCGAGCGTTGCTACGACATAAGTTGCTAGCTTACAGACGATGTCACTTGCAGATCTTGCAGTGATACTAGTGAGAGATTGATATGGTGTCAGTCCGAAACTTTTGTTAATAATACGGATTACATTACAGATATGGCACGATTACTTTCGTCGTCTATATTGTTTTGTTTTAAACATCTTTTATTCTAGCAGAATAAATGCAACTTGGCAAAACGTTATCCCCATTCCCTTCTCTTTGGCTTTGCGAAATATCACGGTGTTTCAGTATTTTCCTTCCTGTGAAGCGTTACTTGTCTATAGATATTTTATCTGTGATATGTAGGGTTGTCACTTAACGGTTTAATTGTCGATTATTTAATGATATTACAATGATTTTCAATGTACACCCTGAATAGATATGTATCCCTCGAATTGTTCAGCCAAATGCGGTATCCATGTAATTTCCTACAAGTAAATAAAATATTTTTACAATCTGCAGCCATCTCATGGTCGTTTCTAAGACTTTTAATTTTGAGAATAATATAATAATAATCTAATAAATTTCATTAACGAGACGTCCTCTACGTTGGTCGACATTTAAATAAGAAACCACTATACACTCATAGAGAGAAATCCCAAAATGGATACAGATTAAATATAATTATATTAATGACCTAATAGCTACGTAATTTTATACAAAGAAACGATTCATGATTTGAAATCATGCACACGTATACGATCGTCGAACAGATTGCTTCTCGAAGACCCACTCGAGGGCGCCGCGGCCGCAGCGGGCGCCCCTCTAGCCCTGTATGCGGGGCGCACACGCCTGCCCTCTATGCGTTTGCTGCTTCCCCTACCTACGCTCCCATCTCCTATTTCTCTCCCTACCCTCGAATCTCTCAAATCTCGCTCCTTTCAGTTCGGAAATTCTCTCTAACCAACCCAAGTAATGGCATGAAGACGAACGAAGGCACGGCTACTTATACATTGATCATAATCATTATTTTATCATTATTATTGAAGCCAAAACGCACATAGAATAAATACACCTTATTCTTCGATTACACTTTACTTTTGTACTTTCAAAATCAGATTCTAAGAAGTCTTTAATTTTTACTCAACATCAACATTTTTTTATTAATTTTTAAATCTAATTTTTTGTAATTAATCCCTAAATAATCTGTATCTTTAAAAATTTAGATTTGGCGATCCGAAAAAAGTTTCTTTAAAAAATATTTTCTTCAATCTTTTAGTTTACTGTTAAAATTTGTACGTTCAATTTTGTACAGTTACCGAATCTAATTTGACACTAGACATTTATCGCAAAAGTGATTTTAAAAAATGTATTTTACTACAATACAGTTGGCATAATTTGGCAGTACTAGAAATATGAATACTTTAGTATTGCTCTGGATTACATTGTCATCTTGAACACTGGTTAAACCTCGCCGCCTCACGGGGCGCGGGCCCGTCGCGGCGTCGCTCTGCAGTCGTAGAGCGAGCGTCTGGTCGCGTGCGACAATACTGTTCACGTAATTAAAACCTAACGTCAATATTTTACTACCATTATAATACACAATTTACCAATATGCGGCATCGTCCGTTATTGCACAAAAGCTATCCCTATCTTCGTCGGGAGTACGGCGGGAGTGCGTCGTACTCGGGACGGTTACCGTATGTATGCCGGGGTCTGCGGTCATTGCAGGCCGGGCGGCAGCTGCGGGCCGTGGTCGCCGGCGCCCAGGTCGAACAGGTGGTGCGGCGAGGGCGCCAGCGCGCTGTGCAGCGCCGACGTCTTCAGCAGCCGCTTGAGCATGCCGCTGGAGCCGCGGTGCTGCAGGCTCTTGTGCGTCGTCAGCGAGTTCTTGGTGCGGTACCTCCGGTGGCAGAACTCGCACACGTACAGCGTGTCCGACTGCTCGTGCTTGTCTTGGAAGTGTCGTTTCAAGGAATAGTAACAAGAGAATGTCCTGCGGCAGTAGGGACACTCCTGCGGCTCGTTGATCCCGCCGGCGGTGGGCGGGGGCATGCGGAGAGGCGGGACGGCTGCAACACAACGGACCACTGTATTGTATTGTACCATGTATCTATACAGTGTACTCCACACGCTACATGCCAGCCGGGCAGCCTCGCAGCTCGCCGGTTACGAGTGTTAGCGCTTATAATACGTACGTAGATGTATGAGGTTAATAATATTAGGAGGTATAATACTAATAATATGCACTGTACACATTGACTAACTACACAGTAATCACGAGTTGTCATATATTCAAAATTTTAGGAAATTCTTTCAACCACAATGACACAGAACACGTGATAACAAAATGATAGAAGCATGCTCCAAGCAACACAACAACGTCAAAACTGCGAAACCCGACGGGAGGGGGCCTTCGGCTCGGGATTTAAATAGAAAATCAAAATTATAACTCAAAGTAAAATTTAGAAAAAACATAATGGAAACAATAAAACAGAAATGTAACTAAAAGGGGTCCCTCAAGTTAGTCCTAACCGTCTATCGTGGTACATCGTGAGATGTGAGCGTGTGTCCAATACGGCCTACTGTTCCTACTGGGCCTACTTGTCTATAAACAGTTGCTAACCTGGGTGAGCGGTGTTACGAGCGGCCGCCGAGCACAGGTCGGCCAGTCGGTTCTCTTTGCTCGACTCCTGCCGCGCGCCGCGCCAACTCCGCCCGAGCAGTCACTAAAAAAACCGGATTGGGTCCGTCTCCCCTGTCCTCGACTTGTGGTAGGTGTATATATGGGTCATCAGGGAGTTGCGCGAGCAGTACACCCGCTCGCATATCGTGCATCTGTACTCCTCCTGCCTCTCGGCGTGCTTGTCGGCGATATGCCGTTTCAGCGAGGCCTTTGAGCACAACACTTTCGCGCATAGCGTGCAGGAGAATAACTTTTTACCTGCAAACAAATCGAAAACAAAACAAATGTGGGGGTGGTCCCCGTACGCGGTGACCGAACAGTACGAACACCTAGCTGATTGATCACTTTCTAAGTTGCACAGAACACAGACTTACGTCTCTCTCAAATGATAACTTGATAAAGGAATGAAAAAAAAGTGATTGAAAAATATTCATAAAAATAAATAGTTAAATTAAAAGAAAATAAATATAAATGATGGCGAAGCTACGGTGGCCGATGAGGTGTTAGAGGGTGCATGCGCGGGCGGTGGCGGGCGGTGGCGGGCGGTGGCGGGCGGGATGCGGGCAGCGGGCAGACGAAGCAGACGAGGCAGGCGATGCGGGCGATGCGGGCGGGACACAACGTGACAACGTGACGTGACGTGACAAGCGAGTGCGGAAGATGCGGAAGATGCTACACTACAAGCAGCTCCGGGAGCACGTCGGGGGCCATCAATAAAACTAATATTTTGTATATTTGTTTTTATTAAAAACGCCATTATCATCAATATTAGGATTTATGAAGTTCAGTTTAACGATTACAATTACACTTTATGAGTAGTTTACGTCAAGTTTTTCTAACTTTAAAGTAAGGAAGGAAAAGAACTATTTATACATATTACATGTGATGCGTATCAGGTTGATATCTACGGTATGTGAAGTCCGCGTGCAGTCCATTAACATGTCCGGTTCCGGCACAATCAGCCAATTGTAAATAACCTCTCGCTGACGAGAGCATTTTCATTAATGGAAGACAAAACCATATAAACAACATTCTTGGCACACTTTTGTCACATTTCAAATACTTAATGGACTGCATTACACTAGTGCCAATCGTTAACAAAAGATCTAGATTCAAGGATAGAATAATAATTTAAGAAGAAAAAAAAAAAAAAATTTCAATACAACAACCAATAAATTAATTTAGATTCCTTATAAAATAAGTAAAAATGCCAACAAGAAGTATAAGAACACATCGAATAAAGTGGCGTCGAGACGTCGCCTATGCGCCTCAACGCCTTGAAGGATAAAAACTTAAACAGGTCACAGAAACAGTCTTACACTCGCTAAGATCCTAACTAATGTAGTTCGACAGGGATGTGTTCTGCTCCTTAGAACACGTTGTAGTGCGCCCCCAAACCTCGGACCTTACATATTGGTTGAGATCCCCAACACAAGATGTGTTACCCCCTACCCCCCTACACGACTAACTTCCCTAAATAAAGATCCTCGAATCACAAAAAGTAACTTTTAAAATACCAAAACGGCTCACGCTTCTGACTTGTCAATTTTTGTATAAAATTATTAATAATTTAGTAAATAATTGTACAATTTTAATCTAGAAAATATGCCTAATAGTGTACAATTGAAACGCGTACTTAGTCTAATCAGTCTATAGCGCTTATTAGATTTTGGCAAAAGTTTCCCAACCAGTAACATTTTTTATTAAATAAAATTCACAAGATCTTTCTCCTACAGCTACGAGCTATAGCCTATACCGCCTGCCTCTCTCAGCAGCACATCCCTGTAATACGAGTAGCAAAGTAAACTTGTAACTATTACTGCTATCGATTCAATTCAGATAAACCTTACGTCTAAATAGTCAACTAACTTAATGTCCCAAACCCAAATTAACAATAAAACTATTACTAAATTACTACACAAAAAACAACAATCCTACGTTTTACGTTCAAAATTTTGCAATATGTTGCAAATAAAAACTTAACATTTTTTCCTTCTCACTCGGAATGTTGCGAAATGTTTCAAAATTTTGATTCAATTTTCGAATTGTAAACATTTACCATCTAACGAACGATCCAATTTAGCACCAAATCACTAGTCTTCCAATTAGTTCCAAATTATCGTGATAAAGCTTACAATAACTAAACAAATAGTAATGGCTAAGCGTTATGCATCTAGTAATAACAACATAATCTTATAACGTTATTTTAGGAAGCCTCTCATACTTGTTATTTAAAGTATAGTATATACGTATAGCGATACCTTCTAGGTAAATAGGAAGTGTTCCAAACACTACTCCTAATATTTAGAAGTTACGCAAAATATGTCTTTTCCCGATTAAAAAACAATTATGTAAAGCAGGCACTAGTAATTACTTAGTGTGTATATCGTTACAATAAATTATGTGTTTACATTTACACTTAATAAGAATTTCTTACGTCTACAGAAAATTAATATAACAATATTATATGGCGACTGTGGTCGCGGAAAATAGTGATGTATCATTGAACTAGAATTGTCATAGATTAAAGATGCAGTAAACGAACCCGAAAAGTCTAGATTCAGAGACACACGGAGTTAAATTATTTAGTTACTGAACTGTACTGTTACTGTTACATATCTACGCTACGAGACGACTATTAATTTGTCACTTAAACAAGTACACAAACGATGAACCGTGTTACATGAATACACAATATTACGTTTATTACATTAAGAGTATTATTGTAAAGCAAAAGAGGGATGGACAAGAGATACTGAATCTAGACTACGCGTAAAATATTACCAATATCTGCCTACACGAAAATAATCTATAGTACTGTTACGACTACGTATGGCAAGCAAAAAGTTGCGTTTGAAATAGTTGCGATTAAAAAATTCACTGTTCAAATTTAGGAACATTTAACACTGAGAATTATTAAGATTTAATAGTATATTACCTATTATGTATTTTAATATTAATTATGTGTTGTGTAATTACAGTTTAGTAAACACAAACGGCAACAAAATTGTAATTCAATGTACATATTGTAAATTAACAAAATAAAAATAAGAAAAACACCGCGCCGAATTGCAAAGATAATTCGACAAAAATATATTAATTATAATAATTAAAATAAAAAAATAGAAACGAACACAAGACAGTGATAAAACTTAAGTTTGATAGTAACTAAAAATCTGATTAAACTAAAGTATAATAAAATAGCCATATCGATTTGTTTAAAATGGCACCTTGCGATTCACTAACAAACACGTTTTGTGCATCGATCATTTTAAATAACCTCTCGTAATAACGGAAATGAAAAACATAAAGATACGTCGACTAGATACGGTTAGCGTCGACTTAAAAAGCAAAAGTAACGTGGTAGGTGTCGGGGTTACTGTATTGTATTATATTGTATTGTATTGTATGGTGGTGGATTGTGATGATCCTATTGTATTGTATTGCTGCTCTCCTGGTATCCTGTGGTGTGACGTGCGTCTGCGGGTGGTTTCGGAACTGAATCAGTTTGTCGTCTATTGGTGCTACGTTATATCTCAACGTTTCAGTCTTACAGTGAATGAACAAAACACCTAAATAAAATAATAATTTGAAAAGCCTCATAAGCCAATTATATATCATATAAATTTTATTTATTTTTAAATAGATTTTTAGTAATCTCGTATAAATATCTAAGTGTGAGATCATGAAGGTAAAAATACAGAATAAATAAAATTGCAAAACGCCGAAAATGAACACAACATTGAAAACAATATGCCTCTTTTGTTACTTACAACGAACACTGTTCCTTTTTTATAAATTTAAGCCTAATATATAAATTTACAGCACCAAGATTTTTCTCTTTTCTCAAAATATTAATTTCTCTTCGCCTTATTGTCACACATTTAACATAGTGTAAAAATTCAGGAATCGTCATTACCGCAGTATTGCACTCACGGGCGTCGTCGGCGGCACTACTCTGAGCTCTGAGTTCTGACGACACGTCGCCCTCCTATTCGGTTTGGAATGTCACGTCCTTTACAAGTTTAAAGTCTAACAACTGACAAAGGAATCATGTAAATAAGTCTCACAAAATAACTATACGACATCTCGAACGGGAGACGAACAATGAACATAAACCATCTAGTACACGATTACGAGTACGATAGTATAGAACGCGGAACGGAAGATGAAAGCAACTAGCAAGTGTAGACTCTAGACGTTGAACTGATCTTTGAACTTGTAGAAGTCGATGTTGTGGTGGGCGGGCTGGAGGGAGGGCGCCAGCTTGTCGGGCCCGGTGGTGAGGTTCTGCGGCTGCGTCTGCTGCGGCAGGCCGCGCTGGCGCCGGTGGTAGATGCTCTTATGGTTGTTGAGCGAGTTGAGCGTGCGGAACACCTTGTGGCAGAGGCTGCAGCGCGCCGAGTGCAGCGGCTGCAGGTGCTGCTGCTCCGTGTGCCGCTTGAGCGTGAGCCGCGTCGACAGCAACTTGCCGCACACCTCGCAGCGGTGACCCGCCCCCAGCGGGCCCACTGCGCCACACATAACAACCAACATTAGCGCATTAGTCAATGGAGACGCCCCTAACCAACGCAGGGCACACCAACACCACAGCGACCGCTCGCATCCAACAGGTCCCATATTGAAGGAACCAATTGGCACAATTCAGTGCCGCTAAACAATTCGGGTGGCAATTTTGAACCTGGGTTGTAGAGGCAATTTAACGTGATTCAATTTTAAAATTAATTTGACTAATGCGCTTTTAAAAAAGAACGTTGGTGGTTATGCGTGTACCGATCATACATGTTCCAATTGGTTCCAGAGGCGATAGTGTAAGCCAGCGCCGCGGCCGGCTGCACGGCCCACGGCCCTCGCTTACCAAGCGTACAGGTTGTTTAGTAACTATACGTCATACGAGTACCATACGAGTACCATACGAGTACGTCATACATCATACATCATATACATAATATAAGTCTGGCGAGCGCATGCAAGTACACGTAAAACTATGCTATTTACAAATGTTAGGAACATATCGCGTTACAATTTTTAAACTTAACAAATGTCTACGGGCAAGACTATGGCGTTTTAGGTGGTTAGGATGGCAGCTTTGATTCTTCGAATGGCAACGTGAATGGCGAACGGTTCCGGCGTCAATTGACGGGGTAGAAGGGGCCCTGGCCGGCGGAGGGCGGCTGCTGCTTGCGGTGGTAGATGGACTTGTGGTTTCGGAGGCTATTGAGGCTGGAGTACACCCGCCGGCAAATGTTACAGACTGGCTCCCTGGAGGGCCGCATGTGAACGTTTTGGATATGCCGTTTGAGCCGGGTCAGGGACGACAGGCTCTTGTTACAGGGCTCGCATCGGTAATCTTCCTGGGGGGTGCGGGCGCCACCTGGTCACAACACAAGCAGTTAGCCCCTTAGAAGCTTCCGAACGCGCTTTTAATGCACTCACTATCGTAGCCTCTCTGTATCCCGCTTCAAGCACCGCCACCCCCCTGTACTGACTGATGATAGCCATCCGACGCGCCGGATATAAGCGGTATTAGTATGCTGACGGTACTGACTGTCCGTCAGACCGTCTCCTAGCGCCCTAGCCTAGCGGCTTAGTAAGCTCAGCGATGAGGTGATGGCCTGATGGGTGTCGGCAGCGGCGGTTGGGTTTCATAACAATCGAGCAATCCCGAGACGCGGTCGCGGTCGCGGTCGCGTTGAGTGCATTCTCAAACAAACTCGAACAAAAGTGTTAGTATTCTTCAATGAAATCGCTCTTTTTTAAATAAACTGACACCACATAACCATTACTAAAATTCCATTGTCCGTTCGTGTACGTCCCAGCCTTATTTCTCAAGACAATGATTAAGGGTAATGCGATACTGTTTTTAGAAACATGAATGATTCATGGGATCCGACGTTTCGACAAAAGTAAATAACGCTACGACGCCGCGACGACCGGTTTCAGTAGAATTTATTCTAAACGTGTTTCGCGGAAATTGTTTTTTTTTTAAATTCGGGTTTTGAATTTTGACAGTTTTTCTTGTTTTCATTTTACAGCCAATTGCGTGTATAATGCATGATAATGGTTTTTGTTGTATGATTTGGAGTAAATTAAAGGAAATAAATTCAAAATAAAAAAGGAAATTAAATTGTGAAGATAAGAAAATAAAACTGAAATAGGAGACACGGGACGAAGGAGTTTCCTAGCGTATTCAAGGCACATCTAGAAACAAGCTAGCATATTGCATATCTCTGTTGTATAGAATACATTAAACTATAGTAACAATACATTAAACATGCACGCCACGTTGCGTTTTGGTTCAATGATTAATTATTATTTCATATCATTTGACAGAACACTCTAGGGTCTGAAGAATGAAAACAGATTGTACCTACGCGCGTCCATCGAACCAGAACACAAAAAGCTAACATTAATATTCAATACAGAACACAGAGCACAAAATGAAGACATATAGGTTAGGAGGAGATATCATAATTAGAATACATATATTATATAATATGTCACGTGATAATTGCCTCATACATTTTGTAAAAATATAAAACCTAATAATGATATATAAACCTAATAATGACAGAGCAGAGAGGAAGCGGTGATGGTGGCATACGACAGACAGTGCATTAAAATATCGTTTGTTTCAATATATGTAGGTAAATGCATAAAATAAACTTGTTGCTAAACAAGCTGAAACTAACCTTGTGAGGTGCTCGCCATGCCATCGGGTGCCAGTGGGCTGGGCAAACCTGGAAACAGCACAATGGCTCTTATGCATTCGTTGCACCAACAACTGAATCGTATTTTACTATTGTTTTACAGTTCAAACGCAACCTCATATTTTCTGTTAAAATCCCCCTATTGTTAAAAATTTGATGTTCATTCAATAGGTACTATCCTGCATACAAATAATTCAATTAAATCGTCGTTCAAATATTAGTGGCATACCTTTAACACGAATATCACGCAGAGCATCACTTCAAAATTCAAATAAAACAGAACACAAACACACGCAAAGTTAAATTAGTTACCGGCCAAAGAGTTGGGATCCGCCGCGAGAGCTGCCATGCTGAAGTTATAGTGGTGGGTGGTGTTGGAGGCCGCGAAGAGCTTGGCGTCGGGTGGTATGAACGGCGAGGGCGGCAGCTGCGGCGGCGGCGTGCGGTCGTCGGCTTCGGCGGAGCTGCCGCGGGAGGGTGGTCCGCCTCCCTGAGACACACAACGAGTAGGCATTATAGTGACGTACTCGTTCATACCTTTTCTGTGACTTGTTTGAAGTCTGTTCATAAGTTACTTAACTTTTATACCAAATTCGTATCTATTTTTTCTGTTCGATCAAAACTAATTAAATGAGCTTAGACATTACATTCGGGGTTGAAGCCAGACATTACATTCAAGTTATTATTATTATTCCAGATCCAACTGCTAGTGACGAAGGTACGAATGTTGATAAAAGAAGTTTGGGAACGAAAGGTAGGTTCGCAAAGTTTGAAAAGTTTGTTGTAAATAAGACGGACTCATCTCTGATCGTGATAAATGAATTAAAAACAAACTCGCTCTTGTCAACTATGAAAGTTAGTATTCCAATCTAACTTTGAAATAACGAGATTTCTATTTTTATAAGAATGTTTTGATAAGGACGCTTACTGAGGTTCCATTGGATAGGAAAACCAATTAAATATATTGCGGACGTTGTTGAGTTCTTTTTATGACTAAATCGTATATTATACCATTTACTATATTTGATTCTAAGATGAATTTATTTTTAAAAGTACGCTTTTTTACAATACTTAGAATAAATTATAGCAGAGACGGTTGTAATGTTATGAATGTGTGTGTGGGTTCGCCTGGATAGATCGTGTTCGGGTTGGGGGCTAGTTCTTTCTTTCTTTTTCTTTTCTCTGTCTTGGCCGGCAGCACATAGGTGATGCCTTTGATGTTGCTGATGTCCATGGGCTACGATAGCCACTTAACATCAGGTGGATCATCAGCTCGTTTGCCGGCTATTTCCATAAAAAATATCATTCAAATATCTGCGACTTTTAACAAAACTGAACTTATGAATTTTCACAAAGAAATAAACAACTATGTTCGCCTATTATTTTGGTCTGAGACTAATTTACGTTGAGGCTACCTGTCTGATATTTATACAGATGCTTTAGGTATATCTTCCAATTACTTAGAACAATACATGGCGTCGACTGTCATAAATATTCGAAGCTAAACTAGCATGGGATCGATGGTTGTCATACGAGCTCGATGCATGACAATTGTACTCATAAATGTGACATCGGAGGCGCGCGGTTCCGGGTACGAATTCTAGTACGATAGACGGGTCTAATACTCGGTAAATCTTAATGCCAAGGCATTTCATACGACTGGGTTATCTAAGGTGTCGTATTAACTCGCTACATCTAAATAAATGTGAGAGACATCACTCTCACAGGAGGACTAGACAATATGCATTTTTGTAGATAAACAAAAAATATTATTATTTACATCGCTAAAATCTTAAGTAGGTAATATCGTACTTTGTCTAAAAGCTCAAGTTTCAGTCTTTGTCGTGGAATCTTGCATGATGTGTCTTTTGGAAACCATGGCTCATAAAATGTGCCATTGAAGCAACAGAACCTACTTCCATTAAAATATCGAATAAAAGATTTTCAATAATGCATCGTAGTACAATTTAATGTGCTTCAGATGTTGAAAATTGTATATACTTATTATTAAGAGTGAAACAGTTCTGTGTTTTGTTCTCTAAAGAAATAAGTTTCCGAGCTTGCGGTAAAGCCGAGATGGATCTGTACCAAGATGCCTGCCGACAAACTTTTAAGAACTCCAACTGAATTGGGTAAAGTTATAATTTTGTGATATACGAAATAGAAAATGAACTTGTATTTGCGAGTAGGTTAAGTTTTGCCTGGCGAGTGGCGGTAGTCGAAGATAATTCTTTAAGGGCAACCTAGACTAGGAGACTACTTTACTATGTCGCTTACTGTGTAGTGTAGTGTGTCACCGTAGGAGCTTGCGAGTCGAAAACTTACCGACGAGGTTTAACTACTATTTATAGGATTTCCTGTTCTATGATCATATCTAGAGTCATACAGAAATTTAGAAAAAAAAACCATATTATTATTGTATAAGTATCTGCCAGAGGCGGAACTGAACGCGGGACCTCTCCCTGGGCAGGGTCATTGAGACTGGAACCTAAAAGAACGGAAGTAACGGATAGGCGGGATAGGTGAACTCACGAGTGGTCTGTGATGCGCGTGCGGCGGCGTGTCGTCAGTGCTCCGGTCGATGTCCGGGTTGGAGGGGCAGATCATGTCGAGCGGCTCGTTCTTCACCTCGTCCATGAGCCGCGGGGAGGGCGACGAGCTGCTGTTGGAGATCCCGTTCCCGTTGCCCTGCTCCGGGTGCGAGCGGTTGTTGGTCATGGAGTGGTTCTTGGTGGAGAAGTCGTGGATCTGGGGCTGGTCGTTGTTGTTGTCGTGGCGCGCGCGCTTGATGACGTCGGGCGAGTTGTCGGCGGAGCGGCTCATGCGGCGCGGCGGCAGCGGCATGCGGCGCATGATGGGCGGCGGGTGGTTCAGCAGCGCCTCCTCCAGCTTCTCGGTGTAGTTGGGTGTGTGCGGCGTGTGTGGCGTGTGCGGCGTGTGCACCGGGTGCGGGGGGGTGTGCGGCGAGGCGGCGGCGGCGGCGGCCGCGCGCGCCATGCTCTGGACCAGCGGCTGTGGAGACAACGCGGTGTTAAAGGCATTGGTATACTGAAGTTTGAATAGTTGTTAAGCATTGCAGTCTTGGGTCTTAAATGAGCACTGCAGTGTAATGTCCACTATGACCAACTTTAACTAGTTTAATCCGGTTAGTTCCCTTGTACAAAACATGTAAGGTTTTTGATCTGCCTGTTCAGTTGTAAAGTTATGGAGTTTACGGAGCAACTTATCCACATCCCTATTTGTCGGCAAAATGGCGACGGGAATGGGTCAGTACAGACAGTATTTGAGCCTTTGAACGTTAGCGGTCGAACATCGCATCGATAAGTGTTTTCATAAAATAATTACTCAGAAAATTATTTAGGTTTGCTAATGTAAGTCAAGGTGAAGAGAGATATTTGTTCAGGTGTTCCATTTTCCATAATCATGTGGTGTTGCGAAAAGTTTTAGCGCTTTGTTTCCTTTAATATTGACTCGGCAAACGTCACCTGCTTTTTAGAGTTCCGAAGTAAAATTGGAACCCTTATATTTTTATTATTGTTTATTGCCCGTTGTGCAATCAGCGAGTTCTAGGGCAATTTTTTTTGCCTGTGATTCTATCAATTGGACCATCGTTATAAAAATATGAAATTGTATTGTGGTACTAGATCTACTGGAAGATGTCCGTCCGTCTATCCGAAGCAAAGCGCCGAGACCCTTAGTGATAGAAAGCTGTAATTTAGCATGAATATACATATTTATTAATACTCCAGAATCGTAGAATAAAATATAGAAAAATATTTTTTTAGGTACAGGTAGGTAACATGAAGATTAATTTTTTTTTCGTTGGGTACCCCATAGTTTTGGGTATGTTGAAAAAGTCTTTCAAAAATATTATGGTTATTTTAAGACCATTTTTTTTGCCCATGCCGGTTAAACGGTTGGAGTTGGACAAGTGGTTATAATGAAAGGTTATGATTAATTTAAAAGATGAATGTAAAGTGTTTGTTCGTACGTGCGACAGTGGATTATGTGTGAATATTGTCGGTGCGACTGTGGCATACATTTTGACGCACGTTTGAATCCAACTATGCATTTTCATACAAATTTGCCCTTGCCAATGTGTGACCAGACATTCAATTTTTTTTCAATTTTAAATGATCTTTATTTGAAAATAAATATTACATAATACATATCTAGTGTACATTTTAATCCTAGATATAGTAAACACAGGTATGTTATTTGCATATTAAACATTATAGTTTTTACAATGCATACATAATGAATAGTTAAAATCAAATTATCCAAAATTAATAAGCTATTCAATAGCTTCTTTATGAAAGCTAATTTTCGATTGTTTTAGTATACCAGACATTAAATATGTGTATAAGTCAAAATGTTTACTTAGATATCAATAATTTCAGTCTTTTAATGCCATCTGTTAATATAAATGCACTTAATTGTTAGCTTAATTGACTGCCTTATAACCTACCACAATTTCAGCTCTATTAAGGTCACATACATTTCTGCTATTTCTACCTACGGATGGAGAAGTTCAGACTTTTTTATATGTTGCCAGCCCTGAACCATTTCGTAACTGCCGACGAAATGGTAGGTGGCCATCGCCATTAGTCATAGATGTTAAATTCAAAAGCAGCTGGTCTGACCACCGTGCAACATTTTTCCTAAACAGGATTGCGTGAAGCTTTTTTGTTTATGGTAGATATTAAGTCTTTACCTATGAAATTGGAGATTTTATAACCAGCATTTTCAGATTTAATTATCTGTGGACCTATTATCAATTCATATATTTTTATGGAAATAGCCGACAAACGAGCTGACGATCCACGTGATGGTAAGTGGCTATCGTCACTCTTGGACATCGCCATTCATCATCATATTATTATTGACCTTTCATTGGTCATTACGAAAAATCACTTGGTCGATAACATGTGGACAGATTAAACAGTGTTGCTCTTGCTACTCACCCCTTGCGCATCATCATTGGTGAGTCCGGAGACGCGCAGCACCTCAGCGGTCTTGAGGAAGGATGGCAGCGACCGCTGGTGCACGTTGACCTCGCCGTGGTAGATGAACTCCACCAGAGCGTGCAGGTCTGTGAACGCCACGTCTTGCAGCACGATCACCGGGTGCTTGCATGGCGTTGACTGCGGACAATGGGTAGGGTTCAATATTTACAGATGCATACACACATAGAGACATGAAACACATGAGAACATACACATTTTATGAACGTATTTTGGTATTGTATCACCAGATTCACCAGTAACCAATATTACGCTATAAAACACGACAGGAAAAACTAGCATTTATACGTAATACAACTAAAAGTAATATCGATAATATTATTAGACGCCTATTATAATATAGTATAGGTAGTTAGGTACGTTTTTATTATATTAACTCAAGTGTAAAGCCAAAAACAACATCGAAATAGTCGTCGTATGCAAATATCAAATTGTGAAATTGATTCGTCTTGCAATGCAATTGAAAAATAACGTATTTGTAACTTTATTAAGGTTTCATAATTTCCCAAGTAGCTGATAAGTCAGGTTGGGCGAGTGGTCGGCGCCAGATTTAAGCTCTGGTTCCCGAGAGGGAGCGTGGGGTCGAACCCCACACCTGACAATACTTATTTCTTTGTATGTAATTTTAAACAATAATACAATTTTATTATAAGATTTTGATAACAAAAAATGAAGAAAAATTTTTATACTGAGACATGAAATTTTTATTTTTATTAAGAATTACGAATTAAAATTTTTATATTAAAAAGATTTCTATACATGATAACTATGAAATTTTAATTATGGAGGCAAATGGACGGAAAGATTATCTTAAAAGAGTTCTGGATTTTCATACGATAATTCCGACGACATGCGACAGGACGAACGTAACATAGTTGATTGCCGACTTGCCGACCGAGATTCAGGTTCGATTGCCGGTCAGGGCATATTTATATAATACATATTTATATAATGTCTCCTTCTATACGCGACCTTGGATTGGACATAGCGTTTTAGTTATTTTATTCATTACAAACCTTTACTTCACTTTCAACTTAGAATCTTTCCGTTAACCGGCTTCTAAGGTAAAACTTTTTAAAAGTCCCAACAAATCTAATACCTGCGAAAATATAGAAACGGCCTATTGAGTAGTTTTAGTCAGAGAGACAAGGTATTGAACCCAATACTCACTTTTAAAAGCTCCCGAAAGTAAGGACTACACGCCGACAGGACCACCCGATGGGCCTTGAGGCTCTTCCCGTCGCAGGCGAGGGTGACGTCCACGAAGTCCTCGTCATCGCGCAGGTTCTCAAACGCGCTGGTTATGCTGCTCTGGTAGTTATTCCACCGCAAACAGAAGTGCTGTGTGTCCACCATTTTGTCTGTTGTCGCGTATTACGGAGTCATGTGTTTGCGGTGATCTGTGGAGAAGTTTACCATTAGAATGACAGGTTAGAGCAGATATTATACAGTCGCAGTTAACGGTTGCAGAATTTTATTTGGGGTTGGGGGGTAAAGCAATTTTGTGTTTTGGGCTGGAAGCAGCTGATTATGTACCTAATTTTTATAAAAATTTTGACGCATGAATGTATGCATGGTTGGGTTTGAGTAGTAGTATTTGGTTTAAGTTCGATTGGTGACTAGTATTGCAGATAATTTTGTTTCGATTGAAATAATTAAGAACAACATCGAACATTAATTCATTAGTCAACCGTTAGTCGATTAGTAACTAGATATTATCGATCGAACAATAATAGGTAGTCATCTTTTTTTCACGTCAGCTAAGTGAATCATATAAAAGGAATATTCTTCTGCAACCTAGTCGGTATCCTTAAATAGAATGACTTTATCAGAACACAATAGTGATAGCAGTAATGGGTGAAAAATGGGCCGACTGCACAATAACTCAAACTGATCGCAAACAACGTCTGTGCAAGAAGCTTTGTTATCTGTGTGACCCGATTTTTGTATCGTGTTTTTATAATAATTGTTACCGATGTCCGCTGTTTGTCGCATAGATGGACATTATGTTACATTTATATGTCGACAGGGATCAAGACTCTAGCTGAACTCTACATTCGTAGCTTTCAATATCCTTTGTGAAATAATATCTTGAGTAATAAGTCAAGCCAATGAATTAAGTTAGTAAGTTCTTAGTGATAGGCAAATTTTGAACGCATCCTATCCTCTCCTACATGCACCGTCCAATATCCCATACCTGAGGGTAGCAGTAAAAAAGTCTGCTTCAACAACTGCGAGCAGCAATTCAGATCGAACTACGTGTTCCCTTCGATTCCTCTGCTAAATCTTAACAAATACACTAACGCCCCAACTCAGAGTCACTAACGGTTACTTAAAAACCGCTCCTTAGTACAGAATTTGTACGGTGATTCTTTAATAAGGAGCGATTGAAGTAACCGTTAGTGACTCTGAGTTGGGGCGTAAAACTTTTAAGTGATCGTGTGCCGACCGCCGGTATAGTGCGAGTGATGTACCTACACTACCTACGGTACACAATCTAGAAAATCTTCACCATATAATTCGAACAAGGTATTCCTTAAACGCTTCCTTTTTTATCCAACACTTTGCAAAAAGCGTCATCCTAGACCTCTCGTCATTTTACATGAAGAATGTCCTTAAATAAGCAAGAAATTCTTGTATCTATCAATAGATGGCGTTGTCTAAGTCTCTTCTTCTCCTTAAGATAGATGTCGCCCCTGGTAAAATAAGTTGTGAACTGCTGTGAAGTTCATATAAACTGGATTTTCTTTTCAACATGATATTACTCAAAAAAAAAATAGTTACAGAAAATAAGATTAACTGTCTAACGCCTAAACTCAGAGTCTCTAACGGTTACTTTAATCGCTTCTTAATAAAGAATCACTATACAAATTCTGTACTAAGGAGCGATTTAAGTAACCGTTAGTGACTCTGAGTTGGGGTGTAAGATAATCATTTTTACGTAGGCAAAGTTAGCCTACTTATTTTAAAAGGACCTACAAAAAAAGTTTTAAATATCAAGTCTGAGATTCCGAGTAGCTTATTCAACTGTGTTGTTCTAGAAGCAATAGGTAAATTTTGAATTAAAAATATGTTCTGGATATTTTTTGATAACAAAAGGCGATGTATTGTCAAGGATTTCTAATAAAAACCCCATTGTTTTTTGTATGGGCTCTCTTTGACGAACTTTGCCGAAGAAACTTTTAAAAACTTGTTTAATGACAAATGCCGAAAGTTTTAGGGTTTGTTTAACCGCCCAGGCTTTGTTGGCTGTTTTGATTATTTTAGCAACCCCTTTTCCGTTTTGCTAACGTAAGGGTGCGTGTATAAAAATAAATACCGTAAGCTATGGAATTTTCTGAAGTTAAGCACTAACGTGTATAAACGACATAATTCGTTTTATGTCTGTTTAATTTATAAATATGGGAAGACGAAAAATTACCACAAAGGAATTAAAATTGTCTAAAATGTTCTAGTTAAGTTAACTGAATAAGAAACAAGTTAAACAAAATATGTTTCGATATACAGAATTTCGATATGTAAAAACTTTTACACCGCTTTGAAGTTATTGTCATTATTCAAAAGCAGAAGTGACACATATGGTATATAGGTACTATTATGTATTCTGTGATAATGTTAAAATTTCACTGAGACATACATAATTTATGTAACATTATAATACATGTGCATAATCTGAGTATAGAGTCAGGGTGACAACAGCTGCATTATTATATTCGTTAGCATGTAACATATAGGACTCGGGATTCCCTGTAGTAGATATACTAGAGATTCCATAGAACGAAGATACTTGTTGACTAGTTATACTCATCAAGAAAGTAATAAAATTCACTAGAAATTCTTAGAACTGTCAACAACACAACTCCATTGTTTTGTTATCATTTTCTAACCTGTCCGTTTCTACTAATGCATTTCACGGATTCTTTTTACTTATTTCATTTGTACAGACCAATTTGAACTGTATGCCGTTGGTGTTAAGGCGAGTTTGCGTGTGGGGCGACGTGTGTTGAGTGAGTTTTCAAACAATTCGTAGACAATACGGCCCAGTGGTCGATTGGCTCAGTTTCGCTGTAACAAGGCTCCAGTTACAGTCGGCATGCGATGCTATGGATACTCTAGTTATCGTCCGACGTAGACGAGTGTCGGATACGAGATTTCAAAGAATTGTAAAACGCGATTTGGCAATACTCATTTGATGGTTTACTGCGAATAGATGAATTTGTAGGACATTGTGATATGGACTTAATATGCTGTGTAATAAGTTTTGATAAATATGTAAATATTAAATACAATTTCTTTTAGAAATTAAGCGTGAAATTTTTCGCCAGGTCCATTCTGAATTCTGATGGATATGACAGGGCTCTGTACTACCTAGATTTTCCTCGACGGTACTTACTTGCAATGTACTAAGTACTTAGATTTAGCCAGCCAGAACAATCCCTCTTTATAAAACGACTGTTAAATATTTAGGTTGTCGTGTGGGAGAGCCAGTCATAATGCGGGTCCTCCGCTTCCTTATAAACTGGAGGAATACTAGCCTTATGTCTGCAACACATCAATGTCCAATGTCCATGTAGCAATAAGGTACTTATCATCGGGAAGAATATCTACTCGTTCGTTGGCCATTCTTACATATAAAAAACGAATGACCGAATTGTCTAATACAGTCACCTGCAGAGAAAAGTAACCCATCTTTTTATAAATATACGAACAGCAACGTTTCCGTTGCCTGTTACTTTGTAAACAGATGGGTTACTTTTCTATGCAGGTGACTGTACCTACCAACCCTAAGCTTTTCAAAATCAGTAGATGAATCGGTTACAATTTGAAGTTGTTGCGTTCGCGAAAGCCCGTATACATAAACATACCTAACATTTTATTCATGTATAAGTTTTTTTAACTACTTGACTTAGATTCCCTGCCAGCTCATTGGTAGAGAATAGTCTGTTCACGATACGACGTTTCGAGGTCTTTGTGTATAAACTTGCATATGTAGTTTTCCGTACTAATATTATAGGACATAGGTATAGAAATTGTACCTAATTGTAGACTAAAACTGCATTTACAACAAATTAACTACATTATCCTTAAACATTGTTTTCGAGCAAGTGCATTACTATTCCTATTTTGGTTTTGGAAATTACGTTCCAACATTAATTATTAGTTAGTGGGTAAAGTGGTTATAAATTATAGTGCTATCTATCACTGTTATTAATAAACTGTATTAAGATAAATAATATGAAAATGAAATTGTCGTAGAGTCATGTTATACAATACAGATTGGCCGCGAAATACCGACTGACATTGATATTATATCTATATTAAAAATATGTAAAAATTCGGCTTCCGTATGTTTGTCGCAGCACTTCAAAAGTAATCGATTCATTGAACTTGAAATTTTTGTACAAGATATTTTTTATATATTTTTATGACGACATTCCGCGGGAAGCGACATTTATTGCAAGCTATAGCAAGCTATTTAATTGACCAAAAAAATTTAACAGTCTATGGTTACAGTAGGTACTTTAGTTGTCATGGTAACCGTTGATACGATAATTTTGAACCCTGTGGCACAAAGTAATGTGGCTCCTCATAGATTTCAAAATATCAACCGTTTCAAAAATTACTTAATAAATAAAGCAGCCGTTACACCCATAATCCCCTGAGTGAGGTGTTTCATATAAAGGAGGATTCATTAGCATATACGGTTGACATATAAATGTAATAATTCATAGTTTACACCAACTATTGGTGAATGGGTAGTTAGGCCCGACACACCGCATCGCCGACTCGTCTCTATTCACTGCGAATGAAAGAGCCCTTTGATGGATGTAAGGCATAAGCTTAAGCGTTTTTCATACTCGTTTTACGCGAAAGTAATGCTCTCCTGCAGTTTTAACGGTCAAGTAGTAGTGGTAGTAGTGAATGCGGAACAGAGGGCTCTGGATGCGGTTCCCGGTTGGAAAAAACGTGTCTATGACAGATAACTTACTGCTCGTGGCAGTTTATTTTAACCCTTTCACTTGCGACATACGGAAACCTGTTGCTACAGAGTCTAAGTGGTATTTTTTTGCACATATATCTAAGTCCTATGACGTATAGTCTTGTCTTTAAAAGACATAAAATTTCCCGGAATATTCCAAAACCTACTGATTTTTTTTTAAAGAAATGGTAATTTACAAATATAACATTTTATTATTTTTCCGCTCAAAGCTCTTCTAATAAACTGAGCCATAGTATAAACAAACACCTATTCCAAAATGGCCGTTTTGTCCTATTTAAAGTCTTAGACCATCCATCTTTGTCTCATTTCAAAGGATTTTAACACCCCAGCCGAGTTCTAGTAACGTTTGGCTTAAAAAACATAATTATGCGAATATAAATAAATATATATGTGCATTCGTTGGTACACGCTACTATAGGCTTTATATCAGACCAAAAAGGCTCAAAACCACCTATCAGCATCATTATCATCTATTTAAAGACTAGGTCAATTGATTTTTTACAATCAGTTAAACGCGAAAATGAATCGTACTTCTGGGAGATAAAGGCTACAATGTCATGTGTATTTGACACATGCATGGATATGATAGCATTATATAATATACATGCATTATCTTATGCATTATGTTGTTATTTTATAGATAGCAGTTTTAGGGATCGGCAAGACCAGCTATTGTCGAAGCAATAGCACGCAAGCATTATGCGAATAGGTACTTTTCAAAAGTATTATAATGTTATGTTATCATTTTCATTTTATATTTTCGATATTATGTCATTTGTTTTATCAGCCACAAATCAGACCGCGAAATAAAAATGGACTGAAGTTACGTTGTTACCCTTTGAAGGCATTATTTGAAATTTTCATGGTTATTTCAGCTACGGATTCTATTTCAGATGGTATTGCAATGGTCATCACATATACCATTATAATTTAATACCATTATAATATTAATAAATGAGACCAATTACGGAACTGAGCTAGGATTCCTCGTCAGGCTTGTCCGATTTTTACATTATCACAATTGCGATAGTGATAACAGTTTAGAAACTATGATTAAAGGTATTAGTGGTATTAGGTACACTATCGCCCAGATGATAGCTCGTTTGCCGATCAATCATATTGTAAAAAAATTAGATGTATGTTGGTGAAATTGCAACGATAGCGACGTGCAAATGATTTTTACTGATAACCAATTGTTTGCCAGAAAAATATAATTTTTTCCCTAAATTAATTGATAAACAGCACGTAGACTCGCCATAAAAAATCAGATAAGTAAATATTATCTGAGCTTCCTGAGAGTAGCTTCCGATCTAAATACAAAATCTGCTGACATAGCGACTTTGTTTTATCTATACCAATATTATAAAGAGGAAAGATTTGATTGCATTGAATAGGCTCCGAAACTACTGAACCGATTTTAAAAATTCTTTCACTGTTGAGAAGCTACACTATCCCCGGGTAACAAAGGCTATATTGTTTTAAAAAAAATTAGGGACCCTTAATAAAACTCCAATAATGTAACCCAAGGTGTAAAAAATAAGAAAACCGAAGCAAAGCGAGGGCGGTTACTCGTAATATATAATTTATATGCGTATAACATAATTAAAGTTTAAAATTTCTGATGGTAACTGACCACTACAAGTTACTACTATCGTAGGTTAGATCCTGGGTCAAGGGTTTGCGGATGTGGCCAGTGCAAGATATCTGCTGTGTGGCGCTTCTGCCTTATCCACAAGTTTAAACTCGCGTAGCATGCCGTAGCGGGAGCTAAGCTCCGTATTTCTCTATGTAATGGAATCCACATGAATTTCAGATGGAACTCATGAACAAGGTAAGTTATAATAGGGATGTTGACACTATCAGTAAATTAAAATAAAATGTTTAAAGTATCAAGGAAAACATTTAAACACCTAAAATATTATTCTTTTGTCGAAATCAATCACAATCAATTAAAAAACGCCACTTTGAGCTTATGACGTCATTGTTCATATTTTATATGCAAGTGCGACTAACTTCAGTCGACAGATTGAATATCGGCTAGTGACGTCACGTGACGTTTTTGGTGGGAAATTTGAAAATGATTTTGTTTTATCAACTTTTGTTTGTAAATTGAAGATTATTATTTTTATAATATTTTTTTCGTGAATCATATGGTTCTATGTATAAAATCAAATTGAATCCTAAAATTAGTCAACATCCTTATTCAGTAAAACTAAATCAGTCAGATAATAATTAGGTGGACCAGCCACATAAAAAGGCAAATGGATGATGATTAAAAAAAATATGATAATGTTTCTTGTTAAGAAATTATATTTTTGAAAAATAAGCAGGTTACTTTGGTTATTTTTTACGAAGCAGAAAGTGTAACAGAATAATGATTGCCAAGGCTAAGGCTACATAATTGACTAACTAGTTGCAATGTATCTGTCTATTCGTTCAAACAATATTTTTAAATATTGCAATGTATTGTTATAGAGCTTTTATGAAATAACAAAAATATATATCCGAAAGAATAATTATAGTCAAAATAAATAATTTTATTAAAAGAAAGTAGGGAATTCTAAGTCCCCAACACAGTGATTGCATTACAGTTATTTTGATTACGATCTTATATCGATTCCATTATCAGATACTGCAGTTATTAATATCAGAGTTATAATCAAGTACGAATATACACAAGAAAACCGTTTATCTCGTCTGCTAAATGAGTTATGAAATGTAAGATACAGAGGATAAAGATAGGCATTAAGTCTGCCCATTGGAATGCAATGTATGAATTCAGTAAAGTTTAAATAAATAAATATTTTTATTTCATGCATCATGTCCAACAATTAAATAATACATTAGCAATACAATTTAATTATTTATAATATTATTTTTTTAAAATGAAGACTGCAAATAAGATTTTTTTTTGTGAAACGTTACCATCATTTATGAATTCGTCAATACCTATTATAATAGCATCACAAGAAGCTCGGTGAGTTTTACATTAATTCATAAACTTTTTGACAGTAAAAACAAAATCTTAAGTTAAATAAAAGTTACAGTTTAAAAAACTAAAACTATTCAAATTTTCAAGCTAATCAGACGTGTTGAAATTGGTGAAAATTACGTTAAAAAATTCCGGTACATACATACATACAGGTCAAGCTAAGAAAAGCGTGTTAAAAAGAGCATTATTCAACATCGCACCATGAAAATAATAGTGAAAACATAATATTGATTGAAAAGATAAATTGAGATAACAGCTCGTACAATATTAAAAAAAGTTAAATAACACTCCTAACTTAGGGATATTTTATAAATAGGCATCGTAACGACACATAGAGTAAATATGAAACACGTACCTATTTACGAAAGAATTAGACGGAGGGGCCGGATGACGCGTCCGATAGCCCGGTGTTATCAATATTTTTTGTAAATTTAGCGTTTTATCAAAAACCTAGGCTACCTGATATCTTATCGTACGTATAGTTTAGGTTTCGAATTTCTAGCTGCATTATTATGTTATAAATAAGCCGATGGAATTACAGTTTGGAGAATCGATTATAATCTACATATTTTCTATTCCTTTGATAAATAATATAACAGTTGTCATGTTCTTTAGCAGGTACAGAGGTTCCAACTTCAATAATATTTAATTATTTAGCTTAGTATTAAACAACCGTAATACGCTACAAGTTCTAAGGTAGTGACGGCCGAAATTAATAAGCGATCCTAATCTATTTTTAGCGATCTAAGATTGAAAACGCAATCCTTTTTTTGTGTAAACTGTGCTAATAACCAATCCACGGATTGACATTGCAATCTGGAAACACGTTCAATCTTTGGGAGGACGGATCAGAGATTAAAGATTGACCTCTGTTCGTAAATGACAGTTTGGGTGTGTTATTAACCAATCTTTCCATTTTGACATATGGTTCGATCGGTGTAAACGATCTGTAGCTCGAGCACGAATATTTGCGAGAAAGTATTCGTATGGTTAACGTAAACAATTTGTATGGCATTTTTTCAAAAGCGCCCCTATCGTGCGTAAATGGTACTAAAATGCCATACAAATTTGACAAATTGTTTACGTTAACCATACGAATACTTTCTCGCAAATATTCGTGCTCGAGCTATTGAGATTGCAATCCAAGATTTATCAGTCACATAATTATTATCTTCAATGAAATCTGTAACAGCTTGTCTGGGCCTACCAAGTTTGTTGTTGATGTTGTCAAAGTCATGTTAAAGTCGATATAATGGCTGCGTTCCAGTAGACGCTCACATCGCTCACAACGATCAAAACGCGTTCCACATGGCGACCACGGTCGTCATGGTCGCGGTGAAAACGTCATTGATGACGTCATTAATTTCGCTCACGGCAGTTCACGGCACGCTCAAAACAACCCACCTCACGGGGTGGGTCGAAGTGCCCGTTCCACTTGGGTGTATGATTGTAACGCTCACAAGCTAGTGGAACAGGAAAAACCGCGGTCGTGAGCGTGATCGTTGTGATCGTCTAGTGGAACGTAGGGAATATTACATATGATACGACTGGCCTGACGTTAGTGAGTAGAAGCTTATTATAAGTACTATTATTTCTTCTGTGGTAGAAGGTAATTCTGTTAATATTGTCTGTGGATGTTGTAAGGCCAAAAGTGTCGATGGTGCCAATATGTAGATTCCTCTTTCAAAACAACACGCGAAAAATATTTTCATAGAAATAATAGTATCCAACTTTGCAAACGAAAATTTACTTTTCAAGGATATTTGCAATTGCACAGATGTTTTAGCAAATTTGTTCCATTTTGTGGCGCAAATAATGAAATAGTTATTATGCGTACTTATTTTAGTTCTCTGTCAGCGTCAATATATTTAAATAGCGATTTAATTTAGCAATGTTAGCCAACAGGTTTGACTACGGATAGCTGAGTTCGAATATCGTAGGTGGGATACCTAACTTTTTCATTTTAAGACGTTACCTGCGTCCACATTTTCAAAGAATTTTCAGCCTGTACTATGGAGTATGGACCTGACAAACCCCTTAACTAAACTTTCCTGTGTTGCGTTTGGGACCTTTTCAGTCCACTAAAATAACAGTTTTGAAAATAATTTATATTTTCCTCAAAACCAATGATTTTATGTGGCTTAAACATAGACTGTGACAAATTATTTTGGTAGGTTCGCACGCAGTTATCACATTAGGGTAAACCGCTATTACAAAAAAATAGGGATCTATTTAACCCCGTTCCGTAACAGGCGATAGTTCAATATGTGTAGCTACTAGGGATGGGAATAAAATAAAATCCCAGTTGTCGATAGGTTAAAAAAATATTTAATAAATTTGGTAGGTACATGAATATTTCAAGAATAGTGTTAGGTGTCGTAAGAAGCAACAGAATCCGGGCTTAAGGCTTCACAAAAGAATTATCAATGTTATTATTAAGTAATATTATGGTATTATTATCTTTGCAAAGCCTGCGTGGCTACCATACTCTTGCATGCGTCAGCCACTAAACGACTGGTCTAAATATATATAGTAAAGTCACTAAATGCAAAGAAATTATTGCAACAACTTTCTTAGGTAGGTATTAAACCACATTTATAACAAAATCGTCTGATTATTATTTATGACTCAATAAAAAATGCCTGCTCTTCTGACCTTTGTTATCAATGATTTGAGTTTTAAGTTAAAACATATTTCAACTTATTATGATAAGCATAAAGTCTATTTAAAACAAACTCGTTAATTAAGGTATTTGAAAGGTAATCATAATATAACTATACTGTATATAAACATTCGGTTAAGTCTGAATAAGTATCGCTTGGAATAGGGTTCTGTACGGTTTTCTTAGTTAATAAATTTATCATTTAAGAAAAGAAACGAAATAGAGAAATTTTCCTTACTGGCGGTCAGAAAGATGAATGAGGAAGGAACTTTTTAAATTTCTTGAAAATGAAAAGAATAATTATAAAAGGTTTTTTATTTATCTTATGTATCTTGAATGCTATGTCTATAAGATATGTACATACCTATTATTCAGACATATTTTTATCAGCGCATCGTATACCTACTTGTGGCTAACAACACGTTGGTAATTCTTTCGGCGATCATTTGCCAGCAAGTACTCTCTGATAATTTTTAGGCTATTTATATAAAATAACTAGCTGCCCAGACAGACTTAGTTTTGTCAAAAGAGCTTCCGTGTGCCATAAGGGAGATGTAGGCTATCCTATCTTTCAAGTTGGATCAAACTGCACACGGTGAGCAAATTAGATTAAAATCGGTTAAGTATCCATAAGGTAAGTCCATCGCGGACAAACAACGTGACACGTAATTTATATATATTAAGATAGTATACATTTCTACACGGTATATTCCATTGTTCATGTAATAGAGATATATGAAGAAATATTTAATAATATTTCGTGTAAAATTAATTATCGTTCGATCTACCGTGTATTGGAGCACGTGCCTAAATCTAAACAGTTGTCTACAATCTTACAGAAGTGATTCGCCTAAAAACCCAAATTTGTCAAGTCTCCATAACGTTACAAGCTCGCAGACAGCACACAGGCGTGGGTGGACTATTAAACCGTACATTAATATGTAAATGAAGCGTACTTCTTCATCAAACACTTTATGACACTAAAATATGGCGACGTTATCAGAAATAAAACTTAAAACTTAGGCTTTATCTAGCGTAGAGCTATCAGCTTGACCTAACTACCACTTATCAAAAATTGAGTTAATTATTGCTTTGTATTATACTAGGTTTATAAAAATATCTATTGATTGACGTTATTTCTGCTCGAATAGCGATTAAGATGTAGTCGTTGGCTGATAGCACTTCAAATGTATTTCATTTATTGAAAACACTGTCGTGGCTATAATCCGTTTGATTTGTGTCTTAAATTTTAGAAGCTAAATAGGAATAGACATAGTTCCTTGTGTTATTGTATCTCATGAGCCAAGCAACCATTGGTCTTCTAAAGCTTTCTACAATTTGTCTGTTGACTTTGGAAGAATGGTCGTAACTGTTCAGGGCAGTAGAAAATTTTCCACCACACTTGTGTTATTGCTTCGAACTAATTCGTACGATGAAGCTTCCAGAGCTCAGCATAGACTTACCTTAACGATTGCAACTGTCCTCTTATACCCCAATTGTTTCGAATCTGTTGACAAAAAAATTAAGGTTAATAAGATAACAAGCAAATCATATAATTCTATTCTGCAGCCGAAGAGCTCTTGGTTTTATAATACTTCTAATGGACAGTAATCAAGATTTGCATTTGACAAGGTTTATTTGGGTTTTAAAGTATCCCCCAAATACCGTTGCACGTATGAATTATGTTCTATGGCTGCAAAATAACTCTATTTCTTCACCTGTAGCCTAGTGGCACTCAGTGTCTCGAAAAGCCGAGCAACACGCTCTGTGGTTGATTTTTGCTTCATTTTTGTTAATACGTGGTGGTTAATGGCCACTGCTACCAATACTACATTAGAAGAATCTCTTGTCTTGCATGTGCTTAGGTTTCAGTCACAATTTGAGCCCAATGGTTTAGTTACCTCCTAAAAATATAAGTTTTAATGAAACGATATTTTGATTTACGAAGTTTTCAACAATATGATGGCTATATTAAAATTGTCCAATTAAGTAACTAATATACGATACATATTATTATTTAATCTTAATATTGAATCACGCATTAGTACTTTTTTGTATAATATAAAATCCATTCAATTCGAGCTTGGACAGCATGGTAGACTTAAGACCTTTCAATTTAAGAGTCCGTAAGTCCAGAAGTGGACTGTAAGTGTATTTGATTGTTTCTGCTTTCTTTCTTTACCATAAATAAGATAGAGTCGTGTTTCATCAACCGTTGTCGGGGCACCGTGTCCCATCCCATCAACAGGACGCACGAGATCCGGGACCTACTATCCGTAATTACGTGAAGCCTTAACGAAAGCTCCATTCACAACACACACACCCTCAGCTTCTATTTACATACGTCCACACACGGCACAACTATACGGAAACTAGACCCTCCATTGGCCAACTTTCACTTTCAAATCGAGCCTACATAGTTGGAATTCCGCAACGCCCGCTCCGATTGGCCATATGAAATCTGACCTTCGTCGCTATTGGTCGATCCGCGCTCATGTACCTGCTGTTTACGGAAATAATGTATAGAATACGTGCTACGTATTTCCGGGCTAAGTAACTAACCTTGGGAATTATAATGCTGGAACTGAAACGCCTACAGAAACGCCTCTATGGGCTTATGATTGCCTGGTACCTTAGGGTCTATTGTAAGGGGATTGGATACGTTTTAGATTGTCACGTAAAACGTAGAACGTAGGTGTCACGTAATCTCATGTTACGACCCGGTTCAATCATAAATTTAGTGTTTATTCGGATGGTTTTAACTTAAACTTTATATTTTGTTAACATTTATCAAGTAAGGAAATCATTTAGTTGCTTTTATTACTCGTAATATTATTAATACAAAATAATTGAAATAAATCAAAGTGCCTGTATTTTTTTACGCCAACAATAGAAACTCGTCATGTGGCACAATGGCGACTATCGACCCGAAGATTGCCGAATGACATAAAAAAATTGATGCACCACATGGATTATCTTTGTTATGAAACCTAAAATTATCATTACATTACTCCTCGTAATTATAATTATTATTTACTGGAATGCCTTCGCGCCTATCACAAAAACAACTCAACATTAATATAGTTTGGGGTTGTTAGGTACGACTTACGAGTCGAGATCGAAACTCCAATTATTCTAATTACATACATGTTTATCAGCTGACATATAAGTCTATACTTATATGTATAGAAATACG
Organism: Thymelicus sylvestris; assembly: GCA_911387775.1. NCBI lineage: Eukaryota > Metazoa > Arthropoda > Insecta > Lepidoptera > Hesperiidae > Thymelicus > Thymelicus sylvestris. The sequence goes on along the minus strand of OU426899.1, from coordinate 15,702,015 downwards.
TGTAGAATTTCTTTATGTCGACATCGTCGCTAGTATCGCTGTATTTTTTCCGAGGCTAATGCTCTACAAAGTACGTTATCCTTTCCGCAAAGCTGTTACACAATACGACTATCTGTCTCTCCTATCGTATATTAGTTTAGCGGCACAAAGACGTATTTGTTAGAGCATTTTTCAAGAAACATAAGGTCAAAGTTGGATCTGTCTAGATATTTAATGCCGCACTTAAAGTACTCTAAGGTCATCTAGTGATGACAGACAGTTATTTATCTTTTTTGTTCTATTAATATCACGTATTAGCGGTCACACTATCCTTATACCCACATTGAACTTTATGTGGAACTCATTAAATTGTGAAATTGATCGATTGCCAGTGTGTGAAATAACTTCTAGGGCAGGAGTATTATTGGAATAGGACCACTGTGCTATTAAAATACTGAAGAAGTTCTTATAAGAATCATATCCTAGTCAAACTATCAAATAAAACCAGTTTGGGGCATATCGGTTGGATGGGTCCAGAGTCTGTAAAGGATATTCGTACGTAAACATTTTTTGTATTTTATACATAGAGATTCAAAGGACAATTGATATATCAAATTAATATAAATAAACATTAATAAATTGTACAATATTATTAATATAAATTAAAAAATATATCTACCGTAACATATGAACAATTAGAATGTTATATTACTTCGAAACATTTCATTTCATAACACTATATCCCTGTGTCGATGTACTCTGCTTATTAGTTTTACATTAGGTTACCAACTCGTTCCCATGTACAGTGACGCATCCTTCTAAAATACTGATTGCTGTTCACAGAATTTTGTATGCATTTAAATTAATATAAATATATCACACCCATAGCCCCACACTAGGGTTCCCTGTGTCGTGGATGCCATGGACAACACACAGATATAAGAACATACGGATGGACAACACCCAGACCGAAACCAGAAATTGAAAGTCATCAGTCAAATTTCTGCCTAGATGGGAATCGAACCCAGGACCCTTGGCGCGGCGATCCGGCATGGTAACCATTGCGTCACACGGATCGTCAAATTATCTTCTGTTATTTTGCCATTGGCAGCTTTTGTTAGAATTAAGTTAAAACTTTTAGCGACATTTTTTTTAAAGATTGTTGTAAGTTGTTGTTAAGTAATTTTTTACTTTCATTGTCTCGTGCTCGGAGAGAATTAGAGTATTTGTATTGAATTTTTTAGTGATGCAATTTAAATTGAAATTAAAATAAGGTGAATTTAAATAGAATTTCAATATAAATGTTAACAATCCACTGTACCTGATCATTATATTCTATTTACGATAATATGATAACAAAATGGATTTAGCTAATGAAGAAGAATTTTTACCAGACATTTAAAATTATTATGATGGATAGTGACGGAAATAATTTCGGTAATAGCGTGTCGTTGGGGGGTCGTGACCGGGTCGTAGTCGTCGCGTATCCATGTCGTAAGTCACTGGCCGTGTACTGAGCTGGTGGCAATGAGGTAATTAATTCCACATAATAATTTATTATGTAAACCGAATAGATAAACGATTATTTCTTCCTTGTTTCCTCCGAGGATTTTGACCCGGTCATTTGCATTGCATACGTATATTTCTGACTAATGTTTATTGAGAGTATGTTTATATTTTTTTCTGTTAAAAGTATGAATTGAGCTAGCGAAGTATTTTTAACCGACGAAAAAAAAAGGAGGAGGTTCTCAATTCGACACGTATATATTTTTTTTTTTTATGTATGATCACGCAGAAATCGGCACAGGGTGGTCCGATTTGGATGATTCTTTTTTTATTGAATAGGGTATGTCCTGAAGTTGGTCCCATATTTTTTTGAAAATTTTATTCCCACCCTAAAGGTACGAAAATAGGGAATGATTGATTATTCATCCGTTTTTTATCCGGAATTTTTACATGTTAACCCCAATAACTTTGTACTGGATGATCCGATTTCGATGATTCTTTTTTTATTGAATAGTGTATACCTTGAGGTTACTCTTGTTTAAATTTCGAAACAAAATTTTACCCCTATAGGTACGAAAATAGGGGATGATTGATATTTCATCTACTACATTTTTACCTGGTAACTGAATCTATAATTCATAAAATCAATAATTTATTATTAATTATAAGTATTATAGCAACTAAAAATTAAAAAATAATTACTTTTTAACAAAAAATAAAACCAACGAAAAAAAAACTCAAAAGCAAAAAATAAAATAAACCATTTAGTATTATAAATTAAGATCCGAAATTAACAGTAAATAAATAATTTTGAGGCGGTGCCAAACCAATGAAAAAACAAACGGCGAAAAGATGTGCGCCGGGCTGCTGCTGCCGTGTGCATCGCATGCCGCTGCCCTCATATTATTATGAATTATATGTAATTATTTTGGTTGTTTGTTTGGCACGGTCTCAAAATTATTTATTTACTGTTAATTTCGGATCTTAATTTATAATACTAAATGGTTTATTTTATTTTTTGCTTTTCAGTTTTTTTTTCGTTGGTTTTATTTTTTGTTAAAAAGTAATTATGGGTTTTTAATTAACTTTATTATATTCATACTTAGAAGTGCTAGTAAACTAAATTATATATTCATCTTGGGCCATATATATATAGCATTATAAATACTGTGGCCGGTTGGTGATTCTATTTTACAACTTTGTGATAAATATGTATGTACATAGGTACCCTATCTATGACAAATTCTCTAATTTTTTTTTTCTCTTTTCTTTCTTGGCAACTTATTAGTAATAACACTGATAACTACTAATATCCATGGACGACATTCCACTTACCATCAGTTGCCCGTCCAATAGCGGAACCCTAAAATCCATGACCTATGGTTTGATTAACTAAAATATATTGGGCGAATGGCAATATTTAATACGCTATCTTGTTATGCAATATCGACTTGGTACTTATCATGAATATTGTATATTATCGGATATAAATCCGTGTATTTGCAGTATAGTTTTGAAATAGAATTCATCAAGCAACCGCACCTTATGACGTTTAAACAAGTGTACGAGTAGATAAATATCGTTTGAAGGCAGAAAATGGCGATCTCTATATTTTTATAAGGTCAGTCACCTAACTCTACAGACAGAGTAGATACACACACACATCTGTGTTTAGCAACCACCTAACTCTACGCAAACATATAAACAGAGTAGATACACACACACATCTGTGTTTAGCAACCACCTAACTCTACGCAAACATATAGACCGAGTAGAACATATAGACCGAGTAGATACACACACACATCTGTGTTTAGCATACATATATCATATTATGTCGTGGATGCAAGTACATACGGGTATCTAATATATCATAAAAATATATTTTTGACGACCCTGTAGCTTAGTTGGTAGCGACTAGTGACGAAGCGAGGGGTCCCGTTTTCGATTCCCGGCCAGGGCAGATATTTATATATCAGATAAATATTTGTATTCGGGTCATGGGTGTTATTGTGATGTGTTATGTGTGTCGTCCATGCCACCCGCGACACAGGTAAAAACCTACTGCGGGGGTGTGAGTGTGTAAGCTTTGTAACATGCTGACGAGTCATCCGATGGCAAGTAGATTCATATACCTATTGTGGTGGTTTCCATCGCTCATAGCCTTCAGTATCAAAGGCATCACCGCCGATGCGTTGCCGGCCATAAAGGAAGCAGAGTACGTGTATCGGTTATGTTTATTCGTTTTACTTATAAAACGTTTTTGGACATCTGATCATCATGGCAACCTAAAGCTATCCCACTGGTGGGCTTGGGTCTCTTGTTACAGTAAAAGGGCATAAGTGCAAATAAGTAGTAATAGTAGATAGAACATTCATATTTCAGAAAGAATAATACTATTTAAATAATCTAAATTTTACTAACAAAAAATAACCGACTTCAAATTCTCAAAAACTACCTGTCAGATCTCGTTCAAATTTATGTGGGACCACATGACAAGCACCAGCTTTCTAATAAAAAAAGAATCATCGAAATCGGTTGACGTGATATTGAGTTATTCGTCAATTTGTCGCGCACATCTTAACACAAATTTACGACTTATGTAGTTTTCTCATGGATGCCATTGTCAGATCTCAATAAAATTTATATGGGACCACATGACAGCCATCAGCTTTCGATTAAAAGAAGAATCATCAAAATCGGTTCACCCAGTCCAAAGTTCTGAGGTAACAAACATAAAAAAAAAAAAAAAAAAAAAAAAATACAGTCGAATTGAGAACCTCCTCCTTTTTTTGAAGTCGGTTAATTAAAACAATAGTTAAGCAGTGATAGCAGGCATCGCCGCGGGGCCACACTACCCACGATAAGTGAGTACTCAGTGTTTATGTTAGAAAGATTGCAAATTTGTACATAGACACATTCGTCTATATTTGCTTTGCAAATATTTACGAGGTGTATTAAAAACGCGATAAGAATTGCACTGGAGCTAGTGATGGGAACAAACTGTCGATAAGTGAATGTAATTTCTCTTAACGAGTTATAAAATAATAAAAAAATATTTAAATTAAAACCCTTCGGTTCTTAAGTTCAAATAAAAATTTTGTTCACTGTTTCGTTTTATGATTTAGAATAGTGGATGGTATCTACTTAAATAATTTAAACATTTTGTTAGGCCATGAAAGTTGAAAGAATAAATAGAATAAATAAATAATGCTTAATACTTAAAGATTTAGTATCTAACTATTATGCAGACACGAAGTTGTGTTTGAGAATGCAACAAAAAATAAATAAACATCTAATGATTATGAATTATTATTATCACAAAATAAATTATATTGCTCTATGTTTACTTAAGTTAAATTCATTTTAGTAAAAATAATTCCAGAAATAATATTAATGAAGCGGATAACTTCGAATTTAGGTAATTACACCACTTATAATCTTAAGCATTGTCAGTTAGTTGCAATGCAAGATTATGGACGATAAATAATTGTTTAATACACTAGCGAATTATTTGAAACTTTAATACCTACTGTGATTAGACTGATAACCTTATCAACCTGTGTTCAAGGGCAGCTGGATGACAAAGGTTCTAGTTCATTACATCATATCCTTATAAAAATACAACTAATCTTACTACTATAAAATACTACTATAAAAATCAAACTTTTTATTTAAAGTGAATGGATGGATATGGATGTAGGAATTATGATTAATCGACTAAAATAATGAAATTTTGATTCGGATCCTTCGATTTTTTTTATATTGTTACTTCCTTGTTTGTTATGTTGATTGTTATACTTTTATATTGTTTGTTAAAACGTAGTGATTAAGTACTCTGTGGTTACTTCCATCACTTCTTTCCATTTCCTTGTAGGTCAAAATGTTCTTAATTTACAGTATATGTATTTAAAAATTACGGTATGAGCATATATTGGACATATTCATAGACGAACACACGTAATAATTTTTGAAAGTAAACCTGTAAGACGATGTCGATAGATTCTCATCCCATCACTAGGCTAGGGCAGGGCTAGTTATCAATGCTGTGAGATTGCGAATGCGAAGTATCGCGCGATAGCGTGTGCCGAATTATACTAGATTAAATTTTATACGATAAGCATAGTTCGTATTTGACTACTGATAGTCTAGGAATGGGAAATTTCAGTGACCTAGTCTCTAAGGCTGTCTCTACCGGTGATAAAATGAAATAATATACACAAATATAGCTCTTTTGCATTGAGGCTATTTTAAAATATCATTTTCAGAGCTGTTGACAATACTGCCGCTCTTACTTGACCACCAGTAATTTACGTAGATAGAAGATTTAAAGTAATAAAAGCATAGTGGCTAAAATCTCAAAGCGTTAAATTGACACTCGATGCGAAGAATCGAATGCGAGTTAATCTTTGAGTATTGTCGACATTTGGATAGGGTAGTAAAAATTTCTTAGGTGCCTCAAGTTTTGTTTTTAGGATTAGGATACGCTGACCACAAAAGAAACCTTTCACTAATTTATATATATATTTTTATTTCATAACCAATAACTGCGTACATAGATTTGACCGTGTTATAAACAATCGAATCAAAGTCACCCATTCAGCATAATTATAGTTTTGGCGGACGTGAGAAGGTAAACATGATAAACAAAATGTCTATGAGTCGTCGCGCACAACAAACACGCCACGCCACGCAACGTAAAGTAACACATTAGGATATTATGATTTAAAACTTATATCGTGGAATGTCGCATTCTATGCAACTGGTCCTATTAATGCTGGCCATACGCCATACATCAAGTTTACTTGTCAAAGTTGTCAAGTTTGCAGCAGACTTGATGCGGTGGATCAGCGGTCTTCTATGCGAGTACCAATTGGCCAGCTTTAGCGTTTTGACTTAGTAGCCAAATCTTTCTGTCTCTCTTTCTTGGTCAGTAAGACATAGGGAATGCTTTTGGTGATGCTGATGTCCATGGTGGACACTTGACGGTGGATCAGTGGCGTAGCTAGCCCTAAGGAGGCCCCATGTCAATATTTGTTGTGGGGCCCCCTTAACTTCAGCTGTCAAATATAAAAACAGTGCCAACTGTAGCGGTCGTAGCCCGCTGCGAACTTTTTTGGGAATGTTAGTGGGGGCCCCTATACGCTGGGGGCCCCGTATAATTGATACGGCTGATACGGCCCTGCGGTAGATAATCGATGAGTGAATCGTCTGCTCATTTGTCTGTTAATTAAATAATAAATGTTAGTCGTGAATGATTAGCGAAGATATAATTGGGATGTTGACTAATTTTAGGATTCAATTTGATTTTATAGATAGAACCTTAAGATTCACGAAAAAAATATTATAAAAATAATAATCTTCAATTTAAAAACAAAAATTGATAAATAAAAATCATTTTCAAATTTCCCACCAAAAACGTCACGTGACGTCACTAGCCGATATTCAATCCTATCTGTCGACTGAAGTTAGTTAGTTAGCACTTGCATATAAAATAAGAACAATGACGTCATAAGCTCAAATTGGCATTTGAGGTCACGTGACAGTGAGTACTATTTTTAACATTTTAAAATAATTATATTTAATTTATTGTGATTGATTTCGACAAAAGAATAATATTTTAGGTGTTTAAATGTTTTCCTTTATACTTTAAACATAAATTTACTTTAATTTACTGATAGTGTCAAGTTCCCTAATATTGTTCTTTTTTGGTTGTTTGTTTCTTCTTATGTGTTTACGACCCACATACGACATAATTAGAAGGACATAGAGTAGGCATCTTGTGTCGATGCTAAGTGAGCTGAGCGCGCTGACGCGATGTATAAGTTAGATAGATAGATAGATAGATAACTCTTTATTGTTTGCACATCACCTATTATACAATCGTACATGAATAACAGTTAAGATGTAAGTAAAAACAACAGACGGCCTTATCGCTACATAGCAACTTCTTCCAGGCAACCTATAAGTTCGATGGGTGAAGGATAAATTCTCGCGTGCGCTTTCTTGAAAATTATATTGCAAAGGTCTTCCACCCTGAGCATGTGTAAGCTTGAGAGCTAACGTTTGGTCATTAAAACCCATCAAAGTTAATAAATGGTTATTTATTCGTACCCTCTTTACTGAACATAATTATCTACACATAAAATTTTTACACATATGAGAGATTTGACGTGATCGTTTAAGAGATACGTGGAAAACCCATAAAATCTATCGATATACTCTCATCGGGTTTCAAAATAACATCGATAAAAGTAATTGGATTGTTAACTGTGCGAATTACAAAAGTATTGTAATCTGTTACAAACAATAGGATTTGGCCAACGTGACTGTCACAATGTATGATGCAGCCTCAAGAACAATTCACGTAGCATTCATTCACTGAATCGAAAACCAGCTTATAATGCAACAATTGTTTTATTTCCAAAAACTATTGCACATGACGTACCACGTACATGTATCACAAGTTTTTATCGTTAACAATGTAAAGTATAATGAGCCCTATCGTCGGGGCATAGAGTCTACGTGTGATTCAGTTCGTCACATTCTATCCGGTCAGTTGTAACAAACTGCTAACACGGCGTTCTGGTTAATTGGTTGGTTAATGAAGGTAATCCGTAAGTCATATGTATATTGGCGTTAACCAATCGGTGGTTGTCAAAAAAGTATGTAATATATTTTGACACATATGTATGGGTATGAAGTTCATCTTTTGCTCCTGAATTGTATTAATAATTTAAACATGTAATATTGCAAAAAGCGGCCAAGTGCGAGTCGGACTCACCCATGAAGGGTTCCGTAGTAGCAAGTAACATAATATAAAAGTTCTTGAAGTTCGTTGTAACTTTGATCGAGGTAAATTGCGGTTTACGATTTATGACGTATTAAAAAAAACTACTTACTAGATCTCGTTCAAACCAATTTTCGTTGGAAGTTTGCATGGTAATGTACATCATATATTTTTTTTAGTTTTTTCATTCTCTTATTTTAGAAGTTACAGGGGGGGGGGGACACACTTTTTACCACTTTGGAAGTGTCTCTCGCGCAAACTATTCAGTTTAGAAAAAAATGATAGTTACTAGAAACCTCAATATCATTTTTAAAGACCTATTCATAGATACCCCACACGTATGGGTTTGATGAAAAAAAATTTTTTGAGTTTCAGTTCTAAGTATGGGGAACCCCCAAAATTTATTGTTTTTTTTTCTATTTTTGTGTGAAAATCTTAATGCGGTTCACAGAATACATCTACTTACCAAGTTTCAACAGTATAGTTCCTATAGTTTCGGAAAAAAGTGGCTGTGACATACGGACGGACAGACAGACAGACAGACAGACAGACAGACAGACAGACATGACGAATCTATAAGGGTTCCGTTTTTTGCCATTTGGCTACGGAACCCTAAAAATGCGATATTTTTATGGAAACATGCAGTTGAGCCCCTAGGATCTATTCTGTGCGAATGGGTTATTTAGAGTTATGACAAAATATCATGATGGTATTATTGAAGTTCAGATGGTTTTCAGAAAAGCATGGTCCAGTCCTTATGCTTGCAAGGCCTGTAACATACCACCAGCGTGCTATTCAATGCGGATCCTCGACACTTCTACCGAAACACGTAAAAACATTTCACAGACGATTGTAAAATGGATAAGCCGAAGGTTCTATTATTTTTTATGTTTGAAAAGGGAAAATTAAAAAAAAACTTAAATCTTAATACATTTTTGATAACGATACCGTGTAGAAAATAAATAAATATCTATGAAATATTAATATTAGTTTCAAGATGAAGTATTGCTATGATTTAATTTAAAACTCATGAAGCTTTAAACATGGCTTGTATAATAGTCATAGAATCAGGGATGGTTGGTCAAAGTGAAATTAGTGAGCAAGTGAAATTGAAGCCTTTTATCGTACCCCAGCCCAGCGGCTACGAACTTGGCATTGAAGTGTGGACACGAACAGCACTAGCCGGCAGACGATAGTCACTTCAATTGATTGTCCTAAAATGCTAATAAAATGCTAAACTCTTTACTTACTTTATGGCTAAACTCATGCAGCTGCATCTAGATGGATATTTGAATTAAGAGAGATGCTTAATCAATGAGCAGATTTAAAATAATAAATGTTATGTAAATGAAATATTTATCACTTACAAAACACTCAGATAAAAATTAGCGATTTTTTTTAAATTAAGTGATAAAAATATGGTAATGAAGCTATAATGATATGTTATAGATGTTTAACGCTTTAAAGTTTTTTTTTATTTCTGACGATTCACCTGACGATAAGTGGCTATCGTCGCCCATGGACATCAGAAACACTAAAGGCGTCACTGATGCATTGTCGGCTAAGAAAGAGAGAAGAAAAAGATAGAAAGAACTGGCTCTTAAGCCCCCAGCCAGAACGACGAGTCGTTTGGCGGCTGACTCATGCTCAAGGGTGGTAGCTATCCAGGTGATCCCCACGGAGAAATAATAGTAATAATGGTATTAATCAACTATTAAAATCAATATTACCAATACAATCCCTCCGAGTGGCTCTACCACCAACGGGCCGGATGTAGTCACCTCTTACGACACCCATTCGGCGAGGGATTGGGGTCAGTATTCTAAGCCGCCCCAATACGTCCAGGTTATTTATAATATGATAGCAGTAGAGTTATATCTAACCAAGCAATCAGTAATCGGTTATATGATGATTAATAAAGCGAGTTAAATAATAATAATTACCTCGTTATCAATATTTTATAATAGTCAACATTACCTATCTAATTTTTAACCCGATTTAAGCCACGAAATGTTTAACTTGTTCAATTATATTCTTCATATTATATTACTGTTCGTCAGTAAGGGGTGTAAGTGGGCTAACAGGCCGTTGCCGCGTTGGTTGACTATGACTTAGAATAAGGCCAAGGCTAACTTTGTGGTCATAATAGGTTAGAGTTAGTAATACTTTAATTCTAATTTAACACAAAACCGGTGTCAACTGATTCCGTGGAATATTCAGATTTCTATGAAGCCTCGCGATAGAAGACCACCGGAGGAGGCCTCCTATTACGGATTTCTGAGACCTCTCGCCGCCCGCGCCGCCGCGCCGCGCCGGCTGCGCGCGCGCAACTTGCGCAATTAATGTGATTCTCATGCAACGTGGCTACTAGTGTTTTATTATTACTCAATTTGTAACTGATTAAATTATTTCTCCCTTTCTTTAAGTTTTGTTTACTGAAATTGGGAAAATTATAAACTTCGATTACATTTTATATGTTTTCTAGATGTTTTCAGTCCCTATTATAAATATAATGAAAATATATATTTCTATGATACATAAACAAGATATTTACCTATATAATAAAAATAATTATTATTTATTTAATTTAATTTAACTAACTTTAATTAATCCAACAATACACAATACACATAAGTTAAATATCAAACTCCGTAATTAGTGCACAAAACTAATTAGTGCTTATATTTGTGGATTACTCAGCGGCATCAATTTCAAGTTTTTTGCGGCACTATCCTGTTGTGTCGCGTGCTCTAGGCAACATCGGCTCTCCGTCTCTACGAATTGTCGTTTAATTTGATACTATGCCGTAATACTCCTGAATGATATTTAAAGCAGCTATATAGATTTTTATTGAATATGAGATATTTTTTAAAATAATTAAACTATATTGCACATCTCGGACGCGAAGCGGAGAGTCTATTGTTCTATTGTTACCAAATCAAAAAATCACGGTCCACTCACTTTAAATCACTTCCACCAGCTTTATGTTGCACTTATGTAATAAAAAAGTACACCAATAGCAAGAGGTTGATGTTTCAATTAACACTTCTGACGTATTTATAAGATTATTTATTTTGATTGTCATTAAAAAAAAACTCTTCAACTTCAAGACTTCACACACCTTTGAAAATGTTGTCTACAGAATTATTAGGTAGATATTATTATGCATGTTTTCTCACTTATTTAATTTAATAACATAATAACATACTTATTTGATTAATTATATTTTTAATTAAAATGAATTAAGTAATTTCTATTGTCATTCAATATTAGGCATCCGTTAATAATATGTTAAGTAGAATCTGTTTTACTTTTGGCACCTGAATGTAATTAAATGTATTCTAAATGATCTGACATGAAATATAATATTTGTACGCCATGAATAATGGTGTGACATCAATTATTATTTATATTTGAATATGATATCGAATATCCATAAAAAAACATACGCTAATTTATTAATTTGAATAAATATTCTGATTGCTACCATACGAAGCTAGAAGTATAAAACGTTATCGTAGCAACCAATTTAATCGGTTTTAGGTGCGTAGGTTAGGTTTTAGGTTAAAAGAATCTATTATACTCGTATTAATACGTGAAGAGACATCGTTTGTAGCCTGTTTTAAAAATAAGGCATGAAGGATTCTGAAAGGTATAGTAAAAGTACATATGGAGAAGATATTGTTGAAATTAAATATGTATTAACGCATACTTTTATGACAGAAAATGCTCACTATTTAAGTGTGAATAAAAAAAAAATTAGCAAAATGAATTACCAGCTGACAATAAATTTAGTCAAGCTTTATTTAGTATGTTTAGGAATAAAATCCTTAGTTTTATGTTGCTTAATACTGCTCATAAGCAGTCTTCAGGTTTTGTTAATGAAGAGGGTCTGTACCCTGCAGTACCCTCATGGAATAGTGGTTGAGTATAGTCCACCACGCTGGACCAGTGCCAATTGGCAGACCCCTACACGCTTTTGAGAACAATTCGGAAAACTTTTAACTTCAGTGATGTGACTTTCATCAAGATGTTTGCTTTCATTGTTGAAACAAGTAATAATTATTTCTTATGAGCTATAGAAATTTTGGATCTAATGCCGGAGTTGTCGGCGACAATTTTCAGTTTTTTTTTCCAGTTCTGCAGGTGTATTGGCAGTGATTTTCGACAAAAAGACCTAAGTCAGATTTACCGGACAGACGTTGTCGAAGTTGGTTTTTACGAAATCAAGAGTCAAGCTTTGCCATCAGTTTTGAGAATCTCTTAAATGAGCAGCTCACTGGAAGTCATGACACATATAGTTAAATATAGTAAAAAAAGTTGTACAAAAAGCTTTTTTAGTTCTTAAAATCGTTCGTGAATCCATATTATCCGTATATATTCTTTATTAAATACAACATGGAAGTGGAAAACTAATTATCCGTGTATTATATTGTAACGGATCCATAAAGAAGAATGGAGGATGAACTTTTGATTAGTTGTCTTGCTCCATCATGGTCTACCTGAGTGCTTTTCATGAAAATCTGTTCAGTAAATTTGGCATGAAGTATTATTATTATGATTCACATAAACATATACGGTTAAAGCCATTTATTTTCTCAAAATAATTTACAAAACTTACAGAGATAATCTAAATTTTACTAACAAAAAATAACCGACTTCAAAGTTACTCAAAAACTACTTGTAAGATCTCGTTCAAATTTCTGTGGGACTACATGACAAGCACCTTTTTTCGATTAAAAAAAGAATCATCGAAATCGGTTGGAGTGAAATTGAGATACTTTTGGTCGCGCATATACTTAATACAAATTTAAGACTCATATGGTTTTGTCATGGATGCCATTGTCAGATCTCAATAAAATTTATGTGGGACTACATGACAGGCTCCAGCTTTCGATTTAAAAAAAAATCATCAAAATCGGTTCGCCCAGTCCAAAGTTCTGAGGTAACAAACATAAAAAAATACAGTCGAATTGAGAACCTCCTCCTTTTTTTGAAGTCGGTTAAAAATACAAAATAAAGTGTCATTAGTACGCAGGGCAGACACGTATAATATATTGTCATCCTCACCTACTCTTGTCTAGAAGCGTTTGCAGCGATCGGATTGGATCGTAAGCTAACGCTAAGGTCAACAGTTGAATGGGTGACCGTGAGTAGCTCATTTTGTGAACTTAGGAAATTTAACGTTTATACTTTAATAATAAAATTGTTAAACTGGAGCTTTGATTCACTATTTTAGACCATTTATTAGTTGATCGCCCCGGTAGATTCTATAGTATACGAGTATATCGTCAAAACAGTCTGGTAGCGTTCTATTAACTCTCGAGGGAGATGCTACGAGCTCTACAACGGTGTCAAAACAACGACCACGGAGAACTTACCAATAACAAAACGAATATTGCGATATTTTTGTATAACATCGGAAAAATGTCATTATTATAGATTTTTAATTTCAATGTTCCTTTTAGAATTGTGTTAACGTGGAGAGTTTTTGGTAAAAATAAGACAAATAACACAGTTTTACTTTATAACCTGCTACTGTAACATTACAAATGTGAAAATTTTTATAGATGTATGTTACTCTTCATGCAAAATGTACTGAACGGATTTTTATGAAATTTTGCAACCAGGTAGATTATAATCTGGGTACACACATAAGGGTAGGTACTTATTATCTTAGAAAACGCGGGAAAAGCCGTGGCGTATGAAATAAAACTACGTATAATATACTACATTAACACCATTTGATTGTGGTATTTACAAAAAATACTTAAATAATCATTTTGAACCGCTTATTTTCGCGTAAAGCGGGGGATTACTGTATTAATATATTTTTGATACTAAAATTATTTCTAACAATAATATTTAAATGAAATTCTTTATATAACAAATATCTTTTTTTCTATAAAATGAAATTTTCCATACTTATGATCCATGAAATCAAATATATTTGTATTATAGATTAAAATATCTATCGAATAATTGATTATATAGTAATTAATTCACAGTAACTTATTAAATATTAAAAAAATGTTTTTTTTTCGTATAAAATAAAAAGTGCCATACTTACGATTTCAAACCAAATTGTATTTTATTTGAAATTTAAAACTCTATCGATTCATGGAAAAAAAAAATGGGGGCCCTATTTTTTTTAATTTAAAGTCGATTCTTGAACACAGTGTGACACTTCTTGTGGGGTATTTCATCTACTGTATAATCATTATTCATTATAATAATGATATAACACTCAATAATATACATAAATATACATTGAAAACTGTGTAATACTTACGGAGCTATGTATAGCCGAAACCTATATTGTTTCTGTCTATATTCAGTAACTGACCAAGCAGTTCCATGCTCTTCTATGTACCATTCAGATTAATACCGACGGTACATGCATGATGGCATATAAGTTATACCATCTACCATTCTACGTCTTCAGATATACCTTTTACTTACTTGTTTGTCTACTGTTTACATAAAAATATACATGGATATACTTTGAAATATATGTAAATATATTACGCTTGAGTTGAAGTCTGTTGTGTCTGTCACTATATTTACCTGCGCTAAGTATGCATGAAATGCCACATTATAATGCCAGGAGATACTTAGTATAACAGTCGAAATAAAAAAATATGAATGTATAAAAGTTTGCGACCAATATTTACAAGTACCGAAATGTTTATTTGAAAGTAGGTATGGCGCTGTTTTGAGCGTGTTTAAAGAAATATCGGGAATTATGTCTATCTAGATATGTCGAGAAAATCAACCGATTTGCATATTACTTCGGTCTTAAACATAATTATTTTATTTTAACTTCGATTTCTTCATCACTAACAATTTAGTGTGTAGGGAACTGAACCTGGCACTTTGTGCTATGCCGCTCAAACCATTCGGCTATTACTGCTTAAAACTAATTGATGTATAACGTAAAAAAGATTTTGCTAGCTAATAAGAAGTTTACTCATGACATTGAGGTTTGAGGATTGAGAGTGATTTTAAGTTTCCGAATTTAAGCTTCAAAAGCTGATATGGCTTTATACTGAGCAAATTATTTATGCTTAAAATTGGTACTATTTGAAATTGGTAACTTATGGAAATATTTAATTTACTTGCTTTATTTTACATGCTTCTTTATCTACCGATTTAGATGTTCTTCTAATAAAAAATGCAAGCAAACGGTTACATGCTTACTACTACTTTGAATAGCACATCTACATCGGGAGGTAAGAAATTTAAGGACTGTGAATAAAAAAATATCTACATTAAATAAAAAATACATTTGTATAGATGCTAAAACTCCGCATTTCTATTAATTAGAGCTCTTATACCGTTCTAAATAACGCTGATTCGAATACTTTACAAGTAGAAAATGCGTACATTTCTAGTGACGCGTGTTCTCCTAACGAGTCAATTGAAACTTTGAAATTATTACCTTTTGCCAGAGAATTTTTTCTGTGACCTTTTTAATAATCCGTGTAAAGTATTAATGGAAGCTTCAATAACTAAATTAAGGAAAACTAGTGCATTCGTGATTAATGAATAAGATAAGGTTGTCCGTTAAAAATTTAAAGTTTTTCACTTAGTTTTGTGTTGGCAATAAGAATAAAAAAAATGATGTTAGCTGGTATTACGGAATTTTAAAGGGATGTGAAATATAAAAACTGCATAAATCTGATGACCATAACTTTTGCAATCATATTAAGTTCATGTAGTTATTATAAAATATAAACATGTAATAGTTTATCTCTGTAGCACTGTGATATAACTATGTTATTTAATTAAAGTTTTGATAAATCCACATTGTTTAATCCAAAATTTATTAAAGAAGTTTTAAAACACCTTATCTTCTTAAGTAAAATTAAATTTTAATGTTAACTCTCAAACCGTTTTTTTTAATTCATGGAAGTGCGAATATTTTTTTCCAAAAATTAGTTGATAGAAAGACACGTATGCCTTAAATTGAGATCGAAAAGTACTGAACAAGCAGTCCATTCAGAAATAGGCAGCGATAGTAATGAAGAAAAAACAGAAAGCATTACAACGGTCCGCGTTGTCCTAAAACGAGGTTATCCGCGACAGTCTAACACATATTTTTGTGCAAATAATATTATCATCAAGCCACGACCTTGCTCCCAGCTATCACCAAATTTTGCTAGCTCTAACGTCACGCCGATAAACAGTGCAAAAACTCACCAGTATTATTTTTGGTAATTGAATAAATCCTTAACACACAGCACTTCACATAAAAAATAAAACTAGTTCGAGTTGTAAACGCGTAAGTGCAATACGTGGGGTGTTGTGAGCGGTGGCAGTACTGGCAGTAGTCGGCAGTACCGGCTGTACTGGTTGGTAGGCTGGCATGCACATCGCGCGGTCGCCGGCGCTGGCCGACTGCGGCGCGCACGCAGTCCCCCCCTCCGCTGAAATATGCCGCGAAAAAATATGGCGGGAGAGCGCGTAAAAACTGAAGGGGTGCGCTCGTTTCTCGCGCTGAGGCTGTATGCTAATCCATCGTGGCCCTTTTTTCCGGGGGGAGGGGGATGCAATTAAAAAGCCGCGCGTGCGTGTGGGGGCGCGATTAGAACTGAGACGTCGGACGGAATGAGTCTGTCACCGTTTTTTACTTTTTCCTAGTCTGGTGCTTGCTGCGACCGGGTACTCGGGTAGATGGATGCGCCGAATCGATGATCGCTCGTCTGGACGCCGATGAGATTAGCGGGAGGATGTTTTGCAGTTCCTTTTATTGTTTCGCTTGATTACGATTCCGATAACTTTCGATTTCTGACTCGTTTAGCTGCGTCGACTTGCGAGGGTGCGTTCAGTAAGAGTCTTGTTTATACATCTTGAACAGACATTCAAAATACTCATTATATCGAATGTATTTGATATTAAACAACGCTAATTCATTTTAACATAGAAACAAACTTAACCTTTTTTACTTTAACAACTGAAAATTGGTAAGAAACATAATGAAGCCCGAAGCGAGCTAAACGGTCAAAGTTTGAATGGTGCAAGTCAAACACATGTTATAAACCTGTCTACGGACGTTATCTAAGACACAATGGGGCTGCAGGACGCAGCACGCGAGCTAGCTCGAGCTCCGACCTCGAGGCTGCAGCGAGCGCTCGCTCCAGCAACTTAACAATCTTGTAGAAAAAATCTAACGGATTCGAACGTTTAGACATCTTTACCTTTCGAATTTTGAATTATTGTAATAATAAAAATATTTGACATGTATTGCGGTGTAAAACGATATGGTTGTTGTATTTATATAGGCGATTTTGATGACATCACTTGTTATACAACTTAGGTAAAGGTACTTCAATAACTTATTGTTAGATAATGAATAATTACTCATTTATCTGAGCTTGGAGGTATTGCATTGAATCTGAATGTTATTTATTTAGATTAAATTTATATTATATTACTTAGTGCAGTTTAAATTCTAAGTTAGATTCTGTACAAAAATAACATTCCGTTCTCGTGAGTGTAGAACAATTTACTAAGGAATGCATTTTATTTGTTGTATTAAATCGAGATTCGTCATAAATCACAAAAACTCTTATAGTATTTATTTTAAGGTAACTTTCTCAAAATAATAAATTAGTTTCCCGATGCATAAAATGTAAACTATTACCTTTTTAGATTACTTTATCCCAGAATCTGTCTATTTACACTTCTAAACGGTAATCGTGTTTGACCTCGATGAATGTAATTATTAGGTCTTTAGGGAGGCTACAGTAATGACAATAAAGTTATTTGTAAAAAAGTTTAAATTCTGTAAAAAAGTTTAAAATCGCACGCAGGAGGTAAATGTATCATAGTATTAGTTGGCGTTTTCATAATAAAAATAGAGTGAATGTATGTATGTATGTGTAAATGTAATGTATGAATGTATGTATGTGTATGATTTATATTATGCATGTTTATATTCGATGTGGTGTTCAAAGTTTAAAAATACATCTATAACTTTATATATTTTCTATGATATGGTCAGGTAAATAATGTAGAAGTTTCGAAGGCGGCCAAATTTTACTCGCATCTTTTTACCTCTCGAAGTTATGTGTATTGATTTATAAATTAACTGTCATTTAATATAGTACTGAAAACGTGATTTTGAATACAAAGCCCTTTTTTATACATGACTAGCTGCCCGGACAGACTTCGTTCTGTCAAAAGTGTTCTTTTTTTGAGATGTTAGCTATCCTATCAAGTTGAATCAAACTGCACACGGTGTGCAAATTTGAGTAAAATCGGTTCAGTAGTTTAGGAGTCCATCGCGGACAAACAACGTGAACGTGACGCGTAATTTATATATATTAAGATTTGTGTTCTGATCAATGTCATCACCAACGCGTTACCGGACATAGACAGTGGCGAATATGCTTGTGTATACTATTGAAAGTATGTTAACACAAATTTAATAATTATAAATACACATAATAATTATAATACTTGACTGCGTAAAAATCGACGTGATGAGAAAGAGGGGTGAAGTTAATTTTTTTAATCGTCCGACTTTTAAATAACACAAATAAAATTAAAATATGCATATTTTCTACGTAACTTTTAACGGAGCTTATATAAAAAAAAATTTAACTTTTACGCACAAAAAAATTCCATGCAGACAAAATTAAACATTTTCGTCTTTTCTCGTATTATTTTCGAAAGTCAATCCACTTTATTCAAAGGGTTGTTATAAAATCTATAATATAGATCAACGGACACGATGCACATCTTATTATATTTAAATGAAGTAATTATTTATGCAAAAAGTGTAAGCGCGAGCTCTCGCTACACTTGCAAGGCACCTTCACCCCTCGCCACTACATTATCATGATAATGACCTTATCACAATGGACCCAGATGATTGTTCACGGCATGATTAAAAATCAAGTCGAACAAGATGTTTTTTATCTGTGCAATTTGTTTTTTTTAACAGATAATATTCAAATTATCAATAAATAACTTTTAGTCTGCAGCACTGCAAATTAAGCGCGTTAATTAATTAAAAAGTTTTTGGTGGCGTATTTTTTGATTAAAATTTAGTGTACTTAATTAATTAATTGTAAAAGTGACCGGAGTGACCTGTTCAGTGTTTGTTAAGTGCTCAGAACCACTTACCTTCAGCCAGCCGTAGCGCCGTAGAGCCGCCGTAGAGAACGTCAACAAATAGTCAAACTTGAACAAAGTCACAGGAGTCAATGTCCGTAAGAAAGCACTAGGAACGAGATAAACAAGTAACGTTGACAAAATACAGCGATAGTAGGTACGGTTTTATTTTTTCCCGGCGAGAATTGAGAACTGGAGGCGGAATGTCCAATGAAATACGGCGTATCAACAGTCTGGCCAATCCGTCACGTCTGTCCACAGCCAGTCAGCCAGTCAGCCACACACGTGCCGCAAACTTTAGCGAACTTGGAGCGAAACTTTTCCGACGCGCGCCCGACGACCGCGCGCTATTGTAAACTTTGAAAAATTTTGACGACCGAACCCTATCACGAGACGATTGGAACTATTTAATTTTTTGTTAATTTTTAATTGTTCGTTTTTTTTCGGAAGCGTCCACCCGTCCGGTCGGGCCCGGCCGGTCTGCAATATTAACACGAGCCGCGTCCACCTTTTGTAATGAAACGTTCACACATGCTTCCGCATTACCGTCCCGATGCCATCAATAATGAAGCCGGGCGGGAAAAAACAAAACGGGGCACCTCTCCCGGCGAGGCGCCCGCCGACACTACAGCCTCCTCGTCAAAGATCAGAATTGCATATCTGGGTTGCGTTAATGAGCAGGGAGTGGGTCGGCGGGGGGGTCGAAAAAGTGGCACCGCTCGCGCGCGAATATAAATTCATCGCCAAAAAATCATTACGCGGGGGGTGGTATTACGGTTCTCGCTGCGCGGGTTCGTTCGTATAGTTTTTAAATCGGGCGCTCACTCGTCGGAGCGGCGGCGCCGCGCGAGGCCGCGCGTCTACTGCACGCGCGACGCTTGCCGGCCTGCGCCCTGCGCCTTGCACCTGCACTATGCCCGCAAACTATCACGCATGCACTCCCGACGTCTTCGGACACACATGCCCCCGACACTTGGCCCCACTTGGCCCGCGAGCGACGTCTCTCCCGCCACACTCGCCCGACGCTACGTCCTCTGAACACGCAAACCTAACCATTAATGCGATCCGGCGGGAGACGAATTGATAATTTTTCTTACCTACTATAAAAAGAGAAAAATCCGCCACGTGTATGCAAATTTCTCTCTTCGTCGACGATCGTAATCAATTTGTGCGTAGGAAGCGGGTACACTTCCGTACGCACACGCGTCGCGGGGCTGTGTGCGACTCAAATTAAATCTAATACAAAATTGCGTTTTATGTTCGCGCTAGTGCGTGTGGGTGTGTGTAGAGGCACAATGCGAACCCGCGCCCTGTACACTCGAGCTAAGCGCTCCGAATTAGAAAAATGTCACATTATTTATCTAATTAAAGTAACCGAACCCGATACATGTATGATTTGTTAGACGGTATCAGAAGGGAATGAGGTGGGATAGAACTGATGAATCAGATCATTCTGAGAAAAGACACAAATCTAGCAGTGGGAGAGTTAAGGGTTACTATTGTCTTATGGCATTAGGTATTATGTACTTTTATATGAATGTATCTATAAGGCGAATGTATAAACTAATTATTATGTATAAGTATGCATTAAAGTTACTATGAAACTAAGTCTCCTTCCGTTACTCATTTCCACTGAAGCAGGTTTTATTTTTAATTGTGTCCAAAAATTACTCAAAACCTGGTGAAAGCCATAACTAAAATTTAGTGGCAACAATAACTTAAACCGTAAACCTTTGAAGCCGTAAACTGGAACTTTAACTATTCCCGTACAAAGCACCATTAAACTTAAATTGAATAGCTATCATAAACGAAATTGAAATGACTGAAGAAACGTGTAAAGATTGAACACCGTTTCATTTATCTTACTAATGTAATTGTTACAAAATTGTGATGTGATTATGAAGTATTCTAAAGCATAGGAAATGCATTTGGTTCACTACACTAAACGTGCGAGTCGATCGCCATAATCGTAATTTTAGTAAAATTTTCGCCAAAACTACACATTAGCATAATGCGATCGACTGTACTTTAAAAACTCACACAGGCTTAATGTTAAAAATGAATTACCAACACAGGCTCCTGCCTCCCTGCTACACTCATTTTCATTTCGATGTTTTTGGGTTTTTGCGCAGATGGGGGCCCCCACCCCCCTCGCCCTGCCTCCCTCGCCCTATGAAAATAGGATATATTTTTATGTTTTATTTGCCCGGAAGCCCGTAGCTTAGTTGCATGTTTATTAGAACTTTTTATTAGTAGAAACAATACGGTTGGTTTTTTTCGCTGTTCCGGGTATGAAACGGCCTGGTTAGGGCACGGGATGATTTGCGATGACAATACTATTGGCTGTAGTCACGGAATGTTTGTTTTTGATTAGGCATTTAGCTTCTTTTATCGCTGTACGGAACGGGACCACTACGAGGCTACGAGGCTACGAGGTCGTAACTCATTCTCGAAACTATCTTCTATTTGAATTCAGTTTTCATATTCACTCACGCATTCGAAAAGGGCTATGAAGTCATTTTAGTCATGTAACTTACATTTTTTGTGAAGTAATATACTAAGGAGCCATGATAAGTTATAAATAATACGTATTAGGATAATAAAAATGTCTTACAAAGTATCGATATTCCGAGTATGGACGGTAACCTAGTCATAAAATAGCATAATTATTGTAGGCAAATAAATTAAATTTCACTGTCTTCGTAGCTCATTATCCTTATAATTATTACCTACAATGTCTAAACCTTGTTGTATAAATGTCAAATCAGACGAAAACTTTTGCAAAATAAGACTTCACTAAGTTCAAAGAAACCACCACAGTGTTTTGTTTTATATCCAAAGTACTTGAAATCGGATATTACAAGAAGTTTATTGTATACCAATTACATAATCATTCCTTTAATATTAGTAAGGAGAATGATCCCACTGATCATGATCACTCGTATACTAATGCTCTGTATATGGCTTTTCTTGCGTTTTCCAGGCCCTAAATCTTATTCCAAACCATGGTCTACCATTACTTTAATACCTCTGTGCTAAATATCGTGAAAATCTGTTCAGTAGTTTATTCATGGAACAGTAAAAACATTCTCAATAGTTTCTTGGACAACCGACAAACAAACAAAAATTTATTTAATATTGCGTTAATAAATACACCTGGTAATATTTTTTATCAAATAACTTCCATAATACAGATATGGACAATGATATTATATGAACATGAAATGTTAAACAGCAGACAAACGCACAGTCACGCCATTTGACTGTAAATCACCACTCTCTCACCACCCTGGATAAACTCAAGCTCAACTAAAACTCAAATTATTTATTTCATCATAGGAAGAAACGACTCATTTAATGAAAGTCAATAGTTAAAAAATTCTAATTCTAACTACATAATTATTAGACAATACATTAAAAACAGTACATGAGAATTAATTTATTACATTATAATATGTAAGGAAGTATACCTAAATTAGTTACTGATCTAGAAATCAGTAGTTAATCCTATGATAATGCTGAATGTCTCGATAGACCGTACCTAATACAATGTACTATTGTCTACTATTACATATATCTTCTGTGCTAATACTACTTGCATGGACAAGAGAACCTGCTTGGCTACGGCTTCTCTAAATGTAGGCTCGTATTAATAAACTGATCTCGGCTCAAGAGCGCGATCTCAGGAAGGCTATTCTGTAAGGATGTTTTTGTAACTCGACAACGGAATCCGCGATGAGTTTCAAAATTCCTAATCTCTTAAACTCGACAGTCCAGGTGGCGCCGCAGTGTAAAATGAGGCGGTGAGAAAAACTACTTGTTCAGGCTAATTTGACATGTTTGGTATTTGGTAAAGGATTTATTTGTCTCGATCATCGAATTACGTCACCGTCGAAGCTCCAATTGTCAAATGAAAAGTGAGCTTCGATATCCGCTTCGTTGGGAATGGAACCCAGGACCCTCGGTGCGGCGGTGGCGGTCCGGCATGGTAACCATGGTATCGCGCCACACGGGTCACCTCCGTCAACGGGCCTAATATCTTTACGCCCTTTCAAATAAAAATATTTTCCACATCGGTTTATATAATAAATGAGGGGGTTCTGATCTAATAAACATTGCAAAACATAACCTTTTCTTTTTGAAAACGAATATTTCGTGGCCAGCATAATGCCAATGATATTTCTGACGAGGGCCACCTCCTGTCAGGTGGTACACAAGAAGTCTACGCTGACGTTAGTTTACGACTAATTATTCAAACAATCGGTCAATTTATTCAATCAATATACTCATACAAACATATTTTTTCAATCATACACACATACGCAAACATACACTTTTTTCTTTGGTCTTTAAACACTCCTAACCCAGTTATCAACAAGGAAATTCAACCTCCGAAAGTATTCGGATCAATCTGAATATGCTTTATAAAAGAGAAATCTTTTTTCTACGCAATAAACCAATAGATTTGTCTATGAAGCGAGGAGCGAGCGCACGCAGTAGTGGTTTATTTATTGGAGTAGATTTGTGGATCATCTCGATACTGGCGTAGTAAGTAACAGGAAATCCTTTTTTATTTGTCAGTTTGGATCACAGAAGATTCTATCGTATTTATATATTCTTGGATTTTCTATATTTTATATCTTTTGAAATTATAAGTTACCATAATCAGAAGATTATTGCCTTTGACTACACATGGTAAGGTAAAGTTTTGCAAGCTATGGCTTGATTCATCTTTAATTTTTCGAAAGGTTTTCGTAAAAGCCAACATCGAATAACATTTTATTTTATTAATTACTCAATTTGTTTTAGAGTGATAAAAACGATTTGATTTATTTTTCTTTTGCTAGGGGGCGGGTATACCTGTACAAAATATGTTAATTATACCGTGAAGTAACTTGCATTTCGGTCGAAGGGTGTTGGGGCCAGACACTAATGAGCCCTCTGTCTCATCGTGCAGTCTAATTACGTACGTGGTCAAACATAATTTTAGTTTTGTTATATGTTCGTCACAAAACGTTTCTGGCATCACAAACTAGAAATCGCCTTGGCTCAGACAACATGCGCCTTCTTAAAAAATAGCGACTGAACTTGAAATTATAATTATTTATTCATGTAACAATTTATATTTATAATTATTTCGTTTTGTTTTGTTTTTATTTAAGTAGCATACACCTATAATTTTAGTTTAACTTTGTTGTAAAACTGGCGGAATAAACGTTTTCTATTCTATTTTATTTTAAAATTGTAGGGAAGATTTAAGAAAAGCTTGTTGAAGGTATTTAGTAACGCAATAGATCCCAGGATAATAATTTTCAGTTTTTTGTTTGTCTCGTGTTCTCGCTAACGATTTAGATATGATTTTCACTGATACATTGTAGTAAACTTAGGGTAACATTGAGTTCGTTTTTTACAATCGATTCAAAACAAATAGTTAAAACATAATGTCAAAATATCCTGAGTGCTTTTGTGCTCCGGAGAGCTCGTCGTCGTCAAGCCATCGGTTTCAATTATTATCGTTAGATCGTAAAAGTTACCATTGAACTCTTCACTAAACAGAGCTGGAGAAACGTGGTGAAGAATGCTTGAGATCTTTTAATTGCCAGAATACCCTCAGTAGGTTTAACTACGTTTTTTTTGGAAGACTTGACTTTAATTGCGGCTTAAATTAGTTTCTTTAATGTTTTAGAATAATGAAACAAAAATGTATAAATTTCTTCGGTCAAGTCCAATATAGGACTCTTTTGCGCAACAAGTTAGAAGGCATAGTCACTATAACACATGTACCTATCATATACCTACTTATGATATCCCATCAAAAACATGAATGTAAAGTAAAAGCCAATTAAAAAAAAAGAAAATTAATAGGGCTATAGACTCTCGAAACAAAGTCCAATTCAAATTTGGTCAACAATTGTTTTTTTAAGTAGACACAGTTATACAATTTCAACTATCATCCCGCTCCACCAAACGCCAACCATTGAATAATTAGGCGCACAATAAACATTTTTCCATGAATTCGCATCATTATTTTCTTGATGAAAATCTCTTTATGCAAATCCTTTGTATCGCGAGCTCGCGATCTCAATACATTAAATTGATTGACAATGTGCATTGTGCAACCCGCTTAAGCCTCGCATGTTCATAATCACTATAAAATAATACTACGAAGGGGGGTGGGAGGTGGCTCCGAGGGGCATAATAAATTCATTTGCTAGTTTTTCCAATAATTCCGCGATTGGTGGAAAAATGCCTGCTTTTCATATCGAATTGGTCGGTGCCGTCCCTTTTATCTCTTTTTATCATTTGTGTATGTATATGTTTTATGTCTGCGTATTTTTGGGGTTCGTACCGATGTTTCCGAAACCCTAAGCAGATGTCGGAGTTGTGTTATGATATCTGGGATCAACAAGGATCTCTATCTTCATTATTTGCAAGGTTTATCGAAAGATCGGAAAGAGGTCGGAGAAAGGTCTATGGTAAAAAGAGCGAAAATATGTCAGAGGTCTACGGTCTAAGAAAAATTCCCACACCCGAAAGAAAGTTGAATTCAAATTTGGCCACCAATTAGTACCACTGAAATAGTGTGGTGAAGTATTATTTATTATATTTTATTACTGTACATAGTCATGGTAAAAAGTAATAGTAAGGAAGAAAAATTTCACCTACCTTGGTCGATTTTAATCCGCCACCAATCCTGAAAGAAAAAACAATACATTAATTAATTTATTCACGATAAAATTAGGTTCTGATTTAATAAAAATAAAAATTAAAGTAATAATTTTTCATTGTAGGTCAAATAAATTAATAAACACCTACATAAAACGAATCTCTCTTTCTTTTTACTCTTTCTTGGACGACACCAAATCAGTGAGTTCTATGGTGTTACTGATCTACATATAATTATGTGTGTCGGTGTCCGGTGTCTAGACTAGCTCATTTGCCGGCTGTTCACACAAATAATATATTTATTTACGTGACGTAATGAACAGTTTTTGCTAAAGTTTAGTAATAAATTCTGAAGTCCTGAAATAGGTTACATTGATATCATTTTTGCCAATTGTACTGAGCTAAGCCGTATTGGGGCGGCTTAGAATACTGACCCCAATCCCACGCCGGATGGGTGTCGTAGGAGGTGACTAAATCCGGCCCGCTGGTGGTATGGCCCCTCGAGGGATTATATTGGTAATATTGATTTTAATTGTTAATTAATAGCATTATTACTATTATTATTTCTCCATGGGGTTCGCCTGCATAGCTACCACATCATACTCAAGAGAGTATGAATCACCCGCCATACGACTCGTCCTGTTTCTGCTGGGGGCTTGAGAACCAGTTCTTTCTTTCTTTTTCTTCTCTCTTTCTTGGCCGGCAATGCATCAATGATGCCTTTGGTGTTGCTGATGTCCATAGGCGTCGATAGCCACTTACCATCAGGTGGATCGTCAGCTCGTTTACCTGCTATTACCTATTATTTCCATAAAAAAAGGTAATTATTATAATTCATCGTAATTTAAGCCGCTAAAGTGCTACTTCACACTTTATTCTTTCATAATTGTGTTAGAATATAAAATAAATTGCTTTAATTTAATTTACTTTTGTATGAAAATTAATATATCAAACGATGCTACTGTACCACATGCTATGAATTTTTTGAATATAGGCGATTTAAATTAAGTGAGTTACATAATTAACCTTCAAAATATAATTTCGAACGATAGTATTAAGTTAGTCAGACATAATTCAAACACAGTACTGTCTAAGTTGAAACAGCTGGTCGTCCCTAATGGACACGCAATGTTTGCACAAATGGTAGTTCGCAATGAATTTGTGTGAAGTGATCGGGTGCTGGACTTTTTTCTAATGAAGCCGATGATAGTAGGTACTGTGTATCGAGGCATAGTCATTACCATAGAATTGGCTACTGATTTCTAATAATAATAATCAAAATTTTGCCAAGAAAACTCTAAAAGTCTCTAACCATAGACGGGATCAAAGTCAACGTATCCTTCGATGCACAGAAATGGCACAAAACTAATCTTAGGCACGAGTGTGGTCATCTGAAGTCTCTATTTCCCTACCCGAATGACCGTCACTACGATACATGGTGCCGAATGTCTGGACAAGTTGGTTAAGCTGGAAATACCATAAACTAATCTTGGGCACGAGTGTGGTCACTTGAAGACTCTATTTCCCTATCCTAATGACCGTCTCGAGGATACTTGGTGCCGAATGTCTGGACAAGCCGGTTAAGCTGGACATTCTGACCCTTCTTAGCGCTGTTTTCTGAAAATCGTCAAACTAGAATATTAGATACTCGATTAGATATTAGTAACAGTTAATGCCTGACTGACGTAAGAATGACCTTGCTATTGCCTTCTTCCTTTGTCTAATACAAGTATTTGCACTACAGTGTTTGGTTTTAGAGGTGACATTCATATTCAAATTATAATAAAATTTTACTCGTATACAAGGTTGATTATTATAAAGTGTATAATCCAATTTAGGTAATTACATAAATGTAACAGTGAAGCGCTAACTTGATGTAAAATTGTAAACTGATGTCATCGCAGTATATACTCGTCTAGATCTAGAACCTACTTTAAGATCTCACATTTTTAAATAACATCAATTGTTATAGGTATCCAGTAAAGGAAAGAAATAGAGTTTATAACTTGTTCATAATGTTTTTTTGTTCCTATAAATACTTATATCGATTTTGCATAGAACTTGGCACTCATTTAGATCTCCATTCTTTTTGCGGCGACAGCCAGGCATAATTTTTGTATTGAACTTGGCTCTCCTTTTTTACATTTATGTTTTTGGTGGGATACTATTTTAGGAAAAGTATTCGCGATATTGTGTTCCATCAATAAATTGTGTCTATCGGTATAAAATAATAGTCAATTAATTTTTTAGTACATAAAGTAAATATAAAAGCCAAAACAATAATATATTTTGCTTTACTTTTTAGGGTTCTGAAGTAAAATCGGAACCTTTATAGTTCCGTCATGTTGGTCCGTCCGTCCGTCTGTCCGAAGCAAAGCGCCTTAGTGCTAGAAAGTTGTAATTTAGCATGGATATACATATTTATTAAAACTCCAGAATCGTAGAATAAAATATTGAAAAAAAATATTTCAGGGTACCTCCCCTACAGGAAACGTGAGAATGCATTTTTTATTCGTCGCGTACCCCATAGTGTGGGGAATCGTTCAAAAGGTCTTTCAAAAATATTATAGGTTTTCTAAGAACATTTTTGGAATTAAGGTCCATTTGCGAAAAATTTGAATTTAAAGTGCTAATTTTGGTTAGAGTCAAGTGTCTCCAACCCCTGCTAGATAAACGGTTGGAGTTGGACAGGTAAAAAAATTGTCAAAAATAGTTTATATGATGAATTTGCAAGGAAAACTATCACGGCTATGTTAGCTTAAGTGGTTAATGTGTAATAGTCGTTAAAATTATTACTTCGGAACCCTACAGTGCGCGTGGCCTGACACGCACTTGCCCGGTTTTACGAGTATGTTATGTCTTGAACGAAGAGCTACGGATCATGGAAAATTAAGACCTGATAACGTATTAGTCTGAAATCTATGCTAAGTTCAACAAGGTCATCAAAAACTCACATAAAACATTCTACATATTAAAATGTAACAGCGTAATATTTCTATTATTAAATATTAATGATTCAAAGAAATTGTTTTATATTCTAAAAGTTCCTGCGTAGCGCGGAACGAGCGATATCTTAAGAAATATGACCAATCTTAGGTCCAATTTTAGGCTTTAACGTGCGCAAAGCGATTTGAACTAGGCCTCAATTCCACGCCATTTGCGGGCTCAAACGAGTTCGGAGAGAGACGTGGAGATCGTACTTGTAAATATACTGCTTAATGGTTTTATTTCTGGATTACTTTTGTAACAAAATAATACTTGAAAAGGCCAGAGAGTAGTAGAATTTAGGACAAAGTTGGATATTAAGTTCCATAAAATATTAGTCATCGCTAACTTATGGTAGAGATCAAAAATTACCGTGGGAGCGCGTTATATTTAATATTATAACGTTTAAGTGGCAATATTTAGGAAATATTGCCATAAATAAATATAAATAAATATTCCCACCTACCAAATTTTAAGTGGGGCACGTTCAATTTAAAGTAGACGAGCTTTATACGTTTGTAATTAGGCCACCATATCTCAGTAGCAGGGAATCTGCTAGTCTGTATTCTTAGCCGATTACCCTTGCTTGGGAGTAAACCACATAAGGCGACTCGATAGTCATGAAATCGCAGGCTGACCAGAAAACTTACACGCAAATCGCAATATGACATATTTCACGTCATAATCCACCTGATGGTAAGTGGCGGTCGTGGCCCATGGACATCAACAACATCAAAGACATCACTGATGCGTTGCCGGCCAAGAAAGAGAGAAGAAAAAGAAAGAAAGGTTTTAATTGGAACACACGCTTTGCCCGCGGCGCTGCACATTTTTCAGCATAATAATTAATATCCTATTAATATCTAACTGTAAGCTAAATTTCATAAAAAATAATTCAGTGGCTTTTACGTAAAAGAGTAACAAGCTGTCACATTTATAATATTAGTAGAATGAATATTTTTAACAAAATGCATTCAGTAAGGCAACAAAACAAGTGGACTGGGCTGTAATAAATTAGGCCATCGATAAAAATGAGAGACACTCCATGCTTCGGGGAGCCATTGAAAAGACAATGATTGTAGGGGAGGGATTGTGTAGACTATAGCTGGTTTTACTCTGAAGTAGCGGTAATCTATTGAAATTATTATTACTACTATTAATATACATCTAAACATTTAAAAAAATATGCTTTTTGGAAAATATTTCAGAAAACTAATGCTGATATAATTAATTAATGCACAATTTATTTTTATCAATGCTTTTTTAAATTTTGTTTGTCTTGTGCGTTGACTCCCGTTAATCTCAGTTTTATTTCAATTAAAAAGAGGAGGCAGATCAAAGAATCTCATGTACTCGTATATTTTGATCAAGTATGCGTGCTATTAGGTACATAGGCATCTATAGGTTGCCGGAAGTAAAGCGCGATTATTATTTCGAAGCATATTAATTTATGTACGGGTAAATACGAGAATGGTGTCTAGTGAAAATATAAAATAAGGAATAGAAAGGGCAATTTGAAACAAGAATAATTCTATAAGAACTTTTAACTATAAATGAGAATTGAAGTTGTTTTTGAAGAAAAATCAGAAGTCAAACTACCCCATCACTTCAACTAATCCATTATCATGAATGTTCCTGGAAAAAGGCCTTTTAAGGATGTTTTATTTCTTATTAGTTACGGAGGACACTTATGAACTTATGCCGATGCAGGCTTATTGCATTTTTTTTCATCGGATGTCGGAAGCGTCAAATAATTTAAATTTAATAACAGATTCAAATTAATAATATAAAGATACATCAATTGTCAATTAATTTATGAAATTACAATTAAAATAACAAATTGCCATGTTGTTAATGAATTAATTGATCATATCTAATAACATTATTTACAATTTTAAATGATCAAAACAAATCACTATATTCATCAAATAAACATAGTAGGTACTACGAGTGAAGACTCCTCGTTTTTATTCTTCATATATTTCAAAAACTCGTTGATTTATTCCTCATTGATTTACTTGAACTAGAATTATTCAATTAACTGTCAGCGCATACATCTCAGTAAAAAGCGTACAGTTCTTAACTCCGTGCCACTACGAATAACGCGAGGAGGTGGGCGGGTGGAGGGGGGGAATTACATCAGGAAATGATCAATAAAGCTAAAATTCCTCCATCTAAGAAAGTCGTATGGTATTTTTCCTCTGGCTTCTTCCCCTACGTCTACGCAATTTTCTTGTTCTTAGTTGCCAATACGAGCACACATTAGCGCAGTGCGTGTGTGTGGGTGTACCCCTAAATTATTTCGACATATGCAAATTTGTATTCACCTACAGAAGTGGGCATAGACTGACGATGGATCAGAGGTGCCAGTAGGTGAAACTGTCGGTGAATTTGTTAAATTAACATCTGAAATTTGGAGTTTAATAGTAATATAGTTGACACATGTATCTGAGTTACAAAATAACAGTATTATTTGCAACATCATGAATCGACGAGAAAACTCATTCAGTTTGAGTATGCAGTGTTGCAATCTTTCCGTAAGATTGGTATAGGTACCTTTGTACTACTTTGTAGGTACAAATAGGTGTAGAATTATTTACTTAATCAATTATTCTTTTAACATTTCAACCTTGTCATCCTCTAGCCGCTTTTTTACGTATGTATTGTGTACACACGCACACATGGAAGTTTTCTTACGTATACAATACACATACATCATACAAGTGTCGTCACGACACTAGTGGGAGCCTTGCTGCCGAAGATAACGATAATAATATTATCGTGTCGTTGTTGTCCATTGAGACAGCGTGTAGGACAATTTCATAGAAATACATAATAATATGGCTAAATTGCTGTCGTTGCCGGTATGAAAACATTGAATAATTGCAGTGAGAAATTATAAATTTGTGACGTTATCCTGTCGTAAAATTAAGAAGTGGCTAATAGGTATCAAAGGTGGGTCTGTTTACCCTCTCTTACGTACGTGTTCTATGGCAACACACCTAGCGACGCGAGTCTCCCAAAAAACGGAGCGGCGCAGTTGTAAAATTGTCTAACTACCTCCCCCGCGCGCACTCATTACGGCGCGTGCGTGGACCGCACACGACAACACCACTCCCGGGATATCTTATGTCTTTAGATCAACTACTTCTTCTTTCTTTTTTTCTTCTCTTTTTCTTGGCTGGCAACGCATCAGTATTGCCTTTGGTGTCGCTAATGTCCGGGTGACTTACCATCAGGTGGGTCATCAGCTCGTTTGCCGGCTATTCGCATAAAAAGGCTTTAGTATTTTAACAATCCAGAATCAAAATAATTCCAAATTTAACGAGTGTTTTCCCAGTAGGAATTCAACAACTTATAGTTGATAGTATCAGACATTACTTTGCGGAAATCCATTGTTATTAAGTTGGTATTAGTCTAATTTGCAACAATCCGCGGTTAACATGTATGATGGTATATACTTTAAGACATGCGTGGCAATACCGAGCAAAGCTCGGTCATACGGGTACTTTCCATTATACGAAGAATATGGTGAAAAAGGAAAAGTTCCGAAAGCCACTAAAAAGTAGATAAGGATTGTTTTGGATACTACTTTTATTTGTGGCTCTCCTGATTGTCTCCTATTGCACGCCTTACTTACTAATATACAGTCAAATACGAGTATCTATACAATTTAAGCATTATTTAAAAAAAATAGGGACGTACTTAGATTTCTATTGATCAAAGTGTAGGTACGTAAAAAACAACTTTCAATAAAATTTTACTTATTGTTAATTTAATTTCTGAAATACATTTTATTGATATTTTTTGACCTTCTTTTTTCCATGTTCCTTCATAATTTTATGTCCATACAACAAAAGCATAAATAGCTGTGAAACGTAGAAAGCGTAGTTTCGACAGCCGATAAAGTCGTGTACTTCACTGCGTTACTTAGCACAACAGTGGAAAAATGTCCTCGTACAATTACATAACTCCTCAGTAATTACTAGGAACTAATTAAGAATAGCTCGAGACGTATCCTTCTAACCTCAGTGCAGATACAACGCACCCGGCGCCACTCAGATCGCGATACTAAGCGTGTTCATCTCTTTCTAGTTTTTGAAAAACCGACCCCTCTCGCTCCCGCACCCCACCACCCTACGACCCCTTCTCCTAATTCCTTACATATTTAAATTCCACTTTCAACGTTCGTCGGAGTCTTCGTATTGTCTCCATACGTTTCGTGTGTTTTTCCGTTAGAAAGATTTTCCCTAAGAATTAATCAGGACGTTATGATAATGCGAAAGAATTTTTAAAGTATTTTAGCTGTTATGGGCTAATTGTACACATACACACATTCACATACGGTGTTTAGCACATTCATTATCACTTATTTTGGTAAAGGAGTATGTATAAGGAAAGATTTGGTTACAATATTTAAATGCAGTCTTTAAAAAATCAGTTCTTTGAAGATCATTTCTTTGGAAACACAAAATATATTTAGTAATTTCCCATTATACTTATAATACCTCATATTATAAAACTGTGTTACAATTTCGAGGGTTCTAGGTCCATAGCCAACGTTGATGAAGTCAATGAAGCATTAAGCTTAAATACAAGTAAATGTAACGAAAATTCTAATCACATCTAAATATTCCTACAATTCCTACGGCTTGTGGCTAAATCGACTATCGAAAACTTTGCCACCCGAAGATGCCAACAAGTGCTATCGTACGATAGCATGCGAGCGTAGAGTAAAATTTCGAGATATTTTGCCATCAATATCAAGAAACCATATCTAAAAAGTTACTTAATGAGGTCACAATTTAATTAGGTTACAATTAATATAACATAACGTCTGATGATCCAACAAGGTGAGCCCCGCTTGGGTCAAAAACTTCTGACTAAATGTGTCGGCGCGTTGTCGAGATAAAAATGCCAAGTACTGAGGTGTGACTTTGGTCGCAATCCCTTCAGCTCATTTATAACTTGAAGTTCAAGTGCCTGTGTACCAGGCAGCGCTGCAGCAGTGACAATCTTCTGTGAATCTAACACCTACAATGAATCAAACTTGCTTGGTCTCTCATATTGGAAGATTTATGGAGCAACCTACGTATTTTTAACCGACTTGAAAAAAGGAGGAGGTTCTCATTTTTTTATGTTTGTTACCTCAGAACTTTAGACTGGACGAACCGATTTAATGATTCTTTTTTTAGTCGAAAGCTGGTGGCTGTCGTGTGGTCCCACATAAATTTTATTGAGATCTGATAATGGCATCCATGAGAAAACCACATAATTCGTAAATTTTTGTTAAGATGTGCGCGACAAATTGACGCAATTTTGATGATTCTTTTTTTAATCGAAAGCAGGTGTTTGTCATGTGGTCCCACATAAATTTGAACGAGATCTGACAAGTTTTTGAGACTTTGAAGTCGGTTATTTTTTGTGAGTAAAATTTAGATTATGTTACATGATGTTATGAAAAGCAGTTCCAATAGAAGTAAAGAACGTGCTGTCGAATGAAGCAAGTGATTCATGAAGTTACGTGGTAGTTTTATAGGCATGAACTCATATTGAGCTCATTGTAGTTAAAACGATAAAACGGAATTATATCAATAGAAAATGTAATCGTAAATCACTCAGTACACAATAATCCTAGTTTTTCTGTGCTTTTCAACCGAAATGAACCTAATTGACTGAGCCGCGTTCAGGACAACGAAATAAAAACAAGATCAAAAACGTACACTCGCATCACTCAACGGCTGTTATAGCCTCAAATCGACACAAAAACACTAAACCGATCACTAAATCCCCGCCGCCCCGCGCCGCGGCGCCGCCCCAGGCCACCAAACTGAATTTTTTCACTTTCCACATAAAAAAAACAACAACAAATCCAATAACAGTTTTTTTAGACGGCGATCTCTAAATTTTGCGAATGGCCGCGTTGCAGCGCCGAAAAAATGTTCCATTCATCTATCCGTGCGATGAAAAAAAACGCTAAAAATCTTCGCACTCTCACTTTTCGTGTCGCTCAAATAAAAAATTCCGAACCGTTTTTAATCTATTTCAGCGTGCGTTAAAAACTCTTTTTTTTCAAGGTCGTCGATGCTCGCCCATAGTGTTTACTATCCCCGAATAGGACGTTTCATTGACATTTTTTTTGCGGTTAGAGAGCGTTTGTACAAATAACAAATTCGTTTTTTATTTTGACAACCACTCGATGTGTTTTTAAAATCCCTTTGTTAAAACATTGTCAATTACGTATATCTATACCTTATTACGATACGCAACATTCGTTTGATGAGAGTTATATTATCATTGTAGTAAACATTGTTCTTTCATCTCTACTACAATGATGTGTCTTTGTAAAGAGATACTTCGGCGTTAAATGAGGTGTCTTTCTTCTCTTTTTCTTGGCCGGTAACGCATCAATGATGCTTTTGGTGTTGCCAATGTCGATGAACGATGGTAGCCGCAAGCCGCTTACCATCTGAGGTGGATCGTCAGTTCGATTGTCGGTTATTTCCATAAAGTAAGTGGCTCATTCCGTCTTTGAGGGCAAGTCAACCTCACCTGTTCTAATTTTTTTTCTTCGAACTCTGATTGGTCAATTGATGACGCCATGACACCAGTCCCCTTTTGATATTGATAGGTTCTGTACGATAGTTTGATTACGATTATAGTTATCTACGCACTGTGATAATTAATCTTCTTTCTATATTCAACCGAGATGGTGTGTGAAGCTGATGTTTGTCTAATATAGCAATGCTTATAATGGTTGTACTAAGGCCAATTACAACATTTCTTCTAGAATAAACCTTCTTAATTTAACGTGTTTTGTTTGCAGTGTCACAGAATCAGATAAAAACTTCTTAACTAGTGTGTCGGAGACTCGGATGCCTTTACTACGGACGTCCATGGGTGTCCACTTATC
The DNA here is from genome assembly GCA_911387775.1 of Thymelicus sylvestris. NCBI lineage: Eukaryota > Metazoa > Arthropoda > Insecta > Lepidoptera > Hesperiidae > Thymelicus > Thymelicus sylvestris. The sequence goes on along the minus strand of OU426899.1, from coordinate 15,666,055 downwards.
TTCAGGTGGCTCACTTATTCACTGACATAAAACTATTTCGGTTTAACACGAGCACATTACAAGTATTATCTTCGTATGCTACCACCACTCGACATTTCGGTTTAAAGAATATTTATTTCTCATAAGATTATTAAGTTAGTATTGATCGGAAAGATCGGAAAGTCGGACTAACCATCGTAGAGTCAACTTACCCTGATGATCCTCCGTTTCGGGGCGAAACACGTGTTGGTGCTGGTATGTATGTTGGTATATATGTTTAATTATTGTAGTGCATGTTTCCGTTGTGGGAGGGAGGGAGGTGCCACGCATGTTTTAAAGTATATACCATCATACATGTTAAACGCGGATTGTTGCAAAGTAGACTAATACTAACTTAATAACAATGGATTTCCGCAAAGTAACGCCTGATACTATTAACTATCTCATAAGATTTTTACATCACTTAAAATGAGAAACTTAAATACTAAACTAAAAGATAGGGTTTGTGTCCAGCATGCATTCTTGCGTGTGTGTGTGTGTGGCGTTTAAACGTACTTATATGTATATACATATAAGTACGTTTAAACGCCACACATATGTACTTATAACGTACTTAAGTATATCAATATAAAAACTTTGGCCTCTTAATTGAAATAAAATTACGAGTAAGTAATGTGGAGCGATACTTGTGGCTGCGATACGCGAGCGGCGGCCGCAAATTGGGAAGTTCTTCTCGAGATTCTTACACATTCGATCATCAATTATGAGAGGACTGTGCAGAATTTGCTCCCCGAGGTGTAAAGAGGGTAAATTTTTGATGTGCAAGGGCGATAAACTGCGGACGGCAGCGGGTCAGGCGGATTTTAACTTGATTTTAGTCGGTATTTCAGAAGTTCGAGGGTTCTACGATATGTATATTGCACAGATTGCAATCGATATTTCAGTTAATATTATAATTAATGCTTGACTCATTTACATATTTATATTAACTATAGACGAATACACCAATGATATTGATAAAGAAAATTAATAAGTGCCGTTTTCCAGTTAGAAAAAATATTACCAATTATTTTCGCATTATGTTCGTAATTATCATCATATTCTCCACCACGGTAAAGAAGCATAATAACCCGTTTATAAATTATGTTACAATTCCTAAGACTGTGTGTTTAAATAGTAATCCAAGAATCTTCCACACCCGTACACAAACCTTTTGAGAGCGTTATAAAGAACTTTTAGATCTCCAGGTTTCTTACGATCTTTACAGAAGCAAGTAAGTAATATATCTATGAGTAAAGTAGCTTTATGAAACGTCCATTACGTCAATGTTTAGAGCAAATTCAGTTTTCTATTTCGACTAAGCATAAAATAGCCATAATATACGCGGCTATGGAATTTCTCAAGTATCGATGTATGGGGATGAAATAGAGAAAAGGTATACACGCCTCTTAATTTACTGACGGGACCGGGAAAAGATGTAGTGAATTGTTTAACATGGGATAGGTAAATTAACCTAGTACAATGTTTTCTTTTGATGTACAACTTTTGGGACTGTTATATCTCGAGCAATGATAGTCTATTGTACATAACTTCGGTAAGGGTCGGTAAAGGAAACGTGAAAGAAGTATAACCATCAGTGATGGTAGATAATATTATGATATTACTCAACATAGAAAACAGGTTTAAAATTTATTGATCTATAAAATAATTTTACGTAATGATAAATTAAAAATACTCTGCGAAGAAAGAGATGCTAAAAGTACCTTCACATTTAAAGGGCGTTTTGCTGCCAGCCGTTCGATGTTACACTTTACAAATGAGGTGTTACATCTTAATCGGAAGGAGAAACAATCAATCTGTGATCTGTTTCAAGCAGAATTTAGGATTTAAAACGTATATAATCCTGGACTAAACATTGTACGTACTACTGAAGAATAAACAGGAACTGTGAAGGAGTAAATATAATTGTTTATTGTACATATAGTTAACTTTTACATATTGTTGAGAACTTGAGTTCGTAAAATAGTATTTGTAATGAAATTAAATATACTTTTTAAGGCAATTTATTTAGGACTAACATACCATTGGCATTATTACGTCTATGTGCAAAATTTTAGTATATTAAGACAAAAATTAAAGCGTGAAATGAATGTTTAAATAAGCCAAAAGTTTAATACTTCTATAATAGTAGTTATTTTAAGTCTCAACAGGGTACCTATCACCAACCAAATAATATTCCGTAATGTTTCGGTATGGTGAATGGTAATATGGCAAATTAATCAAAACGTTATTTTTTATATCGGCGAAATATAGTTCGGTAAAATAATATTATACCAATGACGCATGATACTTCGATGATCTAAAAATATGTCAATTAATTCATATAGCAAATAAGACGACGCGGTGTCGGTCAATAGTTTTCGGTAAAATGAAATTCAAACAAAAAAAACATCGGTAAAGTGAGGAACGTCTAAACTATATATTTTAAAATCTGATTGAAATTAAGCGTCTCATTCCATCAGGCTTAATTAGTAAAATAGAAAACAGCCGGCGGTATCTGAGAAAAATTAAGATCAAATTATCGTTGTTAAAAACGAAACGAGAAGCTACAATATAAATTATATTGTTTTGTTGGTTTGGTTTTGTGTTTTTTTTTGTTTTTAACTGTATTTGTATTCATTTTCCTAAATTTCATTCCTTGAGGTACATGTTTAGTTTCATTTATTTTTCTTTGTAATAAAAAACTTTTAAAAAACGTGAAAATAAAGAATGATCAAAATAAAATATACATAACTTTTTTTGTTTCATCTAATAATATTTCAATAACGTGTTAGAGCACAAAAATATTTTTTTAGCATTATTGTCTGTCTTTCTGTCTGTCTGTTTGTCCATAGCTGTCTGTCCGGGCATCACAAGAAAACCCTGGAACCTTGAACGGATTTCGATGAAAATTAGTAAAGTTATTAGTAATACTCTGGATCTTATTTTAAAAAACTTTCCATCTCGGAAAATCAAAAGGTTTCCCTGGGAAACAGGATGAAAGTTTGTATGGAATTTTTTTTGATATTAAAATATGGCGATTACATGTGGAGTAATCTGATTAAATAAGGTAAAAAACCTAAACTAAGACCCATTTAAGAAAAGGTGAAAGAAGCTTAAGATGTGTATTGCAAGCAATTAGGGAATAAACGAGGCAGGCAGCCAAAACTGTTGCGAAAATTTGTGAATAAACGACGACCGTTCACCTTCGACTGGTGAAGCCATATAATATTCCAATAAAAATGTATCTTTGTCAAACACGTGCCCGGTGAATGGGAGGCTAATTATTCCAATTACAGTTTTAATGAAGTTGCATCAATTTAGCGTTAAATGGTGCGTGCGTTCTTTTGTTCGTGCAGTCGTCTGGCGGCTGCGGAGTCTGCGGAGTGCGGATGGGCTCGAGTGTACCTTTAATTATTCCTTTTCCTTTCTTCCCGTAGGCTCGCAGGCTCTGGCTTGCACCTACCAGGCTCACAGGAACAACCCGAGCGAGGAAGCTAAGATAAAACGGGGAATCGCCGCTCGTATCGCATTTTGACAACTCGCCGGGGAACTCACACGACAGCGCCGTAATAAAAATTATATGCTTCAATTTACGATGGTGTGGGAGGAGGGGGAGGCCAAAAAATGCCCCCCTTCCCCCCTGATTGCGGGATCGAATCTCGCTAAACGAACGCGGACGAGGGGGCGAAAAATTCGCGGCGGTGTGGGGCGGCGCCCCCTCCGAAGAGTGCGATACACTTTTTTTTTCGTCATTACACTCGCGCAACTATGCTCATGGTTTGTGTAATTATTAAATTTTATGCCCCGCGCTCTTTTGTTGGGGCGCTGATACTCGGGTCTGTCCACACTCCACACGACGCTGGCTTAAACGTAAGCTCGGGCTAGATACAGGTGCTTTACGAGTCAAAATCTGGATGCTGCCTTTTCACCGGTTAAAAACCTCACAATGGTTAAATTTAGTAAAACGGGCGAAAAAATGAGGAGCGTTACTGGAGCGCCTACTGCACGGTTGATTATATTCTCACATAATTTACGAAATGCGTTAATTTACCATTAACCCAGCTTAAATCTCTGTGTATATTATGTGTATATTATAGATACAGTAAACTCTTGTATTTTTTTAATGGAAATAGCCGACAAATGAGCTGACGATCCACCTGATGGTATGTGTCTATCGTCGGGCATGGACATCAGCAACACCAAGGCATCACTGATGCGTTGCCGGCCAAGAAAGAGAGAAGAAAAAGAAAGAAAGAATTGGCTCTCAAGCTCCCAGCCGGAACACGACGAGTCGTTTGGCGGCTGACTCATGCTCAAGGGTGGTTGCTATCCAGGCGAATCCCATGGAGAAATAATAATAGTAATAATGGTATTAATTAACAATTAATCAATATTACCAATACGATTCCTCGAGGGGTCCTACCGAGAACTTGAACGGTGTAACTTCGAACACAAGAATATATTTGGTGTGGACTCAAGAAAAAACTCAATTACATTAAAAAGTAGGAAATATCTGCAACAAATAATATGTCCACTCCAGGGCACTTGTCTCTTCTATCCTTTCACTTTCTCTTATCCTTTACCTTTCTCATGGTTTAAACACTCTCCAATAAAATGCTCTAACACCGTATACCTACCGCGAAGAGAAAATAACATCACATAAAATTTATTTATTTATTTATTTATTTATTTACACTTTATTATTACCCTTAAAGCTAAGTGGTACAAAAGGTGGACTTAATTAATTGGACTTAAAATTGAGCCAAAATGTTTCCACCGTAAATGCTAAACTTAGTCTTTAACAGAATGTTATTAAAAAGCGCCATGTCAGAATTACTTGTATCAAATAATTGTAGGGCTATTTATATTCAGGGCCACCTTTCAGTGAGTGCCCGCGTTAATGACCTACGAAGACAAGACGTAGCTCGTAGCGTAGTACTACGCCGTAGAGCGCCTACGCCAAAACAAATATTTTCATTATAGTACCTTAAAATTATGTTTTATTCAGAGAGCCGATTCATGGAATTATACAAAATAATTCAGCCGATATTGCTTTTTTTCTTAACCTTGTTAAAATTAGAGCTATTGATTTTTTTAACGTAAACAGGAAGAGTAAATGTTTATTGTTGTTTTTCTTAATTCTTTGGAAGGTACGATTTTTCTATGATACAGGTACTTAGTAGGTACAATTTGGGAAGTTGTATTTCCTTTCACTTGAATCTATGTATCCACACTTGGTCATCACAATACAGGAGAGTGTTGCCAGACTATACCTTCAAAGAAGACAACGATACCTTATGATGTAAAGACCTGCCACTATAACAAAGTTCCGATGAATACACCGCGAGCAAGAAAGGTTGACTTGGACTCAAAAGTAACTTTAAGTACGACACATTTTACCTTAAAGGAAGCTTTTAACCTTAAACTATTGTTAGGATGCTGTATGACGTGCACCGGAAACAAGTAAATGTGTTTGCGAGAGGGGAGAGCGAAGTACTCAGGAATGTGCAGCTATGCGTCATCTATTAGACAACATACTCATACGAAGGGTGTACATGTGTTACTGAGTATAATAATAGACCCTGGCAAAAGGGCACACACTTGTATATTCCTTAAAAACAATATTCTTGTTACTTCTAAGTAGATTGGTCGAATCAAAGGGTTCTTATAACTTATGAATGCATTCCATAAGTAAAATATATTTTAGTATTGTTACGTGCGAGGTATTTTAAGTCCCACATGAATCAACCAAGTTATACTAAATTATATGGATTCAACAATTACAAAATATTAAATTCTTAAAAATAACTGGCTTGAATTTAGATAGGAATCTAAAGGAGAGTTTTAATAGCTAAGGCGTTTCAATAGTAATAGAAGTTTTAATTAGGATTTGCAAACGTAACATTATACATTTATTGTAAGAACATTACAATAGACCGTGTCTTAATCTCGCCTATTATTATAATAATGGTATTGAAGTTAAGATGCGACGTTCCTTTTAAAGGAAATAAGTAGCCACTAGAGTTGTGTAGGAATTGTGCGGTAGAGAAGAGAATAGTTATCAAACCGAAGGGCTTATCGCCGCGAGAGGGCGCGCAAGGGCGAGATCAAAGTTGAAAGGTCCCTACATGTCGGCTTTTGTCAATCCCTAGATAGTTTTCCGCATGCAGCTAAATAGAGTGAACAACGTTTGTTTCTTTTGACGTACCAGCGGTTTGAAAGGTCTTTTTATACAGATTAGAATATTAACGCTGTGTGAATACAGTCAGGTGAAGTTAAAAAAATAATATCAATAAAAACTCAATGAAAATTACGTAATTTGGTTAATATTTTTAAATACTGAGAAATATATCGTAAATTAAATAGAAATACTTTTGTCTGTTAACTAATAGTAATTTCAAAGCGTGTGAATTTTATTCGCCTTGTACCATCAAATAATATCGATTTTATTAAACTTGATATCTATCAGCGATAATACTGCAACTGGTCATTTATCGATTAATAGTTTACACAAAAATTTATAATTACTAAAAAAATATACACAATTTTTTACGTACTTAATTTTTTCACCCAATTTAGTGTGATAGCCTAGCGGTTAGAACGTTGGTCTCCGGAACGAAGGGGCCCGAGTTCAAATCCTGGCACGCACCTCTAATTTTTAAATATTATGTGCGCATTAGAATTTAATTATCACTTGCTTCGGTGAAGGAAAACATGGTGAGGAAACCTGCACACCGGAGAGTTCTCCATAAAGTTCTCAAAGGTGTGTGAAGTCTATCAATCCGCACTTGGCCAGCGTGGTAGACTGTACCGTTCACATTGTGAGAGGAGACCCCTAGCCCAGCAGTGGAACAATTATGGATTGTTACTTTGCTTTGCTTTTATACTTGAAGCCTTGAGTTTCTAGAAGGGCGTGACTTAGCTAAGTTAGAAAAGTGTTCCATTGTTTGAGGTAGAATTAGTGACCATTACTGTTCAGCACACATATAAAAACAAATCTTAAAAAGTGTATTAATAATTCAGATACTGTATAAACCGTACAGTTTCATAGAATTAAGAAATTTCGTCCCAATTTGTTTCAGCGGAGTTTCATAAAACTAGTGTCCCGCCCGCAGCCGCAACTGTAGACAATGAGATACTGGGATATGACAAAAGGCTTAGGCACCGACGAGACATGAAAGGGGATGAATGGCTTTTTTGGAGCTTTTTGGAGCTTTTGGAAGAATGCTGACGTTGTACTGGATGCTGGGAATAATGTATTGTTTCGTTTTTGGTAATTAGCTCGCGAAAAATTGTAGCTGCGATTTTGAATGGGGTATTTTCTAAATTTATTTTGCTGTTACAATATGGAGATGATGTACGCAGTGGATTGAAATTTCACTCGAGAATGAATGTTATTTGCTTATCTATTGTATTTTGATTACTTGTAGCTCTTTTGATTTGAGTTGGAGGATGGCGTGGTGGTCTACGAGTATGTATCACAGTTGATCAGTTCTGTGTGTTTATTTTTTAAATTCAGGCAACGAATATGTATATTCGAATAATGGCTAGCAAAGCGTCGGTGACTCTGGTAATTGATACATTTACTAATCATTAGCAGGCTTGTACATTTTAAATGATTTGTCGTGCAATAGGCCAATAATGTTAGACATCTCAGTCATCGTGTAAGTTAATAATGTATCAACATTGTTTTAATCTTATGGATATTGGTAGTGAATATTATGAATTAAGGGATTGCCTTTGTAGTAATAAGATAATGATTTCAAATAAAACTAATGTTAATAGCCTAGTTCGTAGTGACCCTGCCTGCAAAACGAGGGGTCCCGGGTTCGATTCCCTGCCGGGGCAGATATTTATGTGACAGATAAATATTTGTACTCGGGTCATGGGTGTGATTGTGATGTTATATATGTCGTCCATGCTACCCGCGACACAGGTAACCTACTGCGGGGGTAAGTGTGTTAGCGTTTATTTATTTATTTATAGATGGTAAGACTAACAAAACAGTTGGTGTTTCCATAACGATGCAAATGACAGTAACAGTAAGGGTTAGTCATTAGTTACGATTACAAAGGTGTTGCAAGTGTTGTGTTTTTAACTCCCGACGAAGAAAGAGGGGTGTTATAAGTTTAAAGTGTTCCTGTGTATCTGTGTATTTGTATGTTTGTCACATCATAGCTCCCAAACGGATGAACCGATTTTGATCTAGTTATTTTTGTTTGAAAGATGACTTAATCGAGAGTGTTCTTAGTTATGTTTAGTATAAATACAACTGTCGGGGTTTTTTTTAAATAAAATTTAGTATAATCGTAAATATATAAAGTAGTAGCGATTGGTGGCGAAACTTTGTTAGAAACAAAAGTTTATTCCACTTTAAAATGAGTTAATGTTCGGCAAATCACTTTGAACTTGTCACCCTTTAATTATTTCCTCCTTATTTCCCTAGCCACGTCCTTCCCCACAATAAGCCTAGTCTCATAAAAACTCATCACGAAACATTGTCTAACGCAATTTCCATTTCAAACATTTCAATACAGGTCCTTGTTAAGTGAAGCACGCGTACTGTATAGCACAACCCTACAAGCTAATTTCAAAACTCGGGCCCTCGGAGTCGAAATATCAGCGTACAATAGAACTTTCTAATGACAAATTTCCAACGGAAAAAATCTAATTCACGCACGAGCCGGCCCGCCTCGCGCCGCCTGCCTCCCTCCCCACATAAGCATACACGGCATATACGCAATTTTTGATCAATACTTAAAAATTAACCCAGCCTCCGGTAGTTTTTAAATTACTCTGCGCATGTCATGATTTTTAATCACCCCCTATGTGACGCCTACAGCGGCACACACGTACGCGGCGTATATGTTAAATGTGATCAAGTTAATATAGAATTGGTTTTTTACATATGCACACCGATCGGTATTGGATTTTTTGGGATGGTAATTCGGCGGGGGATGGGAGGGGGGGGGGACTGTCTTTGTGGAGCGGATACATGGCTGCGTACGCTTTTTCATAAGTAACTCTTAATTTGAACGAGTAATGTGCGATATAATTACCGGTATTATTGGGTTTTTGTCGCTGTACTATTTTGGGGATCGTTGGCAAGACACTGAAAGGTTGCTTGAGACGTGTGGTTCAAGCGGGCTTGGAATTTCAAAACATAAATACATGATTAGTAGGGAATTATTATCACACGAGAATATATAGTGAAAATAGTTATATTCTTTAAACTTAACTAATTCTCTAGTACGTTCGCGGCGTATCGTTAAACTTATTAATTGCTAGTCATTATGTGGACGCTTCGCTGAAAGCGAAGTGGAGATTTCTCTACTACTTACACACATTTCTGCTAAGTATATAATATATGTAGTGTATAATAAACTTAGAAAATATTTTATTGTAAAAACCGTGATAACTTAGCTAACGTGGTTAGGTGGCGCCGCAATACGTAATCCTTATTTCAACTCATTATCATGTTACGTTGTTAATACATCATACATAAGGTACATCATTTTTCATAGCAATTCATCGTTACTCGTAAAAAGCTTGCTCCTTCATATCCGTAAAGTTTAAAATATTAAACTCTTGAAAACTTTAGTTGCCGAGTATTATTTTCTATATCTTTCATAATTATCTCCCTTTCCCTTTTACGTAATCTGTGAAAATACATTGCGAGGGCTATATGCATGTCATTTTCAGCTGAGTACAGCACAGTGGTTTTGTAGTTGCGAAAGAGGAGAATAATTTATAAATGAAGGTGCAAAAATGAGAGTTCAAATAGACAATTAAACTTCAAAATTTGATTAATATTCTTGAAAATCGCGCATAACGCAGTGGTTATACTGTTCTCGTCCGTATTGTGTCAAAAATTAAATATTTAATATCATTAAGGATACTATTACAATTCAAGGAAATATTACAAGAGATTTTCCTGTTTTTTTCTGCAGGAGAAATTGGGTCAAACGAAAACTCGGTCACGGAGAAATTAGGAGCTCTCACATATTGTTACATTATAATATTGAAACACACGGTGTATTTATAGCGTCCAGGAAGTTGGCCAAAATCTATTTAATAATTAATTTTAGCATTAAGTCCTCTTTTTGTTCCATTACTTGTGTAAGGTTCAATAAAGAATAAATAAATAAAAACCATTAGTAAAAAAATCGGTCATCGATATTCGAAATTTAATATAACGCTTTTTAAATGTTGGATCTTAATTTTGAAACTAATTTTTTTTTGGAAAAAATTTCTAATTTTGATTTGATTCTTGATGTAAAGTAATTCTTTACTTATTTAATTCAATTAATTTCATATTTACAACAAGATCTGTTTTATTTTACATTATTTAAAGTATTACTTCATTAGTATTCGCCTAAAACTATAATCTATATATATAAAATTGAAAAGAGATACACTGATTAAACAAAAAATCTGAGAAACTACCGAACCGATCATGATGAAATTTGGCAGGGAGATAGCTTATGCTAAGGAGACGTCAGCTAAGAACGGATTTTTGGAAATTCATCCCCTAAGGGGTAAAAATACGCGATGGAGGTCATTTTCATACAAACCAACTTCGTCAGTTTTAGAGTTATAAATATGAATTTTTTTATGTAAGTTTATAGTAATAAACAAAAATTAACCTTAACACATTTTTTTGGAAAATCATCCCTTAAAGGGTTAATTTAATGGATCGTACTTAGTAGGCAACTTCGTCATTTTTGAAGTTAAAAACATTAAAATTTACATATTAGTTCAAGATTAGGAACAAAATTTAAAAGTAATGCGCTTTTTTGGAAAATCATCCCCTAAAGGGTTGATTAAGACGGCGTAAGTTAGTATGGCGACTTCGTCAGTTTTGAAGTAAAAATGGTGAAAATTTGTATTTAAGCTTATATTTAGACACGAAAAATAACTGTATCACTATTTTCTCGAAATTCATCCCCTAAAAATAGGGGTTGGTAGTCAACTACATATAAATCAACTTCTCCAGTTTTAGAGTTATAAATATGATTTTTTTTATGTAAGTTTATAGTAATAAACAAAAGTTAATAATAACATTTTTTTCGGAAAATCATCCCTTAAAGGGTTAATTTAGTGGATTTAATTTAGTATGCAACTTCGTCATTTTTAAAGTAAGAAGGGTGAAATTTTGTATATAAGCTAATAGTTAGACACAAAAAATAACTGTATCACTGTTTTCTCGAAATTCATCCCCTAAAAATAGGGGTTGGAAGCCATTTACGTATAAATCAACTTTGTCAGTTTTAGACTTATAAATATGAAAATTTTTATGTAAGTTTATAGTTGTGAACAAAAGTTAATTTTAACACGGTTTTTTGGAAAATCATCCCCTAAAGGGTTGGTTTAGAGGATTTCATTTAGTACGCAACTTCGTCATTTTTAAAGTTAAAAACATGAAAATTTATATATTAGCTCCAGATTACAAACAAAATTTGGAAGTATATATTACGTTTTTTTGGAAAGTCATCCCCTAAAGGGTTAAATAAGAGTGTGCAAGTTAGTATGCCAACTTTGTCAGTTTGGAAGTAAGAAGGGTGAAAATTTGTATATAAGCTTATAGTTAGACACAAAAAATAACTGTACCACTGTTTTCTCGAAATTCATCCCCTAAAAATAGGGGTTGGTAGTCAACTGCATACAAATCAACTTCGCCAGTTTTAGAGTTATAAAATATATGAATTTTGTTATGTAAGTTTATAGTAATAAACAAAAGTTAACTTAGATTTTTTTTTCGGAAAATCATCCCTTAAAGAGTTAATTTAGGGGAATGAACTTAGTAAGCAACTTCGTCATTTTTTAAGTTAAAAATGGACACGGAGCAGGAGAGGGAGAAGGAGCGGAAGAGGGAGATAAAGAGGGACAGGGAGCGTGAGAGGGAGTGGAAGTGGGACAGAAATCGGGAGAGGGCGCGGGTGCGGGCGGGAGAGGGACTGGGAACGATAGAGGAAGAGGGAGAGGGATATGAAGTGGGAGAAGGACCTCGAGCGGGAAACGGAGAGGGAGAGGGATATGTGGTGGGAGAAGGACCTCGAGCGGGAAAGGGAGAGGGAGTGGGACAGGAAGAGGGAGAGCGAGGGGAAGTGAGACAGGGAGCGGGAGAGAAAAAGGGACAGGGAGCGGGAGAGGAAGAGGGCAAGGGGAGAGAGGGAAGGGAAAGAAAAAAAATGTTAATGTTGTTTACTATTCCAAACCCGCTCCCGGAGATTCCTCCGGGAGCTTACACTTCATTCGATCTGCGATTGTATCGTAAGTTTCAGTATGTAAATTCCTAAATATTTAAGGTACTTCAATATAAATGAACATGTTTTTAAATTTTCTTTTGTAAGGGATACTAAATAATATGATAAGCATAATTTCTGCGTGCGAAGCTGCGGGCAACAGCTAGTAAATTATAAAACTTGATTTAAACAAATAACTGAGATTGTATAAAATTCATTCAAACGAGTAAAACCTAGTTTTAGTGGAGTGAAAACTAAAACGTGTGTATTATAAGTGTTTAGAGTTCAAAGGTTGCTCAAGACTCACGTTACAAGGGCCCTACAGCCTCATAAATCGTCAGAGCTCACTCTGTCGAGCACACAATATTGTATCCCTGACGCCTCAAAGCGGATTCACGTAAGTTTGTTGATTTTAACATCTGTCACATTGCAACAGTTCTGGGCTTGTTTCCACAGTACTCCATTCCTATCGAGTACATTTCTAAGCTTCTGCTTAGAAATTGTTGTAGAGACACCACGTCAGTTAGAACCGAGAAATACATTACTACTTAAGGCATTCTGTCAATTTTTTGACGAATGATAAAATAACATGTTAAGATGAGAAGATAATGTAAAGCACTAAAAGCTGTACAAATAACATTGAATAATATGTACCATAGGTACATACTATATAGGTACATATATGTACCTATATACACTGGCAAAATACACAACTTTGCCCCTGCAAGTTAATAAGTATTTTTTAACTACTATAATAGAAATATCTTATGTATCGATTATTTATTAGTAAGGACTTCTTTATGCTCTATTGTTTCTGGTGTTTTTGACAGATGGCGTTAGTAGCTAAAATATTTTTAAAATTATATTTATTTTATGTTATTAATCAGAAAAAGTTTTCAACTTCGCTGAAGCAGAACAATATTTAAAATTCACTTCCTATCTCTCTGGGCAATTTAGAAATTTTGTAATCCATTTTTTATTCTAGAAGGCAGTGGAAACATTTGTAAAGAATGTGAAAATAAGGTTGTTAAGGAAGCACGACGGCTGTCACCAGAACCTGACGCGTCCCCTCTCCTCTCCTTTCCTCTCCATCACCTCAGTAAATTCTTCATTAACTTATATAATATTTTATATTACATAAACCATAACATATTATTTTAACTAATTGTAATTCATATATTTCCTAGAACTTATAACGATTATTTGTTTTCCTACAATAATTTTAATTCCTTGGTCTATTCATAGATTAGATAGAATAGATAGTAAAATAAATCATACATTTCTTTCTATTTGTATACGTGTTCAATATAAATTAATACAAAATAACATTAACTGGGTAATGGTTGTACACAATATAAACAAGACATGACATTTTTTGAAATTTTAAATTTTTCCTCGTTACTATTCTATTATACATTACACAATTTGAAGATGATATTTTCGTAAACTAAATAAATCCCTCTTTATTTTTTTAGAGCAGGTACATATATCAGTAACAACATAGGGCATTATAGGGTATCACTAATATCTACAACTAACCTATATTTATTACGTACCTACTTTGTATTGTTCGTCTTACTAGCATTCTTTATCACACTAGGTTAAAATATCACGCAGAGCTGTGAAGTCAGGCATGAATGTAAATGCGAGGTTTCTCCTAGTTGTCAAAACTTTACCATAATCATTATTGAAGATTTTAGGAAAATAGCTAGGTTTGCATCATATCTACAGTTTTTTCTACTCTTATAAATTCGTTAATTGGATGTATTTGTATTCAGCTTTTACTTCTCTATTCGCTTCAGTTACTCATAATATTGAACGAGGATCTACTTATCAACTCAACTCCTTTATTGAATACTTAAGGCTGTATTTTTACACGTATTTAAACGATTTTAATTAGCCTTTAGTTCAGGGCGTAGGCGGTTTGTTTATTTTAACTATGGTATTTCTGAAAATATAATTTACTTATCTACATTACTTTTATGACATACAATAAGATGTAATGTGTTGTTATTATATACTGTAATAAAAATACTTAATTATCTTTTTAGGTATTGTCTATCGGTATCAGTAAACTTATTTTAAGGAGAATTTGAGCTTAATGTTTTTGAATGATAAAATGTTACACTAGATACCAGAAAAAGCATTTTTTTTATTATAATAAAGTTAGGTACCTAACCGCCTACCTACTTTTTAGCTACGGAGAATTTGTTTTTAAGAGAAAGATAGATGTGTTAAATTGATTAGAGACGCTCGTAGATTACAGATATTAGAAAGTGGACATGTGGCGGTGTTTAGACAGTGGTGGTAAAAACGTTAAATATTAGTGAAAACGCTGCGGCGTGCGGAGTGCGGAAGTTTCATAAGGACGGTGTACAACATTCATGCGGCGGCCGCGGATAATGCGAGTACGGCGAGAGGAAAAAAACTCGAACTAAACATCACAAACACCCGCATGTGGAGAATAATTTAAAAATACGCAAAATACGGCCACTTCTAACCGGTGGGGGTACAGCGGGCCCCCAACCCCCCGTTTTGCGTATTTTTCGGTATGCGTGGCAGGTGGCGACCCCTCGAGGGGGGTTCGTTAAAAAGCGCCCGAGTACGTAGTATTATAAAAGTTGCGCCTACCGCGTGTAAGTAGTGGCGTGGGGCAGGGGGTCGGGGGCCCCCTCCCACCTAGTTAGACAGTTAAAAGTATGCGGTATTAACGAAACGGAAATGAATATACGAGTAGGTAGATACGGGTTTTTGGGAGGCTGCGATGTGACGCCGCGGGTTAGATTACGAGTATACTTGTGCCTTTATTTTGTATTTTTTTGGGCAGGCGGCCGCCGCTCCGCCGCCGCTCCGCCGCCGTGGCTCGCTGTACGCTTTTAGAGGGCTTAGGTTTTGTTTAGAGCGCGCGAGCGACGAGCGTGCAGCTAGCGTATTGTGTTTTACGCAACTTTTAATTAAGTAAGATCAAAGGAATTTCACGTCCTGCTCCCTTATTAATCAGTTTGGACGATCTTCTAAACGCTTCTTGTATCGCTTTGAGTGTTGAGGTATCATTACATTCCAGAAGAATCTTAGGTTGGTTTAGGTACCTATTATGTAATTAGTCACGTAATTTGATGGACTAGAAACATGTTAGGCGCTTATACTTAAACAATTGAGATTGCTATAAAGATGTTGCAGGAGTTATGTAAATGTAAGTCAGGGCGGTAATGAGTGAAGGATAATTTTAATACAGTAATTTTACATTGAATAATGAGAATAATCGTGTTTTTTTTCTGTTTGGCCTAATGGTTAGCTGGTAGAGAATGCATTAGCATTAAGCTCGCCATTTGTCCGTTAATATTTTTATATTGTGGTCAATAAAGTTTGCATAAATAAATAAATAAATAAATAAATAATTATCCTGAATTTAGATGAGGGATTATTTTTGTGCCTTTATATTAATTCATACTTAATTATTTGTATATTTATAATATCACATTACAATCTACATAATTATGTCACTTTACAAATAATTTTACTTTGAAAGGATTTCAACTACGATTACAAATGTATATGTATAATGAGGATACGATTTCATTTCCTCATTCAATATTTGATAAATAATTAGGCTTCATTTTTAAATCCACTAAAATACACTTTTCATACTAACGCGTTTACTATTGTGTACTAAATCTACTAAATAATAAGCGACACAAGCGCATTATCTAGGAAATGGTTCTAATTTATTTCATAAAATACTGTCACAAAAATGTGAACATTACACAGGAACAGGGATGCTAATATTTTTATAAACGCCTGGAGCTTACTCACGGCAATGGCGAATGCAGCATATTGTGTAAATGCTATGATCTTTTTGTAAGGCGCTAACCGTTCGGAAGGCCGCCGTATGCAATCTCGATGTTCTCAGTTCGGTGTCGTTGAATGTGATATCTTTGTTTCTTTATAAATATTTATCTGTGGTTTTATTCTCGCTTTACTCCTCCTGTTTACTGCCGGAGTTTTTATTCGTTTCCTAATGTTATTTATAGGTATTTTATAATTTATGTATTACTCATTAATTTTATTTGAACTATTAAGTAATATTATTATTTACAAAATACGCTAGGTTTTTATTTTTTTAGACAGGACGCGCGGGCGTGGACGTCAAGAACAGCTTGTGACTAATGTAGGTACTCAGTGTAGGTACTGATTTAGGGGTCAGAATTAGAGGGGTCACATTGATTTGCATTGTCGTTTCGTCTTGTGTTTCTATCCTTTCATTTCTTTGAATACAATTTCTTATAAAAGTATAGAATTACATAATTATTCACTGCACTTTATAAACAAATATTATACTTGCGTAGAATTCAATAAACTAGTAAGTACGAGTAAGAATAGTAAATATATTCAAGTATGTGTAAAATGTTTTAATTTCTAAATTGTAGAAAGGCATCGCGAGTAAAGAGAGAGACGATATTAATTTCCGTGAATCTGAGTGGAATTTCGTCCCTGCTACGTTTGTAGAGTAATCTTTAGAGAATTTATTTCACAAATTTGATTTACGAATACATATTTTAGAGTATATTATATAATTATTTTATGTGTAGCTGTTTAGATAAGATGTCTTCATATTTTTTTTACAAATAGGTACTTTTAAATTTAGTTTTTTTTTAAATTTAGGTGACGTGTATAATTTATACAGTTACCAAGTAATTTATCGTAGAAAGTTTTATTTTATATCGATGACAGAAGCTATGCTATCACGACTGTGTGTTATGTGCTAGCGTTTTGAAACCAGAAAGCTCAGGGCACATGAGTTCAAATCTTGCTCACTCGTATGTCGAGAGACGAAAAACGAGCCGTCTTGATGGCATATGATCATTCAGTCAGTAATGGATATCCATGACACCAAAAAGGTCAGCGACTTCAGTAAAAACTTTTTATTTATTAACCATTTTTAAAAATATAATAATGAATTATTATGCTTTTGTAAAGAAAATTACGAAATCCAACATATGTAGTTTGATTTCTCTATAATGTGAGTACAAGTAATGTTTTGAATGGCCATTTACGGTTAGTGATATGTGTGAATTTTATCCCAGCAGAAGTGGGACAGTTTGCGGTAATGAAGAACGGATATTAAACAAAATGCTGGACTTATATTGATTGTTCCAATACACCCCACGCCTCTAGATATAGACAACGTATTCATTTCCGCGTCTATTTGGTTGGAAATCGTCCCCTCGTCTGTTTTTAGAGTTGATTTGTCGACGAATTCAATTCACAAAATATTGTACTGTTCTTTTGCGAGACATTTGATTTGATGGAATTTTGTGACTAACCAACTAAACTTACTATAAATTATCTTTTAAAAACATAACGGAAAATATTAATGACAGCTTTAAACGAAGTTACTAGTCTGACCTGGTAATTGAAGAGCTTTGATTCTGTTTACGGGTAAAATGCATGTGACAGGAACTTTTGATGTTGGTTTTTTGCGGTAGATATAATTTCTATGATTTCAGCGTATTTGAGATACAAGTTTAGTCATGAGTTGTACTACCCAAGACGACATAGTAACTTACTATGAGGTGGAATTGTAATCAAGCGTTAACCTATAAGTTATAAAAGTACAACTTAAAACAAATAAAGTTACTACTAAACTAACTATTACAAATAAAGTTATTTCATTTCATTTTTATTTCATTTCATTTCATTTAATTTCATTTCATATAAAAATACTAAGTAGGGTAAAATACCCAACGATTGTCACCCTAATCGTTTTCTCTACATTTATTGACATTTTAATGTTGTTTGCTTTGAAAATAATTTGTGCTTAGTTTAGGGCTTATAACGAAAAAGATGTCAATCGTTGGGGGTATTCTAATATTACTAGACTTAACCCAAGTTGGTCGTTAAATCAGCATTTTTACAGATTTTTTGTAGAATAAAAGGCATTTGTATTTTATTTTATTTATATGTGCACTTTGATTAAACTTATTGGCATTGCTTGAGTAACAGAACTATAAGTTGAAGTAATTGTTCCTAATATGAGTGACAATATACTATGAAGCTGGAGTGATGTGATGCTGCAGAGCGCCAAGCCACTCCTATCATAAATGTTTGCCAAAAAATTGTTCTACAAACATACTTTCTGGCAATTAGGATGTTAGATGGGACAACACTCGTTTATTTTAGACGACAGCCCAGCTATGAGCTACTCTGTCTGCATAGCGAGGGGTAGTGGGTTCGATTCCTGAAGCATTTACGTGACAAATAAAAGTTTGTTCTTGGATTTGATATCTCGTTTGTGTATGTCCATGCCATCCATTACATTGCAGTCACTCTTTTCGGGGTTTTTTTTATAATTATCTTGATTATATTTCATTTATCTGTCAATTTTTTTTGCTTTATGAAATAGATACATTTCTATTTTCTTTAATATTAAATATCTTTCTAATAGATTATTATTAATTGTATTTTATGTTTATCTGGTTCCATTATATAAACATTATGTATCTTCATGCAACTTTCGAAAATTATTTTTGTACAAATTAACATCGTTATAATTTTATTATTAGTAAAATGAGTTAGCGGACTCGGTATGCCAGAATTTAGCAACCCCTATCTTTATTGTATTGCTAGCAACCCCTCGCTTAGCGGTGCGATATCCGTACACAGAGGTTTTTGTTTTTATTTTTATCCGGGATATAAAATTATACTTCATGATCAAAATCAGTTCAAAAACTTTAATGACGACAATTAAAAGAGAATAATTAGTAAATAGATATCCACATAACTCCTATAGTATTTTTAAAATACCTTAGCCTATACAGTCCTGTTATAATTGAATAATAGCTTATTATAAGGACTATTATTTTTTCTGTGATAATAGTACAAATAATAAGGATTAAAACTTTTATTTATAATAGCTCTCTATTCTAAAGAATTATCTGGTTTTACTAACCTGTGTTTCTATGGCATTTGTTCAGTTAAATTATTGTCCATGGGCGGCGATGCATGTTTTTTCAGGTGTGCAGTCTGCAATAACGGTGAGAAAAACAAACGCTTAAAGAAACTCCTGGGTCTTTTGAAAACGAATACGAAACAGACTAAATAATGATTCCTCTGTTTTTCGACAATGAGTAGGTTTATGTTACTGATATCGGTTAATAACGGTGACACAATCAGGTGACTTGATTGCTAATTTGTCTACTAAAACCAACTAACTGGTGGTATTGAGACAGAATTGAGTCATATGCCGTTCTATCATTTTTAATCAGCAGGGAAAAATAAGGGTGAATGTAATAGCTTAAGTTTGGTCGTATAGCTTCGATATGTATAAATTGATATGTTGGTGCCGATTTTATGTCTCTGCCAGCAAGGCAACTCCAGCTACACAGAAAGCCACGTACGAACCGAATGATAAACGAACAGTAGGTTAAGAAATTTTTATTTATTCTTATTATCGTTGCGTCGTAGCCTCGGAGTGAAACAATTTATTACGAAATGTAAACAGGAAGAGCCGTATTTTCATTAAGAATACGAATCCGATACCCCCTCCGCCCGACTGGAATAGACTGAAAATACCCAGTTATGATTAATTCTGAATGCGCCTCACATTGATCAAGGAACCGAGGCTTTTTGCTCCAAACTACCCATCCCCCCTCTCCCCACGACAGAGCGAGACTAATGCAGCCTCGCCCGTCTCACTCTAAAACAAAGATGCTAAAACTTCTTTCGCTAGTATGAAGATTTTAATTTCATATTTTTGACGAAACGGTTCTAATTTTACTCCTCATCTCATTCCAAACTCGACCTTCACTCTATCGTCATTGAGTCGCATTTCCCTCGCCGGCTCACCGCACTTATTTCCGTCTTCTAATTCCGAATTAGTTTTCGAAGTAAAAAGATACAGTCCCAAGACTGTGTGAGTGTCTTAACCTCGTTTAAACTTTACGCCGTCGAATTTAAAGCGCAAATTTCTTCAACTCTGTACTCTCAAGAAATAATTCTCGAGTCGTACCCCGAAATTAGTCGAATAAGGGGAAAGGGGTTCATACGATGGGTGGTTTTAAAAGAAGAAGGCAAAAAGGTGGGGATAGAAAGATGCGCAAAGACTTAGTTTGCGCGGGGGTGGCCGGGGGTGTTATAAAATATATAATTCTATACTTACAATACTTGTAAATACGCCACGCGGAAGTACCGCGCTCTGACAAACTTGACCTGTGGAATGCCGGCATTGGTTTCTGGGGAATGTTTCTTTAATTCTCTCTCTTATCCATCATATTAAATACCAGACAAATACTGCCGACTAATATAAATGTTTTTATTTAGTTAAAAGAATGGTATTTATATTGTAAAGCGGAAACCTTGGCAAATTTCACAATTTCCTTTTTCAATGTCTAGAGAGGTTCGTCAGAGATCGGCGTGGTAGTATTTGTAAATATAAGTTAGTGTGAAGAATCTTATATAGTAACTTATTTATAATGCTGTCATTATAGCAAAGTTTTTTGTAGGATTTCGTATTTTGTTTTAATGGGCAATGGCAGAGTCACATTGCGAAAAAAAAGAATCAAAACCTAACTATTATTATATTTTTTATTACATTTATTTTATACTTTCAATACCCAATACCACATTTCTGGTTTTTTATGTGATTATTGAAATTCTTTTCAATCAGTTTTCAGTGTATAATAAACGACAAAACGTGAACAAGCATCATGACTATTCGCTCGCCGTATACCGCTACATTCGCTGATATTTAGTCGCGAAACGGGATGTATTATAAGCGTAGTTGTTTAAAATAAGAACGGCGCGGGGGCGCTGCGACTGCGGTGGGCGCCTGGCGCGCGCCCTGGTTGCGGTTCGATTCCGCCATAGGTACGAGTTGATGTTTCTTTTAGGATTTCTTTATGCACTTGACTTTTCTTATGAGATGTACTGTGAGTTGGTATTATTGCATAGCTTGAATATTTCAGATTTTCTTTGCTAAATTGTACTTCGATATTGTTGTCATATATGACAATATGTAGTATTGAGATGATGTTTTATTTTGTTAATAATACCTTCATCCTTTGGTTCTTTCTCGTGCTTACTGTTGATTATTTAAAATGGTTTGTAAAAAAATTAACAACCTACAGGAACAGAGCACAAATAAAATAAAACTTGATAACGTGATAATTGATTAATAAAACAACTAACTAAACTAAAAAAAAAACTACTTAGAATCATCATTATCTCACATTAATAAAATTGTTCAAAGGTTTAATTTCCTTGTTTTATTTAAAAATTCAAATACAAAATAATTAATTACATATTATAATTAAATTTAATAAAGCACAATTATATTTTAATTTATTAAATTATTTGCATTTTTTTCAGAGTCACTTCAACCAAACAGTACAAAATACCAGAATTTAGTATTCTGCTACGTACCTCAGGCTCACTTCAATTAAACATATCAAAATACCAAAATTTAGTATTCTGCAATATACCTACACATACGTTATAACGCGTGAAATGATGTTTCTATGAAAGGCAGCCGGTAAACTAGGAAACTTTTTGTTTAGTATTATAAAAATTACATTCACTAAAGATCCTTTTCATCAGCTTATACTGCGAGGGAGCGCCGTACGCTACGTACGTGCGTATTACGGTTTACGTGGCCCATTCATCAGGACAAGAGCTTTACCAAAAAAGTTGTACGGATACTTAAAATAAAGGAACAAAATAATATAAAAAGGCAGCGAGTGAAGCTACCTATGTTTTATCCACTCATTTCGCGTGGTTCTTAGTAAAAAGTTGTGTAACAGGGGGGTGCACTAGCGCCTACGCCGTAGCGGGCTACGTGCTACGGGCGTAGGCCTCGTAGCAGGGCTGTGCTCCCGGCTAATGATCCTCTTAATTAATTATAGTGTTTTATTTTTCTTACAAGTTTGTAGTCTTACTCTTTGAAGATGCTTCTTTGAAGATTTCTTCGTTCGATTTAACGAATTGTTATTTCTTGTTACGTTCACGTCGAAACAAGCAACCTAATAATGTCACTAAAATTATTATTATAACGTTACATGTTTTGTTATTTGATCAAAGGACGCGTTCAATTTCATAAAAATCACATTTACTAAGAATCTAAGTATTTTATGAGGCTTATAGACTACGTTAGGTAGGCTTTCAGAATAGGTTCAAACAGAATATCTTGTCTCCATTCAAACTTCTCAGTCCTTATGACATGCAGGCGGTGTGCTATCAGGTCTAGAAACTGTTTAATTATGGTGGTACAGAAGCATTATGCCTTGGCTATGGTTCTGAAATATTTTCGGATTTTTTGCATTATAGATTTGAAGTAAAACTATGGCTTGTTGTTTTAGCAATTTTTGACACTCTTTTCTTACACTTGATCGCTTTACAAATTAAACATTTTTTGATGCAAATGTAAACTATTAAATATAGAACTTGTATATACTTGTATCTATAGAAGAGGCTCTCAGCAGAATTAGAAATTAAATGAACTTACCAAGTGAAGTTTCAATTTCAATTGTACGAACTGCATAGTCTCGAAATGATAATGTTGACCTGTAGTAACCGCATCCGCCAGCCCTTATCACGAATATTTAGAGCTAAAAACCCGGAAGTCAAATCAGTAAAAAAATAACCCGCCTTCTAGTTGTCCTAGTGTCGCCATCTATCTGCAAACGTCATTTAGTTCAGAGATCCAGGATCCGGGAGGCATAATGGCTTGATTATTTTACCTAATTATTATAATAAAGGGGATATTTCTTATTTTAGATAAGAATGGGTGGGAGGGTTACATTATCATTTCGAGACTATGCAGTTCGTACAATTGAAATTGAAACTTCACTTGGTAAGTTCATTTAATTTCTAATTGTACTTCACTGCATAGTCTCTTCAATGATAATGTTGACCTGTAGATGTTTAGAGATGGTAAAATAACAAGCATGTAATACAAGTAATCAATTTGTAATTGTTTAAATAATTGAATTATAAGCTTCAATACTATAATATTTGTTTAAATATAAGTTAAGAGCTTATTTTGTATAAAAGAAAATTTATAAGGTAATCAATAAGGCCGTGTACCTAACGTTGGTTTAGTATAACAGAAAAATCCTCCGCATCGATTATCTCTCTATTATAGAATTGAGCAAACACTCTAGATGTGCTGCTCCATCCAGCTGTTCTTCTAATGGTATCTATGCTAACTCCCATACGCTTAGCCGCCGAAGTAGCGGCGTGTCGCGTGCTATGCGCCGAAAAAATGGATATGTCAATGCCACTATTTTCCAAGGTATTCTTAATCCAACGGCTAAGAGTCTGAGAGCTAACAGCTTTATGTGGCTTTTTATATGCAATAAACAATTTTTCACATTTCCGAATATTACTAGTCCTATCTATGTAATTTAACAAGGTAGTGGCCGGGCAAACATTAAGATTATTATTAAAGAATGGTAGCACCAGACTGGGTTGAACACTCCCAACACGTGAAGTTTTTATGTGATCGGGTATTTTAATATATATTTTATCAGAAAGGGTTTTAATATACGACAGTTTTATCAACGAAAATGTCTGAACCCTATGAGCAGTGACAATGGCCAAAAGAGTAATTAGCTTCTTAGATATATCCTCTAACGTAAGCAGACTATTATTCCCTTTATTAGATAAAAAATTTAGTACAGTGGAAACATCCCAGGTGATATCATACTTGGGATGTGGAGGGCGAAGCCTAAAAATTCCTTTTAAAAAACGTGCTATTCTATCATCAATACTTATTTTTGGACCTAAAATAAGGGCTAATGCCGATCTGCAACAATTGATAGAGCTGTAAACGGCACCCTTTTCATACAATTTTGTTAAAAAACATAGCACATGTGGAACTGACGCTTCCAAGTAATGAATATTTAAGTTAAGGCAATAATCAAACCAGTATCTGAGGTAAGTATTGTACTGCTTCATAGTGTTTTCAGACAGGGACGCCAGCATTATATTCCTTGTTGTTTCTGAGATTCCTCGTCGCGAAAACGCTTCCCCGACAAGCGTGCGGCAACCAGGGTAAGGCGTTGGCAAAATAGGGGCCTGCTGGAATAGGATTTAAATAATTTCTTATTAGAACCAAAATACAGTGCTTTTGAAATTATTAGTTTTTTAAATATAGGATACCAAGGCTGTGTGGGCCAGTCTGGTACTACTACAATACCCTCCGACTGTTCAGAGATAATTTTTTGTAGTACTTTTGTTATTAAAACAAAAGGGGGGAATGCATAAAAATAATAAGGTGTCCATGACATGGTAAAAGCGTCAATTTTGTATGCATCTGGGTCATTTTTCCATGATACATACAAGTCACATTTTTTGTTGGCATGGCTAGCAAATAAATCTATTTGAGGATCACCAAAAGTTGAAACTATCTTATAAAAATATTTATCGCTTAGTTCACACTCAATGTCAGAATGTAACTTTCTGGACTCGGCATCAGCAATCACATTTTGTGAAGATTTTATGTATGAAGCAAACACAAACAATTTTTTACTCTCGCAATACTCCCAAATTTTCCTTGCGACCGAGTTTAGGTGGGGGTATTGAACACCACCCATTCGGTTAATGTATGAAATAGCTGTAGTGTTATCAATGCGCAGTAATAATTCACAGTTTTCAATGTTACCCGTGAAGGTTTTGAGTGCCAGGAAGGCTGCATTTAGTTCCAAGTAATTGATGTGCTGAAGTCTATCACGCTCATTCCATAACCCTGCAGCTCTTTCATTACCACATGAACATCCCCAACCAGTCAGTGATGAGTCTGAAAATATTTCAAGGGCATAGTTACCACATTTTATATTGCTTACTGATTTTTCTATATGAGACAGCCACCACATAAAATCAGGTTTTAATTTATCTGACAAGGGCATTTTTCTTTCATAGTTGTCTTGAAATTTATTTAAATATAAGTATTTTTGTCTCTCTAATTCTTTGGTGTGCAAGAAACCATAATCAATAGCAGGACATGCTGAAACAAGTAAACCTGTTAATTGTGCAAGTTCCCTAATCTTGCAATACTTCAGACTAATAAATTTCCTTAGAGTATTCTTAATAGTTAACCTTTTTTCTTGTGGTAGAGAAATGATAAATTTTTTTGAGTCGAATATGAAGCCAAGGAACTTAATAGTGGTATTGGGTATTATTGAACTTTTTTCATAATTTATAATGAACCCTAAATGAGTAAGCAATTTAATGGTTTCTTGCACATTGCTATGACATTCCGAAAAGGAACGGCCATAGCACCAAATATCATCCAGATAAATAACTGACACAAAACCTCTTGATCTCAAATGTTGCATGACTGGTTTTAAAAGTTTTGTGAATACATACGGCGCCGTGTTTAGTCCAAAAGGGAGTACTGCAAATTCAAAGATTTTTTCTTTCCAATAAAAGCGTAAATACTTTCTATGGCTATAATGGATAGGTAATAAGAAATATGCATCTTTGAGATCAATGGTACTCATATAGCAACCTGGCGTCATTAATCTAGTTACAGTGCGAGTATCCTCTAATTTAAAATGTTCAGTGTTTATGAACTTATTGAGTTGTTTCAGGTTTAGTATAAATCTACTGCCACCATTAGGTTTGGGCACAGTAAAAATCTTTGACAAATATTGACCCTCACATGATTCGCAATGAACAATAGCACCTATAGAGAGAAGTTTTCCTACACATTCGTCTATTTTAAAAGCTTCACAGGTTGAAAAGGATTCATTTTTTGGTACCATATACTGAATAGGTGTCTGGGTAAATGGAATTTTATAACCACCAATCCAGCTCAATATTCTAGGGTCAGATGTAATCTGTGCCCATTGATGTCTATAATAAATTAATCTGCCACAATATAGCTGACTAACCTGCGTCAATTGCGATTGCTCGTTGATCTCGGAGGTGCTTTGGTTTGTGTTTTCTGTGGTGCAGGTAATTGCGCTCGAGGTTTCCTGTAATTCTGGTAATTGCGCTGTGGCCCGGTGTTGAACCTCTGACCCCTGTATTGGTTTGTCACCGGGCCCTTGTAGTTTAAAGGCTTTCGCTGTGCCTGCTGCTGAGATTTCTTTGCTTTATTTAAGTTTAAACTTATTTCTTGTCCGGATTTTTTAATTGCTTTTGAAGCTTTCAGCTTCTCTGCAAAGCTTTCCCCAAACAGCCATTGGTCTATTTCTGTATCTTTTACAGAGTCCCGAGTAGTTTGCTCTAATCCTTGTAATATAAAGTTTCTTCTCATATTAGACTCCTGGTTTTGGTGGTCGCACAGTAGGCGAGCAGCATCACTCACATAATTTATAATAGATAAATTTTCCTTTCCATTCTTGGATAGCTTCTCAAAGGCCATGGCAAGAGCTGTAAGTGCCGAGCCAATTTGGCTTTGCTTGCTAGCGATAGCCTTGTCCCTTTTGACTGCTGCCTCCGGAACAGCTGCTTGAGCTTCTAAATTCAGCTTGGGGGCATCTATTGTTTTGCAATTCTCGGGGGGAAGATACTTTTTCATAATCTCTTTTCTCTTTTCTTTTGGTAAGCCATTCTTGATGGCATTCGTCCACCTCAGTGCCAGCTCTTTATGAATAGGAGGTCCATACGAGTGTTCGTCTGGAGCATCGCCCAGTATGTTGATGATTTCTTCATCAAGGGCATCCTCTGTATAAGTATAAAACAATTAGATGAATAAATTTATTCACCGGTAGACTACTTAATAGTAGTGGGAGACCCTTAAGTCTACTAAATAGTAGAATTCATATTGTGAATGTAAATGCTCATGTTTCAAGAAAAGAGGTAGGTATCCATTATTTTTAGGCTAAATAGTTAATTCCTTACTAGTAATAAGTAGGAACATACATTACTATCAATCAGCTATTACACTTTCATTCCCAGTAGTGTTTTAATCTATAAAGTAGAACTTAAGTGGGTGAATACCCATGCTTGAAGGGGTGAATACCCAGTAAGTTTTGTTGGTTTTGCAACAGCAGTAACGCCCAGATCGCCTAAATAGGTGACAAGCAAACAGCCGACATAAGTATCGCCGCATGCTAGAAATAACCTACAAACTGAGTGTTGAGGTTAGCGAATAGAAATAAAAATAAAGCCAGTAATTACCTGTGTTATCTTCGTTAGGTATTTCAGGCGGTTCCGCAACTAAATTATTTTCCTCATTGTGAGGCGACGGAGTATTTTCGGCGGTGTCAACATCTGTATGAACACTATGAACACTTTGTTGCGAGGGCGCCGGTGATGGCGCCCGGTGCCTCGAGCGCACTTTTCCCAACTTTTGCTCGTATTTCTTTATTTTTCTTTGTATCCTTTCCTCACTTGATTCCCTCTTACGTTTTTTATGTCCCGACATAATATTCTATTTGTAATTATTACTAATTTATCTTAGATATTTGTGGAGAACGCGTGACGCGGGCTGCACGAAAAACGATAATGACGTTTGCAGATAGATGGCGACACTAGGACAACTAGAAGGCGGGTTATTTTTTTACTGATTTGACTTCCGGGTTTTTAGCTCTAAATATTCGTGATAAGGGCTGGCGGATGCGGTTACTACAGGTCAACATTATCATTGAAGAGACTATGCAGTGAAGTACAATTATTTTATCTTCAATACTTTGCAAGTCCCGAGCCTTTCTTATCAGCGGGGGTTAAAACTAAGCATCCTCCATTAAAATTCGGAAGACGGGGCGCATTTATCCCTTGTCGTCGCAACTACACTCAACGTCTTATAAGAAGCACCCTAAAAACTCGAAAGTTCATTAGCCCCAGCCCTACTGCTTACTATCTTGCACGTTCCTAAGACGCCCCCCCGGGGGGGCTTTAAAACCCCCACTCGAGGGGGCAACGCGGAAATATGAAGGGAGCGCTCATTTATCAATACACGGAGACTGTTTCTTTCTCTCTAAGAATTGATTATATTCTACTAAGAATATTGACGGGGGTAAAGTTTTAGGGTGGGGGTGTCGTAATGTTTTGATTAGAGTTTTTGATGTTTCTCCGCGTTACCCCAAGTGTACCCCGCGAGTATGGAGCGCCGTGGGATGTGGATCATTTTTGGAACAAGTTGCGTAACATCGTGTGAGTAATCTTAAAAATGTTTATGGAACGTAAATAGTTACTATCGTAAAATTTACAGCTCTCATCTCTTATTATTTAGGTCTATGGATTACAGAACTAGCCTCAAATATGTTGAGATCACATCAGGGCAGAGTACTAGTATAATGCAAATTGGTTTACCACAGGAGAATGGTGATAGAAGCCGTTCAGGTCAACTGTATAAAGTTCTATGTGGTTAGTACAAGGTAGCCCATTTATTTCACTAACTTTTACCATCTACGACTTAAACCACATTGCTTAAGACACAGCGTAAATAATATTACGCGTCTATGCCTGAACCATAAATAATAGTTATTTTTCACGACATAATAGTGTATCTGTGTAAGGGGAAGCCGTACAGCATGATCACAATTTATGGCCATCTTCGCTAATGCTGCCGTGGCGCCCGCTATTTTATTTCCCTCTGCAAGATTAAGGTTTTAATTGAATTTTATACATCTTTGTACTAAAGATTTTAAATATCTCATTACTGTTACAATTAGTACATTTAAATAATGTGCCTACAAGATATAGTTAAGTTTGAATGTGTTTTGATTTATTTTTATTTTGTATGGACATACTTGAGCATTATGCTTGAATTATGGTTTGAATAAATAGTACAAAAGCTGTTTTATTTACATATATATATAAAACATATATTTGTAAGAACTATGCGTGTAGGTACCCTGCCCATTTTTGAGATTATCACACACATAATCACTTTGCTTAAAAACACAAAGGAGCTTAACAGTATTTAAAGAATTTCCTTCGAAATGTTTTAAGTTAGAAATAACCTTTGAGTATATTTAGTTCTGCGAAGAAAGGCTACTTAAGAGAATTACGACCAAAAATATTTTTATGCTACAGTCAAAATCGTAGGCAAACTTTCTGAATGTCTTATAAAATGTTTTTAATGAGAAGAAAAGCACGATAAATGACTAAACTTTAAAAACATAGAAATAAAACAAATTAAGTTATTTAGTGGAATAAATGTACACTTCGTCATGAATTATCGCTGATTTTTATGTTATGTTTCCATATCTCAAGTGAACTAGTGATTTGAAATCTGGGATAACTCTCGAAGGCGTCGTGGTTAAATACCTTTATCTTTATATTTATCTAATTCTAGTTAGCCCCAGCCACGCTTTGCCTAGGTTTTTAATAACAGAAGTATTGGTTACCATAGCAACCAAGTACGAGTAGCAACTACGTCAAATTATAAGTCAATCTGAAACGCGTAAAATTTCCCATTCCTTGAAGTTTATTAAAGTCGATGCAATGACGGAAAACAGTAGCAACAAAATTAAAAAGATAAACTCAGGGCCTTAATCACTTTACATGCCTAATTATTTAAATATAATATAAATATGTTATTTTAAAGATACAAAAACCACTGATTTGTTTATAAGATTAACGCAAGATTCATTTCCGCGTTTGTAAGTACAGGAAGTGTTTTTGCAGTAAGTTTATAGAATGTACGAGTATGTGTTATTTGATATCCCGAACGAGTGGGTTTGGAAAAGACTTTAGAGTTTTTAAGATTTTTTTTGTATTTAAATAAAACCGTTGATGAGTGTAACGGAGTTCGGGGCGAAACACGTGTTGGTGCTGGTATGTATGTTGGTATATACGTTTAATTATTGTAGTGCATGTTTCCGTTGTGGGAGGGAGGGAGGTGCCACGCATGTTTTAAAGTATATACCATCATACATGTTAAACGCGGATTGTTGCAAAGTAGACTAATACTAACTTAATAACAATGGATTTCCGCAAAGTAACGCCTGATACTATTAACTGGATTAAAATATAATTGCATAATCTAAGTTCTATTGCAATTTGATTTAAGTTTTATTTAAATTAAACTGCTATCGAGCAGTCTCTCATCGCATGTAACCAAGAAGACCTTTACCCTATCACCTAATAAAGGGTACAATTCATTAACCGACTTAGGATTAATATTAACCCAAAATTATACCTAGTTATAACAAAGTATATAAAATATTGTCAACGAAACTTCTGATTATAAAGGAAAAAAAATATTAGACGTGTGAACTTGTCATAAGTCATAATTGACGACCCGTGTGGCGCAATGGTTACCATGCCGGATCGCCGCACCAAGGGTCCTGGGTTCGATTCCCAGCGAGGCGGAAATTTAAATGATGAGTTTGAATTTCTGTTCTCGGTCTGGGTGTGAATGTCCTTGTCTATGTTGTGTGTTGTCCATGGCACCATGGCACCCACGACACAGGGAATCCTAGTGTGGGGCTATGAGTGTGAAGCGTTATTTATTTATTATTTATAAGTGCTCGCCGTTGGACATTGACAATCAATCCAAAGTTATCACCGACGCCGACGTAAACACCCCAACTCAAGAGTCACTAACGGTTACTTTAAGCACACTTTAGTAAAGAATCACCATACAAATTTTGTACGTGTAAATTTCAAGATTTTTATAATATTCAAAATGCGTAGCAAAGATTCCAAACAGCGTGTCATGCCTCCTTGTGACTTATTTGATAAAGACCCTCTGAATTAGTGATGTAACGCCGCGTGACTCGCCCGGAGAGAAACATCGCGAACCCACACTGAGACTAGTCAAAGGGATTATACATTTATTTAAGTGTCGATACAATCAGTATTGTGTCAATACTATTTGTAATGTGACTAACATTAGTCATCGACCTACTGTTTAGGGGGTAATACATGAAAATATAAAATGTCCGATTTAAGAACATAAAGGAAGTAGTTATATGATCTTAATAAAGTTGTAATAAAGCCATAGTTACTTTGTAACTTACAGTTTCAGACGTTTAAATGACAATTAAAAATGGTTACTTTATATGTATTTGATGACTGTTCAAAATGTAAGGAATGAAACCGATGAAATTCATAAATTATTTAAATGATGTATTAATGGCTACCAATCGGCACTTGTCCAGCGGTGGACTGTGCCATTAATATTCAAAATTCATTCAAAATTGATACTAGCTTCAATTAAAACGTTGGGATAGTAGAATTTTCATCGCCCCAATTTTTGGTCAAAGATCATTGCGAACAAACTAATAAGTTCTAGGAACTACAATGCCGTAATAATTAAACTCCGAAGGGCCGCGATAATCGCTCGCTGCAGATCTATTATTTCCCAAAGACAATAGAATCCAGTAGAATTAGTGGACTCGCTCCTCAATAGAACGCTAGAGAACAACCAGAGAGGCGAATCATCGGAAATACGATCGAAAAAATCACACCCGCCAACATCTAACCTTTAAAACGTAATGGCGATGCTAAAACAGATCTATAAAAGGGTGGCATGGGGCCACTAGGAAACAGTATTCATAAAACACATCTGCATAGGAGCTTAGCGGCACCCGTAAAACTAACTCACACGGAGAGAAGCGCCCACACTAACACAAATAAGCAATAAAGTACACCAGTAATATAAAACTAAGAAACATCAACATCTTACCCCCTACCCCCTGCGCCCCTGCACCCCTTGGGGGTAATTTCTCCCCGAACTTACTAAAATACTAAAAACGGAGATACGGTGGGGCGTGCCACCCCAACGTTTTCTTATGCAAGATGCTTATATTTTAACCTAAATGTTGGAGCAGATTCTCGGCCCGCGTGCTTGAGTTATGTGATTTTTGGGCGGAAATGGCTTCGGATTTCGCACTAGAAAGTAATCAACTAAACGCTAAAGAGGTACATGGGTTTGCTATACTCTGTCAAATATGTCTTCTAGAAGAACCTTACTGATACATTGTACAATAGGAGTTAATAACTTGGTACGCTTAACCTATCATTTACTGTGCGATGAACGATCCCTTCAACTATTTCGGCGATGTAGCCAGTTGGCAGTTGCCATGCCTGCCGAGCAAGGGGTCATGGATTCGATTCCGGAGCAAATGTTTATGATTGCGATGGTTATAATATGTTCTTTTATGAGTTTTTTCAAATAACCCCTATGGATATGGCACGTTTATTAAATTAAATCAGGTTAGTAATACGAAGCTTCTGGTTGGATTAATTCCCACGTACCTATAGGTTACTGCAGCTACCACCATTATAGTGATCAAAAAACATGATCAATTACTATTTCCAAATACTTTAAGAAGTACACACATAAGGGATCATAATTTAGGACATCATAAACAATTAAATAAACAACTGGCTACGTCATCATTTGGCTAAGGCAGGTTTATTGTTTTTCTCTTTCTTGGCTGGCAACGAATCAATAAATGGTTTTAGTATCATTGATGTCCATGGGCCACTTACCATCAGGTAATCGGGCTCGTCAGCTCGTATGTCGGCTGTTTCATAAAAAAGTCAAACTTGAAACTCTTTGTCATTTATCAGATATTCTTCACACAGTTTCGATAGGTGACAGGATTTCGCGTACTAATACAATTAATTCATAACTAGATTCACCAAACAAATCTTAGAAAGCTTTGAGCCTTAAAACCGTAATGAGACAGACTTGGTAATATCCGGCGCGTTGTGCATATTAACGATTGTTTAATAATAATTACCTGATTAACGAGTGAAAATGAGATTATATTTATCATTATACAGTTTATTTATCTGTTTAGGATAGGCATGTGATTTGCTTTCATGGTTACAACCAGGACTAGTAGGGATAGTGATACTTTGAACGCAATCTTGACGTTAAATATACATCCAGTTTCAAGTTTTTCTTTGAAAGAAAAGTACCCATAAATATTATTGTAATAAAAACGAATGATCAATATCAATAATAAAATAAATATCAATAGTAAATATCAAATGCCTGATTGTTAAATACTCTCATTATTTATCTATTTATCAGATGTTTATTGTATACAAATGTGTCTTTTATGGTCTGGTTCTTAAAAATAAAAAGCAGTGATAGTCTAGCGGTTAGAACGTGGAATCCTGGCACCCACCTCTAATTTTCAAATATTATGTGCATATTAAAAGTTAATTATCACTTGCTTCGGTGAAGGGAAACATCGTGAGGAAACCTGCACACCTGAGAGTGCTTCATAAAGTTCTGAAAGGTGTGTGAAATCTACCAATCCGCACTTGGCCAGCGTGGTAGACTTTGTACCCTTCACATTGTGAGAGGAGACCCCGAGCCCAGCAGTGGGACAATTAAGGGTTGTTGCTTTGTTTTTGCTTTCTTAAAAATAAGATACACAAAAAGTCTGAGTTTCTATGCAAACAACATTATTACTTACTGTGATCATAAAAAGTTGTTATAAACAATAGCCGATCATTAAGTGTTAGGCATTGAAAATATTTAAATAATTACACTTAAAGCAGTGCCAATAAATGGTTCAAAACAAACTGCATCCACTCAAAATACATCAAACAAAGCGGCCAGTTGGTGTCAATTGTTAGAAAAAGTCAGTTAAAAAATCAGCGTATCACACACACGAAAATTCAGTTGAAAACATTCGGATCCCGATAAAAGTGGCATGCCACTAAAACGCGTATGAAATTACAATAAAAAAAAATCAATAGCCCTGAAAAATGTCGGGCGAAAAAATTCAACCGCGTTTTCCGATCTTTATTTGCTTTTGCGAGAACTAGTGAAAGCGGGAGGTTGGAAAAAATACGTCACTATTTCTATCGTGCGGGCTGTGAAATAAAAAAAAGAAAAAAGGCGAATGGCCGATGAGAGTGAGAGTTCTATTTTCAAATTGCCCGCGCGCCGACACCGTTTTATTTTTTAAAAGGATTTCTGGACATGTGCTCGTGGGAATTGCCTGATGGATTGTTTTGTGGCACGTGGCGTGTGGCCATATCACTGACACATATCTATAAGGTTGCAAAACTAATCCTTAACCTTGCTTGTTATGATGGCTACAGAGTAAGTAATAAAGTAATCCATTGTGATATTTAAACGTTAAGAAGTATTAAATACCTCAGATACTTACGAAGTCACTTTGTAGCATTTTGCAGGCAGTAGAATTATGATAAAACCTTCGTACCTACGTTTGGTTAAATATAATATACAAAGATAATATTTTTTTCATTAGTAAATGATTATAATGAAGGACGTTAACATAAAAAATAGATTATATCGTAGAATTCATATGAATTATAAAAAAATAATTAAATATTTGTAATTAAGTTAAATGCAATTCATTGAATTGCATACATTAAAAAAATTAGGAAGTACTTACATCAGTAGATTATGCTTAAGTTTGTGAATAGCATTTAACTTATAAATTCTTGTAGGTACATTTCAAACCTTATGAAACTGGAACATTGCTACTTTGGTAGATTATAAAACAAAAAAAAACAAAGTTTTATCTGTCATATTTACACCTTTAACAAGACATAGGTATTACTTTGGATGAAACTTATTAGTTACCGTAATGTAGTATTACTGATTTCCTTGTCACGGATTCTTCATCTCAATATACAACCAAATATTGATAAGATTATCGGATACTAATGTTCTACTCTCGGTTTTGTCTGCTTTTTAAACTACTTAAAAAAAGGAGGAGGTATTCTATTCGACTGTATTGTTTTTATGTTTGATACCTCAGAACTTTCGACTAGGTGAACCGATTTTGATGATTCTTTTTTTAATCAAAAGCTGGTACTTGTCATGTAGTCCCACCTAAATTTGAGTTAGATCTGACGAGAAGTTTTTGAGTTATTTTGAACTCGGTTATTTTTTCTTGGTAAATGTCAAATTATTACAGGAAAATTTATGGTCTACCATGGTGTGCATTTTTTTCATGAAAATCCGTTCAGTATTTTTTGTGTAAAAGAGTGAAACATTGTGTGTAAGAGAGAGAAACATCAATATATCCTCACAAACAAACTTTTATATTTATAATAATTATGTTATTAGGATTATCTTGAATAATTTCAATATATTAATGTTCGAAACCATTAATCTCTTTGCTTTCACTATATCATTAGCTTTATATTAAAACAATGATATGGTATATGGTATATATAGTTTCATCTAAAACTGATGTCTTCCATTCTGTTATTCTGCTGAACTACACAAAAATTTCAATTTATAAAGATAAACCATTAATGTGTTCGTAACACCCAAATTGAAATTTGGGAATCAAACAAACATTTTAATGAAACATTCTTTTTATGCACGAATGAATTCCGTAAAACTACTCTGTGATATTAGGATGCAATTTCAGAACTGACGATCACAGAGTACTCACTAAAATAATAATTAAACAGCAATACAGACATTTTAATGCACTGCCAGAGATTATAAAATGTACAATTATATAGCGTTTTAAAGCCTCTTATCCAAAATTAAATTATGCCTTTTTTACCGTCCGCCATTACAAATACATATAACCATAAACAAGTGAGTTCTTGTCTAGTTACAATATTTTCAGCCAGAATTATAACACCTCTTTCGTAATATTATCATACAAACGGAACGAAATGGATTTAGCGTTTCAATTAAGTATTTTAATCAATCAGGGGCGGGTAAAAATAAAAGGTTGAAGTCAGTGAACCCATCAGAGATGCAAATTAGCTTTTCAGCATGGTTCAGGATAGAACAAATTTACGTACGGAACAAAGTGCCACCGCAAACGCACGTAAATATATAATGGACGGCTGCATTTAAAATGGCCGAACAAAAAACCTGTATTCCATGATTGAGTGTTGTGTTCGCTAGCTTCGCGCTCCGGCGTTGCTGCTCTTTCATATAACGCGTAAGTTCCTATTATCTCGAAATTAGTATTCTGTTAAAGGTTACTTAAATCGATCCTTAGTACAGAATTTGTATGATGATTCTGTACTTAGTCACTAAGTAAGAGTCACTAACGGTTAATTAAATCGCTCCTTAGTAAATAATCACCATACAAATACTGTACTAAGGAGCGATTTAAGTAACCAATTTGCCATTAAAGAATAGAAAGCTTACAAACTCAATCTTAAAGAAGAATGTGCTACCTTTTCTTACTGCGTTAATTTTCGCAATGTAAAAAGCCATAATACATTCCTTACTAAATATTATATTATTCGTAAAGAAATACATGATTGGAACAAGTTGAAAATTTCTCAATAGTTTTGCTATGTTAGTAGAACGCATTGTAAACTTTATGGCCTAGTGATAAATTAACTAAATAATCATGAAACGTAAATTTTTAAATACTTTTACGTATGTACGTCTTTATGATTATTTCTGCTACGAGTGTTACTCTACATTCAACGTCGTTTAGGCAATGTTTGCCCGAGTCAAACATCGAGCCAGGGTCTGTGCGCTCGATCTGGTTTCCTACCAGTGACTGAGCTTGAGGTACATCACTTCTTCAATATCGTAATAACAGAAGTGTGATCAAGCAAGATTTCGTCTCATGATAAGAAATCCATTTAAAGTGTTTTAAAGTGTATAAAGACGATGATATTGAAATAAAAATGATGACAATGATAATAATTGTGTTGGTAAACATTATTGAACTGTTTTAAAAATACTTGTTTTACAACCAAACTACGTCATCAACTCATAACTTCGAGAAATCCCTATGATAAGC
This sequence comes from Thymelicus sylvestris, assembly GCA_911387775.1. NCBI lineage: Eukaryota > Metazoa > Arthropoda > Insecta > Lepidoptera > Hesperiidae > Thymelicus > Thymelicus sylvestris. Next base: position 15,629,163 of record OU426899.1, on the reverse strand, counting down.
AGTACGATACAAGAACCCTAACATGTCCGATCACTTTACCATTAAACACCTCACAGCGCAAATACAGCATCAATTACTAAATGTACACTCATTTACAATGAACAAACAAAAATTGCACCCGCCAATGTTATTACGGAACGAAATGAGAGCCGCCATTTACTCGTATATAGAGATTAAAATACATAGAAAAAAGTATATAGTGATAAAAAAGCCACATTTTATTATGAGCCGATCAGATGAGAGAGGAAATTTTGTGTTTATTTGTATTGGTACAGTGCTGGATACAGGGTGCTGTCAATAGCGAAGCGGAAATTTATTTTCAATTTATAATTATGACAACGCAACAATTTTCAATTATCAATTTATAATTATTTTTAATTTATAATTATAGCAAAGACTCATACAGAGTGTATAAAATCAGAATAAAAGGACGAAGAAATCTCACTATTCAAATGCAGATGGTCCAAGCATGAGATAATCAATTTGAGTTAAAAACATGTGTAACTTTGAATAAGAGACTCCATCGAGGTTCAAATTTAAGTTCTCCCAAGCAGGAGAACCTAAATTTGTCATCACTAAGCTACAAGTATTATCTATAATTATATTTTATCTGCAAGCGTTATAATAATTACATTATTTATAGCTTTATATATTTAGGAAATTAATTTAAGATTGTTAACCTTCTTTAGATGTTCTTAATTTTTTTACAATGTTTCAGTTTTAAGTTTTTGTAGAAATCCAAGAATGATTAATGTTATTTTAAACATAAATTGTTTAAAAAACGAACCAGGCCAAAAATGTTGTACAAAAATTGTATAAAATTAATCATCTCATAATTTGCTTTACGATTTGGAACACCCTGTATACGAACGTAAATGTATTCGTGAATACGCATCGTCACGCACACGAAAACAGTAGCCGTGGCGGTGTGGGTGCGCGCATGTGTGTGTATCGAGGTCACGTTGCATATACGTAGTGTGATGCAACGGAGAAGAAAAAAGGTATAAATTACCCACTCTGTTTGGAAATTTCTGGGTTATAATCTGTGTTGTCTCGCTAACTTAAAGTAGCTACTACAATGCGTCTTGAACATATTCTCATCGGTGCATTCCGTGTTCTTTCAAATTCGTCTTACCTTCCCTTTTGCGTCGGATACTAACTGAAGGGTATATCATATCTAGGGTAAGAAAAACATAGGTTACCCTTACCTTACAAAGATACCATGGTAACTTGTACCTGGTACAGTGGTAATTGTCTGGAAAACACTTGCAAATTACCGAATGACAATGCCATTATAGCCTGGGGATGTATACCTACCACACCTTTAAAGTTGCCACACCTACATATCTGTACCTTTTACTCCAAGTCACTCAACTGAGTACAAGTACAATCCAGACTGCTTCTCCATGGCGGTAGGATTCCTTCCCACTCTAACTATATATTACGAGTAATATGGTACTTAGTAATACCCTATAACTAGAGTCATATCTAAGTGAAAAGTTTTCAACGTGCCGGAAACCAAAACTTTTCGCTTCTTTTTCCAGCAGAAAATAGCCATGGAAACATACATTTTCAATTAACCCCTAAAGAAGATGCAAACACAATAATTTATTTTTAGTGACATGTCTACCTGTATCGTTATAATCGAAATTGGAAGTGAAGCCGAATACTTTTATGAGTCATTTATAAGCTGATAATACACATTTTTGGACACATGGTTGGACATAAAATATCAAACTTTTTCAAGTTTTGTCTTACGATAAATATTGTAAAAGCCTCTTCAACACGAATATGAAATGTCGTATGAGTTAAAAAGTAACTTTATAATATTATAGTCATACGTAACTAAACACCTTTAATTAGTGATTTAGTAAAATGTGAAAATTATCATCTTCTGTTTCGTTGTCTAAGTTAGATATAAAATGGTACTTCTCAAACCGTAATTGTAAGTTTGTGTAAATTAACATTTATTCCCCGTAGTTGTGAAGACATAGCCATCGCCAACCTTCGTAATTTAAACTTATGAAAGCTTACTACACTTCGGGACAATTATAATGAGAAAACTTTTATAATTTTAGCCGCGAGATTTAATCGTCCATCTTGCTTTTCGCGGAGCTCCGGATAGTTGATCTAAGAATTTGCTATTTATTTAAAAACTTGATTTATACCGTACTAGCTAACTAGTTTATCTTTGCTTTGCATTCATAGGTCGAAGTCGGTATCTCAACATATTTTTAATAATACTTAAATAACAAATAATCTGACTATATAATTGACTATATACATACTTTACATAATTTGTTTACAGGGAAATAAACTCACTTGTTTCCGCCTACAACTACTACGTAATTAAGACATATTTGTTGATATTTATTTAGAAAAAATTCTCATGTTAAATTACTCTGAAACACTGTTACTGGGTTTTTTGCTGTGCTAACCTGTTAACATGATGTGATAAAGACTGATTATTTATTTATTTATACTTGTATTAACAATAACAATTTCATTTCATTTTACCATGTTTAATTAAAGAAAAACGTTGTGAGGAAACCGGAGGGTGAGTTCTCAATATTTTTGTGTGTGAAGATTGCAATATGCACATGACGACGTGGGGAAATAAGGCTTGGCTTCCCATCGTAAGAGGAGGACCCAAGAACAGCTTTAAGAGAATTGCGGCTTCCGATGATGATGGTGAAAAGACTGCTTTGCATCATAAGATGGCGGCTGTTTGTGACAGCTGTCGTTTCCTATGTCCTATTCCAGATCATGGCCTACTTGTGTGCAAAATTTTATGAAAATCAGTTCAGTAATTTTTCCGTGAAAGACTAAAAAACATCCTCAGAAAATTTCACATTTATAACATTAGTAGGAAGAAGGATTTTTCGGGTTTTGACTTTAAACATTGTACAAGTAGCACAAGATGGATAGTAGAAACTGTATAGAAAGCAAAAAATGTAGGCATGCCTTGTGGGACACCGTGTACGTTTATACAATAAAGTCCCAACGATGAAACGTGATTTGCCTGTAGAAGTGTTCAAGCGACATGTAACCCCTCGTAGATAAAGACTGCTTTGGTAGAGATGAAATTTTAATGATACGTGGCTGAATGAACGCCTCGACCACTTTATCATAAGTAAGGAAAATATTGGTGGAAATAAATAGTTTTTTAGAGGTGCGGACTGTTTAATACGATGCACTTTTGAAAGCATTTGCAAAAAGTATTTTGGCTCAGTTGGGTGCCATAATTATATTTTCTTTAGTTTTAATATGTCTGTATCAAACCTTTGTAAATAAGTTTTTTTATAGAACTCGGAAAACAGGGTAGCATAATTACGCCCAATGTATCTAACAAAGTTTACTACAGGAAGCACCGTTATCATTAAACATTTCGGTGCATATTTTATGTCTTTTTTATTAAATTTTAAAAATAATTAGCAATTAAAATTAATGTTACCAATATAATCCCTCAAGGGGCCCTACCACCAGCGGGCCGGATTTTTTATTTCATTTAATCAAAAATCTGCCGAAATGTATCTTTGTGTAATAATAGGTGCGATGGTCAGTCAGCCGAACACCCTTGCTGCATGTGTTGGCAGTCATTACCCGGCCCCTATTCGGTTCGGCTCGGCCAGTCGGCCTACATCTCAAGTCAATTCAATCAGGACACAGGGCTGGTGATTATATCCTTTGTATAGGAACTCGCTTGATTCGCGTTTTGTTTGTTGTTTCAAAAATCATAGAGGAATTAAAGATGAAATTCAAATGTACAAACTGTAACATGAAGCTTGTAAAAAATCTACGTTAAAGATTTATTTTTATTTTATTCTCGACATTATTCTTATATTTTTGTTAAATATAATATTAATAATTTCACTAAGCAATTTGGTTTTGAGGCATTTAGGGTTTTGTATTTCGGCCACCGCCATGTGGTGCGGCGTAGGAAAGAAAAAGAAACGTTCTCATTTAATGCTCTAAAATGGCAGTAGTAACAAAGTTAGAATAGAGGAGCGTTGAGTTGTTTCTAATTTTTAATTTTGAAAAGACGTGATGGGCTTGGATATATATAATATAACTAGCGCTCGGCCCGCAGCTTTGCCTGTGTTTACCGGGATATTAAGTACCGTAGCCTACGTCTTATTCCAGATCATCGTGTACCTACTTAGACTACTTAATTTCATGAAAATCGGTTCAGAAGTTTTTACACGATAGAGTAAAGGTCGATGCATACGTAACGTGGACGGGATGGGGACGGAACGGGGACGGGACGTGAAGTTTTGGAAACATCGTTTCATAGAAAATGTAAACGATCGCGATGGCACATACGTCACGGAGACACGCACGGGACGGGAACGGGGCACTTATGCCCCGTCCACGTCCCTTCCCCGTCCCGTCCACGTTACGTATGCATCGACCTTAACAAACATCCATACAAATTTATTCATTTTTAATATTTGTAGGAATAGTAGGACTCATAAGATGCGTTATTATAAAAGCAATCTTCCATGTTAATCCTAATCGTTGTGAGCGACAGCCCTGGCTACGACCCAGTTACAGATGTAACATGAATTCGGGCCACTCTTCGGTTCATTGTTTGACTGCACACGTTAGTGCATCTCGCATCTCATCACGGCTCTCCACTCAAACAACTTTCGACCTTATTTCTTCAACGTAAGCATCACTCGCCACGTCTTAACGAATCGGATCTTACGACTCGTCATCTTCGAATTTAGGTTGGTTCGTAAATAAAAAGTTGTTTGTTAACAGCAAAAATAATGTCGCTTTAAACGTTATTAATAGCGTGCTATAAATGATTTGATTTTTTCTTTTTTGTCCTGTAACATTTTAAAATAAAATGGGTGAGTACAATGTACGTGTGATCAAAATGTATGTCATATGCCTTTTGTCTTATGATCTGAGGACTTAGGTATATTAATATTAGATATCTGAATACTCATTTTTCCGTTTTCAGAAAGTAAGAGAGCGTTGAGCGTAAACTAAGAAAGCATGCAAACAAAACAGCGAATTTGGCGGAAAATACAATTTTTGAGTTAATGTGCAAATTATTAATTAAAATGATAATGTTTGATATTGTTGTAATTTAATAAAAAATATTGGTATCGGACATTGTGTAAATGAAAAGTATAATTATTAGTGTAATATTTGATTTCAATTATAAATATTCCAAATAATAATAAATATTCCGAAGTAATCGAATATAAAATATTTTACATGAATTGTACCAATTATCAATACGCTATTATAATTATACCTCGCTACATGATAGCTATAAATTTTTGAACCCTCTAAATACCTTACATGATTAATGTAGATAGATTATATAGATTTCTTTCAGAGTCTCAAAAGAGCACAGGTCGAGGCAAATAAGAAAAATTAAAAAAAAAAACATTCTCCACACTCCATACTAGATGTCTCCGCCCTATTGCCAAAAATGCAGCGCTCACTAGCACGCATTAAAAATCGACGATCAGGTGCGTCTAGTCGGCAGGACCGGTTGTTTTGTACCATTTTCTACTGCGGCATTTTTTGTAACAAACACGTTTATTATAATTGTTTTTTTAATAGTTGATTACTGTTCTAGAAAAGACATTTATTAAATTCTCATACTACCAAAAATGTTACATCTATTTTCAACGCTGAAATTTTCTGTTTAAAATAATTATGACGAGAAAAAAGCTGAACTGATATAATAACAAATATCATGTTGGACGAACAAGTAGATAAAGGTCATTGGTATGCAGTAAAAAAGCAACAACGCTGGCACTTAATGATGCCATTTACACGAAAATTTCACCAATAACCGCAAGTAATGAATCGATATTCGTTGCATAAAATCGATTGCCAACGAGAAACCTGCTCCTACCGACCTTTGTCTTCCATTCGCCGCCAAGTAACATACTCGTAATGCTTGAATACAAACTGATTTTTAATATGGTAGAGAACTACTCTCATTCAAGCTTATCAAGCCATTCAAGTAGATTCAATTGTAAGATTTAAAATGTATATTTAGAACAAAGTATACGTATATTGTTATTAGATGTTTAAAAAAACGGGTTTTGCTTAGTATTTAAAGTTCTAGAGTTACTTAGTTTTACAGTTCAAAAGAAGAATCCTTGGACAATGCAATCTGTGTATGATGCGTCAGAGAATTTGCAGAATTATTTCTGCATTTACATATGCTGCATATTTGTGACTGTTGACTACGAATCAATATTCGGTTAGCCTAACTTACTGACACTTAAATGAACGATGTTACTGCTATGAAATTTTGATTTTTTATCATTTATTTTGTACATCAAAATATACGAAGCGGCATTATAATGCAGAAATGATTGTAATTTACTGACTGTCTGACATTTTAAGTGGTAATATTAGTGATTATATCAACAGAGGTCAAACAGATGATAATGAGTCAAGGAAACCGATTACACATGCCCTATTTTGGAGTGTGGAGTAAAATAATAAGTACATTTTTATAAATGTGTAAATTTTTTACATTGTAGGCGATATGAGTCAAATAATTATAATTTGTAAATTTTAAAATCCTGTTGTTTGAAGATAATATAAGTCATATTATTTATGGAATGAGAAAGATAAGATAAGGAAACTGTGCTAAACTTTTATCATGCTTAAATGTTTACTTATTGTTAGTTAAATTTGTGCCTTCTAATTTTTATCCCCGCTGTATTTTACAAACGACGGACAGCAATGCGTTTATTTCTGCAACTGACCCAAATGCAACACATGGCCGTGCCGCCGTAACGCACATATCAAGACTGTGTGAGTGTAGTGCAATAGTGTGTAACACGTTGTATTATTAATGTACGGCTAGTAACAAAGTTTTATTTTTAATTATTATAATAATGAGGTTTAAATTATAATGAAGAAATTATATATTATATGAAGGGGAGTTTTTATTAGCAATTATTAATTATAATTAAAAAATAATTAAGTTTGTATTCAACTACACTTCATATTGTATTATTTTATGTCAAAAATGAAGTAAATATTATTTTGATTTTATTTAACATTATAATTTAAAATGAAATATTTTGATATCATCCATTTATATTAAAAAACGTTTAATAACACATCGAAATAATTTCGTATAAGTACATATTTATATTGATACGATATTGAATAATATTAGCGTATTATCTTATTAGCGTATTAGCGGTTAACCTCATTACATACATAGGTGTTTCCTAACAAGACCTTGAGTGTATCCATCATGCGCTCCAGTGTGGACAATAAAATATTACCTATAAATATTGGAGAAATTTTAATTTGTCCACATTTGCTGACGCTACAGCCAATGACAAGCGATATTGAATTGTGGCGAGATGTCTGCGTGTGCGTGTCATTCTTTCACACATTTTTGATCACTACATTTTTATTTGTGCACTCGTGTGTGTGACGTGTACGAAAACACGTGCATGTGTGCTCGCACTAATTGCGATAGCTACTTCATTTAAATTTCGAATGTCAGCCACTCGGTTGCGAAAACCATGTAAGTACGAATTTTAAACGTTTTGCATTTTCTCAGAGATTCGTTTTGTGTTAGATGTTCCCTTGGGTGAATTAATGCTGTAAATGATGGTTTTAGTAATAATGTGAAATTAATTATTTTGAGATAAAATGTGAATTAGTAAAATGTAAATTTCAAATTTTAAAGCCATGATAATATCAGCAAGTTACAGCGGCTAAGCAAAAAATATCTGCGTGGAAAACACCTTAATATAAAAGTACCTCATAGAAAATTATAAAAAGTTCAAGCTATTTTGTAACAATAAATACATCCAGCGTTCAATTGTAATTCTCACCAGTGAAGAAGGGAACCTTGAATGATTCTTTTGTTTTATATAAGGTACGCTGCGGAAGTCCATACTCTGTGGCCATTTAACACTAGGCAATTTGTCCGCCAAAATGCAACTTCCTTTTGTAAAAAAAATCTTTCAAGGCAAACACGCCTTGAAATTATGCGATTTTAAACGTGATTAAATCATAAATTATATTTATTAAGAAGACGTCGCTAAGTGCTGTAACTAATAGCACTTGCATTTTAACCATTCATATATTAACAACATTCATATTATATTATCAAGTTTAAATTTTCTACGCAGACACACTCGTTTTTTTTAATGTTGTAAACTACGATAGGTTTTAATAGCGTACATCGGGCCTTAGTTACGATTTTTAGAATAAGTTTACCAACCAACCTCTTTAATGTGCTGTCCATAAATGTTAGATTTAAATGATAACGCAAAAGGTAAAAGATAATATAAATGCATTTTATCCAACAGCTTTAATATCTAGGAAAATTTCACCCGAGAAGAGCTCAATATATTAACAGCTCGTTTTAGCTCTCCTGTGTTTGTCAACAATTTTTCTTTTTGGTTTAGCGCTTTATCATAAAATATGGGAACTTGTTCCTGTGGGAATATGAAAATTTCAAGAATTTCGATTTGACTTATAATTTTGTATGGTAGGTACTTTCGTCCCTGTGGCAAGCGTTTTCTTGGAGCTTAAATGGGGGTTGTAATAAAAGTGCTAAATAAATAAAAAAATTATCTATTCATTATAAGTTAATTATAATTTAATTAACATCTCTTAATTAGAAACTCATCGCAACTTTGACTCTGCTCGTAATAGTAATGATTTAGTAGGTAGATTGATACAGGTATTTAAACAACATACCTAGAAATATTTGAGCCACTACTCCATACTTAATAATAACATGCAAATTTCACAGTATTACATTATTACAATTTACTTAATACCTTACAATTTTAACACTGAAATAACGAAAGTGAAAGAAGTTAATTTTGATTAATAATAAGTTCCTTGTTATGCGTGCGCAGGTGCAAGATATAGTGACGATACATAAATTACGATAGAAAGTTGTCGCGGAGTCATGAAGTACCTACATGCCCATGTTATCGGTATGAAATTTGTACGGTTAATTGAAATTAGCTTTACGGGCCTATATTCCCGATTTATGGTAATCGTTTATCTTTAATGGGTTTAAGTTTTAAAAATTACATGCTATATGAGTATGATACTCGTTAGCTGAATTTAAAAAGCGGGTCAATTTGGCCATCAGTATCTAAGTGATAAAAAATGATAAACTGAAAATAATTATTACAAAAAAGAAAAAAGGAAAAAATGTCCTTGGTGCTCTTTAGTGTCAGGCGAACACGATAAACGACCCGTGCAACCGGACATTACGCCCTCATTTTTATTTGGCAGATAGACAAAAACACCCTTTTTCTTTATATAACACGCACACATTCACACATTATGTACGCGAAAATATGTACAGTAAGCGACGTAATGTGTAACATCTGTCCAAATTATCCACGCAATTTTACGCTCTCCACAAAGAGTTTAAAGCACATAATCGTGTACAATTTAAAGGCAATACATACATTACTGGACGGACTACCGTAAATAGGCTGGACAGTACATAGACGCGCTGCGTTCAATAATTAGCGAATGTTTTTTAAACAGAATTCGAAATTTGAAATGAAGTTTTATTCAGTCCGATTGCGATTTTTCAATTCGTAATTCGAATGAGGATGCATTTTTTTTTCAATTTGCTTTCGGAATGGCGGCGACGTTCGCTATTTAAAATGGATTAATGCTTTTGTTTTCAATAATGCATTGCGCTTTGTGATATAAATCCAAATAAATCATGGCATTGAAGCGTATCTCTGAATTTGTGAACTTGTGAAGCCTTGTATAAGAATAATAATGCCGAAAAGTTCTTATACAATGAAGCACTTTATAAGTGGACAGTGAGTCTTGTTGAAGGTTAGGCGGAGTAAGCATTGCTTTAAGCTGAGATCTGAGATATGTAACAAAACTTAGAACTTGCTTCTTGAACATCGGTTGAACGGGTCTCTTATCCGTTGAGTATTTTCGATTCGTCCAGTTTACGTTGAGCTGCCACGTCCCTCGTTTTCTTAACACGAACGCGGACAGGAGGGTTCCGTAAGCAGTTTGAGGGGTCTAGGGAGCCGGCTGGTTCTTTCATAAAAAGAGTCGAGGGTCCTTAAGGACTTGTTGAGCTAGACGCGAAGGGCAGAGGGTCGAAGAACAGGATTGCACTGCTTGAGATAGATGCTTGTGGTTTTTTGCGAGTCAATGTTTTAAAGAACAAGATTTTACGCGTAAGTAAACTTATGTAGATATGTCCGAATTAAGAAATAAAAGTAATCCTTTGAGGAATAGTATACGATTTCCTAGTGGTTCTGTTAAAACAAATTTAGCCATAAAATACTTACGTTGTTTCATGTGAATTTAGATTTTGCAGTCTAGTGTTGAACCCAGCGACAGATTCTGGGTTCACAGGAGTAGTCAAAGCAGTCAAGAGTAAATAAAAGTCTTTGACCAACCTTCATAATATACCTACTCGTAGTATTTTAATAGGAATATAATTTTAACTTATTCAACATAAGGTTGATTAAAAATACCAATGAACATTAACAGCAACCAAACCATTGATTTCCTATAATTTTCTATTTTTAATAAGTTTAATTATTCAACAACATGTTACATAACTACTTAAACCAATCATAAATCATCAATTCAGTCTACAATTATCTTTGTTATTATATTTTCTTCATAATTATTGCAAATACAGGTCTGTTTATAATTAGATTTTTTAATCTGTTGACTGGGCGCCGACTGATTAACGAACGCTTTTTATTCACCAAATTCACAATTTGAATATGGACTCGAATCTATTCAACTGAGCTATTTCCTACTTATATTTGTGTGTAAGTGTACACATTGACATTTATGTATAAATTATGCATGTGTGCGTCAAATGCATGGTAGTGTGTGTAATATTTATTTTTATTAATTTTATGTGTTTCTAATGCATATTGTACAAAATGTTAGCTTTCAGCACACCTTAAGAATTATGATTGCTAGTATTTTTGTAAAAGATATGTATTCTATGAAGGGAAAATGATGTAAAAGCACATAGAGGGTAGCAAAAACACAAGCTTCTACCTAAGGAGTACGCCTCAACGCCCCATGACAAGAAGCGTTAGGGAGACGGAAGGTTTTAAGTACATTTCTTTTAAAAAAGGTAAAAAAATAGAAGTACGAGGCAGAACCATATCTAACATCTTTCATATACTTCAAGAAAAAAGGGGAAGGAATGCAAAAGAAAGGTTAGAAAAAAGCTTAGAAATGTAGGGGGCGCTAATGGGCAGGCGCATACCAAGAGACTTTTGTCTTGCATTAGACGAGCAAAAAACATTCAAAAATAGAATAAAGGAATGACGAAGCCTGTTAGACGAAGAAAAAGGAAAATAAAGCTGGAAGACGCTCAATGTTTGGTTTACACGTATCAAGTAGTTAAGTAGATAACTAAATTTTAACTAAGTTAATACGTTTAAACGGACAATTTAGTAGTTAAATATTTAGAAATTTTTCTATTTTTCTGTTAAGTAGGTGGGCTTGTCACTTAACACGTTTGGACAGGCAATTTTTAGTTCAAATTTAGTAAAATACATAAGTAATAAAGTAGGTTGTGAAGAATTGTATGATTTAAGAGCTTTACTAAATTATTACGTTTGGACGTACACTAAAAATTATTCACTTAAAATTTAGTTGTCTACTTAATATCTGTAAACCGAACATAAAGACTAGGTACGAGTCGTTTATGACGTGTAAGAGAAAAGATGCGTTCATATGAGTATTGAAAATGGCATGAGATATAATATAGTTTTTTTAAGAATAATAAAGAATTACTATTAGGTTTAATACTTAGATATTTTTACATTTCATTACACACATTAAATAATTTGCTATGATTTCGATTAGTAATTTATGTTCTATGTCCACATGTCTTTATATTACAATTTTTTTACTTTTTCCACATTATTATTTTAAAAATAGAATGTCCTTATCTGCCAAAAATTTAGTTAATACGCTTTTTCACAACACAAACACTGGATCCTATACTAAAATGTTATCGAACGCATCGTTTTGTCTATCAATCGACTCTATCGCCATTAGTAGCTAATAATGAGCTAGCTATTTCTTAACTACATAGACACACTCAACACACATTCACAACCACATGCATGGCTACTGATGCAACACAATCACAAACTCCGTAGACTATCGGCAGTATACACAATGCATCAATGTGTGCGTCTATCCTTCCTTGACCTAGAGCGGCGACTATCGTCTCTAGGTCAGGAGCACTACACACTACACGTCTCGTCCACCCATCTGGAGCTCCCGCCCTTCCCTCCCCGAGTTAGTTTCTCAACTAGCGAAGGGTTAGTGAATAGATTTCCAGGGGTCTTTGGATTCTGGACGCGTGATAGTCGACTGTCTCGTCCAGTTTGTCAAGACCTCCCTCGCGTCTTTAGTGTAACGAGCTGCAGGTCGGATTGGGGGGAACGAATAGACTTGCACAGGTCGAGGTAGGTTGGACATGTGGCTAGCCGACTAGACGCGCCGTAGACGGCGGATCACGCAATCTTGGTAATGCCGCATGCCGGGCAGCAAGTGTTTGGGTCGAGGTAACGTATTTCATTAAAGTTTCACATTAATTTCGAATTACGGTTAGGGGTGGATGTGTGTTAAGGGGTTGATTGGGGTGCCAATGCCTTTTATGGTTAGTTAAAGTGGGGAGAATGTGTAAATTGTTAATTATAATTAAGAAAATTGCGTTAGCTTTAGCTGATATTCAGATTATGTGTTCATTATACTCGTAGTATTTATTGTGATTACTTTAAGGCTTTGCTTGGCTAGGATGACTTACATTATGAAAGACATTGGGAAAAAAATTATCTCAAAGATTTTTCTACACACATAACAAAGTCGTAGTTTCCTAATCTTTACGAAGTAGTAGTTTATTCAGATTACAGATTATAAAAAAAATTAAACAATGTAGCTAATAAGAGCGGGCTCAGTGGGGCGCCTTGAAATATGCTTTCAGTCCATAATGACAACAAAATATGTATATCTATGCCAAATTACAGTTTACTAGTAGGTACTAAGGGTCTCGGCGCTTTGCTTTGGACGGACGGACGGAGAGACAGACTGGCGGACATGGCGAAACTATAAGGGTTCCGATTTTTCTTCAGAACCCTAAAAAGGAAGGTGGACTATATCCTGTATTCCTTGGATCGAAGAACCAGAGCTTGACAATGATGATAAATTGTGATGATGAAGCCAAGCAACCTTCAAGAGACCTACAACATAAAATAATTAAACCTGTAATTAAAAATGATTGTTGCCTTTCATTACTTGTTCAGATATAAAACTAGATCTTACTTAGTTAATTATGTAGCTAGATACGGGACCGGTTGATGTTAAATAGAGGTCGTTTTTATTTGGAGGCCTTCACTCGACCTGGACTTAAAATAGCTATTTGAACACTAGCTTCAGGTTCAGTAGGCAACCCTTGTATGTAGAAGCTAGACTTCTTTACGCGTCAGAGATTCGTGGACCCGCGATTATTGAACAATAATATTATTGGCTAATAATATTGTTATGCTTATATTTTCGACAAACGAGTCATTGTAAGTGGTCACCGTCGCAACAGCAACACTTAAGGCACTGCCTGTGTCTTGCGAGACAAGAATACAGTTGGACTACTAACTACACATCCTGATTGTAAATGGTTATGTACTAGTCTTTTTGGGCACTGAGTTCAACACTTGACTCTTAACTTGAAACCAATATGAATAGCAAGAGTAATCAAGAAATTCCACAGTGGCTGCACTTCTTAATTCTGCACTTCACATACGAAGCTGCCACTCTAATTTCAGTCCACCACCAACTAAAGACTGCACCAGCTATACCTTGCTATCTCTTCTTAACGGATAAACAGATTAGTCCATCCATCCATAGGTCGCTGGTTCAAATCCGGCTCGAAGGACCATTATGTTTACGCGATTCAAACACGTGTTGTATTAAGCAACTACACAAGACACACTAAACTACACATTTTTTACGATACGAATTTACAATTTACAAGCAATCATAGAAATAAAAGCAAAAAATGTAGCTGCTTCATGGGAGGACGAGAAGTGATCAAGACAAGGAGTTTAAGCTTTATCGTCAACGAGAACTTTATTTTATGGATTTAACACTAAACTCAACCAAATAACCAGACACCAATAAGAAATTCATTTCGGAATGTAGCTCGATTTTACCGAGACAATTTTACATTTTGAAACCTATCTCAATGGTCTTGACTCGTAACTGTCTTGAGACACCGCGAAATGTATCCTATCTTCAAAGACGTAAACAAAAAACCTACCTTAACATGCTGCGAGTCAGAATCTATCATACTCAAGTCTTAAGTCTTTCTTTTTTAAATAAACCGGCTTATAAACTCACACATGCAGCCGATAGACTATTCACACAGTTGCCAAAACATCAAGAAATGTGAAATCAATCACGCCAAATTACATAGAGCCGCGTCCTAATACAGGTGCGTTTTGTTTTCGCTTCTACATGGCCTGGTCAGCTGCCTACGCACACATGTAACATATAGGAACACATAGATATAAATAGTATCCAAAGTCAAGGGATGGAGTGCACCGGGGTGAACGACCGCCGAAACGCCCGCACAGCAAGGTCACGCACACTAGCACACACTGCGCGGCCGTGAAATTAGAAATAATAGTGCCGTAGAGCGCATCGATAGTTGGAACTATTTGTCGATGAGAGTAATTGATTTTATCGATAGTTTTAGAGTTCCCAAGGATAAAAACATCTTATTTGTTCTCTATTCTCATTCTACTTGATAGGAATATTAATGAGTACTTAAACAGTTTAATAAAGTAAATTTAAGCTCTGTGAAATAGAAGGTAAAATTAGTGATCAAATTTAAGTGAAACGCTCGTATAGTAAAAAAACCTTTATTTTCTAATTTTGGAAACTAGACTGGTATGAAATTATATTTTTTCCTTATAGTTACTACTTTTACACTACCACATATAATTAACTAAATACGTCGAAATGTGCTTTGATGTTGTAAACTAAATGCATATGATTGTATGTACAACGTACATTAAGAATAGGCACGTGATATAAGTTTATGTATCAAAACCGGACGCCCGCGCCGCCTCAATAATATACTCGTAACATTATAGTCAGTTCACTGCGCACAGACTAAGCCATAAGGTTATTAACAATTTAAATGTTTACTACTTCTGAATAAAGCAATTGGGTAGTCCGTTGAACTTTTAAATTATACGAGTACCTACTATGTAAATGATGAAATTTGTTTACTTCGAATAGTATTCAGTGTCTGCCCAATCCGGTGGCGTTGAATTAGCGGCGCGCGGCGACTGCATGCTAATGTATGTGGTTAAAAGAATTTATAAATATGAGTTTCTTGAACACACGATCGCTTCCTGGCCACACTAACTTACACATGCTAATTTTGGCTCTGCGATGATGTTTAACAAGATAAGCATCGTGGCGTGATGCGGCTTACGAGTTGAAATTCGATGTTAGACCTATACGCTTCACTGTTTGTAACGAGTTGAATTAAATTTCGAAGAGGAAACCGCTTCAAGTGCACACAGAATTTTATAGCCTGCACCGTCTAAGCATTTCAATGTTGTTATCGTGCGTGCATTTTAATGACAAGCTAATTTATTTCTTAGCCAGTTTTTAAACAACAAAGAATAGGTATAGTTGAAGTGCACAAAAAATAAAGATAAATACTCGTTATGTTGTACGTATAGTTTTAATATTTTAATTAAATAAAATGTAAACATAAAAACGTGTCTCAATGTTAGGTTGGCTAAGTATTATTCCTGCCATTATAATTGCAGTCAATAACATTATATCGTTTGTTCCAAGGCTAACTTGATTTAATTTTAGCTTACCATGCAGTTCATGCATGTCACAGTCTCATTGCAAGTATTTTGCAGCTACTAAACTGAACAGCGATTTCCCGATAATCGTAAACAATTTACTCATTTCTTTTGACTGTGTACGATTATAAACACCAATACCATGTATTCAAAAAGGTGTACTATGCACTTATTTGCCTCCTTCTGCATATTTTTATTATTGTATAACAAGTAACCTCTCCTCACTTTGCTTCCGAAAACATGATCTTGATGTTCGCAAAAAGTTATAGTTCTTAGTCATTTTTATGGAACGTTCTATTTGTATTTTATATTTATTTATTTATTAATCACATGCCACTAAACCACCTTCCACGTTAATCCCTCTAATATTGGTAATTGTTATGTTTTTTTTTTCATTTTTTTGTTAGTTTTTTAAAGACTTTCTGTACTACATAAAGATTCAAAACAATATTAATTGTAAACCTACATGCGATTACCTACTGCTAATATGTACGAAACAACGTTATAAATGCCTACTATCTACAAATTATTAAAACAGGAAACTGCAACCGGTTATATATCGATAGACGTGGTTCGTCACTTGCCAATGACTGCTCCATAGTGTGGCTAAACGTTTAAGCATTCGTGGGTTTGCTTTATATATATTATGAATAACGATCCATTTTATGGCAGATTGTTTAATTAATATTTTTATAATAATAATTATGTGCATTTAAACTGTAAACAAATAATGAAAATATATTTTATTTTATTTTATTTTATATAATTTAATACTAAGACCAAATTACAAAAAGTCGATATAATTATATCGACATAGGATTGAATGACCAATGGTCACGGCGAAATATACAATTTTATCGACTCGAAGGCGGGAACAGCACTATCGAGTCGTTGCACTACACTAAATTCAGTTCGTTAGGCTAGTTGGTTTATTTTCGTAATGTTAGGCTTCGCTTCAGGCGCGTGCACACTACGCGTAAATATTGTAAATCACTCAGAGACAATGAGACAAGTGTTCACTTAACATTATGCTTCCTTCTCCGAAAACGTTTATTCTGTTCGGCATAGTCACACTTTAACTAAAATTCTTAATTGGGTCGTTAAATGCCATTTTTCAATATTCGTTCAATTATTCACCGTTCACACACTCATAACCCCGCTGTCAGATTTATCGTGTCGCTCTGCCATAGACAGACAGACATATTAATAAATACCCACGACCCAAATACTAACATTTTACTATCATATAAATGTCCAGCCTTGCTGTAGGTATAATTATAAAACAGGTAAGACATAATTATCAAAACCAAATAGGCTGTAATGGGAAGAATAAAATTATTTTGATAATACACTAAATGGATAGAGTCGAATGTGTGCCAATTATGTTTTTTAATTTAAACACACAATATGTGTGTGACTATGATACATAATGTTAGTGTGTTGACGACACAAACACACGCCCGATAGGTCATGGTGACCACAGTTTTACTAGTAGAATTCCGTCCACAAGTGGGCGTTCACGTCAACAGTAGTTCAATTGGCTAGGTTGTGTTGTCTCTGCGTCAGAACGTGACGTAAGGCTCCACCGGCTAGGCTAACGTGAATTTATTAAACTAGTCTATTGGCCAGGTCATGTAATAACTTACACTACTTTATGTAGAATAGAAATGTTTGAGATATTTAATTTTGTTGGGTTAGGTTTATTGGCTAATTTGTTTATTGGCTAACGCCCCAACTCAGAGTCACTAATGGTTAGTTAAATCGTTCCTTAGTACAGAATTTGTAAGGTGATTCTTTACTATGCAGCGATTAAAGTAGCCGTTAGTGACTCTTGAGTTGGGGCGTTAGGCGCTCCACCCACTGAAGACGCGTCCCGCCGCGGTGCGCGGAGCGACGGATAACGCAACTGCGCGCGGGGCGATTTCCCGCGCATCTCCGCGTCAGCAGTGTGTTGTGCTAGCCGTGATTTCTATATAAATTGAGATACTTGCATACAATGGTAAAATCTGCCATCCCGCGCACCGCGACGGAGCGCGCTGCAGTGGGTGGAGCGCCTTAGTCATATTGGATACCTACAACTTGGAACTATTTTAAACTGATTCTGAGGAAATGGTTTAAATGTTTTGTTTATGCGTGATGGAAAACATGGAACAGTTTTCGGGATATTTCGTCCTGTTATAACATTAAGTATCAACCAAGGTTATAAAATATTTTATAACTTCTGATATTTTGTTTATTATGTAGAGCCGTTACGCACTGAATTAAATTTGCTGAAATGAAGCGTGAAAATAGCCTGATTAATTTTAATTTAGTTATAGGTAGTATTATTATAAGGTAGTAAATTGTAACAGTGTTCAATGTTAAAATAAATATTTTGGAAAATGTTAAATGTTTATAATGGCATATTTATAACTTAGACAAAGGGCCATTCTCTAGGAGATTATTTGTCCCAAGAATCCGTAGATATTCCGAGAAATAAGGAATAAAAGTTGGAATGGACATTCAGCTGAAGGACTGGCAAATGTTATTTTTGGCAACAATATCATGATTACTTTAGTAGTCTTCTTTAGTTCTTTCTTAGTCAGAAAAGGGTAAAATGGGAATAAGACATTTTTAAACAAATTTTAACAATAATTACAATTTTTGTGTTTCAGATAGATTTAATAATTTCACCGGTAATAGTTGGCACTATTTTTAAGTGTGAAAAATAGTTATCATGGTGAGAAAGGGTCAGTTTTCCACACTCTACCAGTACCTCATGAGACTAATAAATAATTTCTTTTTAGTTTGCTCACAAGTACTAAAAAGTTCTTCTTGCAAATTTTAAAGGTAGGTATTCTTTATTTATTGAGAATTCAGATATATAAATGTAGATATAACTTCTGAAAATTAAAATGAGTTTCACAAACATTATTTGCAATGTCTACATTCGACTTTTGTTTATTTTTTGCTAAATGCCTTCCTAAGAATGTAATTCAAAGAAATCTATTCGCTGATTCATTGAATAGCTTTGTAATGACTAATTAGTTCTTGATTATAACAATACAATAATAGACACATTAGTTATAATTCATTATAAATAGGTAACTATTTTCTCATATTATAATTGAAATACTGTCGTAAATTATTAAAATAAAAAATAGCAAAGAAAAAGTGTCAGCATTTTGGAAAGAAATGCTAATATAGTTCTCTTTTAAATTTCGCTAACTGTTGAAATTGGTTTGTAAGACTCTTAGCATCCTCGCAATCCCGAATTCAAAGGATTCCTACGAAATTCAAAAGAGTTGTCAGTTAGTACACAACTATTCAACGAGTTCAAAAAGTTTATAAATATTAAAACGTTTCCTTCAAAATAAAAAAGTCCTCTCCGTCTAGCTCACCTTCAGTGGGTATGATAAGACTTCATTCGCCATTTACAACAACTGAAGAGACAGATTTACAACTCTATCCCAAATGTGTAAGAGTTAAATTAGTGCAATGCTAACATTAAGGCCAAAATTAACCTCTATTGCGATATTAAATCTTACTTGATACAGCGAAAGTCTAAATTCAGTCGACAATGAGAACAAACCAGTCTTAACGACTCGCTTCGACGAGCGACGCAACAAAATGCTCTAAACGAACGGCGAATGGTCTAAAACCCATTTGCCGTAGAATGAGACGGTTGGGACTATTCGATTCTGCTTCGAAACCGCCAAAATGCATCGGAAGGTCAACGAACCTCGCTCGCCAAGGACAGTGCATTCCATTTTTAAATTTAAAGCTAGCGCGCCAATAGACGGCAGGATCTAAATAGGGCGGCCATCTTGCGTCGTCATTTTTCGCGGGAAGACTTTTTTTAATTGCATTTGAGTTTTTGAGGTTGTGTTTAAACTATTTTTTTGGACAAACAATGGTGGTCGTTTCATGTATTATTTCACCGTAATTAGGGAGCGGTAACGAGATATTCTTTAAAAGAGTTCGTTAGGTGCGTTCGGTGAATAATGCTTGCGTTTGGCGGTTTGTCTTTGGACGCCATGTTGATTCAAAATTCAATCTTAATGATACTCAGACTTTATCAGATGTAATTATATCTGTAGTGACTAGTGATGTTCCATGCTCACTTACTTGACTTATGTAGTCTGAAAATCGATTTATTGTTGTTTTTCTAGGATATATGAAAGAAACCTTAGGTACGATCTAGTAACGGCTATATGCAGGTATATAGTTAAATGCTAATTAAGCTAATCAAATTTTATCGAACAGAAATGTGGCCAAACATTATATCCTTCTTGGTTAATCCGTGTATTATGTATACCTACTATAACCGATTAGCGTTACAACGATAGTCTTTAGATGGCGCAACTTTTTAATTTCCTAAGTGGTTTGAAAGATGAGTTGATGTCTTCAAAACTTACTTGGTAGAACTCATTAGGAATTTTGGAATACGTAGAAAGAACGTAACGAACATCGATCCTAGCTACCCAAAGATAATTAAGTCATAATATTAAGTAAAGTACAATCACAATTTTCACGACTTTCATATTCTTGCAACATTTTACAAAGTAAGTATTGAGTTGTGGTTACCTATAATTGGGAAGGCACTTGTATAAGTTTGTATAATTGTTATCTAGATTTAAGGTGTAGTGTACTTTCCGTTGGCAATCCTTAAAATAAATAAAAAGTCAATTTTTCTAATTACTTTATTTTTGGTTCACATGATAACCTGCGTGTCGTTAAACTTTAGCAACTAATAGAAAGTGAATCTAGTGACGCATTCCAACGTACGTCATAGCCGTTTTGACGTCAGCAGGGTGACATGCGGTTGGATCATGTGTGTTCTAAGCTGAAAGTAAGTTAATTTTAAAAATATTACCTGCTTTATTATAACAATCTGTTTTTAAAAATAGACTTAAATTAAGAGGGGGTTTTATTCAGACGTAAATAATTATTATTGACTAATAAATAGAAAACAGTCAAGTTTTCTAATCTGACTGAATGCCTTAGCAGCATTCATTTTAGCCAAGTTGACCAGACTAAAATACAAGTTAATTAAAAACAAAAATTAACTACCACATAGGTGTACTAGGTTGGTCAAGAGCTTAAGTATTAAATTAATCGAGAGAGCGTTTTACGTTAATCAGTAAAATAATTACATAATTTAAAAGTACAACTTTAAATTGAGTAATATAATTGCGCATTTAATTTACGTAAACGATACATTACCCCTCCCTTTCCCCTCTGTCCTCCGGCTCCCGCTGCAGGCGACATTCTTCCGATGACGAGGGTAGTTCTAATTTATCGTGAAACTTAATTACAGCAGTTACGTGTCATATTACGGCTGGATTAAACCGTCTTGTTATCTACGCGTTTGCCAGACACTTAGCCTAGGTTTTTACAACTTCTTTAACATTCATCCTCTATAATTTTTAACTCTCTTTACAGACAGACGCATCGCGTTGAATAGAACAACTGACAGAAAAGCTGACAATTTAGAGTCAAGGAGATCTCTATCTACATCTAATCTACACAAGAGTCTACACATTTTTTTTCTTTTACATTAAAATAAGTAATAACTAATGGTCGTAGCACACA
Source organism: Thymelicus sylvestris (assembly GCA_911387775.1). NCBI lineage: Eukaryota > Metazoa > Arthropoda > Insecta > Lepidoptera > Hesperiidae > Thymelicus > Thymelicus sylvestris. The sequence goes on along the minus strand of OU426899.1, from coordinate 15,607,705 downwards.
TATCAACTCGTAAACGGAACGTAAACTCAACTCTTGCATTTCAGTATTCTTTGTATGAAACTCCCTACTGTAAAGCACACTTATCGGAATCGTAACGTAATCGCCTCGCCTCGAGACAAGCTCACGAACCGCGGTACGGTGCGTGGACGACTTGCCGTACCCGCGCTTACGTCTCACCGTACCCTATCCTTCGACTTTCCGTTTCCGAACTTCCGTCAAACAGCGGCCGGCGAGCCGTAAGAGGGGCGTCGCCTAGCCGTAGCCGAGTCGATTCGGAGCTGCTGGTCGGTTGGTAACGCGCTTACGTTAGGTTGATGCTTGGTTGACGGCGAGGCGATCCGGCGATGATCCCTTTCCGAGTTGATATGTGTGCTACGACCTTTAAGCGGGACATTTATTCGACCTAATTTTATTTAACACGGCAACATTGAATGTTCTACAAATATAATATTTTTCAAGTTCAGCTTAGAATTTCCAGCGCTACATTTGTAGAGGTATAAAAATTTTCTTTCTATTTTTCGTTATTCTTTCTGCTACTTTGTTTAACGTAAAAACATTTCGACATTATCAAGCAAAAGCGTACCGGTTGTATACTAAATACGCTGGCGTAGAAACTGAATAGAAAGTTGCGTCTTTTCACGCGGAATCGAGAGCAACATTATACTTCTAAATAATCTTTTGAGTTCAGTTTAGTGCATCAACTGGGTTTAATGCAATCGTAAATGTTGCTAATTTTTATGTTAAGCCAGTTGAAAGCAACTCTTTCTTTAAGTGTGTTGGGGCCAGCAATAATAATTACATGAGTGTTTTTTATGAATCATAGCTGACAAACCAGAAATTAGTCTGGTGTCTGTGGAAATCTGCTGTATAATAAAGTAGTCAAAGACGTGTTGCCCATCTATCGGTCAAACAAATGGCTCATTAATCGACAAATGGGCAGACTACCATCACTGAGCACCATTGGCAGTGGACATCAGCATCACTGATACATTCTCAGCCCGAAAGGACAAGGGACCTATGATGATGACTATGGAATACGACAGCTAGTAAATTATATCAAAACATTGTAAGCACGTGCTCCATAACTTGTATTTTCTACAGATTATTAGGTCCTAATCAATATTGTACTAGTAAAATAGTCTAATATATAAAAACTCTAGTGCACACGGTGTATTTGGGCGCGGATTTTTGTGAATTTTGTGGATATTTGGAAGATAATTATGAGAACAGGCCGTAAAGTATTTTTTATTTCACTAGGCAATTATGGTCTCCCTATCCAGAGAATTATTGACTGAACAACGTTTGCCGAGTCAGCTAGTTGTAATATTAATGAATCAATTATAACCCTACATAAAGAAACTACGAAGAACCTGTAATTACCTTTATAGTCCACTAAACTATCTTTGAATTGCTTCACGAGTAAATTAGGAAGTCATTTAACAATAAAAATTATTATAACTTTTATGACACATCCTTTTTATTGCAATAACACATCTTTTTATTGCAATATGGAAAATCGCCGGTACTCACGACGGAAAAAATATGCCAATATTACGTCCAATCTGATTATTGCTGTGCCGTGAGCACGACACACCCCGTTTATATTACGCCGAATTCTACAAATCAAATGTCAAGTAAAAAGTTAAAAAGACGCAGTTGTCTTTCACGAAGAAAGACGGAATCGTCCGCGAATTCCTGAGCGCTGTTAGTCTGCTAAACTGACCGTCAAAGAGAAAAAAGTCGATAATAGTGTATGCGCGAGCGCAGTATGGGGGTCAAGGCGACGCAACTTTCGAAAGGCACCCCCCGCCGCCCGCGCCCGCCGTATCCTTGTGACGCTCGCCATTTGTTATTTATAGTGTGTACACATCAACTTTTTATTATTTTTTTACGCGGAAGAGACCGCTCTATCTATTTAATTTTCCTGCAAAGGTGCAATTGAATTTACGAGCAGTTGCGAGGTTTGAATGTCAAATGTTGTAAATAATATGCTGCAATAACTTTAAGTTATCTGCGTAGCATAGCCTCACAAGCTATTTTAGACTAAGGTAGAAATTACAATTATTAAGTACTCTACATTTTTGTGGACAATAATAATATTAGTTAGGTCTCTATTAACACGTTAAAACAATCAATTATTTTCATATACACCTCCATTGTTGCTTAGTTATGATACCACATCTGAATTTACTTTTAACAATAACTTAACTACTAAGTTATTACTAATAAGTTATCATCTGTATTTGAATTGATAATTCGAAGTGATATCAAAATGCTTTCGATATAAGTATACGTAGTTTTAATAATAAGTTTAAGTAGCAAGTACAAGATGCGTCTGGCATTAGTTCAGTACCCGCAACCAATAGCTTCACAATAAAACATAATGATAATGACATGCCCCAAATTTGCGAGTGGCCATCTGATAAGCGGTTGACAAACGTTCACAATAGAATCAACTAGACGTGCTGATTGTATACGATATGTGATGATTCACTTATTTGTTGCGAAACATTACGTATCGTATACGAGCTCGTATTACAATAAAAGATAATTTTATTAAGTCCAGTTCGATAAGTTTTATAATTTTAAATTGTTCTGTTATCGGAAGGAACCGTGCATTTTCTTGCCAGTTGTCTTCATTACGTCTTGTGTGTCCATATACGCACACAGAGGCAATTGTGGAGTTTTTAAAATAAATTAAATAAAAATAAACGCTTACACTCTCATACCCCCGCAGTAGGTATTACCTGTGTTGCGGGTGGCATGGACGACACGTATAATACATCACAACAACACCCATGACCCGATTACAAATATTTATCTGTCACATAAATATCTGCCCCTGCCGGGAATCGAACCCAGGACCCCTCGCTTTGCAGGCAGGGTCACTACCAACTAGCTCGTAGCTACTCGCTACACCTTTTGTTTCCATTTCACCGAGTGCTCCTTCCATGTAGAGCGATTGTTTTGTTATAGAAATAGCCGACAAACGAACTGACGATATAAATGGTATCGTCTATGTGTATACTGTATAGTAAGTGGTATGGTAAGTAGTTATCGTTGCCCATGGACATCAGCAACACCAACGGTATCAATGATGCGTTGCCGGCCAAGAAAGGGAGACGAAGGAATGGAACGTTTGGCAGCTGACTTAATCAAAAGGGTGGTAGCGAGACTAGCGAGCCAGTCAGGCTTCACGGAAATATAGCCAGTAATAATATTGCGGGCTTAAAAATATTGATAACGAGTAACCGCCCTCGCTTTACTTCGGTTTTCTTATTTTTTTACATCTTGGATTACATTATTGGAGTTTTATTAAGGATCTCTAATTTATTTGAAAATAGTCTATGTCACCCGGGGATAGTGTAGCTTCCCGACAGTGAAAGATTTTTTCAAATCGGTTCAGTATTTTCGGAGCCTATTCAATGCAAACAATATAATCTTTCCTCTTCATAATATTAGTACAGATATGTATGTCGTATTAATCCCCTATTCATTTCAGAAGTTTTCTGTGATAAAATCATAATTTTCATGCTAATATTCTTCCGAACACAATCGATCCACTTTGCATTTTAGAATTTATGTTAAGAAACTTAAATAAATTAGTATTTAAAGTATAGAATAATAATCATAAAATAAAGCTAGCAGTTTTCTCTTAGTATTTGATTACTAAACCTAAAATGCAGGATGAGCTAAAAACTTAATAATTCTGTAATTTTCAGACTCGTGAGTTAATGTACGATTTTATTGTACGGGAATACTTTCGTCGCAGATAAACCTGTAACTATGGTAGGTGGTATGCCGTCGTATGTTACACACAATTTTCTAATTGATTGCTTTCAAACAATGAAAACCGCTCTACAATCGGTGCTCTAAGTTTTATGGCACTTAAACCAATAGAAAAATACGAGTTATTTAATATAAAGTAATAAAAATCGATTTTTAACCGACTTCAAAAAAGGAGGAGGTTCTCAATTCGTCTGTATTTTTTGTTTTTTTTTTATGTTTGTTACCTCAGAACTTTGGACTGGGCGAACCGATTTTGATGATTCTTCTTTTAATCGAAAGCTGGTGGCTGTCATGTGGTCCCACATAAATTTTATTGAGATCTGACAATGGCATCCATGAGAAAACTACATAAGTCGTAAATTTGTGTTAATATGTGTGCGACAAATTGACGAATAACTCAATATCACGCCAACCGATTTCGATGATTCTTTTTTTAATCGAAAGCAGGCGCTTGTCATGTGGTCTCACATAAAGAACGAGATCTGACAACTATGTAGTTTTTGAGACTTTGAAGTCGGTTATTTTTTGTTAGTAAAATTTAGATTATTATATTAAAAGTGCATTTATTTGAATATTTCTCAAACGAAATTCTCTTATATCTCTTTATTATCCATTTACTAGAGCTGTGCCCGCGGCGTTCCGTATCTTATTCCAGATCATGATCTCTCTGTATGCTAAATTTCATGAAAATCCGTTCAGTAATTTTCCATACATCCATACATCCTCAAATACTTTCACATTTATTATATTAAGTAGGTTCCTGTAAAGTAGGAATGATTTAAATGCAAACGCACAATTTATCAATAGCTTAGCCTAGAACATTGTCAACAAAACAACTAAATTAAACACGTGAAGGCGCTCGCATGTACAATCAATAACACAAGTTATACATGCAAGTATATTTATAAATCGATTAGCTAGCTAGGTTGCAGGCGAAGGAAACGCCCGGAGTTATTGATAGGCCGTTTTGTTTCTCAGTGACCTCGCCTCAGTACATTAGTGTACACAACTCTTTATTTTGCGGCCCGGTGCAGCGGTGTGATGGTCTCAAGGTTGTCTAGAATGAGTAAGCAACAGACACACACAAGTGGCGATGCGTACTTTTCCTTATGGCTCCCTTATGCGTTCGGTTGCGCTTAGCCCAAGGCCCTCCGCGCTTTAGAAGCCCGTATTCAAAGTCGTTTGTACGCTTGTGACTACGGCGGCAAGCCTTCAAGTGTTACGCGACGAAAACTGCATACTGTATATAAAATAAGTTCTTTATTGGTGAGTTTGTGTAAAGTTAGGGAGATTTTTATACGTTAAAGTGGAATAATACCAGCACGTTCTTTAAATGCAATAAAGATTTTCTTTAAGATAAGCTTAGGTTTTATTTGTAGATATATTTTTATAGATTTAAACACAAATTGCATGCTAGTAAGGCATATTGCAATCGCAGGTAATGACTATGTATTTCAGCGGTAAGTTTAAATGACTATTTATTGTAAATAGTGTTAGGGCTTGTTTCACAATCTTCAAGTAAGTCCGAAGTAAGCTGTCCGTTGGTTAAATTGACATTTCGTGTATGTAAAATGACACTTTAACGTCACTTTTACCGGCGAATAGCTTATTCAGGACTCTACTTGGAGATTGTGAAACAAGCCCTTAATGTATGAATTTAGCTTGAAAAATCTGACAAATGTATTGCACGCCAATTGGCAGGATTTACTAGATACCGATACATATATATCGTCATATAATTATGTTAATCCAGCAATAAATTTGAATCGAAATTTGAATTTAAAGATACAGAAATAAGATGTTTCCTTCCAAGCACCTATCATCTCACTTTGTAAAGACAATCAATTATCCTGCTTCCGGTCCGGTCCAGTGTGCCGGGAAAATTAATTTCGTTCGTATCATCTTGCGTTATTTCCGGTTCTTGTACGCACAATAATATTCTGGTTTTTACGTTGTTTTGTGATCAGTTTTATTTTAAATCAGACCAAGTGTAACTCGGAACAAGTGTGATAAAAATATCAATATAGTTAGGTATTTCAAACTAGCGTATCCATATTTTAATAATAATGTCTCCCACAGGGGTTTGGTTCGCAAACTGCAAGCTCCTCACATTTTTAAAATATAAATTAATATTCATTATCAAATATGAAACTTTTCGAACGTGGGAACGTGGAACGTGGAAACTTATGGAACTTATTGAATTTGGGTATTCTACACGAACCTATTATAAGGTTCGTGTAGAATACCCAAGTTCAATAGTAGGGCCAATTTTTAGTGGGTGGCTTAAAATACTGACCCCAATCCTACGCTGGATGGGTGTCGTAAGAGGCGACTAAATCCGGCCCGCTGTTGATATGGGCCCTCGGAAGGATTATATTGGTAATATTGATTTTAATTTTTAACTAATACCATTATTACTATTATTATTTCTCTTTGGGGTTCGTCTGGATAGCTACCACCCTTGAGCATGAGTCAGCCGCCAAACGACTCGTCGTGTTCCGGCTGGGGGCTTGAGAGCCAGTTCTTTCTTTTTCTACTTTCTTTCTTGGCCGGCAACGCATCAGTGATGCCTTTGGTGTTGCTGATGTCCATGGGCGACGATAGCCATTTACCATCAGATGGATCCTCAGATCGTTTGCTGGCTATTTCCATAAAAAATGTAGGGCATGGTTCCGTATTGAGTTAAAAATTATTGAAAAATAATAGAGAATGTTGAGACATTGGAAACATATTTAATTTGTAAAGAGAAAAATAAGTCGCTTAATAATATTATGTGGCTAAGTTAACTTATCAACGATGCGATATTATGAAATAAAATGAATAGCGTGTAACCCTTTTCGTGCTTGGTCTGATGCTATGGATTTTCAAGAGCGGGTCTGCCTTTTGGATTATTGACACAAGAAAGAAAGTAATGGATGCAATTATTTTATAAATTATAAGCGAAAGTGTTTATGAAATTCCAGTGGTGTCAGTAAAATAGATAAATGTTCATGAAGTCTCAAGGCAAACCTGTAGAAACGTTACGAAAGCTTCGTTGCTCCTTTTATGTAATAAATGCGATTAAAATGAGTTAAAGTTCAAGAATATTTTCGAAACTAAAGGGCAGCGAGTACCGAGTAAGCTGACAGCCACATGGATGGTCAGCCTGTAGAGCTACGGATTCTGGGTTTGGAACGATGAAACTTGGAACGCACGAGGTACGCGTTCCAATTATTTTAAATAGAAATGGCAGGGTTTGAATCCAACCTTTTGTTAATGAACAAAGTTGTAAATTAATGTAATATAACAATTTTAATATGACAATGCTAAATAATGATTTGGTCACACATTTTAACATCCCCCTATCTTAATGTCGTTACAAATGGCAGAAACACGAATTACACATCACAATCATTCATAACTCCAAAAAAAGTATTTTCTACGAATTGTCATAACAGAAATATATGTAGGATCTCTGTGTGGAAAATGCTAACTTAAATTAATAGTCAAATAATTAAAAATAACGCTAACAATAAACGCTAACACACTCAAACCCCCGCAGTAGGTTATTCCTGTGTCGCGGGTGGCATGGACGACACATATAACACATCACAATCACACCCATGACCCGAGTACAAATATTTATCCGTCACATAAATATCTGCCTTTGAATCGAACCCGGGACCCCTCGTTTCGCAGGCAGGGTCACTATGAACTAATCTGCCCCGGCCGGTAGTCGAACCCGAGACCCCTCGCTTCGCAGGCAGGGTCGCTACCAACTAGGTTACAGGGTCGTCAGTTGTTTGTACAAATTCGACCTTTTAATTAGGTTTTAGGTACGTATAACGAATAAACGAACACCCAATTTCTGCCAGTGAAGTTTCTAGGGGTTACAAATACACTAAAGAGGTATAAAAACGAAGTCTAATTACTATGTGTGGCTCGTGAGTGACGTCGTGTTGAATGCACGAGAATGCGCCTGCACTGGGCGGGTGTGCGGCGCCCGGGCGGCCTCGCCATACGAGTTTTATTACGGAAGCGCACATTTTATAGATTTATTCGTCAATTCCTCTCTAGAACTATTGCTAAACACTTACATCGATAGAAGATAAATGTTATAATATAGCTAATAATATTATAATCGATTTTTACATCGATTTTAATGGTCCTATTGAGCGGGATTTCTAAACGTGATGTTTCTGTCCCTTACAGTAGCAATATATTGGATATTTGCTTAAAAAGGGTTGTGGCTTATTAATCTCATATGTTATCTGAAAGACAATACGAATTCACAATACACAAAGACACTATTAATTATTGCTCTGTTGAAGAAAAACATTGTAAGAAACATCATAGAGCTTTTTTAAATTTTCTTTACACTGGGTTAAGACTGACCAACTGACGATTTTTACCAAAGTTGATATACCCACCAGTGGGATATTTATTATCTGTAATGTGTCTTTCAAAGACATGTTTTTAAGCTTATTAGATGATGAAATAAGAAAGTTATAATTCAATTAGCAAGTTACAATCAAATTACACTAAGAGCTACCAAAGAATCGCTAATGAGTCGGCGGCCTTGAAGCCAACGCCACACTAGATTTTATCTCCTTGGTGATGTTAATTCCTTGATATCATATAGTAGACATAACTAGCTATAACCAGTTTGGGAATAAAGTTGCAGCTGAATGCTAAGATTAATTTGAGATTTTGTTTTATTTGTCACTTTAATACCTGTAGTCTATTGTTTCATTTAAAGCAAAGCAAAAGCGAAGTAAAATATGTTAAGTGACCTCAGAAGGACAAATTGTGAATAGGACCAAGTGAGATTGGTTTTGGTCAAGGTTCTTTTAAAGCGCCTTAAAGTTCCACAGAAGTTCCATCGTTATTCCATAAGCTCTGGCGACAACTTATCGGCAGCTTGACCATGGACTGTGTGCTGCTTCCTTTATTTTCTTTAATTTAGAAAAGAGAAGAAAGGTCTACAGATATCTAATATGAATAACGCTTTGTGCATTTATTAATAACAAATTTTCCAGGATTTTAATACTTATATTTACCTAGGGAAGGCAAACGAAAGAGAAAAACATTTACCTAAAACGTTTTTCTCGACCGTAGATAAAACCTGGATTCCCTTCTACATGCCCAAGGTCACTAGGCCACGGGGTCGTATTACAATAATTTCTTACATACAGAGGCAACCCTAGCAAAAACATCTTAAGAAATCGTAGAAGAATGCACCGAATCAAAAACTTTGAACGTAGGAAGCAAATCGACTTCATAAAGCAACTTCCAAAACGAACACGACTCGACCCATTAGCGATTGACACGCAAATTAACTATTATGTGCCCTAACCCATTATATTAAGAGCTACGCGAGTGCCTACGCAAGCTGAACGCAGATTAAACGTCTGTATGCCTACCACTCTTTGTAAAGAGCGTTTTTCAACAAGGAGGTGTTCGCGGCACAGTGTCGCTAATATCTAAAGGCGTGTGGTGGTGACCCGACACGCTCGCACCGTGTGCTCCGAGCCAGGGTGTGATAGAGACGGCAGATAATTCACATGTGAGGCCAAACCAAAATGACTTGGTTGTGATCGTTTTTTAGCGACTGCATGTAGGTTATGTTCTTACCGATTTCTAAAAAGATGTATGCCACAAGAACTTAAAGGTTGAAACACATCGCAACTGCCGTTGATTTGCTGCTAATATTCAAATAAATTTACCTTGCCGGGATATTTTTATTTATATTATGTTAAAATTTAGTCTTTTATTTTTGACAAAGTACCTGTCATACTAAGTAACTAATATCAACTTAACTCGTTGAACAAATTAATGTAACCATAATACAAGAAAAACACGGAATTTATGATAGACACATAGGATATCTATCTACCTATACCGGAAAACAAAAGAAAATTTCTCGTATTTGAACTCCAATACCAAAAAAAATTCGAGCAATTAAAGACGAGACGTGCTCTACATTTTTATAAATAAATAACAAAAATCCCTATATCTATTTAAGCGCTGCATTTAAGCTATGCGATAAATTTTCTTGTTTTCATCATGATTAAAAAGTACTTCCAGAAGTTAATCAAATAGTCAGTATCATAGAAAGAGTTCCATGTTACATGTGGATCTACAGCGAAGCGTGCGCCACCATAAGCCGCCGTTACGTATAAAGTGCAGTTCAACCTTTATTTGCTCACAAGATGAAAAGGAAAACCCATGGAGCTATTCATTCGGATACAATCAACATTCTTGCTCTATGATGCTTATTTATAGCTCATTTAGGTTTTGTGTTTGCTGGTTGGAATCTAAATTAGTGTCCGCGGGAGACTAGGAGATTTATTTGAAATTGAGAAGATTTCTCTTGTAATTTTGGTATATATTTTTACTTACAGGAGAATATAAATTCGACAATTATGCATGTAATAACTGCAAAATATTGATACATATATCATAATAATGTTTTAAGATTTCCAAAACAAGTTATATTATGTGTTATTTTTTTGGTCCACAGATTCTAAAACTATTGATACGATTGTTGTGTCTCTTTACCAATGCATGAGTCTGGAACAGATGAGCTACTACTAAAGTCTGGGATAAAAAATAAAACTATGAACATTCTGAGTGACGCTGAAAACTTTAAAAAAGTATTGATTAAAATTCCATAAAAAATCATTTGCATGTCTGTTGGAGGTGTAATGATCGCATAATAGAGTTTAACCACAGTTTAACAAAGATTATTAACCCTTCGTTAATCCTATTGTGTACTATAACATTAGGTGGTTAACCTGCAATCATACCCGTGGATCTTGCCTTCAGTCTGGTCTGAACACTGACTTATATCACTTATATGTAAATTAACTAGCATGTGATATGTATTGTATGTTGGTGGAACCTATCTTATTGTATTGGAAACAAGAGAAAAAAGTTCAACAAAACAAGTTTCAAAGAACGAAAATCGCCCGTAAACCGTCTGTTAAATAAATAATCATAATACCTATTTGAAAATGTTTAATTTAAGTTTCTTTATAAGTTTAATTTTTAGACTATGGTTTTATTTTAGTACTTTTTCCAAAAATGTTGCTCATTCCTTTTGTTTGTATACGAGTCTAAGTACATATATGGGAACTTTACCTTGGTATTAATATGACTGATTGATAATATTGTGTAATGGTGGAGATAGATGTACCAAGCAGTTACTCTTGTAACATGTTTATTTATTTATTTGTTCGTTTTGCCATGTTACAATCACACACTGTAACCAAAACATCCTTCGAGAAATATGGTTGTAATACCTATGTAAAGGGACAGGCCCACAGCTTGAAGAATCCGAAATACCTAAATATTCCTATTCTAATATTGCATAGTGGCGCATGTTAGGGAAGGCCCATACAGCAGTTGACCTCTAAAGACTAATAGATGGATGGAAGAATCTAATAATTTATTTTATTTTACAATTCCAAATGACCCAGTGATGAAGTACGAGTATCGTCATCATGCGTACCTAACAAAAATAAAATATGACTAAACATTTGACGATCAATAATTCAAGAAATTAAATATGTAATAATGACAATGCCTGAATTATTTTAATTGTTCTTATCGACTTCGTATAAATCCATAAAATTATTGTAACTGATATTATCTTACATTCTATACTCTGTATTATGACATTGTCGTTCATAGTTGAAGAACCGTAAATAATATAAACAATACTTATTTTCTGATAATATTGCATTCTGTATATGATTTCACTTTAATATGTCCGGCTGAGAAACACAATAATATCTGAGTGGCACAGGACGCAATACACCTGCCATTATCGAATGAAAAACTTTTTTTAATGGAAAAAGCCGGCAAACGAGCTGACGATCCCCCTGATGGTAAATGGCTATCGTCGCCCATGGACATTAGCAACACTAAAGGCATCACTGATGCGTTGCCGGCCAAGAAAGAGAGAAGAAACAGAAAGAAATAACTGGCTCTCAGGCCCCCGGCCGGAACACGACGAGTCGTTTGGCGGCTGACTCATGCTCAAGGGTGGTAGCTATCCAGGCGAGCCCCGTGAAGAAATAATAACTCCAGATTTTCTGTATAAAAAAATAGGAAGTTTTTTACTTACAATAAGACAAACAAGACTGAACGTATTGAACCAGTTACCAGAGAGCGATATGATGGATTTAAGAATCAATAAATCCATAGCCTTATACAATCAAATGCTTCAAATACATTGCTACTGGAGATAAGTTGCAGGCAATAGACCTAAGGTAATCCAGTATCTCATTATAGATACGTGTTTTTTGTAAAACTGTCATCTATACCATTAATACAACAACGCAAAGTTAATTCAAAGACAAATCATGAATACAGCTATCATGTGGAAAATTACCAAAATAATAGATAATAATAGCACTTTATGTACATAAGGTATGACCGATTTTAGTTCCAAGTATAATCGAGAGAAGCGGTGTATTATATCCGGTGTTTTATATCGATTTTTTAATGATTAGAATGCCTTATAGCAAAACTGATAAAGAATGTTCAAAGCATCAAAATTAATACGTGACTGGCCTGTTGAATTTTCTTGAGAAAAGTGTGAAAGTACGACTGGCATGCAAGAGTTACCAGTTTACGAGTATTGTAGTGTAGATGAATATGTGAATCACAAAGACGCGTGGAAATTATCAGCTTTGCAACCAGTTTCGTTATATTTACCAAATGTTTTTATTGTCTTTCTATTGAAGATTTTCGTAGTCCGTCCTGACGTTTGACTACTTATGCCACTCGGTGTCGCCTTAACTTTTCCACCAAAGCATTACATAACAGCATCTTAAATATAACACACTCTTGGATCCTAACCCTCCTGAATTTTAAGCAGAAACAGCTGCCTTTGAGTGAATTCAAATAAATAATAATCTTAACCAATGCCAGAAAATGTGCGCAAGAGTGCTGAAATATCCATCATCAATAGTCATTAATTGAAAATTAGAAAACACAAAACAAATTGTTAGTCTTACTGTCTTCAGATTCTTCTTCTTCTTGTAGACAGTACTCTTGGCAAGTATACATACATGCATAATACCAGACGCATACGAATTATCATTAAAATTTAAAGTTATTGAAGTAACTATAACTTCATTCAATATAATATTCTCGTCAACAATCAAATGAAATTGCCGCTACCGCCAACTATTCAGAGTTGAGGCAATTGAAGTTCTGAATTAGAAAAGAATAGGTCATAGTTCACTTCCGCACCTCTAGGAAAGATCTGATCCACAGACCTCACATATTCGTACCTCTGAGAACACAATGAAGAACTCAAACATTCAGAGTTCATCTCTCTCGTCTAATGTAATAATTTAATAGACACATATTTCTAAGTAGGTTTAATGATTTATTATGACTTCTAGAATATTTTAATATCTTGCAGATTTTTACGTCACAATGTTTTACATTATTGAGTCATTAAACCTTTTCATTAGCAAGTATAATCAATTATAAAAATGTACTATGAATACAATTGGAAATACATACCTACCTGTTAACTCAAGAGCTGCACTCAGTAAATTGAATCCATTAGAGTAAATTATTGAGTCCTACCATATAGTAATTATTTTAAACAATATTTTCCAGACACTACGAAATTGTTACACGCCGAAAAGTAAATTAATAATGCTTTATTTGAATAAAAATACTGGCTGGCTAAAATCGTCAATGCAATGCGGGGTGCCCGCGCATTGCGTAGGCTTCCCGAAAAAAAAAACAAATGCAAGATGGCGGACTTTCTCGCCAGTTCCTAGTGACGCTGACGTCACTGGACGACGTGTCCTTGTGGCTAGTGTCTAGCCAACTTTTTACTTTGAATAATATATTTTTAAAATTAAAATTTGTGTTACTTCTGTTTACGTGCATTCTGTACGCTCCGAGTGGTGACGTATTATCTCACTTTCAAACGGTTAAATATAGCTTTGTTATAAATACGCGGATAAAATAATTAGCCTGTTAATGTGTGTGGCGTAAAGTGATTAATAGTAAATAATAATAACAAAAACCATATAAAAATAAATGTGTGTAAAAAATAAAAATGTACTTACCAAATAAAATCAACCGAAAATCACAAATGTCCAAACAAAAATTCGAAATAAAATAAAATAAATCACAACACGACACCAGGCACTGCTACAGTCTTTTGTATAATCAAAAAGAAAAAAATCTTGATTACATTTATTTGTTATAATTTATGCCATCATTGGATGTTTCTGTAAAAATGGTAGATTTATAAATAGTGCACCCGCCTCCACGGCTTAGAACAAAACGCCCGTTGAGATTTTTATTATCGAGAACAATAAAATATAATCTAATAGACGAGCTACAAATCGAATTGGAATCCAACTGGAGTCGGTCGACGCGTCGAGATCTTTATGATTCAAAAAATTGCCGCGAACTGGCGCTCATATAGTTGGCAGGAAGGACGCCTTTTCCTAGTGATGTAGACATAAAATACTTTTCAAAAATCTCCAACGAGCGTTTTGAGCCAAAAAATCTAACCTAACCTAACCCTGTCGGGCGGGCGACTGGCGGGCGCGTAGGGGCCGCATTGCCAAATATTTTTTTTTGCATCTCGGCCGAATTATGCACTTGTATGCGACTTACGGCGTCCCTTCATTGTAGTGGTGCGACATGTACCGATTGGGCATTTTTATGTCTTCTCTGTGTGTGTGTCACTCACACAAGCGAGACCGACGAAATTTTTGCATGTGTGCGTTTGACATGGCCCTTCGACTTGGAGTTTCTTTTAAATTTCGGTGTGTTATGTAAACATCCAGATTTTTTTCGACACTAAAATATTTAGGTGTTGCCTGAGGGGTCGACGGCCGAGTTTTTCGGGAACTCTGACTAATTTCGCTAAAAGGATCTGATTTGACGTACAGCATCGCTTCGGCAGCAGAAGCTGTGTTTGCTTTACGAACCGTTGTTTGGTCGCTCCGGCTCCGGCGCGAGCGCATTAAAAACGTCAAACTCTGTTTTAGAATTCGGAAAAGAAATTTTTTCTTGCGTTATTGTAAACTTCCGGATGCGAGTATTTCGCATTGATAAACGTTCTGTTTATTAATTAGCGCGCACAAAGTTTACTTACGATGCTCGACACTCGAATGGATTTATTATTTCATCTCAATGGCAATTACTCGATTCTTTATTCTTTAATTTGTGGATGATAGTTCTTTTCATTCGGTCCACTATTTCGGACATTAGATTTGCGAGTCAATCAGATTTGACAACGGAAGAAGTACGTCGGGGTCTATTAAATTGGTTGGGAGCATTTGCCTTCCCACGTCTTCTAGGTGACCTATGAACAATGCGGTTCGAGTCTACATGTACCTATAGACTATTATATCTGACTACCTAACCAAACCGTAGGTATTTTATCGATGTAATATGAAACTTTATGTATAATGTTTTTTCATTGTGAAGTAAATCTACATTAATGGTTGCATTTAAGTAAGATTTTTCTTAAGTAAATTGACTGTAGACTACAGGAAAAGTCTAGCATCCGAGGTAATGCGTACTCTACTCCATGCTGGTCCATTGCGGATTGGCAAGTTTGGGGACTAAAAAAAGAAGAACATTATTTTATTAAGCCTTTTTTCCTTTCTCCTTTCTTCCTCTTTTGAGATAACTGACTTTTAAGATAGCGACTTTTCAACTTTTCAGAGGAATGCAACCAAGATCTTCAACGTTACATGCTACGGAAAATTTAATTTAAATTTAGATTATTTATATTGAGAACGCTATATCTTCTATCTATCTACGAAGAGAAATAACTTTTTTATTTCAATGGTTATTAGAAAAGATTTAAAGGATTAAAGAACAGAAGCGGAACTCTACTACTAATTCTACACATAAGTTCTCTCTTTATGACAAAGAAAATATACCACAGTACCTTCGGGAACAGTTCTCTCACAAAACTTTTCCATTGCATCAGCCTAGACATCGCTATAGCATGCAGCTAGTTATACCTCAACGCAATACCACATTTTATGCGAAGTCATTTACTTCTACGGCAATATCTCTATGGAATAGACTACCAGTGGAGCTGCAGAAGTCTACAAGTATAGTTAGTTTCAAACATAAAATATATGAACATTTCTTAAGAATACAGAATGAGTAGAATTTTCATGCAAAAATTTTTATATTGGTATTTTAATTAAATATATGTATAATATTACAGAGTATATAATTAGTTTTATTTACTTATGGTATGTATTATTTATTTATATATATTGATATATATATATATTATATATATATTTATGTATTATATGTATACATACATATAATATCTTATTGAAGTATAGTTTTTTGATGATTCTTCCTTATAGCAACTAATAAATAAAAATCTATAACACATACCATAAACATAGCACTACCCCAAAAGTCTCCTCATTGCCGCTGGTTGGCTGGAAGAAAATGCTGTGTTAGCATTAAGCCCGCCTTTTGTACCATATTTTTTTTGTGTGCAATAAAGTATTTTCATTTCATTTCATTTCAAAAATATCGCTACACTATGTTGACTAAAAGAAGAGTCTAGTGTTGCTAACATCCATGGTCGGTGACCATCACTTACCATCAAATGATTCGTGTTTCCCTGACATTTATAAAAAAAACGCTAGAACTTATCGTTCTTATTTTTGTTTCAGCAGAAAATATAATTAAACAGCCAGGTCGTCGATCCATGTAAAAATATCTATTTACCGCGAGCGACGCAGCGGGCCGGTCATTATTTATGACCTTTTACTAATTAGGACGCTAAAATAAAGGTTCAAATATAAAAGTGGACTAAAAAGAGCGGAAAGGGCCGTCAGGATCACAGGTGCCCTAAAAATAGCACAAAACCTTCCCTTTGGAACTATCCGGCCCTGACCGAGCCCGCGGGAAGATAGTGGGTAAGGACGAATGATACAGGATGTGATAGTCTATCTCTAATGTTATAAACAGTTTAATTGTGATTTTATTCATTTGTTACACTGTTTTGAATCTGTGTTCATACTAGTTATTATTTTAAAAATAAGCAAGAGGAGACGTTTTGTAAGCATCAGTCTGGAGCCGACAACGACATCCAATCATAATTAATTTTATTAAGAATTATGACGATTGCACTTATGTACTAAGCGTGAATTTTTTTGCCTATTTAAAACTATCTATAATCGGTAATCAACCTTTTTCATATGGGCCACAAACACGTGATGGTCATACTGTCACGGACCGCAAAACAAAGAAGAAAAATTGGTATTTATTATTATAAAATAAAGTAACCCCAGATGGGCAAACTACAAAAGCCTGGCACTTGGCGGGCTGCACGTTGAGTATAGCTGGTCTGTAAGATTTACTGCAATGTAAAGATAACTGCGCACTGAAGCAGCATGGTGGAGTATGCTCTAGGCCTCCTCAAGAAGAAACGTGCCCAGTATTGGCCATTAAGGGTTGAAGCCAATCTGAAGATACCTTTCAACAACTTTAGCCTGGTAATCCTGATAACGCTTCTCTTCCTACTGTGGACTATTATAAGCGGCTAGTTAATGGTAAGAAAGAAGAAACACTTCTTTTGTATCCTACCCAATAAAATTGGACCAACATGGATAGGTATATATAGGAAATATGGCAGACCCATAGGAAAAAGGTACTATACTGCTATAGGAATACTAAAATATCTCGTTTGTACTTTGGTTATAAATAGTAACCCCTTTTTAAGGGTTTAGTTTACCGGAAAATGCTGGTGAACTTTTTCAAAACTAGGTTACTTTTGAACGGTATAATGTTACGCGTTTTGTAAATAGTTTGAACATGCTCGAAATATTGCTTAATGCTCTGGAAAGTAGGTTAGGAAAAAATAGCTTTATTAAGAGATGCGTAGTAAAGTAAAGTATCGACGTTTAGCTATGAGGTACAAACAGGACCTACAGACCAATTATACCTACAGGATATCTTTGTCATGCTCAAATCTGTTGGATTGCGAAGTTATTACGCAATGTTTCTTCAGATTTTTCGGTCTACATTTTTTTATTGCTTTCATAATATATTCCTTTTGTTTTATGTCTA
Source organism: Thymelicus sylvestris (assembly GCA_911387775.1). Lineage (NCBI taxonomy): Eukaryota > Metazoa > Arthropoda > Insecta > Lepidoptera > Hesperiidae > Thymelicus > Thymelicus sylvestris. The sequence goes on along the minus strand of OU426899.1, from coordinate 15,589,831 downwards.
ATCTATTAATGTAAAATATCCCAAAACCTAATAAAATTAAACATACAGTGAATGAAATTGTTCAAAACGATACAAATACATACTTTTTAAACCACTTGAGCTACATTTTTCTCTAACTATATAGTCAGTGGATAGCAGACAAACCGGTTAATGTTCCCAAAAGTTGAACATTGACCAGAAAATACGTAAATGTGTATTTTCATTATTAAAGTTAGACTCTTTTAAGAGTCACATAAAAGATAACAGAAAAATTAAGCCAAACTAGTTATAAATTTACCAAAAATTCCTTCAATAAAATAGAAAATATATCGAGCGTTCGTAACGAAACTCAAATTAAATGTCAAAATAAAAGCGCCCTGTAGCGGCCCAGCCAAACGAGTCCCATACAAAGCGGCGTATGCGTGTGCGCATTAGATCGATGGCGTAGGGTTGTCGGCCGCTCGCCCTTGTTAGAAAAAGGACGATTCAACGTATAACTACACGAACGTCGCCATAGACTCGATATGGAGCCTCGCAGATTGGACAATTGTTTGACGATGTTCTCATTCACTTTATCCGATTTTTTATAAAGTCCTATTAATATTATAAATGTGAAAGTTTCTATGGATGTTTGGTACTCATTAACGCAAAAACTACTGCACGGATTTTCATGAAATTTTGCACTCAGGTAGACGATAATACGGCATAGGACACAGGGTACTTATTATTCTGGAAAATACTGGCAGAGTGCTAGTGTAATACTGTTAGATATCTCTCCCGAAATAATATCGTCCTGCGTGATAGGTACAATTTAATAGGTACGCTTACAATGAGCTATGTGCTGTGAATATAATATTTTGCGAATTACATCGCACACGAATAAACCTGGAATGCTTTTAAGTCTTTCGGAATAGTTGAATATCGTATGTATTTTAGCTACTGCAACAACATTAGTTATTTTAAACTTCATAATGTCTTCTGTATACAATATACTCTGGAGCTAGCAAAGTAGTGTTTGTTTAGTTTTATATGTTGTCCATGTAACCTGCGATATTGGACATCCTATAGTTTGGCGCTCCACCCACTGCACTGCGCCCCGTCGCGGTGCGCGGGATGGCAGATTTTACCATTGTATGCAATTATCTCAATTTATATAGAAATCACGCCTAGCACAACACACTGCCGACGCGGCACCGCGCGGGAAATTGCCCCGCGCGCAGTTGTGTTATCCGTCGCTCTGCGCACCGCGGCGGGACGCGTCTTCAGTGGGTGGAGCGCCTTTATGTGTTTGCGGTTATTATTATTTATAGAAGTTACTTTTCCAGAGTAAAATGAATACTTTTTTAGTACCTACTGCCCCCTCTGTACCAGTTGTCGCAGCTGTGTAGTGACGACACTCACACAGCCGCGCGTCGCCCGCGCAGGTTCGTAGACACCTTTTGTTTGGGACATTTGGTTTTAGGGATTATGTCTTTTTGCTCCATGAAATTAATTTTAAAAACGCTCTAAACTTCCAAGTTTGTTTTATAGCTTGTTGGACTTTTAAATTGACTCGTTTTTCCACTTGGGTACGAATTGATTGATAGGTAATGATTAAAATACGGTAGGTGTAAAAAACTTTATAATGTATTGTTTTATTTTAAATCACTTAAAATATATTGGCAAGTGTTCCAAGAACCGTTATATTCATTACATTTGAACATAGATCTTCTGTATTTTGATCCTGTATTTTGATACTGAATGCTTCTGAAGCATATTTTTTTAATCAACTTCAAAAAAGGAGGAGGTTCTCAATTCGGTATCATTTTATGTTTATTACTTCAAAACTCCCTCATCTATGAACCGATTTGGAAAATTCTTTCTATACTTGAAAGAATATATAAATATTACTCTTGATTTAATGAGGAATGAGGAATTCAACTAATTACCCAAATATAAAAGTGTTTTGCGAATTTTGGTGGTAGGTATTTCGTTGAAATCTGCTTTTTTTACGATTCATATTCATGGTAGTAAATAACGATAGTGTATGTTTGTCACTGCACATTTTGGCTAAGAATTTTGGCATCGCAAAGCATCACTTACGCCTCAACAAATACGAACATACCACAGGAGCTACGAACATAGGATATGGTAAGTGAAAAGCGGGGATTTCCAGAAGAATTGCTTGAGAGTTTTCAAATTATAACCACGGCGTATTCGCAAGTCGTTAGCACCCAGTTCATTAAACAAGCCTCTAAATATTACGATGCCGTGCAGAACATCTGCACGTGTCGAGTTCAGACGGTTCAATCACATTGGGAGGTCGGGAAACTCTTCAATGTAATTCTAAGAGTTCGCTTATGTTACTGACTACAATTACTACCCATTTAAGTATGCATACAGCTCTATTTAGGTATACATTTTGCTGTAAAGAGAGGAAAAACAGATCTATTCCACAATTTTCCACAACGCCAGTTTCAAAGAGATAAATTGGACTAATCAAATCAAGCTTTTTGATGCAAAGAGATTTTGGAGTCAAAATCTCCAAAAGTAAACGAGTTATTTAATGATTTGACCTCGGAAAAAGGATATAACACTTTATCTAATAAGACTATCTAAGCACGTTATAGTTTTCATTTAATATTAAAATGAACATTATTGTCATTAAATGGCTCTCTCAACGAAAGAATTGTTAACATTAAGTTTTATTAGCAGATTAAAAATATTATGTTTATAATTATTAACTTTATTTAAATTATTTTAATCTGCTTTAAACTTATTTTTAGTTATTTTTAACTTTGATATTGTGCGATATAATTATATGCCTCTCCTATTGCTATCACTTAATTAATTGTGATTTATTTAAATTTTAAATTAATTTTATAATGACTCTATTATATTAATTTATCCCTTAATTCGTCATATTATTATTACTTTAATATTGTTACTGTATAGATTTTGTTTTAAGAGTGAGTGAATTATTTTAAAAAGTAATAGTAAATTTATGTTTATTTTTCGTGAGACATGCACGGCTCATCGCTGGCTCTAAAATAGAAACCACTTGTAGCTCGGCATCGTGTTTTAGACGTGCACACTAGAAGCTCTTGAGCATAGTTTAATAACCGCGATCTATCCAAATATAACTGACCTTCTCAACCACCAATGACACACCAATGATAATTCGTTCTAGCCAGATTGTTCCAACATTATTTAACCTTGCCGTTTCGTCTAGGAGGACGGACGAATAAAGGTTTACATCTATACATTAACTGTGTATACGTTTGTGTAGTACTTTTTGTGTTGATTTGACAACATACTGCAGACACTGCGTCATTCTCCCAATCCATTTTGCAATCGTTTTTGCTGTCGTCTAATGTTTTTCAATTGAAATAGTGTTTTTGTCTAGATAATTATGACTAGATTTATCTAACTATTCATAGCTTAATACAAAGTAGATATTTATTTGTGTGAAAACAGGAAATTACTTCATAAACGAAAACTTCAAATAACTTGTTTGAAAAAACCAAAAACCTGTTTATAAATTAGTTTGTAAATGTTATTAAAACGCTCTGTCTATTATTTTTTGACCATCTGTCCTCGACATAGCTAAAAGTCCTTTGTGACGATTGACCTTTTTAAAAAAGAATACTCCCAGTACAGATTTTTTGGGGTGACAGAATAGATCCTTGTAGAACGCCAACGTTTTTGACAAATAGTATGATCCAAGCATGGACTATCCTATCGGAAATGACCTAATCTATTGCACAGAGCAAACAACAATCATAAAGCAGAATTCTTCGGACCCTTGCTACTCTTGTTTCATTAGATCAAAATTACAGTATCACAAAACCATTACAAGCTTTTAAACTAAAATATCAAGTATATTTTAGTGAAAACCACACGAACATGCACTGTGGTTTCCCGTTGGATATCAAAAGGAAAAACCTCTATTTGCATTCACTAGATGCATGAAAAGTAAATAAGTGCGAAGCGTGACGTCAACTGTTGAAAAATCTCGCCGGTGCATCGAACTTGGGATAACGTTCACTGGCTGCCTATTTATATGGCCAGTGCCAGATTTTAATGCAATATTATATCTTTTCCATGTTGATATTTATAGAAAACATGTTTTTTATGCATTTTACTTTTCAGATAATTATTATTACTGTAAAAGTAAATTATGATTAACTTATGGAGATATTTTGCCCTTAGATCCACCGAATCCAAATCCGATTGGTTGAATCTATCTTATGATAATCTCGACACTAATTGGTTACACTCTTTATGTGATTTCAATATCATCTATTTTGTCAAGTAACTAAGTTTTGTTCTGTTTAATAATGAAGCTACATTTCAATTGTGTTGAAAATATTATTCTTTTATTATTATTAAATGTCGATATAATATACATATTATTATATTGAATAAATAAAATAGTTAACAATAAAGACAAGTGTTCGTAATATTATTCAAAGTGAATAGTGTAGGTATATTGGTCGTTAGAATAGAACACAATACAATAGTTGTTGACGTTTGCGTCATCGGCGGGCAACGGTCGCGTGAAGGTCGACTAGGACGGATATTGCGCTAGGTTATGTCTAGTTCTAGGTCACGGAGCCGTGCGCACACAAGTTTACATTTAGAATAGAAAATAGAATTTAGCAAAAGCTTTTATTATTACGGTTCTGATGAATTTATAGCCCATATTTATTGCATTTGCAAGAAATGTAAATTCGTCTTCATTTAAACTGAATGTGATAAATTGTTTTTTTAAGTCACTAGTTGATAAATGAGCTGACGATCCATTTAATGGTAAGTGACTACTGTCGGCCATGGACACCAGTGACACCAAATTCATAGCTGCGTTGCTGACCAAGAAAGAAAGAACTGACTAGCAAATTCCCAGCCGGAACACAAGGTTGGTGGCTGACTCAAATAAGAAGACCAGGCAGGTTTCACGGAAAGATGATGCAAATAAATGTTACTGGTTCAAATAATGCAATTTTTCTAAATCAATCAAAACTTCATAAGCTAGAGATTTTTGGAACTCTTGCTGACACATTATTGTGCTAAATACATCAGAATGGTTATATTAATATACGTGCCCGCTTAATTTTAACTATTTTCTAATCTTTTGATTCTGATCTTAAAAAAGCACATAAGCTTCGAGTGAGTAAAATAGAGGTCTCAGTACATGTCCTTGTGTAACCCTTTGAATTTTTGCACTTCTTGCATCTGCTAGAAGTGAAGAACTATTTAAATAGTATTTAAATGCATATCAATGGTGTTGGTAGCAAAACAATAGTTAAAATTTTCTTCAAATTAAGAGTAACACCTACAATTTTATTATGAGTACCCGCAGTTCGCTGTCAAACGCCTTTTCATAATTCATGAAAAATACGGAAATGGTGTCTTGTTATCTAGACAAAAGCGGACTTTTGAGTTTATTTCGCAGTAATTTCAATGAGCGAAACGGTTGACGTGAATGATCTAATCAAATAACCTTCACAACTAGCGGTCAGCGACATCGCATGCATAGAACATTTGCAATCAAACACAGTTTTATATCACAAGCAATTGAAGAAAAAAAATTCTTTCGCCGTTATATATTTCATAAGATACTTATTATATCTATTCAAATATATTACGGCGAAAGAATTTTTTTGGAAGAAAGTTTTTATTGCATAATATTGCAGATAAAAATTTTCATAATTATTCATTTCACTTGTATTTTTTATGTTTTTGAGTAAGTAGCCGAAGAAAGAGAAAGAAAGAGAAAAATAAATTATAATTTTTGCCGAAATTTCCGCAAATCGACATTTAGCGAGATAACTATGAACCTGATGTGAAGAAAGATAGTGATAGTAGCAAAAAATTCTTAAGTACAATATATTGCTTGCCCGACATTTGCACCATAATTAGCTTATGGTGATTGTGTGAGTGATGGTGACAGCCCTGGCTGATATTGTCCGATAGCAGACGTAAGCTACGGCGAAGGAGGTTATGTACGAGAAAAAGAAACTAGTCAACGATTAGAAGCAGAAGAAGACCGAAGAAGGTATTAACCTCAAGGTAGAACCCCAAAGTACCTAACTTGACTTGATAAATAAATTATGTAAATATATTGCACATATGTACGAAGCCTATCCTATCCGTTCAGAGCCATCGACCGCGATGTGAAGGTTATTTGATTAGAACACGAACTTGTTGGTTACTCATTGCATTACATGAAACACATGTAAGTAAATAAACTATTACATTCTGCTTCTGATATACACTATTACACTTCAACGATAAAATTACATAATGTTGGAGTTTGTTCGAATCAGGGATAGGATAGGCGTTTATTATTATTCTAAGGGATAGGCACTTTTCTTTCTTTTTCTTCTATCTTTTTTGGCCCACAATGGGTCAGTGATTTTTCTAGTGTCGCTGATGTCCATGGGCAGAAGAATCAGGTGGATTGTCAGCTCGTTTGTCAGCTACTTCCATAATAAAAGGTTCTTAGTATAATTTTGTTACACCTACATTAAAAACCCGAACAAGTGCGTATCGGGCCTCGCGCAATGTAGGGTTATCTAATACTAATTTAATCGTCTATTAGCCAACCTACTTGTGAAAGCCTTTCAAGTTTGTATACCACTGTCATAGTTTCAACAAGTTAACAATATGGCAGGATAAAATCTTAAAGGTTCTTTAAAGTTTTTTTAAGGTAACTCTTCTGCAGTTAAATTGGGGGTGAATTAATTTTTTCTCGTCTAGCAATAGCAAAGAAAATTTATATTCGTTTAGTTTAGTCCACTGGGGCCACCGTTTTGTTATTCGCGTAGGGGACCCCAGTCAGGGTCACAAAATTGGTCTTTGCGTAGGAATATTTAGTGAATTTTATATAAAACAATAGCCTCTGTGTAGCGCCATGCCCACACACGAGTTTTATGTTAATAATACAATATTAATAACGTTCAAATTACAATATAGCCGGCGTTAGTCAACCTACCGCAATACTGGTGACCTAATCCGGCGACCTTCAGCCTAGCGGTCAATGGCACTACGACGGTACAATTTAATGGAGCGACTAGAATACATTATTTGAGTGGATAAACATTTGGCGCAATAAATTACTAGTAACACAGCCGTTGGAATGTTTTGAGGAACAAAACACGACTCTTGTTTGACAATATTATTAATTCGAGCGTACTTTGTTTTGGCTAGTTTCGTTGGCTTCAACTCATTAATTACATACTACTTATTTATAAGTACTATTGTTTCTTCTGTGATACTACGGGGCAGGGGTCTTTCATCATAATTGAGGAGGCCTACATACAGTTTATAATTAAGTCCGGTAGTCCGCCCTCGTTTCACCGTACCCCTAAAGCAACACCGTTTTTTCAGAATTTTCAGGAACTACATTATGGTCTATACCCTTCTTCATAAATGTGGCTATCATCCACAAACATATTTTATAAAATGCAACTAGCAGTTCCAGGGATTACCGCGTCCAAACAAACAAAAAAACTCTGTTAGAATTTATACATTCCAGATGTAAAAAATCACTTCCAAAATAATGCAGGTATTTCCTATTAAGAGTTCCATATCCATCCCTGATTCTAGCTGACTTCGGCAGCTCATGCACCCTTCTCAACAATGGAGGAAGCCATGGAAAATTTTTAGGAACTTTATTATGGTCTATACCCTTATTCATAAACTAGCTAACCCGGCGAACTACGTATCGCCAAAAAACTTTTTTTCTAAAATAAAAGTAGCCTAAATTACTCCTTGTTACATCAGCTATCTGCCAGTGAAAGTCCCGTCAAAATCGGTCCAGCCATTTCAGAGATTAGCCGGAACAAACAGACAGACAGACAGACAGATACACAGACAGGCAGACAAAAATTGTAAAAATTGTTGTTTTGGTATATGTACCGTGTATACATCCAAATGCACTAAGTAAAAAGCGGTTATTTTAATATTACAAACAGACACTCCAATTTTATTTATTTGTATAGAATAGATGTATAGATGTATAGATGTGGCTTTCATCCACAAAAATATTTTATAATATGCAACTAGCAATTCCAGGGATTTCCATCTTTTTCAGTCGGAGGGCAAGCTGCGAAGAGGTAGTTACCTGGAGGCGGATCACATGACATTGGATGAATAATTTGTGCCCTATTAAATAAAATCGAATCAAATGTTTTTATTCAAAATTGGTTTGGTTTACAAACACTTTTTGAAAGTCATGCAAGCTACGCCAATGTTTCAAAAAGGCCCTACTGTGAGAGGGCCCGGGAGAAGCAGCAAGAAACTATCAGGTTTTTTTCCTACTCACAGTTACAGCTAGCACTTATTACTTACTACAATCTATATTTACATTATAGTCCAAGCAGTCTTGTCTTTAAAATAATCATCTATTTTGTAATATCCTTTCATTATAAAAATGCTTTTAATATGAGTTTTAAAAAAGTAAGGCATTTCCGTAAATTTTTATGGAATTTTATTATAAGTATATACCTTTAGGCGCTCCACCCACTGCACCGCGCCCCGTCGCGGTGCGCGGGATGGTAGATTTTACCATTGTATGCAATTATCTCAATTTATATAGAAATCACGCCTGGCACAACACACTGCCGACGTGGAAACGCGCGGGAAATCGCCCCGCGCGCAGTTGCGTCCGTCACTCCGCGCACCGCGGCGGGACGCGTCTTCAGTGGGTGGAGCGCCTTACACATGTACCCATGAACGAGCCACCAGTTTTAAAGTCTATTTGGTACAATCAGTTTAGCCTTGTTCCTTCTTGTATCATTGGTTGAAGTTACACACTGACGTTCTACGAATGGCTACGAGTTTTAAGGTCAACGTCAATCAGGTCTATGATTGGTCTAAATTGTTTATCCAATGTCAGGTTATCTGTCTTCTGGGACTTCTTCGAAGCTTGTCCTCCATTATAAATATAACTTTCTTGAACGGTACATGGTTAGGATTTTAAACTACCACTCTACCAGACTACTGCTACGTATATCCATCGTGAAATCTTTGCAGTGTGTTCCGGCTGCAAGGTATCTGTCGATTGTAGTCTAGTGGTAAAATTATTCCATTTCCGAACACATGGGCGGTAATGATGGCTCATCATTCATCGTCAGCACGTTTCTCGGCCTTACACATAAAAACGCTAATTCTGTATTCTCCCGGATTAAACTCATTGGTGATTTTGCGGTAATATGATTTAAAAATTGGGTGTTGTTAATAATTAGGCATATCGTTTAAATAATTCAATCAAAATTATTGTTGTAAATCTAACCACAACAAATGGTTAGATTAACCGTAATAATATCTATTGTTATTATGATCTCACCGCGTAATAGGTGAGTGCGAATGATAATTTGCAAAATAAATAACAATTATAACATTTGCCAGGTAATAGCTACAGCTATAAGGTATTTTTTCGTTAATTAATAATTTGATAAGTACGTCAGGTTGATGCCAATTAGGGCCCTAATGTCCAGTGGTGAACTTCAAATGGCTGATAGATATACAGGGTGTTCCGTAAGTAGTGGATCAACCTTAGCCTAGCTTAAGGGTTGACACTATCTATATTGAGTAAGTTTCCTCAAAATATTTCTTTGCTAGTTACCTACTCAAATACAGTGTAAACTACCAAACCGACGCTAAAATATCCGCCGCCGACATGTGACGTTACGCGAGCCAACGACCGCTAGAACAAGGTCGTATAGGTCAGTTAGTGCAGTATGTGACTAAGCTTGATTAGAATGTTTTGTCTCTATTATTAACTAATAGTTAGACAAAGAGAGAGCGAGAGCTATGTATTCGGCCAAATTCCATGTAAGGATGTGATACTCATACGAATGCGATATGGTAAATTTTGGAACTGAGCAGATATTTTTTATAACTACTAAAAACACAATTTTTTTTGTTCATTTTGATTTTTCTATAGCTATCAATAAAATTAAACTATGGTTTACAGTTTCAAATTTGACACCATACTTGTTTGCTCGTATCAATAAGTGAGGCCTTACATTTTTTTTATTCATTACTTATAAAGTACCACCTATTGATGAACTATCTTCTCAGGAATTGATTCGCATAATTCATAAAATAATTCAAAATTATTTTATAACATAAAGCTAACGTTGTATCTATGAATAGGTATATAGTTTAAATAATAGAGTCACGCTGAACCTGACAGCAGTTGTTACCAAAATAAAATCTAATCGTACCTAGTTGGTATAAAAAGGATGTCCTAAAAGATTTCCATGAGCACTTGTCAAATGCAATAAATAACAAAATTCAACAAATATTGTGTCCTACTCAGTCTTGAAGTATAGAGGGAGAAGGAGATACGAATTTGATATACAAACAAACTAGTTTCGGAACTAATACTGCGTTGAGGTAGGTCGCGTGAAATCTAGGCCGATGCGTGCTGGAATCTTATTGCCATCCTTATTTCACTGTAACATTTAGATAAGGTAAGAAAATCTCCTACATTTTTAGGGTTCTGAAGTAAAATCGGAATTGGAATCGGATTTTTTGTCAAGGTGTGATTATGAACTTAATGATAATTTATTTATTTATTTTATTTTAAAGTTCATCAACAACTGATACATTTTAATACACAAACAAATAAATTGAGAGTACAGAAAATGCAATAAATGGACAGTCAATTACAGATGAACATAACAAGCTTTAAAACATAGACGTGTTTAAGATAGATATTTTACAAAAAGACATAAAATACAAAATTTTACATTAAAAAGATAAAAGAGAAATATAATATAATGATAGTTATTACAATTAAATGAATGATAAAAGAATGATTAGAAAAATTTCGATGTTGAACAACTGTTTTAAGGTAAAATTTTCTTAGGGTTTTAGAAAATTCAGACTATTAAGTTTCGTTTTATTACATAACAGGTTTATAAATTAATATTCTTTCTGGCTCATAATGTCTAGTCTCCTAAAATGTCGTAACCTAAATCCGATAGGTATTTCCAGTTTAAGGTAAACTAGTCGCCAATAATAGTCAGTCATTTAAAAGATGTTATATATACTCGTAATAAATTATAATAAAATTTTGCAAAGACTACAAAATATTAAAAATTTGGAGATTCAATTTACTGGGTAATCTGGGTAGGTATACTATTCTTAAACCTTATATTATTAAGAGCATGAATGTAATAGGTGTTTTTTGAATAAATGCCACATTTTTAGGGCAGAGCGAGTTCGATTAAACCAGGAAAATAGGAACACTTCTTCATGAGATCCTTTAAGTTGGTCATTTCATATCACTGGAGCAGCATGGAAAACGCTGCAAGTACCCTAAAGACGTATCGCCGTGCCTAACAGCTTAAATTATTCAGTGTTTACCATTAAATGAGTAACAAATATTGGCTGAATGTGTTTCCAGTGAGCAGAGAGTACAAATTGGCGCTACGCTGAGCGTTGCAGGTTCAAGGCGAGGGGTCGTCATACTCCCAACTCCCAAGGCGACGTCTATCTCTGACGGAAACGTTACAGAAACATGGGTTAGTGCCGCGCAGTTTAGTGGCGTGGAATTTTACTATTTATTCTATGGTAGGAATTGAAATATAGCGTTTAGGCAGATTTTTTTGGTGAAAAAGCCGACAAACGTGCTGTAGCCACCTGATTCAAATCGGCTCATGGACATCAGCAGCACCAAAGGCATCACCGGAAAAGTAAGAAAGAAGAAAAAGAAGGACAGAAAGATGAAAGTAATTGTTTTGCATGTAACTAGTCCACATACAGGTCTGATGGTAAGTCAGCGTCGCCAAGGCATCGTCAAAGCGCTGTCGACGTAAAGGAAGCGCATTATTAATGGCTCACCGATACTACGACCGTGTGCATAATAAACATTTTATGGTGAATTTTGGAAGGAAGGTATCCAGACGTGGAAAATACCCTCCCATCATGCAGGTACCGCCGGAATTAAACACACCGTATACTCTGTTGTTTCGGAGGGTACAGTCAGTAAAAGAATACCTCATGTATACAAAGTAGCATTTAAATAATCTGAATTTTACCAAGAAAAAAATAACCTAATTCAAAATAACTCAAAAAGATCTCACTCGTGAGATCTAGCTCAAAAAATGGGACTACATGACAAGCACCAGCTTTCGATTAAAAAAGAACCATCAAAATCGGTTTACCCAGTCAGAAGTTCTGAGGTAACAAACATAAAAAATACAGTCGAATTGAATACCTTCTCCTTTTTTGAAGTCGGTTAAAAAGTATAAAAATTGTTATATATCATACTTCTTGACTAAGATATTGAGCTTTAATACCACTCAGAGGTGTCGGATCGAAAGGGCCCGCCCCGCACTGTAAGAAAGTCAAGTGGGTGCCTTTTTGGACTGCCATCGCACCAGCTGAAAGTCACTGTTGCTGGTTGTACCATGAGCAGGGGAGGTTGAGTTGGGCTCAAGATGGATAGAATTCAAAGCACGCCATTATTACCATCAGATTCATCAGTTATTGATGTTAAGAAAACAGACAAATGTATAACTATTTAAAAAGTTCTAAAATTATTATTTTAAATTCAACTTTTTATTTCATATTGCAAAAAGTCATAATGTCTTTTTATAGTTTTTAAACAAATAATTTTATTTCTTTAGTCTTTTATTGACTTCACGTGATGCCTTCGTGTAATAATAGCTAATAGGTATTTAGAACGAATGGAAAATAGTCGTCGAATTTATTTTTGAAATATTTTTGCATTTATTTGAGTATACAGATTAGGTTTATGTACATTAATAATATTTAGGTACTTCATAACTAGGTTAGACATGAAGCCTTTTTCTTCGTCTAACTGCTTGTTCACACTGAACACGCGGGCGCGGGCGCAAATAATAAGTAAGTATATTAGCTGAAATTTTCCGATGCACTTTACACCAGACGATGCGGCCACGACCCTGCGACATAATTATCGTATCGTAGAGTGACTGAGTGGTAGCGCTAGCTGTACGGCGTCGGCGGCGCCGGTCAGTCAATGTCAAATGTTGGTATCGCATAAATTGCAGTCCTACCTACTACTCGTAATGTTAGAAGAGCAACGACCGGTCGGCCGTGAACTGGGAGGGCCTTCGGTCTGGTCATAACATCTTTGTTTGTGCTAGATTTTGCGCAGTTATTCACTGCGCAATTCTAAAATCATCTGCCGAATGTTTTATGTGTTTTGTTGTTGGAACCAATGTACCAATATGTACCTATAATAATTCTTGACAAAAATAACCGATTTCGAAGTTACTCAAAAACTACTTGTCAGATCTCGTTCCAAATTATGTCGAATTACATGCCTGCTTTCGATTAAAAAAAGAATCATCGAAATCGGTTGGCGTGATATTGAGTTATTCGTCCATTTGTCGCGCACATACTTAATACAAATTTAAGACTTATATGGTTTTATCATGGATGCCATTGTTAGATCTCAATAAAATTTATATGGGACTACATGACCGCCACCAGCTTTCGATAAAAAAAAGAATCATCAAAATCGGTTCGCCCAGTCCAAAGCTCTGAGGTAACGAACATAAAAAAAATACAGTCGAATTGAGAACCTCCTCCTTTTTTTGAAGTCGGTTAAAAAGGTAGCCTGCCTACTATTCTGCTGTAACTATAAATAAACATAATAATATAGGTAATTACCATAAATGATTTGTCAATCCTTAGAAGTATTACATACATAAGTAATGATTTAAATCCAACTTCAAATTAGTTGAACTTTAAAATAGACAAAAATTTGAACACTAAAACGTCAATTTTCACCTTAAAATGTCCTAACACGTTTTATATTTCTGTTTATTTGTTTTGAGTTAGTAACTACCTGGATATAAATTAATATTTTCATATTTGCTTTGTGTTCTAATAAGGCAATTTATAAACCCATATAATGTGCAGTATAATAAATGCTTTTATTACCCGTGATCAAAGAGCTTTTGTAGGTCAATATTGTTAGATAAAATGAATTTAAATAATAACATAAGACTAGTAAATAATAACATAATACATTTCAATTCAATTCAATTCATATAAATTGGATTTAATTAGAAATCTTAACAACATTTATTGGGAAAGTGGACACCTTGTAAAGCAGACGTTCATTTTCTCGATGGTTGCTGAAAGAAATATAGTGAAAAGTCGCTAAAATTTACCTACCATTGAAAATTTTACTCAACGTGGATAGTACTTGAACATACAATATGTTTTACGGTGCTATAGGGTACCCGCTATAGTAACGATATATTGTATTGTATAAAATAAGTATTTTGGATGCCTTAATTTTATTAAGACAGCATTCATCTTATCAAGTTAGTATTAGTCTACTTTGCAACAATCCACTGTTATTATGTAGACTAATACTGACTTAATAACAATGGATTTCCGCAAAGTAACGCCTGATACATTCATCTTGACCTCAATCCCTATTCCCCGGCTTGCGGTAATAAATAACGGACTAGGCTGGCGTCAGGACCAACCTACTGGAGGTTTCTAAGCTCTATACTCAGTTCAAACCGCGACGATGCCTTTGGTGTTAATGATGTCCAATGTCCATGGGTGACGATGATCACAAAACAAACAAAGAAGATTATTCGACTTCTTTTTTTGAAATAAAAAATTGGACAACTACATTGAAGTATAATGTCATAGAAGAGAAATCTCAAACAAAATGTGTGTTCCCGCCAGGAAGTTCTATTTTCAAAATTGACCCCCCGTTCTCCTTTCAAAATCGAACGAATCCATTGGAAATGCAGTCGCTCGGCGCCAATTCATTGGAACATACATTGTGTTCGCGGTGTCTGTTCTATACGCTAGTAATAATACTTCAATGGACAACTATAATTCTTTAATCTGTGACACGTTAAATAAATACGTGGATTACAATAATGTTATCCTTAGCTTCGTAGCTTAGGCTACTTCGTTCACAAAGCACGGTTTTTCTATTGTTTCCGAGACGGTCAACGCATGCTTTCTGCCTTTTTGCCATTTTGTCACCTGAAGGTCACCTACGAGCTGAATTACAATCACGTCGTGAGAGCCATGCACCATGGCTCAATCTGTGATATCTTTACGTTTCTTGGGTGCTTTGAGAATAAATTAATACTGATTTGTGGCGATTAGTAGCGAGCTCTACCTTTGTTTAATCTTTAATACGTTGTAGTGTAAGCTGTGTAAGTGCCAATTGTTTTGTGTTGCAAAATTGGTGTGCAATAAAGAACTACAGAGTATTTTATTGTATTGTATTGTTTGGAGCAGTATTACTTTTGATGCAAGACGATAAAGGAAACATTTACGAAACGTATTAAAATATTTGGCGAAAATTACTATAGTTGTAATATACAAAGTTTGTACTGTTTGGACATGACGAAATTACAACGGTTTCAATTTTTCTTCGGAACCCTAAAAAGAAGGTTGAGACTTGACAAGATGATTTTGCATATTATTCAAGTTAAAAGCAAACTTTACGAATGTTTAAAAATAATTTCAACAGTTTTTTTACCTAGATATTAATTTTATTTTAACATTGTAATATGCTTCAAAAAGTGCAAACTAAATGCACATTTTTTTACTCGTCAACCCAGATGAGAATATGTGTGATAGAGACAACAAAATAACGAAACATAACAACGGAAATGGTAAAAATAAGTTGATTTTTAAATGTAAAAAAAATAACTTTGTTAAAACTAAATTATTATCATATATATAGGTAAAGTTGCATTACATACATTCGAGGTGATAGCTTTATGTAACCTACCGTTGCACCAACTTTTTCCACAAAGTTATCCACTGTGTCTTATGTGCGTAAGAAGTATAAGATATATCGTCTTTACTTATCTCGGTCTACGCGCTAAGACGGCCAGGTATCGATCCTGCATCATTACGGCAGCATTGTGCTCGAGCAAGGCTGAGCGGTCACGGCCGGACGGTCGTTCCACTTCTAACATTAGGTAAAATATACACTAGCAATAAACATATAGCTCTACTCGTACGTCTGCAAACATGTTTATGATGCGATTTCCATCTATAGTGCTCGGATGGACGCATCCTTATTTATAGCAAACAAAATTAAATCCCACAGATTTGATTTCAAGTTGTTTTCGACTCGTAGATGCTAGCCTGGCGTGAGAATGATGTCTTACTGAGACTCCTAGTGCCATCTTGTGTTAAAGAGATTTCCTGAATGAAGAGATGACTTTCCCAATAGACTCGACTTCCACCAAATTTCCCGATGAGAATTGCAGGTCTGCTTCACATTCAATCAAAAATGGTATGCTAGTTTTACCTTTCGCATCAATTTTTTGAAATATAAGTTAAACATAAGTTTATGGGATAATAAGTACCCCATAGCGTAATCTAGGTTATGGTCTACCTGCCTGTTAAATTTCATGAAAATCCATTCAGTAGTTTTGACTAAGTAACAAACATTTCATATTACAAAGCAATAACCCATAATAGTCTACCACGCTGGATTGGTATTACTCCAATGTGTATTGGTATTTCTCCAGTGTGCAGGTTTCCTCACGATGTTTTCCTTCACCGAAGCAAGTGATAATTAACTTGTAATACGCACATAACATTTGAAAATTGAGGTGCGTACCAGGATTTGAACTCGGGCCCCTGCGTTTGGGAGACTAACGCTCTAACCACTAGGCTATCATTGCTGTTTTTTTTTTCATATTTTCATATCAATTTCATAATACGTTTGTATAAAATTATGACCATAATCATCCAGTATTCAAAAAATTATTACCGTACATATTTCCCAACTACTGCAATCCTTTCACTCTATTTAAATAATAATAAGATGTAATACTTGTCATGTTACGTTCAAATAATTTCTTTAAGTAATAAGGATCTTGCAACACTCTCGAAATCAGGTGTCTAAATTCTAAAACGTATTGTTATTTAAAATAAATAAAACATGAAAATTGTTCCAAAATGTTAATCTAACATAACAAACAAAAATCAATTTTATTTGCAAGTTGTTTCAATAATATGCTATCCAAGTATTTTTTGGAATTCAAAATCATCTAACAGACGTCAATGGGGTACAAAACAAAGCAAATGGTACAAATTTAAATTATTATCACAGTATCAGGAGAGATGTCCTTGACCGTCACTACAGCTGGACAAAGTTTTGAAATTTAAATGGTTCACATTTACAATATTTTACCAATGATCCTATATAAGTGTCCTGTCATGAATTTCATACATTGTTATAGTAATTGGAATTGCGAGGTAAAAGTATTTCACGCCTATGTCGGCTATTAAGTTTGCCATATTAAGACACTATTTTTTTAAATATTAGAAGCGATGGACTTTAATGTATAACTATAACTGAGTCCAAATCAACCAAGAAACAAATCAACAACGGACGCGACTATGGCGCCTGACCTATGTACCACCCAGTTTAATTATGACTATACACACACTATTCAGTTGGACGGACAAGGATTACTATATTACAAGGTTAATCAGCATGAATACGATGCACTAATCAGCCCGTAGTGCTAAGAGCAACTATGCCCTGAAGAAAATCGCTTTTGAGTTCTAATCTGCATACGATTTCGAAAGAACGACGCAAAAAACAATGACGCTATTCTAAACAGGCAGAAAAACAGTACAACACAAAAATAACCGTAGACGAGTTCAAACACAGTCATTATGCATCAGAGTTCCACTAGAAGACTGAACTGGAACTCATCTCCAGAACAACTCGTGCTGAGTTAGCCTACGCGTCAGGGAACTGTCATCCAAACACTAATAAAGCATGTGTTGCTGCAAACACACTCTAGAGGTAGATGAGTTCGCACCAACTGCGAGTGTGTGTGCAAGTCTGTTGAACCTCATCTCTACGGAAGCTTCGCGCTGTGTGTACACCGCGAGCCGGCGAAATTATCACTACAATAGAAGCGTATTATAATTTTAGTTTTAGGAAAGTTTGCACACAAACGCAGACTTCTGATTGCATGCAGAGGAATTATCTTGAGTAGCTATTCCAATCATTGTGTATCTAGGACGTATCTTAATGAAACCTCAGTTATTTTTACCATAATCAGACTAAACCACATTCGAATCACAACTAATTAACTTGTTTTTTTTTTATGGTTATTCCAACAAGGTAAAATGTGTGCCCCACAATCCAAATGAATCGTATTTTGGACAAGGTTACAGATACTGTGCATGCCTTTAATTTAAGTACATATAAAAAATGTTTTGGCCTATTTCATAATAATGTATATTATGTACCTAGTTGGCGTGCCTTAAATAAATAAATAAATAATAAGTAGGTTTAAACACTTTAAATACATAAATATAGATTCCAATTTCACATTATTAATCAGGGGAATTAAAATTTTACAACATATTTATGGACAGCATAACGCAATACAAAACCATTAATTTGGTTTGGTCTACGTTTTGTATGTAGACATTTTGTTAACATTTGGACTTAATAAAAGATTCTCCGAAGGAATGTGCAGCAAATTTTCCCGCACCCAAGTGTAAAGTGCATTGCACTGAGCATTTGCCAAATATTTTTTTCTAAATATGTAACGTGGGTCGTTCACCCGGCCGCCATTATCGGGTGGACGGCATTTTAGATCGGCGCACGCGCAGATCAACATCCATCGTACTTGCTGCGTGTGACTCGTCTGTTTAACGTCACCTTGTGTTCGTTCCAACTCTATATTAAGTATCCTTACATATCTATGTACGTAGAACTATATTTTCTCCAACTACTCTTGTTTATTTTATTTCATACAATGTTTTTATTATCAAGTCCTATTTTATTTAATTGCTGCTCGGGTGACCTCTCACAATGTAAGATGCAGTAAACGTCTTTGTCACCGCATCCTTTTTGGCGTTATTGATATCGATGGGCACTTACTATAATTATATCAGATTGCTTGTCTACTCCCTAGTAGATTATTCACTTAAAAAACGCTCTGCGTTAATGAAGTGGCAAACTTCACACACATTTGTATAGGTAACTCTGATGATTGGTCACCGTGTTATCCCTTGCCAAAGAAATCGATTAATTTATTATAAGCACATTATTAATATTCCTGGAACATGAAGATCGCTACACTATCAGTGCCGTGATTTAAAAATATTGTGTAATAATGATGTGAGGGAGTGTGTGTTGATTTAGAAGAGGATATGGAGTGTCGGCTTTAACTGAGTAAAATATGTTATGTGAAAATATGTATGGTGCTATTTTAACGTAGCAGAAAAAGCTTCTTCTCATCAACAGAGTCCCGTGACCACTATTCAATTAGGTTGTTAGTATATACCGTATATCTTAATATATATAAATTACGTGTCACGTTGTTTGTCCGCGATGGACACCTAAACTACTTAAACGATTTTAATCAAATTTGCACACCGTGTGCAGCTTGATCCAACTTGAAAGATAAGATAGCTTACATCTCAAAAAAAAAACTATTGACAGAACAAAGTCTGTCCGGGCAGCTAGTATTTTTGTAAAATTTTATAAGAGCCGTGATGGCAAAGTGTTAAGATATATGGCTAATTACTAATTTGCTAATACATTCTACTAATATTATAAATGTGAAAGTTGGTTTATTACTCTTCCACGTAAAAACTTCTGAACGTATTTTCATGAAATATAGTACACAGGGTGTCCGTGAACTAGAAAACGCGGGAAAACCGCGGGCGGAACAAATGGTCCAGAAATATAGACAACTATATTATCCAATGGCACCCTTGCGTACTCTAACCCTCTACGAAGCGGGACAAACTATTTATATCTTCAAATATTTAATAGTTTGTAATTCAAAACCGAATACAATTTCAAACATAATAATCAGTTGGGTTTCCAGTGACCCCATGGAACATTGACCTCTGGGTCACACGACACAATGAGGTCTAGACATCCCGGAACCGGACAGAACGCAAGCTGTCCTAGCTCCAGACGTCATGTCATGTTCATTGTCATGTTAAAACGCGCTTCTATTGTTATCACTAGTTCTAGTTAGCTCTAGGCGATAACAATAGTGTCTGGCGCGTTAGCTCTCAAAGGATTATGGACTTTTTAAACGGAACGTGAGAAGTTGTTTTTTATGCAAAAATAAGGACATCATTAAAGAGGAATAGTGTTATAATAGCAATAGGATTTTGTACTATTAATAGCAAGGTTTTTTATTATTACTGTTATTGGTATGTCCAGTGTGGTCACCACATAACAATGTGAAACTCAAGCGCAGCTGTGGGGTAGAGATGGGATATGATAAATTTATAAAAGGTCTTGGCAACAAGAGTATTAAAATTTGACAAAATATAAAGTTGGTTCATATAGAGTTAGCACTCGCAAATGTACATAATATTATTATGTTATTATATTATCATTCAATTTATAAATTTATACATTAATGCGATATGCATTTAAATAAAATTAAAAATATCTATAGTAGATAAAAGAAAAATAGATGCATTATTCTTCCACAATAACATCTTAATATAATGAACATCGACTCACGGGCCCATAGAGTGTGATGATATACAATAAAATTATAATTTGTTTCGGAGAAGGAAAAACACTTCACTATATACGGAGAGTTCTCCATGATGTTATCAAAGATAAGAATGTGAATAACCTCATACAATGTAAGATGTGACCCAATCCCACCTCTGGAATAGTGATGAGTAGTAGTAATAAATCGGTGATAGTCAAGATAAACCGGCATAAAGTCCACTCATACACTCCTGTGTATGAGTGTCCTTAGTCTAGCGGTTTGAATCTTGATCTTCTAAACGCAGGAGCCCGAGTTCGAATCCTGGCACGTACCTACAATTTTTAAAAATTATGTGCGTATTAGGAAAATGATCACATGCTTCGGTGACGGAAAAAATCGTGAGAAAACCAGCACACCTGAGAGTTCTCCATAATGTTCTCAAAGGTGTGTGAAAGTCTACCAATCCATACTTGGCCAGCGTGGTAGACTATGGCCTTTACATATAAAATTTACTCTTCTTGAAATATACTTTACAAAAATGCTAAATATAAGGTTGTAACTATCCATAATATAACAGAAGCATTACCGACGTATTACCAATAAAATGACGGCAACACTACCAACCTCAATATCAACATTAATATCAATAAAATAAAATAAAAAATAGTGTTAAACAAAGCTATCCAAATTGTATCAGTGGATGTCTCGCATAGCAACTGACTATTGATGTGAATCTAACAAGTGAACCGTCACACGTCCTAGAACCCGTTCCCTTACTTCCCACCCTGCTACCCATGGTCCGAGTGACCTTGCGTCTTACTATGAATAGAGCACGCATGAACGAGAAGGCGTGTGCGAGCGAGATGGAGGAACAACATAAGAAAGCAAGGTCGCCGGCCACTGGGTCAGCGCGTCTAGGCGGCGTCTAGCACGCACACTGCCGCCCTGTAGCGTCAGCAGAAACATTGCACTTAAGAAAATTATAAAGAAAACTATTTCTTAAGGAGACGGGGTGAATATTAGAGATTGAAGTGCGAGGTACTTGATGCACAATAAAAAATCTAAGATAGCACAGTCATATAATATTATTCATTAGGATTTTCAACGGCATGGATAAATACATTAAGTCTAAGTACGAAAAGAAAAGGCCACGTGACGGTAGCGAAACACACTTTATCTAAGGTGTAGCGTTTGTGAAGATAGGACTTGTATAGTTAGGGCGTGTAGAGTTAGAAAGTTGACGCTACATGATATCTGACAACTTTTTCATGTAGAGCCATAATGGTCTCGTCTTAGTAATATTTTACATGAAAATGTTTTTGTTGGGATTTCACTTTTTTTCGTAAGATGCCTATGGCAATATACGATATGCCCATACAAACTTCCATCCCCTAATTTAGAGGTTGGAGGTGATTTTCTAAAAATTCTGAAATATTTAATTATTTATAACAAGGAGTCCCTATATCAATTTTCAGACCTCTAAAAGGAAAATTTGCGAATGTCTAATACAAACTTCCATCCCCTAGTTTAAGGGGTTGGGAGTAAAAGTTCCAAGTTTAAGAATTGTTTGTTGTTTGTGTACAAATACTACCCTACATACCAAATTACAGCTTTCTAGGACTTCAGGAAGTACGAATTAATTTTGATGATCTGATCATCAGTGTGTGACAAAATCGCCGTGCCCCTAGATATTACCTGTCTTATGAATTAAATGTTGATAAAATATATTATGAACCAAAATGGAAGTATACCAAATAAAAAATATTATTCCAAATCGGTTTGTATATGAAGGAATTCAGAAGTAATAAAGGCTTAACAAAATTATTTAAATTCAGAACCTCCCTCTTTTTTAAGTCGATTTAATTACAAATTAAAATAAACCTTTGACTTAGATAATAATATCACAAGCATTTTACATTCACTCACAAAAAATTATGTAAGGCAAAACTTTTAATCAGAATTTCTGATTTAAACATCAAGTTTTGTCTGCAAACCGTACCCCAACTAAAGTCGACGACATGGGATAGTGAAGAATGTGCACACACTAGCACATGGGCGCGTATGTGTGGTGAAGGGAAGAAAATAGTCCATAGTGTCGGCCGGGACAGGGGGATTATACCTCCTTTGTAAGATAAGCGAGCGAGCGGAAAATATATGATGCGAGCGTTCGACTTTTCTATCGTTATCCGTCGACTTATTGAGGGTAAAGGGTATTCATATTTAAGTTATAAACCCTCACTGGGAGCAATCTTGTTTTTACTTTGGACGTCTACCGTATGAATGACTTTTATCTTATTAATATTATAGATTCTAACCATTGTAGGATTAAGATAACACTTGGCACTTGGACGGACCATGTCCAGAATTAGTAAACAGGATAGATTTGTTCCAGGTTATATGTTTCCCTGGTATGATTCGGACGTTTTTATGTTTGTGAATTCATTTTATGAAACCAGTCTTTTGCGGGGGAAGCCGCAGCCGAAAACTAGTTTTATTATAAATAATGTTTGCATAAAAATAGTTATAATTTTGCTGAGCGCGCACCAACGCTCCGGAGAGTTTTCATTTTCTGAAAGGCGTAAGTATGAAAGATCTCAATCGAAACTTGGCTAACGCTGCAGCGTGGCGAACTATGCCCAAAATCCCTGAGTGTGAGGAAATACCCTGGTCCAGCTGCGTGACAGTCTTGATAATTGGCTAATTGTACATAATGGTGAACTCAACAGTTAAAGGTAACTATGATCAACACTTATGTCCACGTTCCCGCCCGCCTATGACGTCAAGCATTAACATAATTTTATGTAAACAAATATATATCTTCCGTGTAGTGTAGTCTTACGAAACACACTTCAGGCACGCTTTACTTGTTGAATCAGCAGTCTAGTCCTAATAAAAAGGGTCAATGAAACCCTGATGGTACATTTGTCGTCGCCGTGTAGTGTAGTCTTACGAAACTTTACACCATCAACTTTGAATGTTACTTTAAGTTAGTATTTTGTGCACGTTAGTCTAATTACCTAGCTTACTACGTTCACCTTTATAACATACGTCATATCAAGCAAATTGTAGTTAAACTGACACTCGAAAACGCAATATAAAGTTCCTCCAAAATAAAGCGGTTCATATGAACTATGAACGAAATACGCGGTTAATATTAGCGATGTTCTGTCTGATGCACGTCTATATAACTAGTTTAATAAAAGTTCAACACTTCACGGTACCGGTTCGATTCACTTATGTACAGGAGCTATGTATACTTGTTTACATAAAGGAAAACATAAATGAATGAATAAATCGTTATTGAAAGACTAGAGTGCAAATCAATAAATTGTTTAAACTATACAAGTTTATAGAGTTTTGATAATTCATTCCGTAATAAAACCCCGTAGGGTCCTTATTAAAGTGAAATTAAATTTATCCGTTTACTTAAAACTTAAAATAATGGAAGTAAGGCCTAAGCCTTCATGAGACATGCATTTTAGGTCTAAACCTAAAATGCATGTCTCATGAAATTTTAATATTTCCGCGACGTAGTGGACACTAGACTGTTAAACGATATGTTACTTGCTACGAAGAAAGAAAATGTAGCCCGAAAACCTGCTCACCTGAGAATTTTTCATAATTGTTTCATAATTGTTTCATAATTTTCATAATTAAAGTATGTGAAGAAAGCCAGTCTACTTAAATGTAGCTAGCGTGGTAGATATGTTCTTATTATGGGAAAAAACTTCCATCCAAAGACTTTTATCCTGGATCTACGCCTGGAACAAAACAGAAATTTACTAGAAGAGATTTCCTGTGCCTTACTAGGCTGACATGAACTACACCACACCTTTAGTTTTTCGAGGGCACCCGAACCAATTAGTGGGACACTGCAACTCTGAGCCGTATAACGTAATACCGTTCCTTACCATGACCGTGTTATGAAAGTATCAGGTGTAGAAAACAACACGACACGCTCTGATATGTGCATTAAAACGTATCGACGTGTTCGTCGACAATTTTTGACGCTCCATTATCAGTTTTCTGCACAACGTCATTAAACGTCACTCCAGTTTGTATGAAAAGATGATGTGCAATAATTATGTTCACGTGAAAGTGTTAAATTAAGATTTTTTGTCTAGTATAAGAATATATGTTGTAAACTTAAGCATAATGTTCACCAGTTTGTCTAGTCAGGAGAAATACCCGACACTGGCCTTCACAGTGAATTCTTTTAAGCCTTTTTTTAAGTAAAAGTGCCCCTCGAGTACGGGGAGATTTCCCCCTCAATTTACAATTAAGTGAATGGATGTCTTTTTAGATTTTTTGTACTCCTTTTTCTTTTTTCTAAATCCTGCATTTTGTGGAAAACATTATATTTATTGCCGTCGGATTTGCACTTTACAGTTTTAAGTTGGTCGATTTATAATTACCGCTTTAAAGTGTATATTAGTTGTCACGTTTGTAACATTGAAATACTTACATAATAGAGTTGTCTATAACTACCACCAGGCACCAATGAAGTGTGACTTGTGTACGACTAAGTAACCAAGAGGCTTAGAAACTTAGTAGTCAGGTTGTATTAGTGTATCTGTAATAATTGTACATTACGATTTACGATATGCCGTAGTGCGTAAATTGGTATATTATTCCACGAGGATAAAGAGCACCCGAGACGCACTTAAGTCACAAATATCATGTACTATTTTATAGCACAGTGTAGCTTATATGTCATGCTATTTCGTGCCCCAAGTATTTTTTACACTTGTTACATGTGCCTTAAGTTGTGCATAAGTAGTTGTACGAAAAGTGCGGGGTGTAGTGTAGTCCAGTTAATTTATTTAAAATAAAGAAATAATGTAGAGTCGCTAGTAATTTTTTACTGACTGGACACATCTAGTTATCAATACAAAATTTAATTTCCCTAGAAATAATATTAAAGTTACATCAACGCGAAATTCGCATATTCCCATTTTCATACATATCGAAGACATTATGATATGTGTATTTCAAGTCGATAATTCTCATCATAAGCATACGAAAACCTGATAATCAATGCAGGTCCGGACGACCCGAGTCGCGTCCGCCGGCGCATACCGAATGGGCCTGACGCAATCTAAGCTCACAAATTGTATGCCTCTATTGGGTTATCGAACTAAAACCCTCAAGTTCATATCGGTACACTTAGGTTATTGAGATGTGTAAATAACGTAACGCAGACACATAAAAACCTCGTACCTGGACACCGTCCTACTTATAAAGTCTAACTAAAGTCGTAAAATGAAAGATAAAATACAACTTTTCCTGAATTTCCCAAAATAGATAATTAGGTGAACAAAAGCATTTCTATCATCGGTGCAGTAAAGTAGGTATATAAGAAGTAGGTATATAAGATGTTCAAATACGAAAAAATTACTGAAAAAATTACTCTAAGCTAAGCTATGACATGGGGTCCTTCAAGAAGCGGGTCTATCATCATTTTCTTGGCCGGCAACGCGTTAGTGACGCCCCCAGTGTTGCTAATACGGGCGGCGGTGATCACTTATCATCAGGTGACCCGTCTGCTCGTTTGCATGAAAGCATTAAAATAATTGTGTCACTGATTGTAGATTAAGATATTCGCTGAACACCTTTTTTTATACAACCAGTAATGTAATTTGTCGATGTTACAATTTTAAGTACGTATCGAACTTGTGCATAGAAGGAAATAAAGGTTACCATTAATAACATCAGTCTGTTTTCTGTATCTGACATGACACTCACATTTTCCTGGTAGAAAGATATTGAATAGAACTCATCAACTCGAGATAAAATCATTTTTTGCTTAACCACGACATATCTTCGTTCCTAGGATGTATCTATAAAGCTTCAATCAGGTATTTTACACTGTCCTCGTCCCGATCATAGACAGATAGTACTTACTTGTATCTAGTATTGAAAACGTCAGTTTATTGTTTTAGAGTCGTTTAAACAGATGTCTTGAGAACGTCTTGCATCACATCAAGTTAAGCATCGTCAAGTGGGACCAGTAGTGACCTCTAGTGGCAAAATTTTAGGCGAACTTCTGTACTTCTTACGCTCCAACTCAGAGTCACTAACGGTTACTTTAATCGCTGTTTAGTACAGAATCACCATACAAATTCTGTACTAAGGATCGATTTAAGTAACCGTTATTCTGAGTTGTGTCGTTAGAGTGAGATCTATAAAGTCCTAAATCAACTTTAACATTAGCCTTTCTACATGACTTTTTAACCGACTTCAAAAAAAGGAGGAGGTTCTCAATTCAACTGTATTTTTTTTATGTTTGTTACCTCAGAACTTTGGACTGGGCGAACTGATTTTGATGATTCTTTTTTTAATCGAAAGCAGGTACTTGTCATGTGGTCCCACATAAATTTGAACGAGATACGACAAGTAGTTTTTGAGTAATTTTGAAGTCAGTTATTTTTTGTTAGTAAAATTTATTTTATTAACTTTTTCTTACTAACATAATGTCAGTCAATAAAGGACATTTGAGTGTTGTCTGAGTCAAAGTCAGAGTCAAAGTACAGTTTAAAGATCTTACTCTTACGCCCAACTCAGAGTCACTAACGGTTACTTTAATCGCTCCTTAGTAAAGAATCTCCATAGAAATTCTGTACTAAGGAGCGATTTAAGTAACCGTTAGTGACTCTGAGTTGGGGCGTTACCACTTTGCATATTGTGGATATTACGCTGGGCATTATAGAATAATATACCAATATGACTCTATATCATCAGCCGGAACTTCCTGGTGCAATACCTAAGTCCAGGATGAGTTTTGAAGCTAGTAGAGCTTCAATTAAAGTTTTGAAGCTAGTAGAGCTTCAAATAAAGTATTATTGAGCTCACTAAACTGTTAGTAATTTCTTTTTAAAGTTTACGTGTCTTTTTGAATTCCCTATAACATAATAACGCTATTTTCATGTTCAAAGCAACAAGGCATAGGTATCAGAAATCAAATTTTTCTAATGTTAATTTTCTTTTCTAATTTTCCCCCCACAAGCGCAAATAAAAAGCGCATCTTCATAAAGAGCGCACTAGTCAACAATACGAGTAAGAACATGATGCCGCGTGCGTAACTGCGTATTCGCTCAATCATAAGGAGACCGAACAATCTGACCAAACAATGCGAATTAAAGAAGAAATAAAATAAACATAAAATGGAAATACAAAACCGACGACATTTGTAATTTAAAAAAGTAATGACGTCCCATTTCGCGCGGGACAGAGAGCTCAAAAATTAAACATGCTCTGCACTGTGCCAGTTAAAATTATTTTTTCACGAGGCCTGTGTGCCTGTCCGCTCGCAAAAAAGGAAAAAAGATACCAATACAAACACGCGAATCCATCATGCGAACGACAAAAATACGCACACAAATAAAGCACATGCAACACATTAGCCGTTAGCGATGCACACATGCGAAGGATGCATTTAAACACCAACAATGTTTCAACGCTCCACGCACACAACAATGTAAATTCGGTGTTCCTATAATCAAAAATTACTTACTTGTGTGCGTAATCATCATTCCCACGCATGCATTACGTGTTAACATACTAGGTCTACAAACTGAGTATCATGTTCGATTTTGAGCTTTATTGATTGGATTTAAAGTCAATTTTCTGATGGCAAGAGTTAATGATTGGGTTGCATTAGTGTTGTTGTGTGCGGCAATGCGATCCGCCCGTTTTGTTCCTTTTTTAAATTTCACCGTTTAGTTCAATCTATTTATTGGTTGTGGGAGAGTGTGCGTTGTGGTCGCGTGCACACATGTTTTTTTGGCAATGTGTGCGGACGCGAAAGTGCGTAGAAAAATTGGTGGGTATAATTATATATTACGGACTATCTTTTGCCGCGAGTGCGCTTACATCGAAATTTAAAATTCGGGAGGCGAAAAAGAACGAACAAAACTTACTTATCGTTGCATAAAGAAACTCTGAAGAATTTTATAGGCTATCGAGTGTTCCATATTCAAACCTCTTCATTCGAAACCGCTGGCAGATACCAAGAATTTAAAAGTATTCAAATTGAATGACTAGAATACTCGAGTTGAATATTTTGTATAGATTTCTTAATCTTACGAGTGAGGTGAAGTTATAGAATTGCGTAATAATGCAAGCGTAACCGAGCCTCGTTATTGAATACAATGAATGACTTCACTTAACTGGCTTTTAATAAGTCGATATGAGCTTTAATAAGAAAAGTATGACGTACTTAGTACTTAAGAAACTTGTGATGTAAAAGCAGAAGTTTATCTTTTTTAATATTAATAGTTTTGAAGATTGTAGTAAAAGAGATCATTCACAAGTATGATGATTTTTAATCAACTTGGAAAAAGGAGGATCTAAATTCGGGTGTATATTTTAAAGGTTTGTTTGTTACACCAGAACTCCGTCATTTATAAACCGATTTGGAAATTTTTTTTTTTATTTGAAAGGGAATATTTGCAGATTAGTCTCATATTTATCAAAATTCTGATGATGGTTTCCATGAGGAATCGAGCGAATTCTACAAATATTTTAGGTATACATATAGTGATCTTGATATAAGTTGCTCGAAGACTGCTTCTTTGGAATCGGTAATTTTTTTTAGTAAAATTAAGATTAAGTTTATTGATCCTACAATTTTATTTATACCTACATATGTCCTTGAGTTCAGGACAACTTAGAGTTAGATTGTATAACTGAGAATCAACCATGATTGAAATTGCTGTCAGGGAGCCAGTAAAAGGCTGATCTTCTTTTTCTAATGAACTCCGTCATTCTCTTCCTTGAGACACTTCCTCCTATATCATGCTGCTTTTAGTAAATAATAATAACAGACAAACGACCACACGAACTATCTGTAGTAAGTGATAAACCATTAAACAATTTCTAATTAATTTCATATTTTCTTCCATATTCGAAAACAGTAATGCCTTTGGCAAGCCGGTTCATTAAAAAAAATGACGTGCATAAGTGTATCAATGATACCTACATGAATAAATGATTTTGAATTTGAATTGGAGTCTCGTTTGCGACATGAAATGATTGAGTATTGCAACATTGTTGCCCTAGAGGCCTAGAGGTTGAAGATAATCATGGGTCATAATTACCGACTCATTAAAATACATTTAACATTTACAAAAGACAGTAAAATAGATAATTGGTGAAATTTCTCCCAGAAGACAATCGCTCGGTATGTAGACCGTAATTTTATATTTCGCGGACAGAAAATCGCACTTACCACTTTATGGCCGTACCGTTACGTGCTAGTAAAACTAATGCTACAGTTAAAATTTGATCTTAAACGCAATTGCCTTCTGATTCTACGAGTATTTAAATATTTACATCAAATTTTAGCAGCAATAATTCAGTATGTCATTTTATTAGTAGGTACCTAATCAATTACTACACTGAAGATATTAAAAATAATATAAAACTAATACTTAGGTATATCAACAGATTTGCGTACAAAATACCTCTTATATAGAATGTAAACATAGTGTTGTCCAAGTATCGACAGTCAAAGTTATCGACAGTGACCTACAAACCTAGTCGTATTATTGACAGTCTTATATTATCGATTCGCGATGGTTAAATATTTATTACGAATTTAGACAGCAGTCATTTAATTTGAAATGCATTTTTGGATATCTATGATTATTACACACGCACCAAAACGTCGGAAAATTTCATACAAATGTTGTTTATTCTACTCTTCGATTCTTCATACTAGCAAAAAGTAGCAACATCTCTTTCTCTCTCTTAAGAACTGGTGTAGATCAGCGTGTACTGAAATACGAAAGTATGTATGTACTGAGCATTTGTTTGTAAGTTACATTTAAGTTACATTCAAGTTACCAATAAAATTACATTTGACCAATTCAACGCCCCAACTCAGAGTCACTAACGGTTACTTAAATCGCCCCTTAATACAAAATTTGTATGGTGATTCTTTACTAAGGAGCGATTAAAGTAACCGTTAGTGACTCAGAGTTGGGGCGTAAGTGCTACGTTTTAAGCGCGATTGGCCGGGCCTTCGTCCTTTCGCAGTAATATACAAGTCAATGCATACACGTCATATTTCTATATTAGTGATATTGTAAACCATAATTTGTTTTATGAAACGCGAGTTTAATGTGTGGAGTTATTTTAAGAGGACTATATTAAGTCCGTGCGTCTCCCTCCAAGCCTCACTCCGGCGTCCGCTGTGAAGGACACGCGGCGCTCCCCTAGCCGACTAGCAGACTAACCGACTAACAAACAATCAAGCGACTGTATAATGCCTACACCAATATTGAAGATGGAGAAAACGGCGATGATCAAGAAGAATAAATTTTGGAGAAAATTTTGCCGCTTATCTCTAAATATTTATTCTCTACATATTTATTCTCTACATGTTTATTTTAAGGATATTAAATGTTTACAAAAAATGTATCGGACCTGAAGCATTAATGACGTTACAAAAATGCACTAAAGGAGAATTATTAAGTTTACATACATATTACTTGCATTTTTTATAGTTTTTGGTCAACCTTTTAATTAGACATATTATTATTAAGACCAAACTAAAGAAACATATTTTTCATATCTGCCACTACATTATGACAACATAGCATGCTACATGCCACTACAACATGACAACATAGCATGCTACATGCCACTACAACATGTGAACTATTATATGTCAACGAAGAAAAACGTCAGTTTGTAATCTAATTTTCCGCTGCGTTCCGCACTGTAATTATCCTATCGTTAGCACTAGGAAATGTGTAGGCATGCAGCTATAGCATTAAGAAGTGCGTGACGCACTGACTCCCCTCAGTCCCCTCGACTCGGTCGAAGGGCAGCAGGGCAGTGTGTGAAGGGCTGGCTCAAGTGCCGCGATCGATAACTTGTACGAGTAGCTGCTCGTACACGCATCCGATTCATAATTCGATTCGAACTCACAATAGTGAATCTATTGTTATCACAGTAATGATTGTCATGCTAAGTACTACTCTCGTCTAATCATCGATATACGTACAAAGGATTTAATTAGTAGTTGTTTGTTGGCCAAATACAGACATAATACATATTTTTGATCGCATTACAATTATTATCATGACGAGTTTTCACCCAATGTTCCAAATCTGGTCAAAGTTATTACGGAAAATTTGAGAAAAAATGTATGAGTTTGTGATTCTAAATTTTCTTCGAGCACTAAAATTGTCCAATTATTACGCACTGACGTCTATGACTATCGACGACTCTGAGCCTGTCCACATCTCCACGTCACGACGTCGTCAACGTGGAACGTTGCGGTAACGTGGCAGGGTACGTTGACGTGCAACGTAACGTAAAAATGCACGTCACGACGCAGCACACAAGACGTATTCTGCTTCGGCTATTGTTAAAAAGACGTAGAGAAAGGTTGAAGAAAAAAGATGTGAAAAGACAATACTGGGTGCACATATCTTTCAATTATGAATAGTGATGGGAATCATTTCACTAGAAAATACGATGCGTTGAAAACTTACGACGACGCGACGCGCCGTCCCACTGCGACGTTGCTGTACCGTGCACTAGCACGACGCGGCAACGTAACGTGGCACGTTACCGCAACGTTCCACGTTGACGACGTCGTGACGTGGAGATGTGGACAGGCTCTAAGGTTCGATTCTCCGAGGCAAACATTTACATGACAGACAATTATATGTTATCGGCTTGTCAATGTCGATGTATTACGACACCTGCGCGACACAGCTAATCCTAGTGCGGAGCCCTGCGGAGGTAAGAGTGTCATAAAACACATAAATATGACATAAGTTTACTTTGTATTAAATGACATAAATAGTTGCATTAAAACACGAATTAGTGGTGAAGTCGACTGGTGGCTGGTGGCTGGTGGCTGGGGAACCGGTCCCACTAGCCCCGAATTCGATCCTTAAACAGGTGCGTTGATACATTATAAATTGCACCGTCTATGTGAGCGCCGCACTTGATGGAGAGTTTGTTTGTACGTTCAGTTAAACTGCTCTATTTATCCTACTAACTGTACAATGCTTAGAGCCCTTGATGTAAAGACAAACATCCAAACACCTTTACAAACATTTGTAATGTTTGTAAGATAAAATAAATTTAGTTTAAAATAAGTTTAGTAAATAAAAAAGCAAGGTGGTAAAGTAAATTTAAAACTTATTATCATACTAAACGACGCCTGAAAGGCAAAAATTACCAAGCGACATCTTGGGCGATATTGAGTTATAAACATCACTTAATCAGTAAAAAATTCTGTGTCGATTGACCATATGATTGATTGATGCTAGGAAGAGTTTTGTTGTCGCTTGGTAACTTAAAAACAATTTCAGCGATTTTTTACGCTTTTTTTTCTAAAATTAAAAACTATAAAATGCTCTGGTGTAAAGTTTCCAACATGTCGCTTGGTAATTTTTGCCTTTCAAGCGTCGAATTATGTATTAGACAAATGCCAAGCAGATCACTGGGCGCAGCTTAGTGGGTATACACACATGCGCAAAGTGTGTGTGTGTGTGTCTGTCTGTGTTGTTGCGCAATGGCCGTGTGTTAGTGCCCGGTGAAATGCAACTTGTTCTAAGGAACACGGCCGACAGGGGTCGACAACTCGCTCCAATTTGTTTTAACACCAAAATTGACAGGCTATTGCAAGGATTTGTCTGTGTTTCATCATCATCACCAAATATAGTCCACCACGCTGGCTTAGGTTACATAAAGTTACATTGCTAAGAAATACACACACCCTTGAAAGAAATATGTAGAATTCTCAGAAATGATAAAAAGAAAAGAGATTCATGTTAGTTTGTATGCATTCCTCTTATGACGATGTTGTTATTTGTATGAAGATGATTTTTTTTTAATACAAGAGGGTTTGATATCTGAATAGTCATAAGTAGTAAGTCCTGTCTGGAACTCTGAAATTCATATCCACCGCGTTTTTTTTTGGTAACACTTATGGTAGGTATTTGTTGAATTAATGGCGTAGTTTCACATTCGAAGGTATTTATATGAACTAACTTCAAATCAATTTATTAATATTTCGATATATTTTTACCAAAAACCTAAATCGCAGCACAACATTTTACATTTTACATAACATTACAGTTACTGTAATCAAATAAATCCATAATATAATTAACAAAGCCCCGAAAATTTCGATGTCCGGTCCCCTGCCATAGAGTAATGTTACATGGGTAACAGGTCTGGGCGGCCATTTTGAAACTTTTTTAGCGCTTTCGAATTTCGGTTGCGCCTAGGCCGATGACCCCGCGCCCTGTAGGACGGACCCGCTTCTCAGAAACGTGTACCCATTCCACATAAGGGCTTCTAATCCGTAAAAACTAAAGTTTTATGGGGGTTCCATGCCCAAAAACTGGTACCTTAGACACACTTCCGTATTAATCCAGTTCGTTTGTTTCGGAGATAGAGTTTCAACTGACTTTTAACTCAAAAACTAACTATGGTACTAAACATTTTTAGTAACGAACAACAACATCCCAATAAATGTAATGCATTACCATGAATGCACGATTATTTTTCTTTTTACAGTCATTTCAAAATGTTTTTAAACATCTCTGCGTATCTTAAAAAAAAAGATGAATTACGAGAATAAATAGTATCTACATACACCACACTTTAGGGCAGACTAGCTAAAAAATTCATCCCCACTTTACCTGTAGGGGGTACCCTTCAGGGGTAAATATTTTTTTCAGATTAGTAAATGAGGATAAATGAACGCATTTTTCATATTACTGAAAGCATGCTTGATACAACAACGCCATCAAGATTCTTGCTTGATAGTTTGCGCACGAACATAACACATAACGTAACGTAACGTAACGGAGAAAGTTTGATTTTACTCCCCATAAATTTTCATACCCCGGGCTTGTGCCTATATGAAAATCCATTCTTAAGGAGTAAACTCCAAAAAGAAGTGCACTGTGAGATCCACGGGGTCTATGAGGTCCACGATCAGAAATTAAAAGTAGCTAAAGATGAGCCCCTTACAGCTCGCATTTAGCCAGCATTAAGAATTTATGAAATGCAAATCTTCACCTAAACCACCAATAAATAACTTAATTCGCAACGTTTAGGTATTAGGCATTCACATACGAGTGAAAGCTATTTAAATATCATTTTAGTACGGAAAAGCGGGTAAACCGACAGCTTTTCCACCGAGACATAAACGTCACGACTGACATAGAAGCAATATAGGCATAGCTTCAGCCTGTTGCTTCCACAGACTGCATCTGAATCACAACTCGACCGAGTTTCGTCACGACGGTGTCAAGGACAGAGGGTAACGCCACAGGAATGTCTGGAACTTGAAGAACTATTTCCAAATTTAAGATATTTATTCCATAATTTCTCTTAAGATTCAATTATTTACTTAGGAGAACACAAATGCATATCGTTCTGGTTATTAAAGAAAAACAAAAAAAAATAATGTACAAATAACGCGTGGCAAATACAAGCTTAGTATTAAGTTACAAAGCAATAAAAATAATATTCGCATGATCTACACAGTTGATATATCAAATACATTATACTCATAGTCATTCATAGTACAGTTAGTACTCTGCATCCCCAACGAAGCCCTGGCTTCATTCCTGACCCCAGGTATAATAATTCAAATAGTCCTGAGATTCGTTGAACAGATTATAAGAAACTATAACAATAAAAAACTAGAATTACGAAAATAATGAAAAACTTAAAACTTCTCTATGATATTTAATAATAGTACATTATGATACAAGTGTGGTATGTTGGTCATTACACTCGAGGTGATATTGCACAGCGCGAGCCGAAGGCGAGTGCTGCAAGAAAACCGAGAGTGTAATGACCAAACCTCACGTGTATCATACGACGTTTTTCAACAAACTTACGAGTAAAAAAACAAATTTCGTACTCAAATAAACAATGCTCACAGACCAGACGGAAAGTTTGTTAAAAATGGCGCGCAAAGCACTGATAATTTTTTTTTCTGCGCGCGCATAGCTAACACGCCGCTGAAGCGTAGGCACGAACAATTACGCTAAACAGCCAAAACGCAAGATGTAAAAAAATCTAATATTTATGAATTTATGAATTAGTTTCACGTTGAATTATTAATTACAGTATATAAGTTGTTGAAAATTTATCATATTCAAGGTGGTACACTTCTTTTTTTTTACAAAAATAGTGTTATTTTTAGTCTTATGTTGAAACGAAACGTATCTAAGTCAAAACTTTTTTCCGAAATTTAAAAATAAAACTATAACCCGGCTAAGTTAAGAGCAAATAGAATGCATAAATAATATCTTTCAGCAAGGTACAAACTTAATTTGATGGAATATAAAATAAAACACTAGTGCGATAAAGGAAAAAAAAGCATGAGTGTTTAATACCATGGTTTATGAGTGTAATAGCCATGTGATAAAAACCAATTTATGAGCAAGGGTGTTGAAAAAGAATTAATTTAAAAAAAACATAAAATCTGACTGTTGTAATGTATGTAACATTCAGAATTCGGGAACCAAAATAAATATTAATTTTGCTCACTATATTTTAACACCTATAAAATTACGATGGATTAAATGCAAAAAAAAAATTAATTATAATGCTGTTTTAAAGTTTTAATATTCCCTGTCTAAAACCATTTTACTTCAATTAAAACATATCGCTATTGCCATTTTCATCATTGTTCTCGAACAAACTCAGTACAATAAGGGATTATTTAAATCCTTTTCCTACCCTAAAACTGAGCAAATGTGACTAGAACTAAAACAATTATGTGAATTCCCAGATAAACTTTTGCTAATAGAAGATATTAAACGAGAAATCCCAGCCGAAGGTAACCGAACCGAACCTCAGGCTTAGCCTTCAAATCCACTTGTATTTTCAAGTAATGTTTGATTTACACTGTTTTAAGGACCTGTTAAATTGTTGTTTAACCGACTTACAAAGGGAGTTATCTTGTTGGTACAAAACAAAACTACCGAGACATCCCATGGTCATCACCATGGATGCGAATAAAACGCTATACTTGTTAACAAGTAACTATTGAGAAACTATTAATAAGAAACTATTGGAGACTACAAGAAATATTTCACGAATGTTTTCGTTGCAGTAAACACAATCACACTGCACACTGCACAGTTGCACACACTCAGATCCACGTATACTGACACTGGGCTTCTGCTGTGTGTCGTGAATTCCATGTACATCTAGAACTAAGATATCACCAACAAGTAAGATCGGAAGACAAACACAGTTATATGACTGTCAGGAATCGAACTTGAAACCCTTCGTCTAGCCAGGTCCACTATCAATAGCATTAGAGGATACAAAAACTGTGATATTGAAACAGACATCCAAACGCTCCACAGCGAGATGGAACGCACATCATTACATATAATGTGGGGTTATATTATGTACACAGAATCGAATTAGCGCTGTCCGTACTTTCACGTATTTGTTCGGGCGACCGCGGACCCTGCGGCCCCCGTCCCCCCAGGGGGCCTCCCCGGTCCATCGAAAAAACCCCTTTAAAGTGAAAAGTTAGGCCTCCACCACCCTACTTTATATGTATCGTCTTCTATTTACATAAACACGTAGGTCCGTCCCACTCATTACATGACGCGCTGCGTGTTGCCACACGGACCTCTGCGGACCTTGCTTATCAATTCTGTAAGTTACAGGCCTGTGTCGTAGTACCTGCGCTGACCAAGAATACAGAATCATCTCTTATTATGTACTATGTATTTGTACTTATATATTTTATACAAAAGCAATTACGCAGTGACGAGTTATTAACATTTACTCTCATGATCATAGTGAGGAAACTTGCATACAGGAGAGATGTCCGTTATACTTCACGGCCTGTGAAGTCACTTTATTGATCAGAATTGGTGGACTTGGAGCATAACGCTTTGAACATCGTTAAGCAGTATTTAGCTAAGCTTGTCAAAGGATTTCCAGTGCGCCTAAATCTTCCTAAAAAGTTAGTTATTCATCTGGACCGGTTAGTATATTTGCACTGATCTTATAGATTTACATATTTTCCTTGGATTATAACATAATAGGCACACGTATCGCCTAATTATTCAATACGAATCCATGTATTACATATTTTCTTTTAGCCAATTTTCCGCTGTAAGGAGTTATGTGTCGCAGAAAAGAACACTTGTTGCTCGCATGAATATAAAATCACTAGTTATTTTCCCTGTAGGAGCGCTATTTCTGGATTATTATTTTATTCCATGGCAACAGCGCCCTCTCGCGCTTGTAAATTCACTTACAATAGATCGTTGGTGGAGCGATGTTGGAAAAAACATTATTGGTGCTTGTAACGACGCCTCAGGGTGACATCCGCTCCGACATATTGAACCGCTCGCAAGTGGGCCGAGGCAAAGGAGGAAGCGGTTTAATGGGTCATTTATTATTAATAGTAATAATTTGCAACCAACTTTCACTACAGACATACATGTGGCATAAAAGCACATAGAAGCACATAGTTTACGTAAGATCTTATAAATTTCTATTAAGAATACCCTTACTAAATAAAACACATGGCATGGGTATTTGTACATTTATTACGACAAATACCTATTAATTATTTATGGGTTGCTGTAAACTCGTCTTAATTAAAATACTATCAGTTCAATGAGGCCACTATGAAAACCTCGCTTTAGATTAGTAGCACTAATGGTATCACCGATACTTTGCCGATCTAAAAAGGTAAGGAAAACCCGCGCTTTCGTTTATTTCTCCCTTTGCGATACTGCAACTGAAACTGAGACTGACGTCATAAAATTTAGCGACCTCCAATAGCAGGGTCCTTACGTCAGAGTGTCGTCAGCGGTTCAGCGGAGAGCATCACAATCAGAGTAGATTAGCTTGGACTTAAGATAGATGAAATCCTTTACACTTCATAGTTACTACGTTCAATACTTACTATGTACTAACTATAGTTTAGAAATTCACCTAATATTTTGATAAATTCACATCTACCGATCCGTATCCAGTATAAGTTACTTACCGAAATAAGTAAATATTGACGCGTTCTCGAAGATCACGACGAATTAAGAACTTGCTCGTTGGTAGTGCAGCGTGTTAATAGCTACACTTCTACGTGTGCTAGCGTACGGTTAAATTATTAATTTTTGTCTATTGGTAATGGCTGACCGACTAAAAAAACAAGTAAAGTTCTGGACAAGAAAACAACTGTGCCACGATGCAGTTAACAGAAAGCTCATTTACTTTTTTGTGGAAATAGCCGGCAAACGAGCTGACGATCCACCTGATGGTAAGTGGATATCGTCGCCCATGGACGTCAGCGACACAAAAGGCATCACTGAGGCGTTGCCGGCCAAGAAAGAGAAAAGAAAAAGAAAGAAATAACTGGCTCTCAAGCCCCCAGCCGGAACACGACGTGTCGTTTGGCGGCTGACTTAAATTCAAATTCAAATTCAAAATCATTTATCCATGTAGGTATCATTGATACACTTATGCACGTCATTTTTTTAATTTACCAGCTTTTCGCAAAGGTGCTTTGTTATGGAGGAGAAGAAAAGCCGAAAGAAACTCCTCAGCACATCTTTTAAAAATAAAATACATTGGTATATTTCTTACAAAGAAGTATCAGTACTTAAGCAAGGGGTGATAATAATATTAATTACTTAATAATAATATTGTCAAATAAATAATCCAGTTAAGCACTACCAGAAAACTAGGGCTTGACTTCTAGTCTTTTTTACGGCATGGAATTGGGGAATATTGTTATTCAGTTACACATTTCATTTTACTCTAGGTACACGAATAGAACTGTAAAAGAGGCTTTAAACTTTCTACTATTCTTCTATTCTTTCGGGAATACTTTCTACATTACTTAAATTCTCATGACGTGCAATAGAAGATTACAAAAAACAAAACTACACACGCATTGAACCTTTTTTTTTAAATAATTTATTATAAATTAAAGGCAGCTAAGAATTAAATTTCCTCACAACACCCGCTCATCGCTCCTGACTCGGCCCACC
This sequence comes from Thymelicus sylvestris, assembly GCA_911387775.1. Classification (NCBI taxonomy): domain Eukaryota; kingdom Metazoa; phylum Arthropoda; class Insecta; order Lepidoptera; family Hesperiidae; genus Thymelicus; species Thymelicus sylvestris. The sequence goes on along the minus strand of OU426899.1, from coordinate 15,550,347 downwards.
GCACTGCCCGTGCCGACCCCTATCTAAAAACGCTTTAGAAATAAAACGCATACATAGAGCTCCTGTAGGAATTAGAGGGATTTTCGGGTTGAACTAATAAATCGAGAAATAATAACGGCCTTCCGACCGGCACGAGGAGAGGTAATAACTCACATTGTTTTAGCTATCCGCCCGCTACGGAGAGCGCGATAAAACGACACTCGTACGTGCCTCATTTAGTGTACGCCTTTAGGGCTCTCTAAATTTTATTATAACCAAATACCTAAATGTGTAATAAAGTAACTGCGTATAGACGAGTCCAAATTGAGAATTTTAATGTATTTTATCTTATTAATTTCTAATATCCAAATTATGTCTTGGTACCTAAAACTTATTTGATTTAATTTAATCAAATAATAATGTAATTTATTAATTTTACTGTTCAATAGATATAAGATAATATTGTGAAGTGTTAAACCCACCAAAAACATTTTAATGTATAATCTAAATTTTACTAACAAAAAATAACCGACTTCAAATTCTCAAAAACTACTTGTCAGATCTCGTTCAAATTTATGTGGGACTACATGACAAGCACCTGCTTTCGATTAAAAAAAGAATCATCGAAATCGGTTGCCGTGATATTGAGTTATTCGTCAATTTGTCGCGCACATCTTAACACAAATTTACGACTTATGTGGTTTTCTAATGGATGCCATTGTCAAATCTCAATAAAATTTATGTGGGACCACATGACAGCCACCAGCTTTCGATTAAAAAAAGAATCATCAAAATCGGTTCGCCCAGTCCAAAGTTCTGAGATAACAAACATAAAAAAAAAAAAAAAAAAAAAAAATACAGTCGAATTGAGAACCTCCTCCTTTTTTTGAAGTCGGTTAAAAATGTTGCCAAGACGAGACCAGGCTCTACATCAAAAAGTTATCAGATATCATGTAGCGCCAACCTTCTAACTCTACATTTTTGATACGTTTTTTCTACATGCCCTAACTATACAAGTCCTATCTTCACAAACGCTACACTTTAGTCAAAATATCAGATACGAATATGAAATACCGATTCAGAAATAAATGAATGTTGATTAATTAATATTAAAAACCTTATTATGCAGTGCTTCCAACCTAAGAAAAAATTCATTCACAATCTACTTCATCGCCTATCAATTCGGTTGTACTTTATTGATTAACTCTTGTTTTGGAATAAATATCCTTCTTAGTAATCCAAATTATTATCATCTTCTCGACATTTCCATGAATCCTAAATAATGGTTAATCTGTTACACTGCCCAGGAACCTACTGTACATTTCAATCATCAAATCAATAGATAAATAACTACGCATATACTTATCTAACTTCAAAAAAGTTATATTCATTGATCAAATCTAATGAATGGTCGAAATTCAATCCACTAAGCTTTCACTGATATAAGTATATCGCCTTAATTATTACCTAATTAATATTTAATAATCGCCAAATGTATCGCCATTAATTTTTAATGTCAATCAAAACTGTATAAGGTTAATCCGGACAAGTCTGTCAATTGCAAAGGAACCGGTAGAAATATGTTCTGTAATAAAGTAGGCCAACAATTTCAACGTTGTTACCATATAAACTCATATCACTACACGGTAATGCCGTCACAAATGCCTCTAAACCGTGTAACATTACAGAGAGAACTCGTAAAAATATTCCGAGAGCGGAACGACAGACGAGAAAAGGGTTTCACTAATGATTTGTATTTCGTAAACCGTTTTAATGCGAGCCTTCGGACATATTTAAAACTCAACTTTTCCGCAGCAAGCCCCGTCCCACGGTACACATTTCGGTAGTTAGAGAAGGGCGAAATGAGAAAAAAGCACCCCCGCCGGAGTGGGGTAAAAAATGCGTAGTTTTAGCTAATCTGCATGAGATGAGGGGGTTGTTTAAACTGGGTTGAGGGTGGTTTTAGGCTTTTTAGCGCGGCACAAAAATGTGGGGGCAGGGGCTCGTGTGGAATCGGATGTATAATGCGCGGAATCTATTTATGTGTTACACGTGACGTGACCAACGGTTTTGCGTCGGGCGGACGAACTCAGGACGCTGGCGCCGTGTTTAATGAGTGAATAATATACATAAATAATAGAATAGAATAGAATAGAATAGAATAGAATACTCTTTATTGCACACACCAAACAAGTTAATACATTAGAACATACTATAAATAACAAGTAGTACAAAAGGCGGTCTTATTGCTATAGATCGATCTCTTCCAAACAACCTTTGGGCAGAGGACATAGAAATCAATGTGAAAAGGGTAGGGTGCACAGACAATATAATAAATAAGACTACTTGAATAAAAATTACATGATAATATTCTTATGTGAATGGAGATATGATGGTAAAACATACATGGCGTGGATGGCAACATCATACATGTTAACCGTGAATTATTGCGAAGTAGACTAACTTGTCGTTTGACAAAGGTAAAATACGAAGATGGCAAAAAACAATTGATCCTTTCTTTCTTTTATTTTATTTTATTATAAGAAAAATATCTCGGCAGCTACTTTTCGATTTTGACAAACGCGATGAATTTCCCAAGTGTTGTTTATGAAATGGTTTTAATAAAACTCGAAAGTGCCGTGAGACTTCGCAGTGTTATTTCTGAATACTGGCATAAAAGTCGATATTCAATTATTTACATTTATTAACCAGTAGATAGTAGATACTAGAGAGTTAAACTGATTTTTGGCAGTTAGCGTCTCTTTTGATTTTGATCGCATCTGCCAAAAATTTTAATGCAAATAAATTCAGTCCATTACGTGAAAACTAGATCTTGTTTTCGAAAGAATCGGTCGAATCCATCAACATTATATTAAAGAGAATAAACACGACACTAAAGTCCACATATTAATAATTAAACAAATGAGGCGGACAGTCTCTCTCCTCGCAATCCCATGGCGACCGCCTCCCCCCGGTTAATATCGGTTGCTATGCGACGGCCGATTACTGCATCCTCTCGATTTTTCGTCGCTTTTTCCGTTGTAATCAAATGAGGTGGGGGGACACGCGTGTACTCAATTATCCGCAGTGAATCAATAGCTCAGATGAGGGTAGTTCGACGCCTTTATGTGGAAAAAGTAGCGTTGAAAGGCGGCCCTGTGTTGGTGTCGTACGTGTGGGTATGATGACGTAGGTTTGTACTGTAACATTTTGAATGTTTTGCGAGTCGGACAGGTGAGTTGTGAATAATATTATAGTGTGGTACTATGACTGGACATGGAGTGAAGAAAGTTTAGTGTTATTAATTAGCAGCCCAATGAGGCCTGAGGCGTTTCTCCCCAAGACAGGCCACTGAAACGTACTTATCCATGCTATTTTAAATTGGGTTGGTGAACGATTTTTATCGAAAAAAATGTGAAAAATTATTGATATACATATAGTTGATATATCACCCCGGTTGATATAACACCCCGTACAGAAATTCCTGTGAATTAACTTGATCCAAAATTTTTAAAATTAGGTTAAATTGTGTTATCGTTTTCGCTTTTCCGGCAACGCGTTGCAAATATGTATGATGATGTGAGCATGGGCTACCTTGACCAACCGCTTTTTTCAACAAACAAACAACTTTTTATTCTAATTGATTCAGAAATTGCTGTAATGCTTCATAAACAGAGAAATCGATTTACGGTACGGTAAGCGAGGCTAATATAGAGATTAGACACGATTGTATGAATTGTAATCTTGTTTATCGTAATCCGTGAGACATCCGAGAAAATCCGTCCTGTCTGATTATGTATTACTAGCGCATTTCCCACGACTTTGGCATCGTTTTCCAGGGTAATAAGAACCCTATATCCTATTCAAGCCTACCTGTGTACTAAATTTCACGAAAATCTGTTCAGTGGTTTTTGCTTGAACGAGGAACAAACTTTCCCATTTATATTAGCAGGATTCCCGAACCGCAAATATTTTCTCTGAGAAGACTCGTACAAGACGTCCGTTGCATTTTAGTTACTTATGACAATCGAAATGTAAGTAAACGGTTTTGAGGAAAAACTTTCGTGACGTGCAACATATTATTAATTTGTTACACGTTAAATGGAAACACTAGCCGGGAGTGACCAGCGCTTTATGAAAAAATGACAATGTTTTAATTTGTTTTTACTATTAAAATAAAGTTTAAAATTAGGGAAAATTAATAAAACTGTCTGAAATTACACTCTAGATTTTAATAATTATAACGCAGGTCCACATTCGTCGTTTTCTAGAAATCTTAACTTATTCGTGATACCTATTTTTTTAATATAGGTATAGAACAAGACATTATGTCCATATTCAGAGCTATCTCTCGATACACCGGGGAACTTGGTTCTCACAAGGGCCTACCTTGGGACCCCAAAAATTTCCACCAAACACTTAGTTTATCAACCACCCGACAGATAGCGCTGTATACATAATTCACGTTCAGCACATTTTTGTTCCGAAAATGCGGAAATAGCGCCATCTAGCTGATTTTCAATAAATTAGGTATAGAATGTGATTCATTTAATTAGTATTAAACTTGTATCGTTTTGTTATTTGTGTAGGTTTATTATAACAGAGGTCAGTAAAGTAGCGTCCTTTTTTAGCGTGCTTGACAGTATTTTTTTATGATACGATAGAATCAACCATTTTGCCCGTATTAGGGCGATAATCAATCTCCAATCCCATAGTACAACATACCAATGTGGCGGAAGATGCAACAAAAGACGATCCTTTGCTGGTAAGGCTTTGCATGACGATTATAATCTCAATTTTATTATTAAGTTAATCATATTATTACAAGTATCATTTTGTGAAGCTTGCCAGCTAAACTGGTCAACTCTCTGGTATAAGTCAGCCTCTAAATGACTTGTCTGTTCCGGCTGGAGGCTTGAGAGTCGGTCGACAACGCATCGGTGATGCCTGTGGTGTTGCTACCATAAATGGTCGCAACTGGGTGGGATCTTCAGTATTACAGTGAACCTAGCAGTATCAAGTAGATATAATCTTTAATATGTATTTAATATAATATGTTTAATTGTATTTAATATTATTTAAAAACATGTATTTAACACGTGGCCGCGCCATCCAAAAGGCAATGTGGAACCTTATTTTGTTTTAACGTTACAAAAATACATTTATATTAAAAAAGAAGATAAGTTAACTTTATCATTAAAAATGGTAGGTATTATACCTATTTAGAATGCAAAATCTTTTAACTTCCAGTTAACGTTAAAGATAATAAAATTACAGAATTTAATTCAAAACAATTATTCTAATTAAATCCAATTGATTTGAATGAAATCGAATTTATGTAAATATATGAAGAACGCAGGATAAATACAAAACACGATATGCAATTCGCAAATTACTTTACTTACAAAATTAAACATAAATTAATCTTAATACCGAACGCCGAATAAAAATAATTTTAATCGTGTCATATTTATTACTAATACTTAATTCTTACATAAAACATTTCTTTCGACAAACTAAAATACCAGTTCCACTGTACAAACACCGAATAGTGATTTTACAATAAAAATATTTAGACAATGACAATAATTTGCTTGGCACATTCTCTTTTTAATTTTAGGACGGCAATTGAAATCAACATCGTTCGAACGGAAAACATACAAGCTTTTCAAAAATTATAAGAAAGTTGAAGCTTTAAAGCTGTAATTTACTTATCGTTATAAATTATAATTATGAAAGTAATTATACCTAATACATTTACATAATTATATTTTTTTATTTGGCCTCCTTTAGCCTTATAGAGATTGGGCAGTAACAAATCATTAGGTAACAAAATAATTGTTAATTAATGTGTTTAATTGTAATTCTGAATACTTTGATTTTTTATGTGATATTTTTGTTTTACCGAAAGGGTGACTTACAGGAATAAGATATTCCGGTAGAGGCGTTCTAGTTGTTTCAACGACTTTTTTACTTAGAAAATATTATACTATTTACATAACACATTCATAATTATTGTCGTCCTGAGACAGATTGAATACAAAAATTTAATTAAACCCATATGTGCCCAATCCCATCGTGGTGCAACATCATACTTCTTCATTGCAATATAAATGTATAAATATGACCAATTCATTCATAAATACTTAACGCTGGCTGTACTGATTTTGATGTACCTAATCGTATTTTGTAGGGTCAACAATTTTATTTTTCTGATTAAATAAAGCCAGTGTTAATGAAAATTTAATTTAAAATAACCCCGTACTGATGTGTCCCTGTTTCGTAATACTTTCTAACCAAAGTAATAAAAAACCTGGAATTCAATATTAATTAAATTTTTTCGATAATGCCATTGGCGCTTCTTTAGTGCCGCGATGTCACAGCGAAAGGCCGAATGGTGAACGGAACTAAATAAACAATCAAAATAATTGCGTAACTATTCATACAGCAAAATCCTTACTCAAAGCGTATAAATTTCTAATTTGGCCACGACACTATAAAAATTAATTGAAATAGGGAAAGAATATTCACAAACACTCGCTTATTTATTTCGTAGAGATGATAAACGATTACTTTTACAATAATACATCGTTCTACTTCATTGGCCATCAATTCAATTGATTCATAATCAAAAATTACTATCGATATAATGAGAACCACGTTTTATGTCATTATTCTGGTAATGACGAGCCCATAAATATTATTTGATTTTAGCAAAAAACATCATCTTTTATCATTGGCTTTATCCCAGGTTGAAGGTTTTCAATTAAACAAAATATCAATTGCAAGTTAAATGAGGTATCAAAAAGTCAAAAACTATAATATTTGATTTCTGTCTATCTATTATGTTTGTGTTTCGTTAGTGTCGTCGTTATTAAAAATATTTCAATTCAAAGTACCCGAGCATAATATGCTGTTCATAATTATTCATTTGCAATAAGGAGTTACTTATTGCGTCTTTCTTTGGCTTCGCAAACGTAATAATTTACGTTAAATATTAAACTAGTTTTATCATCTATTTTACAGTCACCTTTTTCATTTTTTTTTTAATAATTAACTTAACCAGCCGAATAAGCGAATTTCCAGGACCTTAAACAACCTACTTACAGAGAATAATATTCTATAGAAGAATGTCGATGTTCAGTAGACGCTAGAACGACTTACATACTAGGAACTGATATACTCGTAAACCACCTCTCAAACTTTCTATTCACATTTCGATTTCTGCAATCTTTAAAATCGACAGCTTAAATATTATAAGTTTTAAATTCAATAAATTCTTAGCTCATCCGAAAAAATATTTTTGCACACCTAGAACTCTTCCAAGAGTCCAGGTTAAATAAAATTGTATGTTACACGAAGAGGCAAAATATCAACGACCATTTGATATAATTTTAATGCGATAGAGAAATAATGCTTGCCAATTTTAAATTTCGGTTACAAAGCTGACGAATTTCTGATCCTTGATCAACAATCCAAAATATAGTAAAGTATGCATGTATTTGATAAAGCTGTAGAAATGGTATATACCGCAGTTGAAAATGAACTCTCTTAAAAAATACGATAGTGCGCACTATTCAGCTCGGGTGTTATTGATATGTCACATGGACCTAGAATGAAGATGATATCATGAATCCTAAGATACTTTTAAAACTACACACCTATTCATTTAGTTAGCAAGTAAAGTTGGCAAGCATCACATTCACATTATCTACCTAAGTGCTTATAGTATTACAAGTATTGAGTTCAAAAAGTTCAACATTCAACACATAAAGAGAACTACATTAGAATCTATACATAGAGTAACAATAAACTTGAACAAAATGACAGACAACAAAACTTACTAAAGCTTACAGCATTTTCCGTAACACTATCACTTTCCTTAGAAAATATTACAAAATTACAAGTAATATAGTAAAAAATGTATGGTGCCACATTACAAAAGTAAATTAAAAACGAAATCTAATAAAATTTACGTAATTCTAAACAATAAACAATATTTTATCATGATTTTATGAGTTCTGGCACCATCGTCAAACTTTGAAATTTAAAGTACAATCCCATGATCTTCCCAACTAGCAATTTAACTTACATCTATGTACAATATAGGCATCAAGTAATTAGCTGGTGCTATCAGACTTGCCAGATTCGCTCTCTTCTGTAATTGTTATCATCGGAGGACTATCGTAACTACTTTCTCCTGGTGAAACGTCGTTATTCAACTTCTCAAACTTCGGCGATCCAGTTTGAATAACTTCTTTTACAGAATCATATACATCAGATCTGATCGCGGGAAGAGATGCTCTTTTTCCTTTAAAAGCATCTTTTGGAATATCTTCAACGACAGTATCCATTACTTTAACTTCACTCGGCACTATATCTTCCTGTATCCGCATTGGTAAACTATCAGCCCTACTAAAAATTTTAGCAGGCTTATCTACTTTTTCAGATATAGGGACGGCAACGCCATTTTCCATTTTCTTTTCTTTCTGATCGTGTAAATGTTGGAGACTATATTCTCGAGCCTGAACATCTGATAGTAAAGGACCATCACTTGAACCCTCAATGCAGTATCCAGGCCCTTGAAGAGCATCGTTGCCGATTATAGAATCTTGCTTGAAGATAGCAGCCGTTACGACAGGTCTATCTGGGTCAGTTGGAGTCTTTCCAATAAGCGGTTCCTGGGAATTGTCATGAATTATTGCATCACCTATATCTTCCTTGGATATGTTGTACCCCGCATAGATAGGGTATCCAAAGGGACCCTGTTCGTATCCCATTTGGCTGCTGTAAGAATAACTGATGTTGTGGGAACCGATAGAAGACATGCTCAAGTCCGAAATTGATAAACCAGTGCTTGAAAGAGCTAAAGCTTGCTTGTCAAACCTCATGCTACTTCTTTCACTATCTTCTTCGATGATTTTCTTTTCATAATCCTCGGGTACACGATGAATAAGGGCTTGGTTTGTGGATATTTGAGGATCATGAGGTGGTGAGTTATGAACAGTTTTGTTATTGGGTCTGTAAGCTGTCGATTGTTGCACCTCTACGACGAAGATCCCGTCGTTATCTGGAGAATACTTCATCTTTGTTTCTCGACCGTTTTTCGCGATATCCTGGAAATAAATGAAAGTGAATATTATTTCAGTAATTTCCCTTGCAATTTTACGGAATACAAGTATTCAAATCGAGAAAAGAAAATATACCAATGGACATAGTCAAACTATGAATTATTTATCAGCGAAAATATTTAACGGTTACTAACATTCCGCTCCTCAGTTTCAACAATGAGGTGGTTGTTCTTAAGTGTCATGGTGAAGATGGAGCCATTGGCTGGAGGCGTGTCTCCATCCACGTGGCCGTCGTTAACGTCATCCGTAGATGTCTGGAGCTGGAACAATTGTGATTAAAATGAAGCAAAACGATCAAAGATATTTTATACACGCTCAGACTCTTATAATTATAATGACGCTAGAAAGCAAACACGTATTAACTCGCTTGCTTTGCTTATTTATGTATTTATATAAAATCATTGCAGATGCTGTCAAAAATATACATGGTTATTGATCTGTATAAATAACCATGTATATTTTTGCAATGAGGACAGGTAATCTATAGTTAATCGCATCAGACATCGCGATGCGAAAATCCATTGTCAGATATTAAGGTAGTGAATTTAAGAGAACAATGTAGCACACATCTATGCATATCTAAAGGTAGGTGTACCTACTTTCAATCATACAATGTCAATAAGGAATTTAACTACAATGAATTGCTATTTAGACTAATACCACAGAAGAAATAATAGTAGGTACTTATTACTAATACTAACTTCATCCCTCTTAATGTAACAGGTTTATCCATCAATAATTCTAATGCTATACAATAAAACACCTCAATTTCTTTCACATTCGTGTGCTGTCCTTGTAAATGTGCTATAACGGACAGCAGGTAAGCGACACTTCAACAAATTGGTTACAAAACGGTACAATCGTTATTGTACTAACTGACACAGCTAATACAAACGTTTTTGAATGCATATTTTATCACTCCAGCGCACAATCCAAGTCTGTCATTCTTTTAGTTTTACCAGAATATATTGAAGCAAAAAGTTGACTTTGGAAAGCTGTGATGGTGAATATTCAAAACTTATTAGGTACGTACGTATGTAGATATAAATAATAGAGATACATGTAAGCGTGAGCCTCATATGATAGGTTTAGCCCATACAGACGAGCCACCTGATGTCACCCATGAATAGTAGCAAAACCAAAGGCATTACGAATTTATTACTAACAACAAAAGAAGAGAGAAATAAGTAGGAAATGGCTCTCAATCCCTTCGCAAGCCAGGAAGGGCACAATGCTACTAATATCTGGAATAGGACTTAGGGTACTTATTACCCTTTTATGACTTAGGTAACCAGGAAACGCGAGAAAAGCTGCGGGCAGAGCACTAGTACGTAATTATATTCCATGGTTATGGTTTTAATTCACGATGCCAGTGATGGCAGAATGGCAGTCACTGGCTGGTGACTGGTGACTGGTGACTGGTGAGTCATTCGGGCGCACAAAGGGACCGGCTCTATTGCGTCTGTTTCGGCTCTCGCTAATGATTCGCACATTGACGAATCGTTCACCTTCGCCCACGTCACATTACAAATTAACGTACCCACCGCACCGTACCATGATATTATATCGTCGCGGCGTCGATTAAATTTTTGGGCAGCATTCACTACAAATGAATCGAGGTAATCAAAAGGCAGGTTATTCTTTATCGATTTGCAAGAAAACGTTATTATATATCTAAATCATGAAGTGATCATTTGTAACTAAATTCAAATGTTTTGGCGGTACTGATGTCCATGGGCAACATTGGTCACTTACCATCCGGTGGCTGATTTACTAGTTTCATGAAATGAGGTTGTTTTTTTTTTGGAAATAGCCGGTAAACGAGCTGGCGTTCCACCTGATGGTAAGTGGCTATCGTCGCCCATGGACACCAGCCACACCAAATGCATCACTGATGCGTTGCCGGCCAAAAAAGAGAGAAGAAAAAGAAAGAAAGAAAGGTATACTTAAATATACTTAGAGACACAACGAATGTTTTTTCTGATCTTAGCTTTTCTAATTTTCCTACAATTAGGTACGTAACAAAATAAAACATAATATAAATGGATTGAAATACGTTACTAACACGATTCCTGGACATAAAAAACCACTGAATGGATTTTGTGAAACTTTTCACGGATCGTAGTTCTTTAAGTCAAACTTAGTCTATGTTTCATCTAGATATCTCGGAGGAAGTTACGTGACATGTGCACCCGAGCGGTACCATTTATAACAACTTTTTATTAGTAAAAGTATTATTACTACTTGTAAACTTAAGGATTATTTTTCCCAAACGAAGCCAGGGAAGGTTTTATGTCATACATTGTGAGTACTATTATTTCTTCTGTGGTCATAACTAAATAAACGTTTACAAACTCCTATTCCCTTAAATATCGTCTCATTTTAAAATGAACGTGCCCCCCACTAAGTATTATTGTTATAACCTATTAGTGGAAATATTAATTACGACATTGAAATGGAAGTGTTTATTTATATTTATTTAATAAAAATGTTTCCTAAACATTGTCACTTACACGATATAACAATAATATATTGCCCCCGCGATTCCTGAAAGATTTATGACCCGGAAAATATTTACTTGTGACGTAATCATGACTTAATTAATTTATCCCATTGTAAACACCTACTTTATTAATTTATTCTTTCCCCGCAACTTCTTAATTATAAAGCTTCCTGCAGAGACAGTGGTAGAATCAAAAAATAACATTTAAAATGTACCGAGAAACTACCACTCAGTACATATCTAGGTACTTATTCCAATTATCATACAACTAACTTTCTCCTTTTCAGACAAAAAAAAACAGTTAAAAAACTAGAATATTGATGTGTATTTATATAGGAAACCCGTATTGGGTGTGTATGTGTGTGTGAGAAGCGGAATATTTGGTTATTCGACCCCAAACCTCTATCGGTTATTATTCTTAGCTTAGCGTCGTGCGTAGGCGCAGTTTCTCAGAAAATAAATAAAAAGGCGTCTTCACACGAACTCTGTCAAGTGTCAACCACAACGGACGAGTGCTGTAGTAATGTCCTTAAAAGGAGCTCAGACTGCCACTTGAAAATGGTTTTAGAATATTACTTTGGCAGTTTATACCGTTTTTTAAATTATTCAAAAAATTATGATTCGTATGCTGATTTTTGCGTGGGTTCCAAACGATAAACTTATGCAGATTAATAAAAAAATACATAGAACAAATTCAAATTGTATCTGTATAAACGATACACAATTGATTTAAAAAATGTAGCCATCAAGATATGCATAGGTTTAATCGAATGAGAGATAGCCGGATAAGACTGCTGTGGTACTAAAATTATGTTCGTTACAATTACTTTCAATTTATTTATGAGAATTTAAAATAGTTGCTTCTAATTTAAATGTAGTTACCTGATTTTGTATTAGAAATATACCTCTTCTTACATACGCTGTCTATGGCAATTCAAACAAGAGGTACAACGAACACTTGATACATGATTCAAGAAAAAAAAACATCCGCCTGACACCTAACAAAAAATGCACAATAAGGTAAAATCATTACCACCAATCATACCTAAAACGAGTCATTCAACTCATCATTCCAATCGAGTCATTCGAATATCACTTGGTAAAGTCAGCTAGGAGCAACAGTTGGGTCTAACTTGGCCCTCGGGGTCGGTGCCCGGTCGACGCCCGCGCGGTTTTCGGCCATCTTTTATTTTTTTTTTCTCCCTCCGCTCGCAGCCTCCTGCAATCGCGTTGCACTTTTTAGATGCACCTACTACCGATGTACCTCTATCTAACGACCGAACAGCACGGACCATGGAGCGGCGATACTTTTTTATTTTTTGCCACGTCACTCGGTTTTTAGGAATAGCCAAACGTTTCGGTCTTCAGATCATTCTAGAAAATAAAACTCAAAGTCAACCATGTTTCAATTTTTATTGCCTCAGTGGATTTTTCCTCAAATAAGTTTTGAGGTTGTGCATCACAAGATTCACAAGCAAGAAGGGTCAAATTGAAATCACGATAAATATACCTACATACATTTAGCGTTATATTTTAGGGTTTACTAAATGAATAAATCCTATGAAATAAGTGAAATGAAAGAACTAAAAAGACCTTCGTCTTCATTTTCCAGAGCTCATCTTCTCGTGTAGCGCCTCAAAGTTTGCGAGAAGCATTAAATACTTTCCGCGCTTCAAATTATAATCCTCGAGCCACAAATCTTGCTCAAGATTCTCTTAGCTTTTTACTTCCACATTTTTACAAGAAATTCTTACTTTGTTTCATGCCGAAGTAAAACATAAATCTTAAATTAATAATTGTATTCCTCTAAATGTTACAGGCGCGCTGTATAAACAATAATTTGGTTGCATTAAGTTGAAATTTACGTTAGAACATATTCCGTGAAGCCTGCCTGGTTTTCTACCAAGAAAACCTTTGAGTCCAAGCCAACCTTGTGGTACACGAGGTTAAATTGATAGGTCTCTATTGTTGAAGGTCGCGGAGTTCTGTACCACTCGATTTATTTCTAACGGTACTTGCATGATGGTACAGTGTTTGCCCATGTTTTAGCTGCACTTTTGCAGAACTCCGTAGGGGCTCCGTTGAGCTGATTGCTGTGCCGACGTTGAAGTTTTCTGCATCGCTGGCATAGATATGGCTAGATTAGTCTGTAATCGGCCAACCCCCAAGCATCACCACGTCGCCTGGCGGTAGATCTCCCTAAACTAAAAATCTATCAGCTTGTCCCTTTTAAAAAAGTGTACAGGATATACAATACATCTGCATGGATTCTCTGTCCAAACGCAAATTCGTCGCGCAGAGCGATGCACTATACGAGCCAGTTTGACTAGATTTTTGGCAGCGCGGCGCTGCGCCGGAGTCGCCCGGGCTGCGCCGGATTCTTTTATGAGTTTTTGATGACTTAGAGGTTTTTTTATGCACATAACTCTGCCTGTTACTTATACGAATAGAGTTATGGTATTTCGTGCGAATGGAATGCAAGTTTTTGATGCAAGTACAATGATGACACTGAAAATTTAATCGAATTGAACTCAGAATCGAAATTTTATTTGTCATAGTAATTGTAGGTATTTAGTAATACACTTGTGATTTTTTTGGTTTACATTGCCGATTGGAAAATGTTGCCTTATTAACGAGGGCAACAATAATATAGAATAATTATAATTGAAAGAGTATAATTATAATAATAAAAAGAGGATAAAATTACACACACATTTGTAGTTGGTTAAAACTCATTATAGGTTATAAAACTCATAGATCATAGTGCAATAAGACGTAGCGTCGTAGCACTATGAGTATCTCGTAGCACCACTATAGAAATTGTTCAGTAAAGTAATTTTCCCACAGCCTATTTGATACAAAAACAAATGTATTACCTACATCTACTATATTAGTATACAATATAATAAAGCTGAAGAGTTTTTTTGTTTATTTGGAAAAACAGGTACATGCAGGCAGATATATTTTTATGGTAGCCACATTCATCATCTAGCTATAAGGCAAAATGGAGTTGGTTCAGGGGTATGGAAAATCCGAAGGGAAGCGATCGCGGTTACGCTAGGCATAATAATCTACGAACTAACACAGGTTCATCTATCCCATATCCATATACACGTGCAAGGGAATTCACTTGTACTGTAGGATGGATGAAAAGAATAGATGTACCAATACATACTACTAAAACATCAGTGGTAAAGTATCCAGAAGATTAAAACTTATACTTTCAAGTCAGTTTCATTCAAAGCTGTTTAAATAATGTCTACACTTTCCCGCCTTCCTTGCAAATGTTTATATTCTATCTTCAAAATGGCGACCGTGGCGGCTCCGCCGTGACATAATTAAAATGGACTTCGCGGAAGAAAATTCGCGAACAATTGTGTTGCAGTTACTGTTTAATTTAAATGTCAAGTAAATCTGGGCTTCCAACTGTTATTTATAATATTGTTACGATGGTATGAGAAAGTAATTATTATTCAATAATACAAGAGTTTCCTGCTAACAAAACACACAGTTTTCCTTATTTTTACGTCGTGACATGTTACATCTCACTCCACAATATATCTACTAATTGGTGTTGCGAAACTGAAGTCTCATTACGAGTTTCTCAAGTTATTCTGAGACACCGACATATAGTTGATTCATCGTTTTCATTTATCACTCATATAAGTCACGCCCATTTAAATTTTACTGCACCCTAACTATAAATTTTCGTTTTTTTCAGGTACAACATAATCACACAATTAATTAAACTTCACACTGTGTCCTATCACAATAATATTCTCATAATATATTGATTTTTAAATAATGATTACATGAGTTATTCGTCTGTTTTGTCGCTGGCAAGGCCTAAAAATAATGATGGTGATTTTCTTATTTATCCATTATGTGCAATATCTTGGTGAAGGTGACCACTAACCTCGTATTTATCTAGTAGTATTTATTAGTATTTATTATTAGTATTTATCTAGTAGTTACCTAGTATAACCACTAAACATTATATACCGGTGACGGTAACCAGCAAACAGTGGGAACCTGACTCCACGCGTCAGTAAATAGCCTTATCCATCGTTTAGGCGGGTGCTTTGTAATAAAGCTTACTTGGTCTCGAGGATAAAACTAGCTGACGTGTAAGGACACCCCAAAAGAATTAGCTCCCATTGAGGTTGATTACAGATATGTCCACGGATTGCAATAACCACTTAACCTGCACATCCGTTTGCTACTTTCTTACTAATAAAAAAAAGATAAACGTCATATCTCGGTTCCCAAGTGACATGTTACGCCCGTAATGCCGCGAAACGCTTCGGCACGTCTAACGCGCCGAAAGCTCCCCACAACGAGTTGACAATAAAACCTAAAGTTAAAAGTTTACGAGTGATATTATCATCGTACTATATTAACCGTTAAAGCCGTTTACATGTCAGATGGCTCGTTGAGGAAATTCGTATATTCAATTTGGTTTCCGAAAACAAGAGTGTTGTATTTCGTCCATGGTAATTTAATACGATTTGTAAGCAGTTTTAAATCATACATTAGTCGATGTAAGCTCGCTTCCTTAACATACAAATATGAACCATCCATCCACGAAATATTGTGTGAGTACGACTAAGAACCTACACGATCTAATAAATACTGGATGCCCCGTCTAGTCCACTTGACGCTTCATCAAGTACACTTGAACGTGTATGGCCACGGTATAGCCTCAGATGGACCTTTTATTTCTTTCATCTGAGGGTATAGCTATCTGCCATATATTTGTATCATGCACACTGGATGGCGTATCAAGTCAAACTACTTTGACAAGCCAAACTACAGACTTGACAACTATAATTGATCGTGTATGGCCTCCATTTTCGTTATGCTTGACGCTGTAAAGTCAACGATCACGGAGAAATCATAAAAAGTACAGACAAGTATTTGAAAGTTAAATTCAAACATTGTGACAGCCGACAGGTAACAACGGGCCTCACACAGCAATACGAGTAACTCAACGTGCAAGTAATGGCGGCGGTCGGTAATGACGTGCAATCAACGCAGATTTTAGCCGCATTGCTGCCAAATGGAAACTTATTTCGAAGCTTTCTCCCGGCTCAAGTTGCTGAAGTATTCGACCTTTTGTATGTTTGTGCCTGTTTCGACAGGAAAACTAAGTAAGTCTTTTCATAAACTTTACCATGCAAACGACATTACATGAAATCATCAGATGTGTGTATAAATAAGAGAATTTATACATAATCCTAAAGATAAAGACGTATTTCAGATCTATTCACGGAAAATATCAGCTCTACTGCATACCGGGTCAAATATTCAAAAGTATGACCGGGTAAATAATATTATACTTTAGAAAACCAAAAATAAGTCTTTACATAACTCGGAAGTGAGTGAATATTAAATTAAAAGTTACCCTATGTTCATTCTTGCATACATTTTATTATTATTTTTTGAAAATTTTTGTTATACTTAAATATGATTGACATGTTAATTAGTGTAAGTGAATTCATAATTCAATAAATAAATAATAAATACTATAAAGTAAACCTAATATAAAGTGACTTTTAATATACTGACATAATCTTATAATCTAAAAGGACAACTAACAGAGATGAAACTCCAAAGTTAACCGTAACTAAACTGATCAAATGTCTCTCCCCTATTAGGAGGATGGGTATTCGCCACAAGACTCTGCATCTTCGATGACTCGTCTTTCATAGAATTCGAAATAGAAATAGTCTTCATAAAAAGTTACGCATAGAATCACAACCCCAATTCATCTCACAGTCGGAACTATATTTTCAGACAGAATCACAAATCTAACACTTCAATAATCATTAAATAAATCGTCAGGCGACAAAAAATATTTCTCTTCTTTTTGTAAACATTGATTTATTATCATCCATTTGACTAATATTAGTCGACCCCACATTACGCAGTGGCCATCAATCTCCACCCTAATTTCAGAAGGTACATGAAATGTGTTTTTCTGAAAGTCGTTGGGCGATGCTCTTCAAGCGATCGATCAAAATTTAAGTGCCGCTCGGCTTGTACGCAAAAACCCTACATTACTTATCCGGTATCTTAAGCCTTTTCGCAAGTATCTGGCAAATATGTTTTAAAAGCTGACTTTTCGACTTTTCAGTTGGCATCCGCGTTATACGCTACTGATAAGAAGTCACAGTTGTAAAAAGTTACTTACTTTTTACCTTACCTTACCTTACTTGCAACCTGTCCTGTAACACTTATACAGTCCAATGATATAATGTTACCAAAATGTACTATGCATTTGTTTACCTATAGAAAAATAAATCAGAAGCCCAAATACTTCCTACCCAGGAGGAGATTATTTTGTCATCATTACAAGATAGTTATTCCAGTGTTGGGTTGAAGTTGCTCCTCTAAAGGGTATAAATTGAAAGTCCAACATGCTGGCCAAGTAAGGAGTAGCCAATTTCTTGTATCTTCATATAAAAACCTAATACCTACTGCGGAAGTATAAGCGTGTTAGCGTTTATTTTATTCTATAACAATTTTGTATAAAAAATGTTAAATTATGTAAAGTACATATAAATACACTGTTTAATTTTTATAAATAATATTTCATATACATATTAAAAAATAAACATTTTTTTATTCTTCAAGATATCTATATTTGTATATTTTTATGTACGGAACTAAAAACACCGAAGCCACGATGTACAAGTAAGGTGATTTATGGGCATCGGTCGGCAGCTTTCTAGTGTTCAATAAGCATTACATAAGTACCCTGTGCTGCTCACAACAGTTAAGTACGAGTATAAGGTACACGAGACCTTAAATCTATCTTAACTCTCTCAATTTCTCCGAAGCGGGCGCGGTGGCTGCTTTCTCTCGTTAGCGTCTGGGTTCGAGCGCTCTAACAAGAATATATTGGGAATGAGATAGCGAAATGTGTTTATTACGGTCACACATTCGATGCAGCACTGGGTGTAATGTATGGTGAATTGTTGGTGTGGACGACAGTGATTCTGGCTCTGAATGGAGACAGGGAGAGTGAGGTTTTGTGTTCTGAAAGATTTTTTGGAACGAAGTTCCTTATCGCGCGTTGCGAAAGCGTTGCGTTAAATTTTGTGAGATTTTTATTACCTTAGATTTGTTTTGGCACACTTGCTGCATGTTTTTGCTATCCTAGTACTGACTGCAAGGAAGTTCGTTCCATCCGGGTGTCCCTTGACACCTCTCAAGTTTTTTTCTTAAAGCAACATCTAGTTTATTTCCAAGTACATTGAAATTTATTTAAGTTACGTATAGTACCAACTGTTGTACGTCTTAATGTTTTATGTCATCGTTAAACGTAGTTAGTCATAGTAAAATTACTTACTGATACGATACGATGATATTAATGATACCATAATTCGTATAATTTTCCTCATCCTGCAAATTCTTTTTAAAAAATGTGATTGAAAGATTATGTAAGATAACCTTTAAAAAATTACGCATGTGTCTCGGTAACGAAGCCAAAAAGCATTGACAATCTTCACCTAATTACGATAGTACCTATACGTACTTAGCGTGGGTTTTAACCCATGCTATGTACATGCCATGCTACTTTAGCAGCAGATTCTCAGAAATTCATGACTAAAAAGTATTTTAATACTTCTAACGACACGTCCAATGAAGTTTTATTAGTAGGATAAATTCGCTTCGTAACTTCATCTATCTAATATCTATTAAAAATGCTGCTACTAATACGAAAATTAACTATTAACTATTATTATAAGGCTTCAACACACACACGCACGCGCGCACGCACACACACACACACACACAAAAATGTTTACGATCATATCATTTGTAAAATTGGTTTTGTTCTAAATAAATCTTTAAGTTAATAAAAATGTATTTCCGCAAAATAACACCTGATAATATTTATTCTCATTAACACCTAACACTCATAGCTAACTTATCGACTACAATCCTATTCAAGGTTTGCCACAGATGTCCATGGTCGGCAGGATATGGTGGCACTTCAAGCTCCTTTACTATCTTTAACAAAAAATAACTATAATAATATACTACTTGCATTACCTAACATTGTATTTAATCTTCATGTTCAAGCCTCCCATACAACACAGTACATCTCAATACCCTCATTTCTACATACTCGTAGCTTTCCAAACCTGAATTACCGTTAGTTTCTGAACAAACGGCGAGTAACAAAGATGCTGTATCACAGAATTGATTTTTCACTTCTCAAAATGCACCTTGAATCTTAATTGCACTCACAGTAAGTCGAAAATGGCTTAAACTATTCATCAATAATGCAAGCTTTTGTTTGTCGAACATTATTCGTAAGGATTGAGCTCGAGACAATGTGCAAATGATTTGGAACGAGATACACTTGAAAAGAATTTGTTTTCAATTGTTAAAAGAAATAATTATTATGTGTCGCTTTGAATCATCCTGTGATTAGTTTTCGGAGCACACTATACCTTTTACGAACAAACTGACTGTATTAATTTCAACAATAGTGGTTTAAAAGGAAGTAAGTATATAACTTAAGTTCTATAGAAAAAAATAGTTAAAGGGAGGGGAAGAGGAGGGGCAGGGGGAGAAGGAGCAGGAGGGAGAGGGAATTTAATGGTCTCTGATAAACCTACCAAAACTACAAAAGTTAAAAGTAACAACAAAATACATGAATCACTGATTAGGCGATACGAAGTTCGCCAAGACAGCTAGTGTTAAATATTTATTTTAATGATGCCAAAGAAGAATAACTTCTCACGCGCGTACATAAGTACACGTTTATGTTTAGTACAAAATATTTTTCGAAAGATAATTAAAACTGATACACGTTATTAAATTAATACCTTTATTTTTGAAGGTTTGAATTACACACATTTTAATTTTATTTTCATCGAAAGCTGGTGCTTCTCATGTGATCCCACTTTAATTTGAGCTAGATCTGATGAGTAGTTTTTGAGTTATTTTGAAGTCTGTTATTTTTTTCTTTGTAAAATTCAGATTATTGTAGACATTCTCTGGTATCGTAGTCCTCGTAGCGCGTCTAGTTGCTACGCACGAACTACGACCGTAGTCTATGAGTCGTATGACCTCTACGACTATTCGTAGACGCAGTGCGTAGACGCGTAGGTTATCAGTTCAACGATACTACATCCACATATTTAGCCAATGCTGTATAAAAAGTAATTTCCATACATTTCATTTATGTATCCAAGAGTATTAGAAGTGGTGTAACTGCAGAGTAAAGAATAATTTAAAATCATTTTTATACTGATAGGTAATTTTTTTGATAGGTAATTTAATTGAAGCGCTCATAGCCCGGCGGCTTGTGTCAATCCCTATCCTATGTGATCGACAAAGTTAAGCAACAGCGGGCGCGGTCGGTAGTTGGATGGGTGACCGCTAGTGGCAAAAATTTCTTGAGCGTTTCCGTGCTTCGGAGGGCACGTATAGCCGTCGGTCCCGGTTGTTATCATAAGATAACAATTGTTAAGCCATGTCGGAGGCCCTCGGGCGGTTTGAAAACGTCCAACACTCGGGTTGGCCACTAACCCCTCCACCAATCCGCACTGGAGCAGCGTGGTGGAGTATGCTCTAGGCCTCCTCAAGAGGAGAGACCAGTGCCCAGTAGTGGGCCATTAATGGGTTGAAGCCAGGTAATTTTTTCGAACTAGTATTTGTTTTAACACATTATTTAATACTAACTGTTGCTCGCATACCTACATTAAAGTATGATGTAAATCACTATATAAATTTCATACAAACTTACATGCCAAGATGATGTTTAAAGATAACTAACGCTAGGTAAAGAATAATTTAAAAAATATCATTTTTATACTGATAGGTAATTTTTTCCAACTAGTATTTGTTTTAACACTTTATTTAATACTACCTGTTGCTCGCATACCTACGTAAAATATTTAAAGCACTATGCAAATCACTATACGAATTTCATACAAAATTACATGCCAAGATGATGTTTAAAGATAACTGAGGCTAGACCATCCCCATGCCTCCATTCAAGCACAGAACTCGCGCCATAACCGTTTGACACAAAAAGCAATGGACTGTCGAAACTGGACACGGGCGGAATACCAGAAGATACCAGATAATGTTTTGATTACACCGGAAAACATTTATTTCATCATCCGCACTCGAGAAAAACGTAAAGTCTTCATTATTATTCCGTTATGAGGTTATGACGGAACGAATGCATTTCGGTGACCGCAGAATTTAAGGCTCTTGTCGTATCGCTGGCCAGTGCTCACACACGATATGGTACAGTCGCATGGAACGCATGTTGCGTTGACACACACAATCACTGCCAAATAGTTTAAGCTTGCCATTTGTCCGTTAATATTTTTATATTGTTGGCAATAAAGTTTGCTTAAATAAATAAATAGTTCAATCGAAAAACCATACATATAACCTTATGCATGTAGGTATATAATACTATAATGTAAGTAACAGAAAATATCTTCATCGATATTAATACTCGTAATAATAAAAATAGAATAATAAATAGTTAAGCCTAAATTAAATAAAATTTAAATTGTTATTTACTTAAAAATACAGTGAATAATTATCAAATTTAATCTTTTTTTACAAATAAATATTAAAGTTATGTATTCTGTAAAAATAAGTTTAAGTTTAATTTTAACTTAAATTTGAACTATTTCAATCGCTCATCGCTTGAAGTCGACAGTGCGACACGTTGCCAACACTGACTCTGCGGTTTTTTTTATATATGCTAAACGTAGCAAGGCTCTGGATTCCATTGTTCCACAAACATAAATGCCATCAAGTTATGGTTTCCCAAAATTCATCATTTGTACATAGCTAGCATTGTCATGGGCATAATGCTGAGAATCACTATACACTGCACTGTGTGGACTGCACTGTGAAGCAGAAAAAACTAAACGGAAACATAATATTCAATTTTCGTTCGATTATAATCTGGATATTTTCTAGTCAAAAGCAAATAAGTTTTTAATAAATCAATACGGTTTACCTAAAAGTACTTTACTATTTATGTAGGTACGTCTGATAATTATGAAGTTTGATATTTGGAACAGGTTTTAACCCCCATTCAAGTTACTGTTCAAGCAACTTACATATTCTAACAAGCTACAAGTTAACTTCTTAAATTATGTTCAGCTTTCATAGAGAACTTGTACATGTGAAGTTCACTAATAAAGTAATTAAAACGAGAAAATCCTATGACATCAATTTTAACAAGCTGCTAACCCGGCCAGACGAGCCCCAATTTCTGTCTGTATTCAAAACGCGAATTGGAGCGGAACCTATTACAGCAATTTGCGTCCGTCTGTCTGTCCGCAACATAAATCAGCAACTACTGAACCGATTGCATTTCTCATTCATAAGGTGATATTCATGATCCTTTGAAGGACGAATTTAACTATGTCTTGTTATTGATGATCAATTCCTATAAATTGAGACGTCTGTCTAGCGGAAGTTCCGAGTTCGCTTCCCGGCCGGAAACTGGCTATACCTCTGTGTGGCTCAAGATCACCGTAACAATACCATAGCAACGAAAATAGTAACATGGTAATTTTTAAGCCAAAACTAAGTCTAAACCAATTTTAAATATATGTCGCAGCTCAGCACATGTTCTGCATCGATCTCTTAACGCCATCTGTGATGAAATACCGAAACTACTATAGGAAACGTCAAACTCTGGTTTGGGCATGGTCGGTGCAGCAGCGAGGCGTGACAGT
Organism: Thymelicus sylvestris; assembly: GCA_911387775.1. Taxonomy (NCBI): domain Eukaryota; kingdom Metazoa; phylum Arthropoda; class Insecta; order Lepidoptera; family Hesperiidae; genus Thymelicus; species Thymelicus sylvestris. The sequence continues at coordinate 15,526,999 of OU426899.1, read as the reverse complement.
TGATAGTTGACAGTTGTCAGTTGACAGTTGTCAGTTGACAGTTGTCAGTTGACAGTTGTCAGTTGACAGTTGACAGTTGATAGTTGACAGTTGATAGTTGACAGTTAATAGTTGATAGTTGACAGTTGAGTTGTCAGTTGATACTGGACAGGGAAAGGTTTACAACTTTGAGAAGTGACATTGGTGATTGAGCGAGCGGGTGGGCCGCCATAAGGATTTGGTTTGGAGCGTGGGAATCGATAAAAAGTACGATCGCTGGCTGCACCGAACTTGTCGCGTTTCCAAGTTTAATCGTGATTAATCGCATTGATCATTGAGTGTTAATCTTTAATTGATGATGGATTGTTTGAGTAAACATCTGAACTCGGTGTACGGACTATTCTTTATGTTATTCCGCTGTGTTCGACCAGAAAAATAATCGGCTCCCTATAGCATTCTTCGATATCAGAAGTGCGATGTAACTCAAGCCCCAAGAAAAGGCTATCTAACAGTACCTATTGCAATACCTTCGGACCGGCAAACGAGACCCTGACTTGATTTGCAAAACTTGACGAAAAGTTTTACGACGTAGTACATCAGCGAGTGTAACATCGATAAGTGCGTTTTATTATTGAAAACACGACGAAACAAGTCGAGGGAACTAAAGTACCTAGGTATTTGAGAATGGAGATGAACGAAACTTGACGTGAATAATTTTACGACGGAATACCTGCAGCAGGTAGCCCCAGTGTTGCGACAATTTTGTTATTGCGAGTGAACGAGTGTTTTGTTATTGAAAATACTACGAAATTCTTTGACGAAGGCGTAGTGGAACAGAAAAGATAAACCAATTTCATTAACCTACATGAAAGAACTCCAAAGAGTTCTATGACCAAGTGAAAGTTTTCAGGGGTCCTCAAGGCTCGTAAGCTAAGCCCAGGAGGCATCTAAATGTCTACCGTGTGTAAGTGTACATAAGTGTTGTGAAATGACCCTTGGTGCGGTGATCCGGCATGGTGAGTGGTGACCATTGCGCCACACGTGTCGTCGTGTGCCACTGCTACTGGAAATCAGGTGATATGTGTTGTTTCATGTTGGATGAATGTCTTAAGGACAAAATAGTTTGTGTATCCGTACCTATTATGTTTTGGTCACTTACAATATGATTTAGATAAAGTTTGAAGTAAGTATAGTACTACTTTGGGATCATAAGATTGACTCATGCAACAAATAATAAAACCTAAGATAAAAGATTGAGACCAAATTAGGTAGCTAACTACCTACCTACTATTAATTTGAAAAAGTGAATTGATTATTTAGTTAGTTAATATCCTTAAAAGTTTGTTAAAGACAGCTGACAGGCTTATCTTACATTACCTTAACTTGGGTTATGGTGTCAGGATAAGTAAAAGAAACTTTTAAGTAACAAGAACAGTAGGTAGTCTTGTGATATAGTTACAGTTATGTGATTTTAAAATCTTGTCAAAAAAAAAACAGTAATGGAAATATAGACTAACTAATTACTTGGTATCTTCTGCGTGGTCAGGCAGGGCAATACATTATGATGTTATGAGTTATTTTATAAAGTAAAAAAAAAAAAGTTTTTCTTTTGTGAAACCAATGAGATGGATAACTTTTTGTGACAATGATGAAATAAAGTTATTGAATATCTTGCCACCATCACACATCACATGTTGTTTGAGTTGAATGATACAACAAGTTTGAGTGGAATGAGTTGAATGAGTTTTGATGAGTTTTAATAAGAAAGAAATAGTTGCTTGGTTGTGTTAGTTTAGAATAAATTATGGTTTTGACTAAAGTATAATCCCAAATGGACGTGGATTATTGATTTCATAGTACTATGAAGTGTGATACAACTATTTTGATATTATAGACTGAATGAGATATTATGGGTGATATAAGATGCCAGTGTTGTGGTCAACATAATTGATGATGATTGATGATTGTCAATCATGAGGATATCTAATAGCAACATAAAATTAAAAAGTTTAGAGCAATCAGTCCGTGTCGATGAAAACTGTATACTTTCTTGGTAATGTCACATTAATGTGACTGGGGTAAAAGTACCAAATTACGATCATTGAATAAAAGGAATTTAATTATTTTGTTTCTTGTTACCTGTAGGGTAAAGACACTTGTTTACGACCAGTAGGGTAAAAGCACTACGTTGTGATCATTGAATAAAAGGAATTTAATTATTTTGTTTTCTTTAGACAAATGATTAACAATGCATCATAGTTTTGATTGCATACAGAATGTAACGTTTTGAGGGAGATTTTAATTTTTTTTTTTTGTAAACTTGCCGAACAAAGGTTATTGAGATTCAGTGCGAGTGTATTGTTTTGTGACACTGGAAACGTTTTATAAATCAATAACTTTAAATCATTTTGTTGTTCTTTGCTTTGCCGTTTACCCTCGGTGTAGAAAAGTGAAGTTAAGAAATGGCGTGTTTGTTGTCGTTTGTTTTGTGTTTCTATGGCAATGATGGCTGATGGTGGAAGTGAATGATAAAACAGAGTACGTTACTATTTGAAAAACAACACGAGGACGTGTTGATTTTGTCAGAGATGGCCGAGGCGGTAAATCGTCCAAGACATAAAACCACACCAACAAACAAACAAACAAACAAAAAAAAAAAAAAACGACATGTCTAGGGATAAGTACCTAATTTTCACTTGAATCGCAAGAATCAGCATTTCAGGTTTTTCAGATGGCTACCTTGATACAATGATTCGACAGCTATTTGGTATGGCATTTTTGTTTCATTATTCTTAACAAAATCGGAGAATCCGATAGTATTTTTGTGTAATATCTTGACTTCCAGTGTAAATGGTACCGTCATCTTGAACTGTAAAAACACCTGACAGAATTTTTAAAGTTAAGTTTTTTTTTGTGAATTTGAGTTTAAGTAAAAAAATATTGCACTTCGTAGTCATTCAAAATCAGTGCAAGTAAATTGTTTTGTGACATCAGAAGCGTTCTGTAAATGAGATCAAGAATTTTCAATTTTCAAACATCTTGATATTTTTTAATTTACCGTCTACCCTCAGTTCAGAGAAATAACATTTAGAAATTTCGTGTGTTTTGTCGTTGCTCTTTTTTGTGTGTTTCAGATAAACCAAGTGACGATGACTGTTGTATGGACATGCAACCTGTGAATATTTAAACGGTGACGAGAAATTACATTAATGTGAAAAAAGGAAGACCGGCATCAACTACCTGCATTTTTGTACATTGGCTTATGATGATTGATTGATGATTTCATCGGTCATTGGATGGCGACATGATATAACAGGTGATCTGTATTGATTCTTTTGTGGCTCATTTTGATTACTGCTCACTAACAGTAATTATTCCTTGTCGAGTTTGTGCTGATATTACGTGATGTCATTATTTGACATTTGATGGTTACTTGAGTTTGTATACTTGACGATTTCCGGTAACAAAGGCCACAGTGAGAATGTGGTGAACGAAGTGAACGAAGCCTTTTTGTCGTTTAAAAGGGTTATGCAAAGATACTAATTCCTTTACTGATTTGTTGAACTGTTTTTGTGAATCTTTAAGACAGACGGGATAACACACTAAGAATTTCTTAAAATCTTCAGAGCAAGTAAACCAATTGTCGATTGTTTTTGATGAGTAGTAGTGGTATGTAAGTCGCTCAGATGGCATGCAACTCCAGTCATTCGTAGGCGTAGGCGTAAGATCGGGCATAGATATCCCGCCGCAGTGCGGCCACGACTGTGAGTGGCGTGCGAATGGTTTGTAGCTGTAAGCTGTCACTGTTGGAACTTCCGAAAGGAAGCGATGAGTTGTTGTTGTGATGTGGAACTGGGTACCCAAGGTGTTGCCAGGTGGGCAGCATAATGTGAATTGTATTGGGTACCAGAGGGAGGTAGCCCTCGTGATGATGATGATGACGATGATGATGATGACGATGATGATGATGACGATGATGATGATGACGATGATGATGATGACGATGATGATGATGATGAGAGTATTGCATACCTACTGCTAACTGATCTTTGAGTGTCATTAAATCTTTTTGTTGAAAAGCTAGATTGTGCTGTCAGATTGTAATTCTTGGTAATTATCCTGTTCTGGCTGCTGCATGCGTTTTCATTATGCAACCTTCGGGCTCGAGGCCAGGAAGGCCGAGTGGGAAACTTTTACTTTGCGAAGGTTTATGTCTTTTCCAGATGGACCATTGTTGCCTCACACGAGGACGTGTGAGAATTGTCAAGATGGCCGTGTCGCAGCTCAGCACATGTTCTGCATCGATCTCTTAACGCCATCTGTGATGAAATACCGAAACTACTATAGGAAACGTCAAACTCTGGTTTGGGCATGGTCGGTGCAGCAGCGAGGCGTGACAGTTGATAGTTGACAGTTGTCAGTTGACAGTTGTCAGTTGACAGTTGTCAGTTGACAGTTGTCAGTTGACAGTTGACAGTTGATAGTTGACAGTTGATAGTTGACAGTTAATAGTTGATAGTTGACAGTTGAGTTGTCAGTTGATACTGGACAGGGAAAGGTTTACAACTTTGAGAAGTGACATTGGTGATTGAGCGAGCGGGTGGGCCGCCATAAGGATTTGGTTTGGAGCGTGGGAATCGATAAAAAGTACGATCGCTGGCTGCACCGAACTTGTCGCGTTTCCAAGTTTAATCGTGATTAATCGCATTGATCATTGAGTGTTAATCTTTAATTGATGATGGATTGTTTGAGTAAACATCTGAACTCGGTGTACGGACTATTCTTTATGTTATTCCGCTGTGTTCGACCAGAAAAATAATCGGCTCCCTATAGCATTCTTCGATATATATACCTAATTTAAATCTTAATATATATATCGGAGAGTTGGTATGGTGGGCCATTATCTTTGTGGTTGAACATGGCGGAAGGCCAGGAATAGTCTGTACACCGAGTCCAGACATCACTCAAACGAACGATCATCATTTGTAAGATCAACAACGATCAAGGATCCACGCGATTAACTACGATTAAACCTGGAAACGCGACAAGCTCGGTACAGCCAGCGATCGTACGTCTTCTCGATCTCCGCGCTCTCAATCGAATCCCCGCCGCGGGCGGTCCCCCCGCTCCATCAATGTCAACTATCAAGTGTCAACCGTCAACTGTCAACTATCAACTATCAACTGTCACGCCACGCCGCTGTACCGATCATGTCCAAACAAACGTTTGACGTTTCCTACTGTAGTTTTAGAAGTTCATAATAGATGGCGTTAAGAGTTCGATGCAGAACTTGTGCTGCGCTCCGACACGGCCGTCCTGACCTTTCGCACGTCCTCGTGCGAAATACCCGTGCAATGTGCAAAAGTCACAGTTTACAAAACAGTCGCTCGGTCAACCTGACCAATCTTAGGAATACTTGACATCAGAAAAGTGATCTTTATCAATAATCACAAATAAAATCAAAATGAAATTCAGTCAGTTTTTTGACAGTGCATCTAGAATGATCCATTACCCTGATACACTAATTCCATTAGGCGCTAACAAGGCGAATATCAAGATAATCTATGTCCGGCGTCTGACAATGACTCAAGACAACCTACCTCTGGCGTCTGATAGTCTTAATCTGACAACGACTCAAGACAACCTTTAACTGGCGTCTGATAGTCTTAATCTGAAAACGACTCAAGACAACCTATATCTGGCGTCTGATAGTCTCAATCTGAAAACGACTCAAGACAACCTGCAACTGGCGTCTGTTAGTCCAGGTCAGCCTTCCTCCGGCGCCCGATACTGACTCAAGACAACCTGCAAGGCGTCTGATAGTCTCAATCTCACATCGACTCAAGACAACCTGCAACTGGCGTCTGTTAGTCCAGGACAGCCTTCCACCGGCGCCCGATACTGACTCAAGACAACCTGCAAGGCGTCTGATAGTCTCAATCTCACATCGACTCAAGACAACCTGCAACTGGCGTCTGTTAGTCCAGGACAGCCTTCCACCGGCGCCCGATACTGACTCAAGACAACCTGCAAGGCGTCTGATAGTCTCAATCTCACAACGACTCAAGACAACCTGCAACTGGCGTCTGATAGTCTCAATCTCACAACGACTCAAGACAACCTGCAACTGGCGTCTGATAGTCTCAATCTGTCAACGACTCAAGACAACCCTTATCCGGCGTCTGATAGTCTTAATCTGTCAACGACTCAAGACAACCCTTATCCGGCGTCTGATAGTCTTAATCTGTCAACGACTCAAGACAACCGTTATCCGGCGTCTGATAGTCTTAATCTGTCAACGACTCAAGACAACCCTTATCCGGCGTCTAATAGTCTTAATCTGTCAACGACTCAAGACAACCCTTATCCGGCGTCTGATAGTCTCAATCTGTCAACGACTCAAGACAACCGTTATCCGGCGTCTGATAGTCTTAATAACAACCTCTATCCATTGGCATATACCCGATAGCCTATATCCGGCAGTACACGAAGTCATTGCATACTAATTACTCATCAAAAACCATTAACCATCGGTTCACTTGCAGTGAAGATTTTAAATTATTTCTAATTATGTTATCCCGTCTGTCTTAATAATTCGCAAAATCAGTACAGTTGGGCTGTTGATTTTAAATAGCAAAAAGTATTCTAGACTCATTATGTTGCGCAAAGGCGGTCACTTTAGCCATTGTTACCAGAAATCGTCAAGTTACAAAAACTCAAAAACCATCAAATGTCAAATGCCACGTCAGCACTAACCTGACAAGAAATAATTACCGTTAGCGAATAGTAATCAAAATGAGCCACAAAAGAATCAATACAGATCACCTGTTATATCATGTCACCGTTCAATAACCGATGATGCTCATCGTAAGCCACGGCACGAGGAGCCGCGATGCGCTCCCGTCGGTGTCAACAAATGCAGGTAGTTGACGTCGCACCATTCAACGAAAGTGTTCGTCTAGTTCGTGATAAATGAAGAAATCTAGTGCTGCTCGCTATGAGACAACATACTGGCTGTAGGAGCTTACTAATAATAATAATGAAACAAAATATGCCATACCGAATCGCTGTCGAATCATAGTATCAAGGTAGCCATCTGAAAAACCTGAAATGCTGATTCTTGCGATTCAAGTGAAAATTAGGTACTTATCCCTAGACATGTCGTTTTTTTTTTTTTTTTTTTTTTTTTGTTTGTTTGTTTGTTTGTTGGTGTGGTTTTATGTCTTGGACGATTTACCGCCTCGGCCATCTCTGACAAAATCAACACGTCCTCGTGTTGTTTTTCAAATAGTAACGTACTCTGTTTTATCGTTCACTTCCACCATCAGCCATCATTGCCATAGAAACACAAAACAAACGACAACAAACACGCCATTTCTTAACTTCACTTTTCTACACCGAGAGTAAACGGCAAAGCAAAGAACAACAAAATGATTTAAAGTTCTTGATTTATAAAACGTTTCCAGTGTCACAAAACAATACACTCGCACTGAATCTCAATAACCTTTGTTCGGCAAGTTTACAAAAAAAAATTAAAATCTCCCTCAAAACGTTACATTCTGTATGCAATCAAAAATAATGATGCATTGTTAATCATTTGTCTAAAGAAAACAAAATAATTAAATTCCTTTTATTCAATGATCACAACGTAGTGCTTTTACCCTACTGGTCGTAAACAAGTTTCTTTACCCTACAGGTAACAAGAAACAAAATAATTAAATTCCTTTTATTCAATGATCGTAATTTGGTGCTTTTACCCTACTGGTCATAAACAAATTTATTTACCCTACTGGTAACAAGACACAAAATAATTAAATTCCTTTTATTCAATAATCATAATTTAGTGCTTTTACCCTACTGGTCGAAAACAAGTTTCTTTACCCTACAGGTAACAAGAAACAAAATAATTAAATTCCTTGTATTCAATGATCACAATTTAGTGTTTTTACCCTAGTCACATTAATGTGACATTACCAAGAAAGTATACAGTTTTCATCGACACGGACTGATTGCTTTAAACTTTTTTTAATTTTATGTAGCTATTAGATATCCTCATTGTCAATCATCAATCATAATCAATTAGGTTTGGCTGGTCAACATTGGTACCTGGTACCTTATATCACCCATATCTTATTCAGTCTATATGAAAATAGTTGTATCACACTTCATAGTACTATCAAATCAATAATCCACATCCATTTGGGATTATACTTTAGTCAAAACCATAATTTATTCTAAACTAACACTACCAAACAACTATTTCTTTCTTATTAAAACTCATCAAAACTCATTCAACTCATTCTTTTGAACATGTGATGTGAGATATTCAATAACTTTATTTCATCATCATCATCACAAAAAGATATCTATTTCATTAGTTTCACAAAAAAGAAACACTTTATTTTAACTCTATAAAATAACTCATAACATCATTTAATGCATTGCCCAGCGTTACCACATTTAATAGTAATAACTACAAACCACGCAGATACTAAGTAGTTAGTTAGTCTATATTTCCTTTACTGTTTTTTTTGAGAAGATTTTAAAATCACATAACTGTAACTATATCACATGACTAGGTACTGATCCCGTTAGGTACTACAAGTTTCCTTTAGTAATCCTGGCACCATAACCCAAGTTAAGGTAACATATTTAGATAGTATTGTCTATCAGCTGTTTAACAAACTTTTAAAACTAACTAAATAATCAATTCACTTTTTCAAATTAACAGTAAGTAGTAGGTACTTAGCTACCTAATTTGGTCTCAATCTTTTATCTTAGGTTTTATTATTTGTTGTATGTGTCAATCTTATAATCCCAAAGCAGTACCATACTTCAAACTTTATTTAAATCACATTGTAAGTAACCAAAAGATATTAGGTACCTGGATACACAAACTATAATTGTGTCCTTAATATTTCAAGACATTCATCCAACATAAAACAACAGATATCACCTGATTTCCAATAGCAGTCAGCACTCATCAAGTCCGTCAGCAGACTTATATCAGCTTCCCCGGGTACAATGATGCAAGCTTGAACTAACTGACAACACTTGTAAACACTTACACACGGTAGACATTCAGATGCCTCCTGGCCTTAGCTTACGAGGCTTGAGGGCCCCTGGAAAACTTTGTTTTGGTCATAGAACTCTGCAGTTCTTTCTTACTGGGGTTACTGTAGGAATTCCATTCGTGAAATTATTCTCGTCAAGTTTCATCGACTCCATTCTCAAATACCTACTTTAGCTTCCTCGAATTGTTTCGTCATGTTTTCAATAATAAAACGCACTTATCGATGTTACACTCGTAAAACTTTTCGTCAAGATTTGCAAACCAACGTCAGGGTCTCGTTTGCCGGTTCTTCAGTATTGTAGTAGGTATTGTCAGATAGCCTTTTCTTGGGGCATAAGTTACATCCCACTCTGATATCGGAGAGTTGGTATGGTGGGCCATTATCTTTGTGGTTGAACATGGCGGAAGGCCAGGAATAGTCTGTACACCGAGTCCAGACATCACTCAAACGAACGATCATCATTTGTAAGATCAACAACGATCAAGGATCCACGCGATTAACTACGATTAAACCTGGAAACGCGACAAGCTCGGTACAGCCAGCGATCGTACGTCTTCTCGATCTCCGCGCTCTCAATCGAATCCCCGCCGCGGGCGGTCCCCCCGCTCCATCAATGTCAACTATCAAGTGTCAACCGTCAACTGTCAACTATCAACTATCAACTGTCACGCCACGCCGCTGTACCGATCATGTCCAAACAAACGTTTGACGTTTCCTACTGTAGTTTTAGAAGTTCATAATAGATGGCGTTAAGAGTTCGATGCAGAACTTGTGCTGCGCTCCGACATATATAAATTACGTGTCACGTTGTTTGTCCGCGATGGACTCCTAAACTGCTGAACCGATTTTAATCAAATTTGCACACCGTGTGCAGTTTGATCCAACTTGAAAGATAGGATAGCTTAAATTAAAAAAAAATTTTTTTGATAGAACGAAGTCTGTCCGGGCAGCTAGTATTATATAAATTGCCCATTTCAGTGGGAGCATTGCAATATTAAATATATAAAAATACTTTCCTATTAAAAAATTAGATACTTTTTGAGTCTTGCGATCACAGACATACGAAACTAACATTTATATACATAGATGACAGGTAAATATATATTCTGCCTCAGGTCATCGTTGTAATATGTTAATTGTATATTATATGAATGTTTACTTATTGATATTGGCATGAAAGTAGGTTAATTACCATTAAATAATTAATTAGTACGGCACATTTATATGGCACTTACCGTAATTATAGACGCTACTAGTACATTTAATTAACTCCGACCATAATGACGATTCCATTCAATCAAACATATCACATTCCGTCAATGAATTACTATACATATTATAAACTCTCATACGCCTGCGTGTGTCAGTGATAAGTTATTTTGTCTGCAGCTCTTTAATAGCCCCCTACAGAGCACGGGTCTTGTCTCCTGAGGAGGCCTAGTGCGGTGCAGTCTCCGCGCTGCTCCAGTGCGGGTTGGCGGAAGGGTTTGTACCAACCTGTGTTGAAGTTTTTAAGCCGTCTGCATGTCTTCGACATTATTTAACGACGGTTTTATCAATATGTAGTAGTCGTTATATTATCTTCATACGGCTTACAATTTCCGATACTTGGGTATGCCATCAACCCTTTAATCAAAGTAACTTTGAGTCATGAAGATTAATTTTACGTGTTATTTATTTATAAAAGACTAACGCCCCAACTCAGAGTCACTAACGGTTACTTTAATCGCTCCTTAGTAAAGAATTACCATACAAATTCTGTACTACGGCGCGATTTAAGTAACCATTAGTGACTCTGAGTTGGGGCGTAATTATGCTTTACCCCTTACCACACTTGATGGAATTTCAATCATGGAACATGCAATATCAGCTTTTCATGAGTACGGCCGTACCATTCAAAAGAAGTCCAATTAAATAAGTTGTAGATATTCAGCGTTTTTTAAAACCCTAAATGAAATGTGGACACTCAACGTATAGAAATTTTCACCGTTCAATGAATCGCAGTATTTTATGAGTCGAAAAAATACAATATTATTACAGCGCCAGAGCTGCTTAACCCATATCTGTGGCATTAAACTCTTGTCCCATTTCCAGGGAATATTTACATTGGCAATCATTCGGAACATTCTAGTGTTTGCTTTTTAAACCGACCAAGTGGTTGGAGCGAAATTCAAATCATATATTCATGTACGTACGGTCTACATAATTTACGCTTGCTGCGTTATTTCATTTTCTTCTAACATTTCGTTGTCATGGTCAGTAACAGAAGAATAAACAAAGAATATGTGTAGAGTCATGGGTTTTAAATTAAGCTCTGTAAAATATGAGTTCTGTGTATAAAGTAATTATCAATTTAATATGATTACAAATAAATGACGGCATCTTGTATTAGAACTTTTTTTTATTATAAATACATAAATAACCCTACAAATTCATTATCACGAGGATTCACTATGTCGTGGGTGCCATGGACAGCGCACAATGACAACAAATTCGAACTCATCATTAATTTTCACTTTTTTTTTTTTTTTTGAATCGAATCCAGGACACTTTGCACGGCGATCCGTAACCATTGCACCACACGGAGCGTCAAATGTATTCTTGGGGTGTAGAACAATAAAGTGTTACATAAATAAATAAATATAATGTCTAGCTCTGGAACCAAACCCGGTACCCTTCACGCGACAATCAGGGATAAAGAACCTGCCACTATGCGACTGTCGGGACTGAACTAGGGTACAAAGTCCAACGACCCCCACGAGAGGAAACTTGCGCTGTCTCATCCGTTGTTTTTCGGAAACACGGAACCGATCATGAATTTTTTGCTGTCGCCCACCTGGCTACTGCGGGCTGGATCGATCGGTTATATAGTTATATGCTCTGCTCTTACTTAACTTTTTCTACTATTTACAAAATATCAAATTGTATTTACCATAATCATATTCCACCACAATTTTTATGTACAGAAAGCAATTGAACTAATAAATTTTATAACCTTTCTTGACACCATTCGTTCATAGTATAAAAATGTAACCAAATTTCATCGCATACGCAAAAACTTTAGGCATAAACATGACTGAAGTAAAACAGTTAATTACATTAATTCCTTTTTGTTAACAATGAATCTTTCTCTACTTTTATATTGCTTTTCAATTCAATTAATTTATTACTGGATTAACACAATTAACAGGAACGTTTTAGTATTGTTTGACTATTCGTATTGTATTTAAATCACCGCTAATAACAATAGAGTATACAGGTACAACGTTCTACATTCGCCATACATACCGTAGATGTAGATATTATACTAGCATCGTCAATACGGAGCTACACAGTAACTGGGCAAGCATCGCTCCAAAATTTCAAGCCCCATACCTATCCATAAATAGCTAAGCACTATAGGTACCCTAAATGTACTTTTCGAACCGGCTTGCACTAACACCAGCGTGCGCGCGCGCAAGCACTCCGTATTAACATCACTCACACACGCACAAGAAGGGCAAAGGGAAATTTTGGCAATAATTTGTGGTGTACGACGCGTTCACGAAACGAGGGTGACTCTTTTTAAAAAAAATTAAGTAAAGTTAAGTAATACTCTTGAGTTTGAATTTTTGTGATTCGATACTAAGTAGCGATTTAATAACCGTTAAGTTACTCTGAGTGTGGCAGTATGTCTTGAACTATTCACTATAGAAAAGTACTTAATATTATTATTTGAATGAATTATAATTTGATTTCACTAACCATACCAACCATATAAGCTTAAATTTTTTAATGTTTCCTATAATATGTTTGTTTTCTATTTGGGAAGTTGTAGGTTTTTTCAGGTTGTAAGCAAAAAACCGTTATGTAGGATTCATAACTTATATTAGACTGTGCTTTGTTACATTAATTTGTGGTACACAAACAACAAAATAAACAAATATCAGTTAAGATGAAATATGTAGCCCTCCCTTTATTTATAGATACCGTAGCGAAATAATTACACAAATAGTGAAGTTTACAAACGTGTAGTTTAAACAAATTCTCTAAAAGCAATATTTAGACAACATCACTTTACACAACATCGCTGAAATTACATGAATGTTTTAAACGCAACCTTTGAAGTACGCCGTATTAATAAATTAAACATGACTGAGGTGAAGGTTGGCTGCGGACCTGACCACAGTTCTCACTTCTCAAATGTAAATGTATAAAATGTAACTTCATTTATGAATAGTTTGTGACTGTTTGGACAACGCTTTTGTTTACTACTGGTAGTGTACTACTTCACAAATTCGGATTTTATGTCGTAACTAATGAATAGTTTTAGTTCATTCATCTATCTGTGTTTATTTCAGAGACAAGTATGCGGACATTCACCTCAAATGTTTCTGTATTTTTAGTGTAGGTACGTAGTAGAAATTATAAGTAGGTAGATACGTATCGAAATTTCTGTTTAATATTCTTCAAGTGTTCAAAGTTAGACAACCGCACTTGCCTAACGATGCGGATCGAGGCCAGCATACATCTTTAAACTTTACTGTAGAATAACTAGCATTTTAATCAACCTTATTCTAGGATAGCTACTAATTTCATCCTTAGGCTTTCTCCGCTCTAAGTTGTAATTAAGTAAGTATGGAATCACTTACGAGTAGTATTCGAGCGCATAACAGCGTTTAAAAGACAGCAAACATAAATAGTAATTACTTAATTATATTTCATGATTTTGACTTGTAATTTAATAGATTTTTTACAAACACAAAATAAAGATAAACTGACGCACTGCAATTTGTCAAGCATACTGTACTCGCTAACGCGTGAACATGTCTTTGTATTGGTGTGTGTCAATGTAGGGGTGGTTGCAGATGTGTGCGTGTCGGGTGAAGGCAATCATTATTTTAAGTACTAGAGGATAGGAACACTGTACATATAGGTTCGGGTACAGTGCACCACGGTGTTTGTATTGAACACATGAAATTAAATATTTATTGTTGAGTGTCTAGAAAATAGACGTTACCATAATCACATAAGTTTGCAATAGAATTCCTTATTTGGAATTATTTCAATCCCGTAGCTGTTCATATTTCATATTAAATAACAATATATTTTCGCTTAATATCATGTGATCTTTAGTACATTAATCCGATTAACTTGAAACTTAGAATTTAATCTTTCAACTAAATTAAAAATAAACCATATAGTATTTTTGAAAATACGCAACTTAAGCGGTAAAATTGGGAAGGAGGGGGGGGGATTTATGAGTATATAATAATATTTCCCCGAACGACGCTATCGTAGAAAATACCATGTAGTAAACAATATATTACCAAGAAATAACCGCTTTATTCGATCCTTCCCTTTTCATGTGACATCGCAACAAAACCTCTCCAATCTAACTCTATCTATCAAGTGTTGGTTTTAATTACTTTTAATTAGAGAGTCGACAGCACGTCGCTCGCAGTCCGCCGCTCGTGGCGCCCTCTACGTAATTATAAAATAAGCCGCTAACTCCTCTAATTATAATTTGTTTGCGTAAATTTATATAATAGCGTCATAGCGGCACCCTTATTAGTTCTGTTATTCACCATGATAAATAATTGACAAAACTTCAATAATATAATACAGCACGGTGGTTTAATTAAGATAATCAAAGGTTTTAGTTAAGAAGGTGTTTAATGGACAAATGTCATCAACAAAAAAGCTTCATCAAGCCATGCCTGAAAACTGAGTGAATGAAAATCACATGAAAATCTTCAAGTTTCTATTGATTGCATTTAGTCTTTGTTGCATACATGCACGGGCGTACCTAGATGCTGTCCCAGGGGGCAAAAATTTTTTGGTCTTAAGAAATTGGAACATAGATGATGTCAGACCATAAAAACTCAAATATATCTTCAACATTGATCACGCAACTTCGTCGCCGCCCGTACCATGTAGCCGGCTCGTCCACACACACGAACTGCCAAAATCGGTCGGTGCAAGCGCATAGGTCAAGCGCACTCTACCCCTCCCTCTCTAACACATCGTAAAGAGAGAAACGAACGCGCGCACTCTAGAACTTGCGCCCAAAAATGCAGTCCGACCAACGATGTATGCAATGATTGTTTTTTGGAATATTTTTAGGGTCTTTAAACTGTGTTGCACATTAGGTGAGGATAAGTTTAAAGTACTTTTAAAGTTCTATAAGTAGACTTGCAATTCATGCACTTCAATCACGCGAGGAGATGAATCAGCGGTTTTATGTCGTTTTCTTAGATTGGGGGTATTGTATTCTGTATTGTTAAACATGTTCTTAATCAACTGACTCGTAGGTATAAAAAAGCTCTTTTGTAACTTCATACATCTGTACAAATACTTTTCAGTTTTAAATTTTTTTGAATGTACAATTGTGTATTTATGGACATAATTTACTCAATGGTTGTATCTATATCAGGTTGCCTAATTTGGGACATGATTTTTGCACCTGTCATAAAAAATATGATGTTGATGTTGAATTTTGACAGCTTAATTAGTAGATAAAAAACCGTTTTGCTGTTCAGCAGTACCGACTCAGACGACGCCTATACAATTTGACTGACAACTACTCCATATGGGCGGTCGGTACATACAACAACGAACCAACTTTTGTGTTTATTTATTTAGTTGTGAGTACAACCGCTAGAGGTCTCTCACAAGTGTGGCCAAATGCTTGTCCAGCATGCTGTGTCTTCACGCGCAATTAAATATTGCTATTATTTTTTCTCTTGCTTAGGTCAGCCGCTAAACGACTCGTCGTATTCCGGCTGGGGGCTTGAGAGCCAGTTCTTTCTTTTTTTCTTTCTTTCTTGGCCGGCAACTCATCAGCGATGATTTTGATGTCGCTGATGTCCATGGGCGATGATAGCCACTCACCATCAGGTGGATTGTCAGCTCGTTTTCCGGCTAGTTTCATAAAAGGTGGCCAAGTTGTAAAATTTCTCTGAAGATGTCTCTGAGAACTACAAAGTTCAGTCAAGGGACCCTTTGTGGAAAGCTAAGGATCCCGGCTTTGCTGGCCAGGATATGACGGGTCAGATAAATATTTTTTCCAGGTTACAGCTGCTTGTTATAATTATATGCTACCCTCAATACAGGTAGTACCTAATGAAAACTAAACTATGAAATATATGTTATAAAAAATATAGATTTAAAAAGTAAACGTTTCTAAAAGTAAAAGTTTCTTCATAATTAAACCGCAGCATAAATGAAAGCAAACTACAAATAATGAAATGCATAAAGAAACTCATTAGTTAGCCAGCTGCGCGGCCAAATTACAACTGCATGTATACTTTCGCAAGTATTATCTTCTAAGACACCTTTTGAAATAACCCAGGTAGCAAACGCTATCCACCTGGTTATAAATAGCCGTTGTCATGGCCACCTGTGACCCACCTCACATAGAATTAGTGTCGTGTAGAATATTAGTTAACTGTCATTAAGTTCGCTTCGCTCCGAAACCCAATGTTCATAATTTTTCGTTCACAGATAGTAGTTAGGTACTCAAACTGTCGAAACATGACGGGCCTTTTGATAGACATAAAACCTCACACTCAAATCAACTAAGCCCTCAATTCCAATCTTTGCTTCATTTACATTCTTTTACATGTGTTGTAATCATGACATTAGCAGAATCATGTACTAATTTGGTCATTAGCAGATCGCATACCCACTTTATAAGATACAAATCACCTACTGTTTCGTATAAATCTGTTATTAAATCAATGTTATGTTTACTTTATTTCATATGGCTGCGGTACAATATAAGCACAATATAGGAATCTATCCTATATTGTGATATAAGTAAGTTATCTGCGTTGACATGTTGCGGTGAGCCTCTATTAGGCTGAAGACAAACCTTGATCGGACAAGATTTAGTTTGGCAATTGAGGCTTATATCCAACATAGGGTGTCACTGTGTATTTTACATTACGTTATAACTACCACGTCTAGTTGAGGTGTTACTCAACTTACTGACCTGTTGGTGATTGGCGTCTTCCTTGTCACTGCTGTCGGAGTCACCGGAGACGCTGGAAGCCCTGCAGCAGCGGCGGTAGATGCACCTGAAATATTCATTGTATTAACTGCTGAATTAAAACTACTTTTAAAGTTAGCGTTTTACTACAAATCCACATGATGGTATGGAAAAGTATAGTAGGATATTGAGATTGACTTTTACTTAAGGCGCGGTGTGATCTCAATATTCACAAAACTGGGTTTTTTTGATGCTCGAGTATGAGGAAACCCAATGAAAATATCGCACGCAAAAAATACAGAGCATAAAAAAAGGTCTAAAGAAAAACGTTAACCGAATAGAATATCAAATAGTTGTTTAATATTTCCAATAAAAAATCGTAATTTGCTGTACAAAAATAAACTTTAGCGTCGAAATTCTCTGTATTTTCAGCGGTAACAACATATTATTTTTTGAGAATATAATAGTCATATGGTTTTATTAAAACTTTAACCGGACAGATATTGAATTTAATGTGTATATTCTGAATTATCTAAGGAAAACCCTCAAATTTAATGTTTATTCGCAGTCTAGTTACATTGTTATCAAAAATATGCTTTGCAATTTTGAACCCTATTCAGCGTCACGTAAATGTAACATTAGATTAGCGCAGATATGCGGTTGTGTGAGTGAAATCAACGTTTTTAAATCGTAGTCATACAGCGCCTTAAAAATGAATATCTAATATATCATCTGTACAAATTCAATAGCTTCTTGCGAAACACATAATTTTTCTTATTACCCGACTGCGCGACGCAAAGAAGGGTAATGTGAAGTGCTCAAAGAAACAAATACGAGTATCTTCTACTTGAACGGAATACAGCAACAACAATATTTCATAAACAATGATTTCAGTTTAGCACCATTTATTTCGAGAGTGTATAGCTTGGACCATATCCAAATGTAAACATACTATGGATTATGGGAAAATCACACGTCCAAATTTATATCTTACGAAATAGTCACAAAAGAACTTTGGAACTTGTACGTTACAGTGACAGATTTGATTCTTAAATTTTCATTGGAAAGCAATTACTTATTTATTTTGTCAGAGAAGAGAACATATTTTCTTACTGCTAATAATCCCGCGTTGACTTGAAATAGTTACATATAGTAAGAAATCAGTTCCTGCATTAGGATAAATTATTTAGAGACCAAATTAGAATTTTATTTATAAAATAAATATAGAACGAAACCAAAAGATCAAAGAATTTCAGGACCCAATATTATCTTTCAATATTATGCAAAGCAACTAACTTATTTTACTTACCAAAGTCGGGTATATAACCTTACGGATATTAATGTAAAAGGATCTTTCAAAATTGAGCGAGGACTGAAGTCATAAGCCGGAAACTTAATATTGAATTATAAGGAGCGGCCGTTGCGTCTTTATACGGCGATATTTTCGGTTGAATTAAGTTTGGGGAATTGGCGCCCAACATGGGACCGAACAATTCCATATGGCCCCGGTCACCGGTCAATATGTCAATATGAATTATTCGGTCATCTCATGAACGCTACTTTATGTAATAAAAATAACAGAATAACTTTATGTTGTCCCAAAATTAGGGTCTTGTGTTTATTTATTTTATACATTTCATGATGCATGAATTTTAATATGTTAGTTAATAACAATTTTGTTTTGTTTGTTTTTCAGACACCGATAGAAAAACGGAATCCATATCATCTATGGCCTATTTGTATGTCCATCTATCTCTTCATTTTCTACACATTTTCTCCGAATAAAACTTAAGTAAAAAGTTAAAGTTTGGTATATATTTAAAATATTATGTGTAGTGTACTAACCTAATTTTATATTGCAAACCAGTCATAATTTAGGCTTGCTGTGCAAGGTAATTTAACAAGTCAGTAAGCTTTTGTAATAAGCATCACACATCAATTAGAAGGACATGTTTACCAAAACAGAAATATCTTTTAAAAAAATTTGGGAACCTTGGGAAAATTTATAAAAATATAGCCTAACTGGACTGTAGTGTTGTCAAACAACATGATGTGAAAGCAATTTCTTCTATAGTAAGACCCAACACACACTTCATCGGTCTCATAAGAAAGAAGTTCACAAGACGCACCTTCGTTAAAACAGTATGTATGTATGTACCTATAGGTCAGCGAAAGGTCGAATATTTCGGGCATATCATTGTGATGGGCCATAGAGATGGGGGCGCCAGTTCCATCAACGATTATTATAGATACTTTTGTATTAGACTCTCTCTATCAATCACTTAGGAAATGGGTTAATCTTAAAAGGAATCACTAACGTTTTATTAGTAAGACGCGAAGGTAGGAGATTCAGGCTATAACTTACATATTCCCACGTAGTCTTTCATTAATAATAATTATGGAATTTCTTTCTTTCTCCCGCTTCTTACGGTAACATATCGACAACGTATCGGTGATGCCTTACATAGATGTTGATATTGTCCACGGGCGACGGTGCCCTCCTACCATCGAATGAATCTTCACCTCATTTGTCGATCAAATAAAACAAAGACTTAACAAAATATTGCTTTCTTTAAAAGAAATGAGAGCAAAAAACAATCTGGCGAGAATATTTCCCGGGAAGCAAACTCGGTACCTTATGCTCAGTAAGTAGCATTAATATTTCAGTATTACGCTCCAACTCAAAGTCACTAACGGTTACATTAATCGCTCCTTAGTAAAAAATCACCATACAAATTCTGTACTAAGGAGCGATTTAAGTAACCATTAGTGACTCTGAGTTGGGGCGTTAGATAGCGTATTTTTATACTCATGCGACTTATAAGTAAAATAATACAAGTAGATAACAAATTTACTATAACTTCAACATTTTTAAAGCAATTATAAGTGTTTTATTACTCAGTGAAGCAATGTTATCTCTAAAAACTTCGTTGCAACATACTGTATTGATAGCTAAAAATTACATTGAAAGAAATATCAAATACCTATCATAAAAACCAGCTCCAACATCTCAATTATTACTTAAAATAATAAAAATGTACTGAATTTCTTTAAATAATGATATACGAGTTTTGAAAATAATAACCCCATAGAGATTTTACAGTTGGTTTAAATCTATCTATTAAAATTTCAAATATGTATCATAATAGACACGGATTGTTAAGTTGTAAAACGTATTTCGATATAATCTTTAGTGACCACCCGTGTGGCGCAATGGTTACCATGCCGGACCTTCGTGGCAAGTGTCCTGGGTTCAATTCCCAGCAAGGCGGAAGTCTCAGTCTTCAATTCTCGGTCTGTGTGTGTTTTCTTGTCTTTGTGTGTTGTTCATGTCACCCACGACACAGGCATTCATAAGCCCATGAGAGTGTAGCATTATTTATTTATTTACTCAGAGATAATAATATATTTACAAGCCCATTTACTCAATACCTACTTCTAGCGAGTAATATGGTGACCTATCGCACTCTATGCTTGTCCCTTGCGCCTTTTATAGGAGTCAAGCAATGTGTGTAGCAAATGGAATTGATAATTTAATCAGGCACTACGACAGACCGACCCAGGCCATTGCGTCCAATGTACTTGGAAGACCTTTGTATTACAAGTTCACAAGTAAGGAATCGATATCATTACGTACGGCTTTCCAACTAGATTAAGTCATTTAGATCGTTAATGAAGCAACATCCAAGGCCACAATCAGTTTAAAAATGCAGGATCAAAAAAGATCTGAATATTCGAATGAAGTATATTGTACTTAGACGTTCCAGGCTACTAATTACTACTTTCTAATGGCGTTTCCAGTAAATTATTCGCGCATTTACTCAGTCGTGAGTTAGGACTGAACTACGAATTAATTAATCGCCGCTCCGGCGCCGCGGCGTTGAATAATTGCAAGTAATATGTACTTACTCCGAGGAGTCGACGCAAGAAGATTCTGTACTTAGTAATGGGTAAGTATAAAGGTAATTACTAATTATAATCGTCGATTATTCAAATGAATTAATGTTAAAAATCGAATTAATTATAATTAAAAACTATTCACATAGATCTTTAGTATCAGTCAGTTTGTCCATTCATCAATTTTTGACTGAAAGATGCTAAAATTAGCGTGTAAAACTGCCTAAGCTGACAAGAGAAGTCTGTGAGTTGCTCACACAAATCGTTCAGGCGCTTAATAGGGAAGGGGAAGTCGTCGTGGACGTGGGTAATTTTCTGATTTCATATAAAAGTTTTCATAGTTCACCACGCTGCCCAACGGCAGCTTGGCAGACTGCACACACTCTTTTAGAACATTATGGACAAATCTTTGTTGTGCAGATTTCCTCACTATGTTTTCCATCACTGAGCAAGCGATAATTTTCACCAAATACGCATATGACTTGTTTAAGAATGCGTCCAAGATTTGAACTGAGGCCGTCGTGTTTGCAACACCTTAAGCTAGGGTACACAAGGGCAAAAACATAATGCGTAATAGCATTCTCTACCAGTCAGCTCTGGGTGCTGGTAAAAAAGTAAGATAGATGCAATATGTCGATACTATCGGTAAACATACTCAAAATAAATATAATATTTAATGGCATATAAGAATGTTAAACTTACATGACACATGCGATGATGAGGAAGATTGCGAACAGCAGCACCATGGTGATGAGGCTGGCCAGGAACAGCGTCTGCAGGTCTGTGAACCCTGAGAACACGGACAGAACTACGACAGGTCACATGCCAACAGATCCCAGTTACTTGTCAGGGGAGAAAGATAGTCACTGGACTCTTACAGTCTCTTACACTACGATCATTTTAATCGGCATACGAGACAGATCAGTAATGGTGTATGGTTCCAACTGTCTTACAGAATTAACATTTGAGGTAATTAATACCACAAAGCTGTGAAAATGCTTGTTAATTAACTCTTAATGTCAAGGTTAAAAAGTTACGCAACTAAAACACTAATGGTAAAGGTAAAGGTATGTACGAGTAAGTACTGACGATGATGCCTAATGTGGTAAATAGCGTTCGGTGTCTAATTAATCATAATTTATTTACACTGTAACTACATTTTATAGCCTTTAACAATCTAAAATATATTTCCGGCATAAAAGAGAATATCATAATTCATCTGGCAACAGGTAAAGAAATCATAAGTTTGCGTCCACAACACAACTCTCAAGGGCACAGTTTACCTTCAAATATTTTCGTCTGCTGTAGCAAATTTCTCTTAAATTTTACAGCTCGAAAATATCTTTATCGCGTCATAAATATTAAATTTTAATTGAATCTCTTAAATGGTTCCAACTTTTTAATATTCCTTTTGCTAATATCTGAGATATTTTATATTGTTCGAAATGTTTTATTCGAGTAAATTATATTTAATATTCTCGACAACGTCACGTGTATGGAAAAACATTTGAGTCAGTTTAGCAGGCAATAAGAAAACCAAGAAACAATAATAAAAACTTTGTAACTTTGCTCAAATTTCTCAATTCAGTGAACGGCGAAAGGCAGTCCTAAGGGTTCGTAAACAATTTTGTTTGTTTACTTCATAATCATTCCGTTTCAGAATCATTAAATTTACAAAAAGGGACAGAATTCAAAGCGGCTCCAACTGAGGAACATGGTTTTATTACGTTAAATGTAAATTGCGTTGCGTGGTTTAAGGCGTGATGTTGAAAGGGAACCGGCGTATTAATAATTCTGTCACTTCAAACATGGAGAGGTATGAAACAGACCAAATGAATGATGCATAATAGGAATGTAGCACGACAGGACTTTATGTACCAATTTCATGCTTATTCGGGCTCTTGTATGTATAAATTACATTCATCAAAACAAAATTACATACGAAATCTTCTGATAAGCACCATCTTCCAGGTCTAAATGCCAATTGATGTCGTCTCATTAAATTATTTGTTTCAGCAAAATCAATCAATCAATCAAGTTTGTTAAGAAATAAACAAATTAAATTCTCTCTCCAATCCACAGCCTGCGTGTACGAGCAGAAGATGGTTCGAGAGCGACAAAATAAACTAGAACACGATAAGATGGTGAGTGGCACGCCAAGCCAATATTCTAAGGGTCGTTGAGAACTATAATAACCCCTACTAATATTAGTTATTTATCAGTACTTATATACTTCTTAATATCTTCTGTGCTAATATGTACAATATTATAAATGTGAAAGTTTGTAAGGATGTTTGTTACTCTTTCACACAAAACTGCTGAAATTAAGCACACAGGGAAACCATGATCTGGAATAGGACCCAGGGAATATCCCGGAATGATTCCTTGTATTTTAAGTGACTAAACCAAAGATCCAAGAACAAACACACATAAATACCTACATCTAACCGTGATCAGACCTCAAAATTCTCATTCGACAGTCGGGGTCACCAATTCACTACAAATTGTGTTAGACGGCTATAATAAGAATTTCCTATGTTTCCATTTGTAATGAAATTTCAAAATACAAGTTAAATAAACAGGACTCGGTGATTCCTTATTAGATTCAATGTTTTCAGTGAATTTTTGATTACATTGAAATTCTGCGATCGTATCCACGTTTTCGTGAAGGGAATTTTTGGAGCACTCAGTATTATTTGATCGTGGGACTAATGGGATCGTAATGAGTACTACGCCAGGGATTGGATAAGACGCGCGTCTCCTAATGCTCTCATCAGGAAGGGTAATTGTGTAATATTTCTTATTTGATCTACGTGTAGATTTACCATATATTTTTTCAAAGATATACGTATCTCACAGTCATAAATTCAATGGTATATGGCTGTAAAAAACACATACAAACCCTTCTGAATATAAAAAATGTAAAAACAAGATATATAAAGTTTTATCAGATGAATCTTGCAAACAGACAGACCATATCCAGACTTAAAAAATAGATTTTATCCTGGTTATACCTTTCCGTCTTGCCGTCAGATGATTTGGACGTTTGTGAAACCACTCTTCTGCTGGCGAAACCGCACGCGAAATCCAGTCTCAGATATATGAAATGAACAGTTTATCTACGATTTTCTAAGTTTTCACTAACCTCCCAGAGAATTTTCCATTATGGCTGGAGAGCTATTGAACCATTTGACTATCCCACTTCCCACAAAGCTAGAAATTTATTAAATGATATTTTATTATCAGTCAATTAAGAAAGTACCGTTCTGGCAGGCATCTCGCGGGTGCGTCATGGCCCATTAAAATTTTGAAAATGCAAAAAATATATTTTTTTTATCCCACTTCCACAAGGCTACAATTTTAATATGTTGTAATTTACATATGTTTAAGTGTAAAAAAAAATGCCAGAACATTTTGAGGGTTGCAAGTATGTGCCAGAACAGAGCAAAGTTGTCATCGGGATTGCAATTCTATCTTTCTATGTATAATTTCAGGCTCTAGTCTGATTTGATATCATTCAAATATATAAGGCGATTGTTGGTTCTCACAGATAGTACATATTGATGGAAATAAATTTCAGTACTGCCATAGAAAAAATAATAATTTTCATACAAATGTATCCTTCTTTGCATAATAAATTCAAGCTCTAGCCTGCTTTTGATGTCATTTAAATGTACAGAACTATTGTTGGATCTTACAGATCGACATCGTACACTTTGGTGGAAATAAATTTCAGTATTGCCATACAAAAAATAATAATTTTCATACAAATGTATCATTCTATGCATAATTTCAAGCTCTAACCTGCTTTTGATGTCATTTAAATGTATAGCACTATTCTTGGATCTTACAGATAGTACACTTTGGTGGAAAGAAATTTCGGTATTGCCATACAAAAAATAATAATTTTCATACAAATGTATCCTTCTATGCATAATTTCAAGCTCTAGCCTGCTTTTGATGTCATTTAAATGTATAGGACTATCGTTGGATCTTACAGATCGTACACTTTGGTGGAAAGAAATTTCGGTATTGCCATACAAAATATAATAATTTTTATACAAATGTATCCTTCTATGCTTAATTTCAAGCTCTAGCCTGCTTTTGATGTCATTTAAATGTACATAACTATTGTTGGATCTTACACATCGTACATTTTGGTGGAAATAAATTTCAGTATTGCCATACAAAAAATGGTCGGTCTCCCGAACGAAGGGGCCCGAGTTCAAACCCTGGCACGCACCTCTAATTTTCAAATATTATGTGCGTATTACAAGTTAATTATCACTTGCTTCGGTGAAGGAAAACATCGTGAGGAAACCTGCACACCGGAGAGTTCTCCATAAAGTTCTCGAAGGTGTGTGAAGTCTACCAATCCGCACTTGGCCAGCGTGGTAGACTATGGCCTAATACCCCTCACATTGTGAGAGGAGACCCCGAGCCCAGCAGTGGGACAATTATGGGTTGTTGCTTTGCTTTTTTTTTTATACAAAAAATAATAATTTTCATACAAATGTATCCTTCTATGCATAATTTCAAGCCCTAGCCTGCTTTCGATGTCATTTAAATGTATAGGACTATTGTTGGATCATACAGATAGTACACTTTGGTGGAAATAAATTTCAGTATATCCATACAAAAAATTATAATTTTCATACAAATGTATCCTTCTATGCATAATTTCAAGCTCTAGCCTGCTTTTGATGTCATTTAAATGTTCAGGACTATCGTTGGATCTCACAGATTGTACACTTTGGTGGAAAAAAAACAGTGTTACCTTACAAAAAAAAAATTTTTTCATGAGGCAAAATCAGCGAGTTCGATTCCTGGCTAATAATATTGATTTTTCAAAAATCTAATTTTGCCGTTTTGGTTTTCGTCAAAATCAGCCCTGAGACTCCTTTGACCACTTTTCGCTATTCCTCATAGTTTTGAATTTGTCCATCCACGCTCACTTGAAAAATTCACCCTGTATACTCTTCTGGCAGATACTTGCAACCGCTAGAATGTTCTGGCTGTTTACATATATTTTTTAAACAATTGAAAAAATGTTCCCTGAAAATTTGAGCCTTGTGCGAGTAGGTTATGAATTACTCTCCCGATGACAACTTTGCTCTGTTCTGGCACACACTTGCAACCCTCAAAATGTTCTGGCAATTTTTTTTTTACACTTAAACATATGTAAATTACAACATATTAAAATTGTAGCCTTGTGGGAGTGGGATAAAAAAAAATTTTTTGCATTTTCAAAAATTTAAGGGATGATGACGCAACCGCGAGATGCCTGCCAGAACGGTACTTTCTTAATTGACTGATAATAAAATATCATTTAATAAATTTCTAGCTTTGTGGGAAGTGGGATAGACAAATGGTTCAATAGCTCTAGGGCTAAAAGTAAGACTGCCACAATCAAGTTGTGTCACCCGCACGGACCGACCGCACGAGTCGCTACTCTTAACTTCCTAACACTAATCTAGCTAAGCGCGCCTTGTTTAACTGAAGATTATAAGGACTCATAACTGAGTTGGAACCATTTACGACTCCCTAATACTTTACTTCTTGTTCAAACCAAAGTGGATCATGTAATCAGGGAATAATTATTCACACTCTCTTGGGAATTTTTCTTTGTTGGTAAAGATATTATACACAAAAAAAAATTCTATAATGGTCAACTGCTTAATTAAATTGAACATCAAAGAAAGGGTCTTTGATGTAAAGTTAACCTAAGTTGCGAAGTAGAACTTTATCACAATACTTAAGAAGAAAACAAACCATTAGGTAGGTACTTAGAATCCCCCACAGTTTGCTTATGGCTAAAAAATAATCATGAACGCGGCCAAAGTTTAATGGTTTCTTTTTGTTTTTAGGGTTCCGAAGTAAAATCGGAACCCTGATAGTTTTTTTTTACACTAGACCCCTTGTTCTCAAATAAGAAAAATAAACAGAATTTTGAGCTGTGAATAGAAATCATCTATTTTGTTATTTTAAATGAACTCTATACAAATATACTCACTTGTGTCCGGAGCCAGGTCGTTGTCCACTTCATGACCAGTTATGTTACCGAGATTATAAGCACTTTTATTCTCATTAATTTTTGACGGTTTAAGAACCTCTACTAACTCTACGTAGTCTACTTTTCTCAAAATATCACTATTGTTCCTGTCCACCTTATCTAAATTGTTATCACTAAGTCCACTATCTTTAGTAAAGCTTCGATTTGTTATATCACTCTCATTAATCTTGCCGGCGATTAAGAATTCGAAGCGAGGCGCTCCGACAAATTCCGAATCTGATTTAAAAAGTATGTCGGTCAAACTCTCTTCACGATTTGATTCCGAATCCATCATCTCATCTAAAAGAGGACTTGATATGTTTAATTGATGTTCTAAAGCCATCGCGTCATCCTGCGGAATACCTAACACATTTGGTTGTTCTCTCATAATCTTTTCGGTTAAGTCTTCATCTCTGTCTTGTTCAGCATTAACTATAGCCTCCATTTGAGTATCAGAGTTCTTATTCATTTCTTCAACCGTCTCTTCTCCATCAGCGACTATAAGGGTATCTGAATTAGAATCTACGGGTATACTGAAAGTGCTATTATTAGAGTAGTCCATAATGACGTTGGTCACATTCCCTTCGGAGTAAGGTCGAGCTTGAACTATATCAGCTGAGAGAAGAGAATTTAGCAAGAAAAACATGAGTTTTAATTTGACGTTCGTCATTTTATTTCTCAATTTAAAACTTCATAATTGGATCATTACTGAAGAGAGGTCTCGGAAGTTTTCATTTTATTTCAGTTTCTTTACTCCGGCGCTCCGCCGCGGACCTGCAAATAAAATAAACTATTAACAAGATATCCAAGTTTGTTTTAATCTGATTTAATAGGAGTTCGTAGCAAAGCGGCCATCGCGCTTAAATTTTCAATGTGAAAGTTTTTCAACTTAAATCTTTCCTAGAATCTTTGAAATAAAATATAAAACAGCTAATTTTATATTATGTTTCATGAAGTTGAATGTTGAATAATAATAGGTTATCATGTTTTACTATATTATTACATCGGTTAATTAGAATAGAAATAGTACAATAGGAATCGACAATTAGAGTCTACAATTTTGCGTTGACCGTGACACGTTATATTGAAGTTTTACCTAATAATGAAAATGTAAACGATATTATTTAGGCATAATTCAACAAAATGCGATGGCCTGCAAAAACAGACAAGTAGATCCAGATAAGGGGAGTAATATATAAGAGTGGGATAAAGGTTTCAGTGTATCAGACTCGAAATATAAATCATGGCTTAAAGCTGTCTTGTGACGCAACATGAAGCTTTTCACTACGTCACGTGGAAGCTCATTCCGGAAAGCTTCAGCAATCTGTCACCGTCATATACAACCAATATTTTTCCACTAATGCTACTCGAAAATCCGTCATTCTGGTAAATGCACACCGAAGATAAACGAGACCTATAATCTAAATTTTACTAACAAAAAATAACCGACTTCAAAGTCTTAAAAACTACTGGTCAGATCTCATTCAAATTTATGTGGGACCACATGACAAGCACCTGCTTTCGATTAAAGAAAGAATCATCGAAATCGGTTCGCCCAGTCCAAAGTTTGAGGTAACAAACATAAAAAAAAATACAGTCGAATTGAGAACCTCCTCCTTTTATTGAAGTCGGTTAAAAATTAGGCATTTGTTGAAAAATTTTACATGACAACCAGCTATAACGAAAGTTTTCAAGGATTGAACATTGAAACTGAAAACAACCTAAAACATACCTAATATTGGTTCCTGAGCGAAGTTAAAATTCTCTGCTTCTAACGAGAATGAATGTAAAATTTTTAATTTTTAGTTTTTAGTTCAATATCTTTTCCTCTATAATGGTACAAAATTTTGTTTTGTTTCAAGTAAAAAGCAAAACAAGTTAAAAGACGACACGACCCCAACCCAATCGATAGTGTGATTCACAGACATAATGTATTTCAGATAAAACTAATCCAATTTTATGTGAACTTTCCGCTTCGGATGTTGCGAACGGCTGCCTCGCTCATTGCTTACCACATTCTAAACTAGAAAATTCCTACCAAGTATGGCTGTTGCTCAGATTAAAGGTTTAATCTGAGGGCTGTTGCCCGATTTTCTCTTTGTGTGAAATGAATTGTAGAACCTTCCCTAGTTGTCCAGTTTCAAATCAGAAATCAAACTATTTCGGCTTTTAATATGCGTATAATAAAATAAAAGAGCAGTGATAGCCTAGCGGTATAACATTGGTCGCCCGAACGAAGGGGCCTGAGTTCAAATCCTGGCACGCACCTCTGATTTTCAAATATTAAGTGCGTATTACAAGTCAATTATCACTTGCTTCGGTGAAGGAAAACATCGTGAGGAAACCTGCACACCGGAGAGTTCTCCATAAAAGTTCTCGAAGGTGTGTGAAGTCTACCAATCCGCACTTGGCCAGCGTGGTAGACTATGGCCTAACCCTCGCTTTCTGAGAGGAGACCCCGAGCCCAGCAGTGGGACAATTATGGGTTGTTGCTTGCTTGCTTATAATAAAATAAAAAGTAGGTATCACTTTGGGTGGCATAAAAAACTGTACAGCTCTAGGCCTCCTCAGCTGTAGGAGAGACCCGCGAACTTTTACAGGCCATTATTGGGTAGAAGGCAATGTAAATAAATAGTACACACAATACACATGGGAACAACAAGTAATCAAAGAGTAACAAGATACAATTGGATGGTAACACAGCGGTATGAGGTGTGACACTGACGTGCCGAGCGCTCGAGCGCCCGAGCATCTCCCGGGGGCTATAGCACGGCCTTTGTTAATTTACACAACTTGTCTGGCAGATCCGGAGTGAATTACAACTAGAATACCGGTATCATACAACGGATTATTAACCTGGTAAAATATGTACAGACTTCGAGCTACCTAGTGACCTGTTCAAAATAATTTTCTATTCAGAAGAGACTTTGTTTTTGATTTTAACTTCATTTCAGATAGGATGTAGCTAAAGCGGTAGCTTAACAGAACAAACAATGGAAGAAGAAATAGTTGTGAAAGAATTGCGAGAAAAGCATAAAAATTAAAATTTTCATAATTAATTAGGTATTAAAGTATTACCTAACAATTTATACATTTTTGTTACCCAAATGAGAGTAAAACCCAATATTAGTTTTATTTGCCAGGTACTCGTACAAGCTCTGAACACAGAATTTGATTTCACAGCGCCACGTTGGTTTATTTGGCGAACTTCCAACAGTTCTAACCGGCGAATTTTTGTGGAAACTTTTTGAAAAATCGCAGAATGAAAAGCGTAAACGTAGTTTTTTCCAAGTATACTTTTAAGGTCTTATTTTACAAGCATTTGTGGGTTAGCGAAGTGGTGTTTATTTTCTCCGCTGCTTACTGAATGGACCGATTGTTTGCTTTAGCTCAGCAATTTTTATTATTTAATTACTACTATTAACGGCCGGTCTCAATACTATACCACCGGTTAAACTCTGGTACATATCAGAGATAAAACGTAAAGTTTAATCTACTGGTAACTTGCCATCTCTTTATTCAAAAGTAAGCAAACAGAAGTCAGATCATCGCGTCGGTAGATAACATTTCAGTGATTTCTATCTCTGGTTTTTACGTCCCTCTGAAACTTTTCTTCGTCTTCTTTTTTATGTGAATAACCATTTCGTCTGCTAAAACTTAAATTCGTATTATTTACATACAAAAATATTTTAGACTACACACATATTCAAATTCCTTTCAAGATATTCTCACGTTACATAATCTCATGATATCATTCTTCGTCGGATCTTAACGTCAATATTTTATCTCAGAAGTTTTAGCATTTAGAGGGGAAAAGTTTCCATCTGTATAGATTGAAAATCCAGCTGAAAACGCTACAAAAGCTCCGCCGTGAGACGGTGCGGCTGTTTTGTTGTGCAATGCCAGATAGCTCTGTATCTGTAATAATGAGCAAAAAGTTCTCATACCTTTCAAGAAAGTGACAAAGACAAAAAATTATAAGTATAATTAATATACTTGAGAATTTTCGTTTTATAAGTAACCTATATGTATTTTCGTTTTATGTTAAAATTAGAGTTTAGTATAATGAATGTGTAAGAAAAAACCAGGCCACGCGCAATGTAGGGTTCCGAAGTAGTAAGTTTATAGACTATTACTCATTAACTACTTATGCTAACATAGCTGTGATAGTTTGCCTTGTAAATTCATCATATTAAGGCCTATTTTTGAGATTTTTTCCACTTGTACGGACGGACGGACATGATGAAGCTATAAGGGTTCCGATTTTACTTCGGAACCCTAAAAAAGGCTATTTTATTTATTTATATTTTCGTTTTGCGAGAATTAATGTGGTATATATCATTACAAGTCCGAAAGGATGCTGATGTATATGGTGGTATATGTCTATAGGTATTTTCTCCCTCTAAGAAATCATTAAGCGAAAATTTTTCGACCGCGTAAAGATATTTCAACGTCAACACCTCTATTAATTTCCCAAAAGATTCCCATAATATAGAAGAGTTATAATCCGTGCAAATTATTACCTACATATTGAACCAAAACCACCAAAAACGTAATGTTAAAGAATCTCTCTCCCTCTGTTCTGAAGGGAGTAACAAGGAAAGACTCTCCGAGCTCTTAAGACGATCGGGCGTCGAGTACCTTCAAGTACAGCTTTTGATTTTGAGTGGCTTAGTTAAAGTAATAAGGGGAAGTAATAGCCTATTTACTCAAGTAAAACGTTCATTCAGATTTGGAGTAAAATTTTTGCATTTATCCATTCTTCTCAAAAATGGCTGAAAACTTCTGTTACAAATTTATAAATTGGTACTTAGGTAACTAGTACTTGGAGTATTACGTAGTTTAAACGCGTTTAAGAATGATTTTTATTCGTTTAAAAGTAATGACGTAATATGTGAAAATTACTTTATTTTATCATTGTTTAATTGTTATTTGAACAAAGACTGCGTTATTTATCTTCTTGCGTCGTATTCTTCATTACTGAAGGTCGTGTCCAGAATGAAAGTCCTTCAAAGTTCTTATGATAAGCCTCCATTCTCCTCGTTCTTCGGCTTTCTTTAGAGCTGATGTTACAGAGAGACCAGTGAGTGCGGTCTCTTGGTCACTCCAACGGCTAGGTGATCGGCCGCGGGTTCGTTTCCCTTCGGCTTTACCTACCACCATCAACTTGTCGAGATCGTCTGTTTGACGGCGGGCAATGTGACTAAAACGTTATTTATAATAAATCCATAATTCACCAACAACCTATTGAACTATGAGCGTCAACACATACAAGGGTTGACTTGATTGATACTCCCTCTTTGTTTTTTTATTCGATATTAACTGTATTACCACAGTGAAAGTATCCACAGTGGTCAATCACTTTTGATGTTGAAAGAAAACCTATGCGCTTTACTCTATTAGATTAAATCAGTTTGATAGGATTGTTGTACATACCTGTCTATCACAAACAAATTATGTAACGAAATAATGCGCGGAATGTTAACTGAATGTGACAAATGCGTTGCTAATTCACATTATAATTATCGTTTTGGTAGAATTAATAACATCACAATATTAATATGCCTGGGAGCAACACATTTTACACATTTTGCATGCCGTGTAAAGAGAACTGTAGCAATTATAGTGTAGTATACCAATCCAGTGGGTGAGAGAGTGGTGGAGAGGATGGTAGAGAGTTCTAGGTCTCCTCAATTATGAGGAGATTGGGATTGTTGTGAGTAATGGGTTGTAGTGGACCATTACCGGGTTGAAGCCATACCACTTTATATTTTACGAGTAACCTCCCTCGCGTTGCTTTGGTTCTTATTTTTTTACACCTTGGATTACATTATTGGAGTTTTATTAAAGATCCTTAATTTTTTGGTAATATAACACAGCCTGTGTCACGCGGGGATAGTGCAGCTTCCCAAATCCCAACAGTGAAATAATTTCTCAAATCGGTTCAGTAGTTTCGGAGCCTATTCAATGCAAAGAAATAATCAAATCTTTCCTCTATATAATATTAGTATAGATTATTTTAATTTTTTATTAATTATTTTATGGAACTTTTATAGTTATATATTCTTTCCTATTAAGCTATTGCGTTGACCGACGCCGCGACGGTACAATGTTCCCTAGGATATGATATTATTCTGAACCGTATTTTTCGCCCCATCGACTACCGATGGCCGCCATTAATCATTCTCTTTTTGTTGCTTTTGTACAGAAAATAATAGTATTGATAATACTCGTTCAACGTGTCTACACGAGCCTTGTTCGCGTGAAAATGAAATAACGATAGCGTGACTATTGTTTTTGAAGTACATTACATTAGATGTAGAAGTATTTTTTGGTTAGATAAATTTAAATCGGCGTCTAAAATGCATAGGTAATAGTGCCTGGCACACATTTAAAATATTCAGTGTCGGTGACGATATGAGTTTAAAATCATATTAAATAGTGTGGTGACATTATTGATATACAGAAGCAGAATATGGTGTACAAAGGCTACCTAACCTACACCACATCATAATTATAGTAGTGAGTCGTAATTTTTTTAATGTGTGT
This sequence comes from Thymelicus sylvestris, assembly GCA_911387775.1. Taxonomy (NCBI): domain Eukaryota; kingdom Metazoa; phylum Arthropoda; class Insecta; order Lepidoptera; family Hesperiidae; genus Thymelicus; species Thymelicus sylvestris. The sequence goes on along the minus strand of OU426899.1, from coordinate 15,493,476 downwards.
TACCTCAGAACTTTTGACTGGGTGAACCGATTTTGATGATACTTTTTTAATCGAAAGCTGGTGCTTGTCATGTAGTCCCACTTAAATTTGAGCGAGATCTGACGAGTACTTTTTTAGTGATCCCTAATTTTCAAGTCGGTTATTTTTTGTCAAGAATTATACAGTATGTCTTAGGATGTAATTTACGATATCATTTTTATTTTAATGATTATGACATAATAATAATAAAGACATAATGATAACATAACAATAATAAAGGGTTCGGTATGAATTCCTAAATTGGGGCAATGGTAGTAACGCGAACGAACTACTTTCTTGATGGTTTAATTGCCCCGCGGTTGTTTGCCCCCACTTGTATTACACTGTTGTAAAATTGAGGTTATGAAGTGTAAAATGAGGTCACGGTACACTGCCGGCGAAGCAGGTTGAATGTTATGTTAAGTAAATATTTAAGAAGCAAGGTAAATGTAACTTAAGTAATTCCCATTCACGGACGTAAAATTAAACGTTAGAAGTGAAAATTGATTCTGACTGAATGTTATTTTGTTGCAAATAATTGCTAATGAATTCTGTTTAGAAAAGCTATACATTATTCTGTGTAGTAAGCAGAAAGTAAACGCTTAAATTATGTAAACTGGTCTCCAGGACATTTATTTCAAGTTTATGTTTCTAATATTTATTTAAATTATGTTATAACTTTATGTACGTTCTAGTCATATTTATGGGTCTATAAGAATAAGAGTATGTATGTAAGTAGACAATCTATTCTAATTTGCTAAAAGAACTTTGACGAAAATAGAAAATAATATTGTGTAAAAATAACATTCTAACAGAGTCCCTTATTAATAAATATGAATAATGAAATCCGACAAAACATACCTATGCCAGGCACTATTATATATTTTAGAATAAATTTCGAATTAATTTGAGCGAGATCTGACGAGTAGTTTTTGAGTTATCCCTAATTTTGCAGTCAGTTATTTTTTGTCAAGAATTATTCTCTTTATTCTATACGAGTAACCACCCTCGCTTTGCTTCGGTTTTCTTATTTTTTTACACCTTGGGTTATATTATTGGAGTTTTATTAAGGATCCCTAATTTTTTGAAAATATAATATAGCCTATGTCACCCGGGGATAGTGTAGCTTCCCAACAGTGAAAGGATTTTTGAAATCGGTTCAGTAGTTTCGGAGCCTATTCAATGCAAACAAACAAATCTTTCCTCTTTATAATATTAGTATAGAATATAGATAAACCACAGTGCTGGTATGCTAATTACGAGTATTTGAGTTGCTTGAAAAATTTGCTTAGCTTCGTAAGACTTTGTTCCCTTTTCGTTCCCTCTAATGACTACAGTAAATAATTAATTACAGTTGAAAAAATACCTCACATCTACTCCTTTATCCTTTCTAATGACTACAATAAATAAATAATTTATTAAAGGAGTAGATAATAGAAGAGAAAAAGTGCGAAGCGAATTAGAGTAAATACTTTGCTATAGTTTTTGAGATCAGTAGCTCGAGCACGAATATTTGCGAGAAAGTATTCGTATGGTTAACGTAAGCAATTTATATGGCATTTTTTCAAAAGCGCCCCTATCGTGCGTAAATGGTACTAAAATGCCATACAAATTTGATAAATTGCTTACGTTAACCATACGAATACTTTCTCGCAAATATTCGTGCTCGAGCTACAGTACCAGTTCTCTCTGGTTGGTCTCCCGGGTGTCGTAAAACTCCATTGAAGTACATCGGGCAGTTAAACAGCGTTGGGCGCTGAGCTAGCGACTTGTAAATAACCACTTCTTTCCTATAACAATATTAGCACGCCGGTTCTTACAAATGACTTACTTAGATTATAGTGACGTACGAGTAAACACTTATTTTATTACTCGTTTAGGCTCTAAAGGTACTTTCAATAATCAACCCCCTGCTGATCGGATAGGATAATGACCAAAACATACATATTTCTCTCGATCCTCACTTTTATTATAACAATTTAACAACATTATTATTGGGTGTTTTTTTTTCTAAACGAACATGAATATTATTTGAAAATAATATTTATCCAGAACTATACATCAAATATTTTTATTTCATCTCCAAATACTCAGAAATCTACAAAATTACATATTTTTCAAATAATATTTTACTATGACACGGATACTCGCGATATTGTATGCTGATATTTGTATTAATATCACGAGTATTCATTTTTGACAATAAATTAATATAATTTTTACACACTTTAGTATTACATGACTATTCCAATGAACTAGATTATAAATAAAACCTTTTTCTTTTTCCATGGATAGTAGTAGTACAGCAGTACAATCACCCTACATTTATCATTCACGTTACAATGTTTCATCACTGCATATTCTTTACTATTAAGTACTTCACGTACCTACAGGTAAGTTCGTTTAATTTACAATTATATCATTTCGTAACTATATGTAGTATGCGTAATATCCCTACCTAAAGTTAAACCTCCATACTACATATTGAAACCTTTATAAGGCACTCCCTACCAACTCTCCAGTGGGTTTCTTTCGAGGACTGAATTTAAAAAGACTTCTCGACGCAATGCAAGTCCTTAAAAACTGCGTGGGTGAAACTGGAAACGCAATCTTACTTCAGTTAATGAGTACTAGAAGACGTCACCTACAGGGAAATTTATATGTATTAATGTATACTTATAGTGTAATTGCGAAGGGGTGCTTGCTTGTTATGCCTTCACGCCTTAACTAGTACTTAGTAACCTGATCGTCCTGTAATTTTGCGGAGCAACCTTCCCAAGTTTCACGCAAGTGAAGTCGCGGGTAAAAACTAGTTATGTTTGTTGTAATTTATTTATTTTTTATTTATTTATTTATTGTTAAATTTCATATTGACAAAGGTATCTTATGCTTAGAACGTTGATCCCACTCTAGGATACCCTGTGTTGTGGATGATCAACAACTTCCCAATGATACATTAACATTACATAAAATTATGGTAATTAGGAACTAAGCTTAAGTTTAGTAACAAATAAAAGTAACAACTAATAGTACATTAGATAAAGCGTATTAATGCAGAAAAAGATGACGTTATTACATGTGCGTCATGCGTGAAAATCGTGTGTGTGTGTGTGTGTATGTATGTGTGTGTGTTTGTGTGTATGTGTGTGTGATTGTGTATGTGTTAGCTTATATGAAAGCATGAGAGCGTATATTTAGTTTTTATAACAGAAGAGCTGATAAAACTAATGAGTAAATTTATTTTATGTATGCAATTGCAACATTCTGGAGATGAATGTGTTTATGTGAGTGAGTGAGAGTATACGAGTTTTATTATATAGTGACATTTATGAAATTATGGATAGAATGTTTTCTGTTTCTTGATAATTTAAGTTGAGAAGCCAATTTTTTAGTTTGAATCTGCAACTGGCCACCTTCAAGGTTACTATTTTTAATGTTTTATTTAAATTTTTATATATGTAGGGCGCCATAAAGCAGTACGATTTTTGTGCAAATTTTGTACGCATCTTTGGAATGTGCCATGTTGTCCTACGTGAAGAATCCTTAATGATTAGCGATTGCGCGTTACGGTGAAACTTTAGAGCTATGCTTAAAATGTATAGCTGTCTAACACGTAGAAATTTAGATAGTTGGTATAGCTGGTTTGTTGGAAATCTGTAAGGTTTTTTGTAGCATATTTTTAAAATTCCTCGCTGTGCCCGCTCTACGCGTAGTATACGAGTTTTGCATGCTGAACCCCAAGCAATTATGCCGTAATTAATAACTGATTGACATACAGCCTGGTAGACCAACCTAATAGTGTTAACATCAGCAACATTACGCAACTGTCTGAAGATGGGCATTAGTTTGCGTACTCTATTAGTAACTGCCTGTATTTGCTTAGCCCAACAAAGTTTATCGTCTATGATCACACCCAAATATCGTACACAGTCAACTTTATCACTTGAAGGGCAAAGGCAGGGTCCAAAGACAGATTTGCATGTGTGAATCTTCACTGAGAAATTATTGCTCGGTGCTAGCCTCGAGGATATGTTGAATGTCATAATTTTGGTTTTGGCAACATTCAGTGTCAGTAAGTGTTGTTGTAGCCAACCTGCTACCCGCTTTAGCCCTGATTCAGTTGTGCGACATACAGACTCCCAAGAGTCACCATAAAATATGATTGCCGTGTCATCAGCAAATGAGAAAATCTCAGCATGCGGAAGCTTGAGATTGCAGAGGTCATTGACGTAAATCAAAAAGAGGGTTGGACCAATCACACTGCCCTGCGGTACTCCGAAATTAACATCAGCAAACTCACTTTGGCAATTTCCAACACGAACCCTTTGCCTTCTATTCGTCAAGTACGATTTAAACCATTCTAATGGAAACCCTCTTATCCCAAGTACTTCGATCTTCTCTAGCAGCTTAGAACGGGAGACTGTATCAAACGCTTTAGCAAGATCCAAGAAGGCACCAGCACATCTAACACCTTTATCTAACTTTTGGGATACTAGATCTGTGAGCTGAATGATTGCATCATCTGTTGATTTACCCATGCGGAAGCCATATTGCCGGTCCGAGATCAAATTGTTTGTCTCTAGGTATGTTATCAGTCTTTTGTTGACTACCCTCTCTAAAACTTTAGCCAAGGAGCTTAAAAGAGATATAGGCCTATAATTTGATGGTATTAAAGGATCTCCGGCCTTAAGTATTGGACATACATCTGCTTTTTTAAAGATATCAGGCACTACTCCGGAGCTGATGCTTAAGTTACATATGTGGGTGATAGGGCTTATCAAAGGCAATTTGCATTTTTTTAAAAGAAGATTACTTATACCATTACCATCAACAGCGGAGCTGTTGTTAAGAGATGTAATAATGTTATGTACTTCTGTACTATCCGTTGGCGTCATAAAAAAAGAGTTCGCCTTATTACTGAGAATTCTGTGCTCCTTCCCATTCCCATTAGATAGAGTGTGTCCAAGCAAAAGTTGCTCTCTAATTATCTTATTAGCATATTCGCCACCTACTGAAGAAAAATATTCGTTGACTTTATTTAATGATCAGGTTGGATTTCGATCTAGGTTAAGCAGGCATTCATTATTATTACTTTTAGGCTTTAAATTACACACTTGTTTAATACTTCTCCATGTTGATTTTATATCTCCCTTACCGTTTTTTATAAGGTTCGAATCATATTCGTCTTTTAAGTTTTGAAGAATATTGTTGCAGTAGTTTCTATAATTTTTATACTTTTCTTGGATATCAGTATCATTCTTGTTTTTTTTAGACTTTATGTGTAAGGAATCTCGGTGTCTAATACAATTTAGGAGCCCCTTCGTAATCCACGGCTTAATTGTAATTTTATTGCTACTTTTATTTTTGATTTTATAACTGTTTAAATTTATCGCATTATTAATAATGTTAATTAACGCAGTCGCTGCTATTGAAACCTCATTTATTTCATAAAAGCTGTTCCATTCAAATGTCTCAAGATATTTCAATAGACCGTTATAGTTAATTTTGTATTGACTACTAGTATGTGATTTTTGTATGTTTAAGGATTTCTCCATGCCCAGTATCACGGGATAGTGATCAGTTATATCGGAAGAGCATATAATAACAGTCGTTTTGAGGTTTGACTTAATTAAGCAATGATCGAGACAGTTGGTACCCCTAGTCGCATATTTATGTCCCGGTAAAAATCCTAATTGGCCTATAAGGTTTAGATACTCTTCTGCTCTTTTGTCTATTGAGCCATCTTTTATATCAATATTGATATCACCAGTTATTATTATATTTATAACCTATACTGACTGGTATTCCTCTAAGAAATCAAAAGACTCGCGTTAACTTTTGACTTTAACCCATTAATACCTTTAAGAGACGACTTTGACTTATATCCATGGATTTGTTTGACATCATTTTGCCAGCGATTTGTACATAATAATGATGATGACTAAATTACTTTTCACCATACCCATACGCTGTACCAGTGCAGGTTGGTGATGGGATTATGGGCAACCCAATTGTCAGAATTTTAATGCCATCTTTCGGGACCGAGGCCTTGCATGCACTTCAAAGCGTGGGAGCGCCAATTATAGCAATTGATACACAAGTGAACCACTAGTTATCTAACTATCGATCGCGCCCGCTTGTGCCTCATGGTCAATCACTTAAGATGTCACAAGTCGCCTGGCTATGTCGATCCTAAGTGATTGACCCGGCTTCAATAAAAGGCTATACGGTCATCGCTTGCCCTTTCATTAGAGATATGACACCATACTTTAGTTTATTGCTATCTAACGAAACCTAAACGGAACCTCAGTCTCATTCATACCCTTCTATACTAAATCGATAAAATAAAAGGAGGGAAATATCACAGATAGACAAAAGCAGCTTAATTATTAGCGACATGGCAGCCGTATTTCATCGAAATAAAAAATGATAGGAAGTTTATCGAGAACGATAGAAAAAGATAAAGTCTCACGATGGGAAGTCTTTAATTCCTGTCAACAATCTACCTCCCCCTCCCTCTCCCCCTCCCTCTCCCCCTCCCTCTCCCCTTCCTCTTCCCCCTGCCCAGTCATCCCCGCCAGCTCTACCTCTCATTATTTCCACTACGACCACACTCGTTATTTATGTCACGGACATTGTAAGTCCGTTGGTTAAGTGCTGTACGATAATAAATCACACTATAAAATCTATTTAGCACATTTTTGATCGGGAGTAATCTATGTTTGCACTAATATCGACGCATCGGGGTACACAGAACAGATAGTCCCTCAAAACATCTCCGTTATTTCTTGAGAGAAAATAATCACTCTAGTCGTGGTCAATTCTTCTTCTTCTTCTTCTTATCGAGTAAAGATTTTTTCATCGTAGAGTTTTAATGCATTTCAATTATTGTACTGTTGGGAAGTCAATAATCAAGATAGTTTGTACCATGTTGTTCTAGGTGACTCCTGGTAAAATCAACGCTGAGATGTTTGTGGTATCAGAGAACCAACAAAAGAAACATTGAATACGTAACCTATGTTATATGACAATCTACCACCGCTATCAGGATCTAACTGCTCCATTAGCTTGAAATTTCGAAGTAGTGAAATTCCCTGACACAAAATGAAATACGTACATTCACCTTCACCCCAGCCACGGGTATCGCGCAATTTTCCTCACAAAGCTTTCCTTCAAAAAGGCTAAATTATGTACGAGGTTAGGTTAAAGAGCCCGTTAAAAGCAACTTTTCGCTACAGTAATACAACGCAAAGGACGTGTTCTAGAGTAACTATATCATTAAAAAGTACCAAAACACGACGACGATAAAATGTTACAGTTAAACGTTAAACTATTATGTTACTAAAATGTTTTCTAGCTTTTCGCTGCGGAAAATTAAAATTTAATTATAATAATATTATGTGAGCGTTCATCCTCATAATCCAGCACTAGAATTTTCTATTTTGTGGTCATTTGTATGGTACAAATGAGACATCACAAAACGACTCGAGAATTCATTTGTGTTATGTATAATTTTACCCCGGACAATCTATCTATGGTATACTTCCTATCCTATCCTCAATTATGAAGAAAGAACCTTGCCTTGAAATAAGCTAACCAAAAAACTAATAAAAATGACCTAATTCCTTTGGTCCACTTGCTATCCATATTTCATACCTCAAAACAAACTTTACTGTGGAATAGACTGAGCATAAACCAACTTACAAAATTAAAACAGGTCCAACTGACACATATTTGATTGAGAGTCAACATAACGAGATTAACAAATTCCCGGCCGCATGAAAGGGTTTCCTAACTTTGTGAAAATGAGTAACAACCGAACCACGCGGCCTCGTACGCGACAGTTCCAACTTCCAGGCATGAGTTGAGCTGCGAGCGGTCATTAAAACATTCGGCTTGCTTACGATGGCTGAAGCCAGGATTTTGATATTTATAAGTAGTTTAGGTGAGTTGCTTGCAGTTATTTTCAGACAATAATTAATCCTAAAAACCATTTTTCTTTCTTTCTTCCTTTTTTTAAATATTGAATTTTCATTGGTCCTCGATAAGTCTACGAAGTTTAAATGAAATCTGAACGTTTGAATTGAGTCAAAATCAAGTCCAAGGGAGTCGGTTACAAACAGGTGAAGCTAATATAAATCAAATTAAATCAAATCAATCAAATTAAAGAGCTCACCATAAGGATTTCAAAAATGTATATATTATATGTATATATTATAGCTTTTTTGATAGCAGGCGGGTTTTTTTATTTTTTAAATTTATACTAGTTCCTCCGTGAAGTCCGCCTGGAGAGCTGCCACCCTCTTGCATGAGTCAGCCGCCAAACGACTCGTCGTGTTCCGGCTGGGGGCTTGAGAGACAGTTCTTTCTTTCTGTTTCTTCTCTATATCTTATGGCAACGCCTCAGTAATGCCTTTAGTGTCGCTGATGTCCATAGGCAACGATAGGTGGATCGTCACGTCGTTTATTGGCTATTTCCATAACAAAAGCAATATCATAAAAATGCACGTCATCGGAACCAAATCACTTTGTAAAATTTAAACTCTGTAGGATGAGAGGAAGTATTTCGAACTCGGCTGGCAAGATTTAACCCATACAAATATGTATTGTTAGCAATAGCTAACAAACTAAGAACAAAGCAATTGAAATAAAAGGACTAGCAATAAAGCATATAGACCAAAAATTAATATAACATGATTTTAAAGTTCATTAAAAGAGGTTTAAAAAGCTTTCACAAGATTTGAGGCAAATAAATATAGAGGTCGAGCTAAATAAACTCATATAATTACGAACTATGTTTGGTTTTGCTACTCTGAAATAAATTAAGTTTACAAATTGAGCCAGTAATATGCATTGCGGATGGCGTATTTATCTTTTAAATGGTTTTTTAGTTCCAAAACACTTTGTAACGACGATAAACCACAAAGATATATAGAAGTATTCAAATCATTCTGGCCTGAAGAAAGCAATATTGTCTTTCCGTAAGATGGATACCCACGCGAAAGATCTTACAAGGATATAAGATAAAAATCAAGTCAAATATTATCTTAATATATATAAATTACGTGTCACGTTGTTTGTCCACGATGGACTCCTAAACTACTTAACTGATTTTAATCAAATTTGCACACCGTGTGCAGTTTGATCCAACTTGAAAGATAGGATAACTTATATTATCTCAAAATAAAATAAAAACCTTTTGACAGAACGAAGTCTGTCCGGGCAGCTAGTATACTATAGTTATACTCCTTTGTATGAGTGAGCTGTAAAACTCGGCAAGAGTTTAATGCACACATGTCATGTCGGACCCGAGTTAGTACTCATAAAACATTCTTCCAGATTCAAGCCATATTAAATATGCTAATATTAAGGTGGGTCAAGTTATTAAATAACAGCGTTTATTACAATTTGTAATAAGGGGAGAAATAAAAGAAGAAAAGGGAAAGCTTCTGAATATTATAACGTGGACAGATACATATCTATCTGAGTCATGATCGCTAAACGACTCTTCGTGTTCCAGCTGGGGCTTGGCAGCTGGTTCTTTATTTCTTCTCTCTTCTTTCCCATTTAACATCAGCTAACTCGTTACTCCGTTTGTCAAATATTCATAGAAAAAACAGCCAAGTGCGTGTCAGACATCGCACAATGTAGGATTTTAAAGTTGTAAGTTTATCGACTTTCACTCATTTACTACTTCAGCTAACCTGGCCGTGATAGATTTTCTTTTAAAATCATCATAAGTAAGTACCATTGCCATAAGTTTTAACCTGCATTATGGAACCCTATAAAAGGTACAACGGTTTTCATCGACTATAAATCTTATTGAATGGAGCTAAACTTTTCTACAGTCCCAAAGTTACATTTGATATTTAGACTTCTATACGATATGTTGAATGAGATTAAAATAATTAGATATATGAACATTTATTAAATAACTAATTTAATAATAACGGTTTGTTAGAACAAAGTTCGATACGAACCCTTTTTGTACGGTGGATGGTCCCGAAATGAAAAGTTACATGAACTTATGTCCAAGTAGTCTACGGCTGCCGAGGGGCTAGGGAAATAAAATATTTACCTGGCATTCTGGTTCGTGGGGCGGTCGAACTTTGGTTGAGGCAGTCCTCTGACATAAATATTTGTTCTCGGGTGATTGTTCATTGCGTGACTTATAGCGTAATTTACATCTATGTTATATGTTATTCCCTTATCAGAAACCTGTGATTATATATTACGGTATAAACGATGAAACTGTTAAATAAAAACATGAACAGCTATAGTATTTCTCGAGGAATACATTATCCACTTTTAAAAGTGCAATATGCCCGCTTCCTGCAGTATGAAAACGATGTAGAAACCTTCACTTTACATTTTATAACCGCGCTTGTTCTAGAATTTCATTTGCGAATTGCAGTCCGCATACATCTTTTTACTATTTCAAAACTTAATATCGCGCCGTTCATATATTCAGCCCCACCTCTCTCTTTAGCAGTAGGTACGTCCTCTTATTATGTACATTTTTACTGTGTGAATATATTATGCTTTGGTCACTATCAAACATAATTTAGTATAGATATGTTATGATCATACATTGCGAGGTTCAGTTTTAAATGACAACTTTAGACTCAATCACTTAAAGGCAGCTGTCTTTCATATTTTAATCGCTACAACTGGCTAAATTCAACTGTCTGAATTTCAGCGCCCTCTTGGCACAACTGCCTCTTTTTATACATACAATATCATTGGTCAACATTAAAATAGTACATTGCTATAATAAAGTATACTTCAAGTATTATTAACTACTAACTATTATTATTGTTATGCATTATAAATAAATTATTATACTTTAATTGAAAACATACAGGAAGAGTTTGGTTTCAATTGAGCCAAATCAGTGACGGATTAAGACTACTTGATGCCCTAAGCAATCCACGCCTGTGGGCCCCCCTATCCGTATGTCAGCGTGGTTTTTTGTGCTTTTTTTGTGCTTCTTCTGGTGCCCCCCCAGACGTGATGCCCTAGGCAATTGCTTAATTTGATTAAGGGTTAATCCGTCACTGAGCCAAATGGATGCCAAGATTGCCAAGTAATATCAGATCTCGGAAAACTTCGAGAATTTCGAAATTCCGTGTTTCACACATTTCTGTTTACCGAAGCAAAGAATTTAAAACATAATTAGTGACATACACACAAAATCGGTGATAGCGAAGTGCTTCGAATGCTAACCTTATTCGTCCATTATGCGCAAAATTCTTCAGTGACGATTTGTTATAATCGTAGATACAAAGTTACAAATCATAATAAAATGACGCACTGTGTACAAAAGTCAAACGGGACGCATTCAAATCACAGTCACAAAGAACCGAATTGCCCTTTCATAAAATGATTGCAACGCATATGAAAATAACAGCACATTTCCGAAAATTGTAAAATATAGTTTCAATTCTAAATGGAAAGTGGAAATATAGTTGTGGCGGCTCTCATAAAGTGCTTAATACGTGATAGATCGATTATTCCACTCGGGGCGCGGGCAAACTCGGTGCAATCAGCGCAGGGCTGTACTGCGCTTAGAAAACATAGTGCATATAAAGTTAATTAGAAATAATGTTACAATAATAATAATGTTATTGAGCGAAGGATCTCGATATCCGGCCAGAGCATTTTAAACGATAGTTCTTGAGTTTTGTGTGCGTTTGTGCGTTTATGTTAAAGAAAATTTTAAATCGATGAATAAAGAAACAGTTACTTAATCACTTGAATGCTATTTATGATTTTAAACGTATTTATGAGAATCTGTTCTTATCCATTGCAACCACCTCATTACATGGCAAACTATCAGACATAGTGTCCAGTAAACAGTATCGATTCAATCACGAAATATGTTCGGTTTTATTAGTTTTTTCCGATATTTGGATGTCACTAAAAACACATTAAAAAATCCTACCAATTAATTTCTAGCTACAAGTTTCTCTACCATATCTAATTTAGATTCCTACACCAAATAACTAAATAAATGTTGTTAACACAGCCCTAATCTCCACAAAGCGCCAGCAATCGGATGCATTTGTATCGTGAATTACTTGCCGCTATTGGAGCAATCACGACACCGGATATATTGATACGCCTGTTTTGAAATTTTTGGCAAATTTACTGACGACCTGATTGTAAAAAGTCACCATAGCCTATGGACATTGGTATCTTTATAAAGACAAAAGAGCTAGCGATACACCTGATGGTAAGTGACCACCGTCGCCCAAACCAACAGCAACACCAAAGGCATCACCGATGCGTTGCCAACTAAGAAATTAGAGAGAGAGAAAGAAAGAGAGAAGAAATAACTAGCTCTCAAATCCATGTCTGGAATGGTATCGTTTAGCAGCAGACTCAAGCAAGAGGATGATAAGCCCCGCAGGCATCACGGAAAGATAACAGACAATTGTGAACAAAACTAAAAATATCGAAGAGAATTTCTTTCGAATTCCGAATTTTCGACTTCCTGATATATGAACATAAAGCGTGCTGCACTACTGTGCTTCAAAATATTGACGTGAACATGCGTTTGACAGTGTTTGTAGACCATTAAGGTGTTGTATTTAATAGCTTCAAGTTCCCAACACCGTGTTACTGTTTAAGCATCAAGTGTGAATGGGGCCGTGAGCAGTGACAGGCAGCGGAAACATCAAACAAAGCGTTGGTCGGGTAATTGTTTCCGGGGAAATTACAAGTTACCCTTTCCGAACTAAAGTTGTGCCATTAGGATATAAATGAATAGCAATCAGTATGTGCGGGAAATGTAGATGAATTTATCAAAGTGACATGAACGCAGTTCCCTCTACATTTTGAGGTGTAGGAATAAAAGCAATACGAAGTGCGAAAATTAAACAATTTCGTACATTTCAATTTGTTTTATTTTTTAACCGACTTCAAAAAAAGTAGGAGGTTCTCAATTCGAATGTATGTATTTTTTTTATGTTCGTTTCCTCAGAACTTTGGACTGGGCGAACCGATTTTGATGATTCTTTTTTTAATCGAAAGCAGGTGCTTGTCATGTAATCCCACATAAATTTCAATTCTAGGTCAAAGTTCGTAAATATGGCTGAGAAACGAAAAAACCTGTACTTGCGAACTTTGCATATTTTTTTTTGCAAATGGGGGATCAATGAGGACTGGTTGTCGCTGTGATGAATTTTGATTATGACGTCAAAATCGGTTAACACGTTTAATCTCTAGAACGTCACATAGGAACAAACATACATGTACATAAACTGATAAACACATTACCCTTCCTTGCGTCGCGCAGTCGGGTAAAAACTTCATATTAATATTCTCATTGCATGTATGTATAGGTAAAATAAACATGGATGGACCTATATTCTACATACTACATTTAACGTTCTATTATTATTTTTACGAAGTAATGAAGAACGAAGACATGCCACTCAAGGAGAAAAGAAAAGTATATAATATGTGCATCTTACCATGCTTAACATATGGTTGCCAAACATGGGCATTAACTGAAAATCTAATGAATAAAGTAAATGTATGTCAAAACGGCATAGAGAGAAGTGTGATTGGAGTCAAAAGAAGGGATAAAATAAGGTTAGAAGAAATAAAAAATATCACTAAATTTAAAGATGCAAAAAAGACATGCAAGACTTTAAAATGGAAATGGACAGGACATATGCTAAGAGAGAAAAATGAGAAATGGACAAAAATAATAACAGAGTGGTATCCCAGGAGTGGAAAAAGAAGCAAAGGGCGACAAATGAAACGTTGGGAAGATGACATGAAAAAAGTAGCTAGTCCAGTGTGGATGAGAAAAGCGAGAGACAGATCGATGTGGAAAGCTTTAGAGGAGGCCTATGTCGAAGGACAAGCTGTTGTTTAAAACTGATCGTCGATAGTAACAGGATAAAAATAGGTACTTATATTCGGTTGCTAAAAATTGTAATTAAAATAAAAACCTATTTGAACATTGTGAGATTGTGACAGTAATAAAGGCTTATTTTATTTTATTTTATTTTATTATTTTTACCAGTTAACCTAAAAGTTTCAAACTTTAGACGAGATCCAAAGAGGCAATACATGAGTGCTAACACCCACTGAACCTGTTCGGGGCTTCTAATCCTCGAAGATCGTAAAGGAAAAAGTTTGATACAAACATTATTAGTCACTGGGGATATCAGGAAATTGCTTATTACCGCCATTCTCTACAAAACATGTTTATAGAGAGTTGGAATTACCCTCGAATTACCTATATGGCTTCGACGATCTGGTATTACTTCGTTCTGATGTAAACAATTTTGATTATTTACGTTTAAATCATTGACATCTACCCCCTTATTACAAGAAGAGGTCTAAAGTTTAGGTTTAAACCATGACTAAATAGTCCAAGCTTGGTACGATACTGACTTTAGTAACATACTGTAAGCCAAAGTTTATTACAAAACGCAAAATACTCGTTGACTTGTTAGTACTATTGGTTTCAATTTTAGACCTTGGCTCACCCTTGGCTGAAAATGCTGACATAACTGACACGGGTTTGACACGAAACTGATTCAAAACGTCAGTATTTATTCGATTACGACGTTCCATAAATTCAGATAACTGCCAGTAGCAGCTGTGACAAGGAGGTCCCTCGGCCGAGCTCTGTTTTATTTAATTTTTACAATTAAATAGTACAAAATATACAAAATGCAGTTTATCATTATTATAATGCAATATTAAATTGCGTCGCCTACAATTTATACTACGATGCTGTTTATTGTTTTTGACATATTTAATGGAACACGTCTATTATTAATATTAAGAGCGTAAATATTATTGCAAATAAATAATTATACAGTTTTCAATCAATTCTATTGATTGTTGTTGTCGTGGATTTTATTACATGTTAAAACATGTATTTTTTAAGAATTAATGTACGCGTGTGGATTTCTCGCGCGTATTAATAAGAGTCTATAATTTTACGTAAACAAAACCAATCTTAACTAAAATAAAATCCAGTTGGCTTCGAAATTTATTACACTGTTGAGATCTTTGGTTCATAAGTGCTATTATGAACAATTGTACCTTGAGCAGCAGAGTGTATTGTAAGTAATAAATATTGTGACTCATCCCAATTCGTAAAATTCACAAAATGAATAACAATCTACAAATTACTAAAATATAAGCAAAACTTTATTAATATTAGTACACTTAGGTAATATATAAAAGTTCTGGTCGTAATCTAAGTATTAATTATTCATTATTCAGGTATTAACAGATTCCTTCATATGAATTGAAAAAACATTATAATGCAATATAAAATTTTGAATCTATGGGATAATTTTGCAATTGCTCCGGCTCCCTTTAGTTGGCTCAGCAACTCCTTGCAAATCAACTGCATCATCTTGAATCTAAAATAACAAAAACAAAACAATGTTATTATCATTGGAATAAATAGGTAATAATAGCATAGTAAGGGTACTGCCAAGGTTTGAGTGAGAAAGAGAAATATATCACCAACTAATTTTATATCTAGTGTGAAGCAACATGATAATATTTGTGTTCGTTTTGGAATTAGTTTGATAAATTTTTATGCATTTCTCATAACCCACAATAGGAGTAGCAACAGAATATACGACAAACCTTAGAAAGAAGTATTTACTTAACATCAGGTGGACAGAATTCTCACTTGCTAGTTCACTTTCATAAAATAATGCTACAGCTACGTTATAATTGCAGTGGTACTGTATGTAAACAACATTATTATAGATACTTACTTCGTGGCGAGTCCAGCAACGTATTGCACAAATTACTGGAATTTCAGAGGACAAATGGATTTCCACGATGGTCATGGAGTCCAATTTTCTCGCACCAAATCCACAAATTTCATTGTAAACCTCTTGGTAACTATATTTACATTAGATATCTTCATCACTCAGTTCGGCAAACGGATCCATAACAACACGATTTTTATGCCTACCTATTTGTCTGTCAGGTGATACTGAATATTAAAATATCTTCAGTATGTACAAAATACATTGAATAAAACATTTTAATAAATATTTTTCAACAATTTCGAAATAAACATGACAACAACCTCAAAACTGACTTTGACATTTGTGAAATAGTCCAACGTTATACTAGGGGGCTCGCAGGTTTAGCTATAGTCTCAGATTAGTCCGTGAGCCAGATAGTATTTTTTGTCAGTCATTTCCTCTCAAGCGATAACTCGTGAAATACTTCAGAGAGTTACATTATATAGCATGGTGAACGTCAGCTGCCGCTCCAAGGGTGGGTAGGGGGGCGGCAGCCTTTCAATCATGTAAAAAAAAAAATTGTTTTCAGTCATTTCCTCCCGTCTGAAAATTTGTTAGATGATAGATAACGTAATTATTTAAAGGTAAAAAAAAGTCAGCTGGCCATACCGTGGTGGATTATACGTCAGCTGGGCACGCGAACATGCAAAAAAAATTTTTTTGTTCAGTGATATCCTCTCACTTGAAAATGCGTCAGATGATACTTTACATGTTATTTTGAGTAAATAAAAACGTCAGCTGGCTGTATGTTGGTGGAAAGGTCGTCAGCTGATGCAGTGAAAGGTGGAGATCGCTTATTTGCATTCGTTAGCTGACGGGTTTTCCACCAACTTAGAGCCAGCTGATGTTTTTGTTTATTCAAAATAGCACGTAAACTATCACCTGACACAATTTCAAGTGAGAGGAAATTACGTAACTACAATTATTTTACTTTAGGCTCTGTGCACGCGCTCTTATATGTACTAATCGAATCAATACTCTCATATCTATTTTGGATAGGAATCAATTACGTAAAAATTGATAAATATATAAATAAAAAAATGAAATTTAAATTTATTTATTTATTTATTTAAATTTCGTTTCAAAAATAATCATTCATCTGCTTCGCTTTCACTTTGACTCGTGCCACTCTCATCTTTTTCTGATTCACTATCACTGTCATCAGAGCTGTCCATTGTGGCTATTTCTTCATCGTCATCTATATAAAGATAAAAAATGAAGTATTTATATCATTTGTATTTTATTTTAATAAATATAAATAGAATAAATAAAATGTTACCTTTTTCTGGTTGGATAGTTATTTCAGTAATCGATGATGGTAATTGGTTTCCAGAAAACCACCTGAAGTCATATCTATTGTCGACTTCTTCCCATCCATAGTCTGAAGGTGTATGATTGGTTGGAACCTTCAGATGTGCGTGCGACCAAATTTGCGCTATGAAACATGCTCTCAAAAAGTGTTGGTATAATTCTGATTTGCATGGTGGTAGAGACGAGCCATCAATGGTTTTTTTGGGCAACACAAAAACATCATTTTTTTCAAGCAGTTTAAATATGTTTTTGAAACATTGCTGTTCTTGCTTCATTGACGTATTTCAATCGTTTGAAGCCATACATATGACAAACGAACTCCTCTGCTTTGCCAAAAAGTTCTTCTAGATTCTCTGATGGCTTTGACATCCGTATAAAGCACGTGTTGAAATCATTTCCAGAATGAGTCATAATGGAAAACGGGCGCTTTTTTCCTTTTCTAAAAAATGCCGGATTGAAATCACATCCCGTTAGAGCGTGAAATGCTGGAAGTGCTGCGCTTGTATTCTTTCCGAGAGCTTCGTACAATTTTGTTACGTTTATCAGCGAGCGCGTGCACAGAGCCTAAAGTAAAATAATTGTAGTTACGTAATTTCCTCTCACTTGAAATTGTGTCAGGTGATAGTTTACGTGCTATTTTGAATAAACAAAAACATCAGCTGGCTCTAAGTTGGTGGAAAACCCGTCAGCTGACGAATGTAAATAAGCGATCTCCACCTTTCACTGCATCAGCTGACGACCTTTCCACCAACATACAGCCAGCTGACGTTTTTATTTACTCAAAATAACATGTAAAGTATCATCTGACGCATTTTCAAGTGAGAGGATATCACTGAACAAAAAAATTTTTTTTGCATGTTCGCATGCCCAGCTGACGTATAATCCACCACGGTATGGCCAGCTGACTTTTTTTTACCTTTAAATAATTACGTTATCTATCATCTAACAAATTTTCAGTCGGGAGGAAATGACTGAAAACAATTTTTTTTTTTACATGATTGAAAGGCTGCCGCTCCCCTACCCACCCTTGGAGTGGCAGCTGACGTTCACCATGCTATATAATGCAACTCTCTGAAGTATTTCACGAGTTATCGCTTGAGAGGAAATTGGTCATGAAAATCTGTCGCTAGCTCACGGACCAGATGAAAGAAATAAAAGGCACGTAAAGTCGTTCGAATACGACGTAAACCTACCACGGTAAATACAAAATAAAAATCAAATACAATCTCGTGTCACAAAACGTCAAAAAGCATCGCGCAATGCACGTCGCAATTGTCATGGCCCGTTTAGATGCGCGCGCGAGCCACGAGACGATCCGCGAGACGCGCTCGTACGCGCGCGTGTGAACAGGGAGCTCGCGGACCAGACCACGGCGCGTCTCGTGGCTCGCAGGGCTCGCGTCGGGAGCGGTTTTTTGGGCGCGCGCCAAAGGGGCTCGCGCGAGAAAATTTTGATGTTTTGTTTGTAATGAATACTGTAGTGTTTGTACTGCTATTATGGTTATAGCAGTAATCATGTTATCTCGAGAGCACGGGTAGTGGGGCAACACTGAGTCAGTCACGGGACAGCCGTAGACGCAGGCAGACGTGTTCCCCTACCACTGGTGACGTAACGAGCTAATGCAAGTCAACCATATCACTATATCCAAATATTACGGAGCACGTAAGTACAACAACTACTACATAATGGCGACGAGGTCAAAAGGTCAGTGCAATAAATATTTTATTTTGTGTTGATAAAGGAAGAGTTGAAAGGAAAATAACACGTCGATGCAAGAAATAATCAACAGACGAATGTTAATATTAGTGCCGAATAGTTAACTCGAGAATTTGTTTAGGTGTGCTGTAACTTTAAATAACGTATTGAGCAAAATCATCATAATTATCGAAGTTCTCTCTCTAATTAGGTATAAAAATTGCCGCCATTACCGCTACCTACACAAAAACCAAACCAAAACCTGTGCGGTGAGTAAAAAGTGGCATTTTGCGTTATAAGCGTAATTCACGCTACTGAAGTAATAATAACATAAATGACATTTTGGATATAGTGTCACTTATTTAGCTGAAAGTGATAGCGAGGCAGGTTTTGTTTTTAAATAAGAAGTGATATTTAGTGTTTAGCTGTGTCGTTTTAAATATAATACACAGTATCATTGAAGTATTATTACTAGCGTATAGAACGGACACCGCGAGCACAATGTGTGTTCCAATGAATTGACGCCGCGCGGCTTCAATGTCCAATGGATTCGTTCGATTTTGGAAGGAGAACAGGGGCTCAATTTTGAAAATAGAACCTCCCGGCGGGGACACACATTTTGTTCGAGATGTCTTCTCTATGTATACTTATACCTCAATGCACAGTATCGATCTGTTGGAGGGATTGCTACATAAATGGAGTATTGCGTGTGGTGCCGCGTGTTTGGTTAAGGTTGCGTATGTGTGCCAATGAGAAAAAGTGGCATCATGCGGAACTTTTTCTGAATATATTTTTTGAATAACTACTTATTTACTAGCATGTTTTTAGTGCCTAACTAAAAGTAGGTTGGGCGAACTGACGAGAGAGGCTAATTGCAACGATATATTTCAGTTTTCTTCATAGATAGTGATCGCAATGTTGAGTTGAAAACTTTGAATGGCTATACTGAAAAACTACTATTTTGTAAAGCGCCATTTTTGTTTTAAATGAGCGAATGGTGTCCGGCATCCACTCTTGCGTGTGTGTTGCACAGCAACACTTAGTACTAAAAAGGAGATAACATTACACAAATTATGAACTTAAATAAAGGAGTAGGGACTTTAAAATATTCAAGAATAAAAGGGTTCCCTAAATTAGTGAAATTTATTTAGGACTAGCTGTTTATTTAGCACTCTTCGGCTTTATAAAGTATAGATTTTACTACCATCATAGATGGCCGCACATGCAAGTTAAGTTTAATTGTTGAGAGTGAGTTTGCTTCTTCACGGCCATAAAACTATAACAGTAAGGGTAATTGTCAATAAAATTAGCTGTTTTTATGACTATTAGTTATATTCTACGCAGGTCCTGGGTTTCATTCAAACGTAGTTTTGCTTTAGTTACAAAATACATGTGTAGGTATGATAAACTGAAATAATTGCAGTCGTTTTGATATGAATTCTGATAAAAAACGGAACTGAAGTTGTTTGATAAAAATTATGTTCTGTTATGAAAGTATTGCATTGGCAGTATCAAACATACATACATGCCTAGCCGCCTTGGTTTGGTATACATGCAGCCATGCACTTGTATTTCTTTTGAAAATAATATACATAAACTATCACAAGCTGTTGTAATACGGTTAACGTAATTTAACGTTGCGGCGCCGGGTCCCTATTTCAGCTTGTAAGTTCTTTGTGATTCTTTAGCAGTCTTTCCTTTTGGTATTTGACTATCACGGCTGCACTACACGGCTGAAAATATAATAACATAATGTGGGTAATCATAAATAAAGTCGGTTTGATGGGCGGTAGCGTAAGAAGGAAAGAAACATTTATTCCGTCATAAGAATAGCAACATCGTTAGGGTTCTATGGTGGATGTGTCACTGGCGCGCCGACGATGAGGAGCGCGGGAGCGGGTAATTGACCGTTATGGTCGTGGTCGCTCTGTTAACACATGACGCTTTTGTGTGGTCAGAAGTGCTTGACATTTGACATACAGCGTTAGAATGCCCTCGTGTATTGTACCAATGTGATTGGTGTAGTGGAGCAAAGGATGGGCGTGTGTGTGTGTTGTGGCTCTTTTCAGAACGGAGTTCTTGGTTGGTTTATAAGGGCATAACGTATCTATATTTTGAATATCATTGCGTATTGGGAGATGATAGGAAGTTCCTATCATCGTTCCTATTAGGAACCATTATACAAGCCACGACACCGAAATTCAAATCTTCGCGATGAGACAAGTTTATTTTTCTAATTTAGTTTTTGTGTTGAATTTTATAGAATCTATTGAGGCAGTGAGGGTCAAAAGCGCTTGCGAGCTAGACGCGTTCTTGTGTTGTTACTGTGATTAAACTAAGTTTTGTCACGGAAATCATATTATATATTTATCATTGAGTTATTCGTGCACAAAAGGAGTAAGTTTTTATTTTTAAATTGAGAACAATAATTGTATTTGTTCGAATGGGTGCAGCAATGTTTAAAATGTTGCTATTTATTATTGTAGCCTGAGGAAAGCGCCCTTTTGAAGACGCACGATTTGATATGCTGTAGTAAATTCATAGCCCTGGAGAAGCCGAGCCTTGGTTTTGACAGAATTCCACAAAAATCGTGAAGGAGAAACTCTCCTGACGTCCAAAAAATATTTATTAAGCTGGATGTATTTAGTTATAAATCGAGAAGTCCTCTTTAAACAGATTTGCAGATTATACCAATGCTATGACCTTAGTAATTAATAATTTTAATAGATTACAATTAAAGTTTGGTAATCTAATCTAATTAGCTATAATGGCGCTACCAATTATTGATCTACTTAGGTTGATTTCGGGGTCATAAACTCATAATTAAGTACTTACCTGCCTGAAGGATTGTTGACGTGAGTAATTTGAGGGACTTGATAGGTCATAAATTTTGGTGCATAATGTACTTATTGCAATAACTATAATGTGTGTGTTAGGTAGTACGAACCTACATGAAATTGTAAATCGTGCATAATTGTGTGTGTCAGGTAGTACGAACCTACATGAAATTGTAAATCGTGCATAATTGTGTGTGTCAGGTAGTACGAACCTACACGAAATTGTAAATCGTGCATAATTGTGTGTGTCAGGTAGTACGAACCTACATGAAATTGTAAATCGTGCATAATTGTGTGTGTCAGGTAGTACGAACCTACATGAAATTGTAAATCGTGCATAATTGTGTGTGTCAGGTAGTACGAACCTACATGAAATTGTAAATCGTGCATAATTGTGTGTGTCAGGTAGTACGAACCTACATGAAATTGTAAATCGTGCATAATTGTGTGTGTCAGGTAGTACGAACCTACATGAAATCGTAAATCGTAAATGATTGTGTATTAGGCAGCAAATGCCTTACGATACCAATTAACGTACATACCTTTTGTGACACGGAGTACTACATGTGTGTGTATTATTATTGATGCGTGTTTTTCGGTAAGATGTTAAATAATCAAGTCCGAACTGATATATATTTAATTATCGTTTACACATATATAATAATACATGTGTAACACATAAAGATAAACTTTCAGATTAATTTTATTCTTTCACAAAAGGCAACCCTGACATTGCCAGAGAGGATAAGCGACAGTGTTAGAAAGGAAGGCAACTCATTACGCGTTTTGATTAGCACGGTGCGATCAGAATTACACTTTATTGCGTTGGAGCCAGAGTCACTATTTATTTAAATGATTTTTCGGAATTTTTCTTAGTGCACCTTCTATAATTATTTATAAATACTATTATTTATTCTGTGTTTTTAGTTAAATTCAGAGTTAAAGAAAAAATTGTATTCAAGCTAAAGTTACAATGAAAGTAAAATTTAAAAGGCACTCTATCTCGAAGAGTCATAGAAATCAGAGTAAAATCAACCAATAATAATGAAGTTTAGTTTTGCTTAACATAAACATACGTTACTGTGTTGTGGGCAGTATGAGCCCTCATGAAATTGAAAATCATACGTTACTGTGTTGTGGGCAGTATGAGCCCTCATGAAATTGAAAATCATACGTTACTGTGTTGTGGGCAGTATGAGCCCTCATGAAATTGAAAATCATACGCAACTCAGTTGTCGGCAGTATGAGCCCTCATGAAATTGAAAATCATACTTTACTGAATTGAAGTGAGCTGTCGGCAATATGAGCCCTCATGAAATTGAAATCATACATTACTGAGTTGTCGGCAGTATGAGCCCTCATGAAATTGAAAATCATACGCAACTCAGTTGTCGGCAGTATGAGCCCTCATGAAATTGAAAATCATACTTTACTGAATTGAAGTGAGCTGTTGGCAATATGAGCCCTCATGAAATTGAAATCATACATTACTGAGTTGTCGGCAGTATGAGCCCTCATGAAATTGAGATTGATACATTGACTTGATGGAAGTAGTAACCTCATGAAATTTAGAATCATACATACATTACTTGACTAGACGGCAGTATAGGTCCCATGATTTGAAATCATAGTAACTAAAGTGTGTATGGACCTCTTGAAATTGAAATCATTACTGACTAGACAGCAGTATGGGCCCTCATAACTTTGAAAACCATACAAAATGTAGTTATTTTGTGAACATATTAGTTATTTGGCGTGATGGAGTTGAGAGGTAGAATAAAGATAATGAATAGACGAGGTATTTCAATGAATGACTGGTGTGTGAATGATTGGTATCGGCAGTGTCTGATTCATATGTGACACCGTTGGGTCCGTTGGGATCCGTTGGATCCGTCCATTCAGGAAGGACGCCTAAATAAAGGAAATTCCTGTTGCGAGTCTAGCCATGGTTGGCGTGTTATGGTCGTCGGTGGGACCTAGTTTATATTACGTATATAAGAGGATTGTCTCGCAAGTAAAACTTTAGTCTTTAAAAAACGAAAGCAGGTTGTAAGCTGTACGTAATCTGTTGTTGACAGTAAACCACTTTTAGTAATAATATAAATTTTCATCGAGTTTCTCATATTTCCTGTGTTTGTTTTACCAGTAAGTTGTCTATTTAAAGACAGAAATGACGAGGTTTGTTTGAATGTTGGTATGAAACCTAATAACTTGGCGATCTTGATCAAAAAGAGAAGAAAGAGGGAAGTATGAAAAGCTAAGAGGTGATGTAAATAATTATTATTTAATAAAGATAGAAGGAGAACGGGTGTGAATGGGAAAGGTTTAAGACGAAAAAAGTCTCAGGTGTTGTTTCAATGTTTAAAATAATTGCAGTGAAAGTATAATCTACATAAGTAATTCTATACGAAGCATGCATATGACAGTTTGAGTTTGTTGAGGCTAGTGAAGGCACCCAGAAGGCTCAAGTTTACAAACCGTAGCCTGCTTCATACATATAGTGCGTGTTACTAATGTGTTTGTCTAAGTAACTGGAATATTGAATGGTATAGACGTGGAGTGGCCTTTGAAGGCTTGAGTTGCGATCAACTGCAGAGTCGACTGTGGATCGGGCTCCATATTAAATAAAGATTTTAATAAGGAAGGGATGTAGTGTTTGTACTGCTATTATGGTTATAGCAGTAATCATGTTATCTCGAGAGCACGGGTAGTGGGGCAACACTGAGTCAGTCACGGGACAGCCGTAGACGCAGGCAGACGTGTTCCCCTACCACTGGTGACGTAACGAGCTAATGCAAGTCAACCATATCACTATATCCAAATATTACGGAGCACGTAAGTACAACAACTACTACAAATACCAATAGATTTTTTATTTTAAAAAACCTAATTGTACAGAAATCTACTCATAGTACAATGTACATTGAGTATTTTGCCTATAAATCATGGTAGAAAGGTTTCACTGACTGGATGCCGATGTATTACGTCAACGTGCTTCATCCTTGAACGTTCGAACGCATCTGAACGCAGCGAGCGTGTAAACACTAGATAGCGCTCGCGCGCGTAGGGGGCGTGGCTTACGGACGCGCTGCGAGACGATCCGCGAGCCGCGCGTCTAAATGAGCGGTCAAAATTCTTTCATCTGAGGCTTTAGTATCATAGTTAGGCAATGGCTTAAGCGTTAAAACGCGTCTTGTAATAATAATTTGCTTAGTCCAAGCTTCAAAGGAGGTTTAGTACCAGGACTAACGATAGACCTCGTTCTGTAATGAGACCGTAGCGGTCAACAATTTGGTAGATGAGATTTTGATAATTTGACACATGAATATTATTATTTTAACATTTTTTATGCAGAATAAGTTAGTGCTTGACCACAAAACCACATGATGATAAACGGTAATGAAGGTAACGGTAATTTTACCCATTTGTGCACCTCCATGAGACTAGGTTGTTTCATGTTTAAAGTTCGTAACGTCTCTGATTTTGATTTATTTTTTAAAAGTGACTTTGTAATTCAAGAATATCAGGCCGATATTTCTAATATTATCGGCTCGCGATAGTTGAAATGATTTAAGCACTAACAAGCCTGATCAATTTGAAAGGAGATCGCCAAAATAAACCGATGGTTCCTCCTAAACCGATGACAAAATCGATCAAAATTTTTCAATGAAATAAGCAGTGTAAAGAAAATTAGATGTCACGTACAAACTTTAGTGATCATGGCAGTAATTAATTGTTGTTGCCAAGATTACCTTTTATCTGAATTTTATGGAGGTTATTAAACATTATATAATTATCGAAATAGTAAACCGCTCTCTCTTCAACATGATTATTATGTCTATGAATAAAACATTCACTACACATCTATCTATTTATAAAGGAATAAATTACAATCTATAACCTACTTTTTTTTTAATAGCCGGCAAACGAGCTGACCATCCACCTGGGCCCTGTTTAATAAACGTTACAAATTGTAAATTGTAATAATTGTATTTTACAGGTTACAAATCTACAAGTTTCTGTTTAATAAACTTTACAAATTGTAAATTGTAATAATTGTATTTTACAGGTTACAAATCTACAAGTTTCTGTTTAATAAACGTTACAAATTGTAAATTGTAATAATTGTATTTTACAGGTTACAAATCTACAAGTTTCTGTTTAATAAACGTTACAAATTGTAAATTGTAATAATTGTATTTTACAGGTTACAAATCTACAAGTTTCTGTTTAATAAACGTTACAAATTGTAAATTGTAATAATTGTATTTTACAGGTTACAAATCTACAAGTTTCTGTTTAATAAACGTTACAAATTGTAAATTGTAATAATTGTATTTTACAGGTTACAAATCTACAAGTTTCTGTTTAATAAACTTTACAAATTGTAAATTGTAATAATTGTATTTTACAGGTTACAAATCTACAAGTTTCTGTTTAATAAACGTTACAAATTGTAAATTGTAATAATTGTATTTTACAGGTTACAAATCTACAAGTTTCTGTTTAATAAACGTTACAAATTGTAAATTGTAATAATTGTATTTTACAGGTTACAAATCTACAAGTTTCTGTTTAATAAACTTTACAAATTGTAAATTGTAATAATTGTATTTTACAGGTTACAAATCTACAAGTTTCTGTTTAATAAACGTTACAAATTGTAAATTGTAATAATTGTATTTTACAGGTTACAAATCTACAAGTTTCTGTTTAATAAACGTTACAAATTGTAAATTGTAATAATTGTATTTTACAGGTTACAAATCTACAAGTTTCTGTTTAATAGAGAATACAACTTACAAGTTTACCATGGTGCAAAATATACAAAATTGTAAAATTGTACCTACTTCTGTTTAATAATATTTCTGTTTAATAATCATTTTCTCTTTACAGGTGACAATTAACATATTTGTAAGGAAAACTGTTTTATTGAACAATAATAATTGTAATTACAAGTTTACATATTTTGTAAATTGTAGTACAATTCCGACAGGTGGATTCGTCTTGTGTCAGAACTTTACAATTTAGTGCCTGAACCTAATGAGTAAAGAAATTTATTTGTTATACACAAAAAATGGCTCTAACAACTAGTGGTGGAAGTAGTAATAGTAGTGATGATGAATATAATAGATAAAGTGAACGGCAACGGCGAGTTTTTCGTAAAAGGATTCACTTTACTTTTAACTAAAAAATTTCGGACCAGCAAAACTACCGTCGAATATTTGGTAACAAAAATAGGACATGATCTTAAATACGATTCTAGCAGAAATGTAGCCCTTACAGCCACTCAATAAATCTTGTGTGCATTACACTGGATGGGCTGTGGCTCACAATACCATGTTATAGTTGATGCACATGGTGTAACTAAAGGAAGGATATATAACTACGTTAAAAATGTGTCTAGGTTTGTGGTCAATACATTATTTGGAGAAGAAGTCCGCTGGCCAACTAATTGTCTCGATAGCCATAGATTGTTTATAAAATATAAAAAATTAAAGTGTGTGCAATTCACACGTGGTAGAAGTGAAACCTTCAAAATTTTTGTTTTCAAGATAATGAGACGAATGTAAAATTTCGGGAAGATGATAAATGTAGGTTTCACTACTCCGCTCCGTTCCGCTCCGTTCCGCTTTGCTCCGCCCCGCTCCGCCCCGTTCCGCTCCGCTCCTCTACCCCTCACTCCTCTACCCTACCCCCGTACAATGCTTCCTATCTCACTTCAGAATTTATATGTTTGTCTCTTTTTACTGGACAGTTTCGTTTCATAAAATTTCAAGTCACCCCCGTACTAAAGAAGTTTTCACTTCAATATACCTAGAATAGCAGGCATTGTAGATGGTTCGCTAATCACAATGGATGCTCTTCGCCCAATTTCTTCATCAAAAATTTACATTTTATGTAACATGTAACTTACAAGTACAAATTTGTAGATACAACATTTCATCGAAATCTACAGGCGTTTTCTACACATTTAAATGTTTATTAAACAGCATTTACAATTCTAATATTTGTAAGATTTTTACATGTAAAATTCTTACATAATTGTACGGTTTATTATACAGAAATTGTCATACAACTTAACAA
This sequence comes from Thymelicus sylvestris, assembly GCA_911387775.1. NCBI lineage: Eukaryota > Metazoa > Arthropoda > Insecta > Lepidoptera > Hesperiidae > Thymelicus > Thymelicus sylvestris. Next base: position 15,465,725 of record OU426899.1, on the reverse strand, counting down.
ATATGTCACTTATTTACAAAATTGTCGAATTGTAACGTTTATTAAACAGGGCCATGGTAAGTGGCTATCATCGCCCATGGACATCAGCAACACCAAAGGTATCACTGATGTGTTGCCGGTCAAGAAAGAGGGAAGAAAAAGAAAGAAAAAAACGTGTGGCACTCGAGGACTGCCGCGGTAAAGCTATTGCATAGCATTTGTTGCTATTAACAGCGAGTACTAGGCGCACAGAAGTCTTCGACGATGCGACATCAGTGATACTGTACAAGCCATAGTATATGCGGTCTTATTTACTCTTCGGTATTTAGCATAAGGCACAACAGTGATGTCTATATTACGATCGTGCATATTAAGTTATTATTGTTATTTCTTTTGTCATGCCAATCATCAGGGTAAGTTGACTCTACGATGGTTACTCGCAAAGTGAACATCGTTCACTGAGCGCGGGGAAAATCGAGAATATCAATTAGGCTTTTGTTTCATGTAACTGGTATCATAAAGATAAAAGTTTTTCTTATATAACGATATAAAATAACAATGGAAATTAAGACCATTAACGTTCATTCATAAAATTACTATTTTCCGGTACCTTCAACACTTCAGTAAATACTCTGTATATATCTATATATTAATTACTATTTTTTTACGTTTCTAGACTTACTTTGTTAGTTTTAAATACGATTATAAATTTAATCAAACATAATTTTCTTATCTATTTAAATAAAAATGGATGTTGCTAAGCGCTAAACTCGAGAACGGCTCGACCGATTTGGCTGAAATTTTTTTTGTATGTTCCTTGGAGTCCACGGAAGGTTTTTATAATATTAAAAAAAAAAAAGGCGGACAATACTAAAACAATACTTTTCTTTTCACATAACAATTTGTTTCAGCATGTATGGTAGATGGTAAATATTCGAAACGGTATCCACGGGAATTAGTAGCAGAAACAATTAGGTACCGGGAACAATGGCTAACCGCTATATCGTCGTCGATCAACTGCAGATAAAAGAAGATCAACAGTTGTAAAAGTAAATCAACTAAAAATCGAAATTGATAATCGTTGGATTGTTCCTTATTCACCAATCCTATCAAAGACTTTCAAGGCGCACATCAATGTTGAATCTTGCCATTCCGTAAAATCTATAAAATACATTTGCAAATATGTAACAAAAGGAAGTGATATGGCTGTGATTGGAGTTAGTGCTGAGATTTCTTTTAGTTAACCAATACCAAATGGGCCGTTACGTTAGTAATATGAACAAATACGAACATTGTTTTCTATAATTATATCGATAGGTATGCTTCCCGTCAAACCCAATTGATTTATGAATGAAATACAAAGATGATATAATGTATCACATATTATGTGACGATATCTTGCATCAAATGCGCACTAGAAAAGGGAATAGGTATACATTAACAATACACAGAAGAAATTTACAACGAGGCATTGATAATAGTTGAGGACATGTGCTTGATGATGTCAAACAAAGTATCATCTCAAGGGAATCAAAATAAATGTTCCGCTGTTGAACCAACAACAAAAATTTGTAAATGATGGAACTGGAGGAATTTACTATTTGGACGCTTCAGGTGGTACATCTTCATCTGGAATTGCAGCCACGTTATTGAAAGGCGGTCGAACAGCCGATTCAGTGCTAAAATTTCCATTGAATATTCAAAGCAATGAAACTTCGACCTCCAACATTTCGAAGAATACAGCAATGGCAAAGGTTTTGCAGCAGTGTAAGTTGATAGTGTGGGATGGATGCACGATAGCACATAAAAAGTCTTTGGAGGCATTAGACAGAACTATGAAAGATCTACGAAACAATCGAAACCGATTTAGTGGAGCGATGATTTTATTAGCAGGAGATTTCCGTCAAACATTACCAGTTGAAATAAAATTCAAATTGAAACTGAAATTGCCGGTGAATTATAGACATACAAATTTCACATACAGTTGATTGGGCAACTAATCAAGATGATGTCGTCAACTATCCACCAGGATCGTTAAATTTTCCGAGATTGACACCTCATAACCTTCAATGGAAAGTAGGATCGGCAATGTTAAGAAATATTAAATATTAACTTATTTTTGTAAGTAATCGTCGTTTATTGTTCAGATTTAAATAACTTTTGACAGAACGAAGTCTGTCCGGGCAGCTAGTGAAATATATAAATATTTAAAAGTAATGAAATATATAAATATTTAAAAATAACAAAGTAAGTATAGAAACGTAAAAATAACATGTAATAATTAGGTAACTTTGTAATTAATATAATTATACATATAATAAAAAACAGTACACAATGTTTAAAAAACCACTTACCTTTAACTCCATTGTGTAGAATACGCTACGGACTCCCAAATTTGATTTCAAGAAGTGTAGTAAGGAGAACTTTGTCGAAGCATTTTCTTCAATTTCGCAAAGAATATTTTAGTAGCACACACGTCTTAAAACTAATATTTTCTACACTGGCCGGTTCTCAAATAAAAAAGTAAAAGTTCCAATTTTAAAATTAACAGATGATTTCGCGCGAATATCATTACCGTTTGATACCAGACACTGTTTTAGTTTATGCGGGTTATTTAATGGATTTTTCGATGAAATCCGGGGTTTTAACGTGCGAGAACGTTTCACAGCCCGGGAGATCCCTCGGGCTCCGGAGGCTGACTCTCGCCCGTCCGACAGTCGAAGCTACATACGCTGCGCCTCCCCTCTTGCGTAACTATTGTTATAAATTAGATAATATCATAACACTTTATACACCTAACACAAGCATATTGCTTCATAATTGCACACTGGATACCTTTTGAAATATTTTCCCATTACTACAAAATATTTGTAAAATATAAAGTACCGTTTTAAAAGTCGTAAGTTGTAAAATGAACGTTGCCCAAATGAAACTTATTCTTTGTTACTGTTTTTTTTTCATCATGAATATAGCTAAAACAAGTTAAAACCACCGTTGTCTTTGCAAAATTGTCGAAATTCGCTCACTCTACGAAGCTTCGACTATCTTTCAGGAAAAGCTACAAAGCGCATGCGTGAACTGAGAAAACTAAAGCGAGACGGCAATACCAGTTTCGTGTATTAGATAGAGACGAAAATACAGTGGAGCGTGAGTGCATATAATCTACTCAATTTGTTGTCTAGGCACGTACGGATTTCAAAAAAAGATAAGTCGATCGTCATAGTTTTGTTCTTCTTTAGTTATTTGGCATCTTTATCCATGTAGTAGCCAGTTAAGTGTTTGAAAAGAATGTTATCTTAGTACAGACAAATGCTCAAAACCCGCTAATCCATGAAATGAACACAAATAGTAATAATTACAGAATTGGTGGAATAGTTACTGGCCAGATATAAAACTGGACACATAAAGATAGGCCAAAACACCAGACGCCGCCACGCCACCGTAGAACTCGTAAATAAATAAAATCCTTTAACCAATGGCACACACTGTTCACAAATGTTCGTCAAATGCCAAGTTCAAGCGTAAGGATGCATTATTCATCAAGCCGTGTCAAGGTTCCGGCAGCAGTTCCACCGGTGAATGACGAACACATAAAAGGCTACTTTGAATGACAAAGTGCTGTAACTGGGTTAGACATTGCGCGCAACGACATGTCAAGTTTATTGCTATCGCTAACTGCTGGATCTTCGCAGACAAAGGTTCATGTTGAAGGATGAGCACGCCGAAATAATACTATTAAAATCTAAGATAGACATCCATACTAATATGCTGTATACTTATATAGTATATACTATATACTTATACTAATATTATAAATGCAAAAGTGTGTTTGTTTGTTTGTCCCTCTTTCACGTCGTAAAGAAGCGATGTTGTGATGTGATTTTTTTTTGTGGAGATAGGAGGCTGAAAAGTGACATAGGCTACTTTGTATCGCGGTATAACATCTCATTCCTATATCTATGGGAAGATCCATTAAGATGCGTATTTGAATCACTCCATACTAAAAGTAACAAAATTTTGGTCCTTCTATAATTTCATAAAGGATCTATATTAATACAAATAATTTCCATTCAGTAATAAACAAGCTTAAGTCCAATTACCTGTTTAAAATTGCGTATTATAATCTCGAAATGTCAATGGTTGATCAAAGCATAAAAAGATTCAACCCACGCACGGCGTAATCCGTTCTGTTTAGTGTTTACTTCAACATTAAATTAGTACCGAGAGTAACATTCGCACGTATCTGAAAGGGTCTTAATAATTCAATAATAGTGGGAATTATTCAATAAATCACACGTCGTAAGCCAGCTCCGCTCGCTCCGGTCCTGCCCGGTGCGCGGTGCGCGGTGTGTACGTTTAATGAATGTTCCAGATCAAACGAGATTTAAAGCTGATAGGATACCAGACAAATACGTTAATACTACGGACATTGCTTGGTGTTAACAACTGGTTAATAATATATGGTGTAGTAATAAAAAAAAATCATTTTCAAACTACTCTGGCTCGGAATGTTCCCATCTTACTGTTACACCTCATAATATGTATCAATAGAATATCAATACAATCATGATTTATTTTGTTATTACATTGATAGGAAATTCCAGAATAATTAAAAAATTATAGAAAGGTAATAACTTATATTTATTTTTGACATAATATTATGAGAAAAAAATGTGACATGTTATTTTTCTGTTTTCTTCACACTCCACAAAATAAGGTATATTTTGTTACAATATTTGTTCTTATGTCTACAGGTTATGTTTTCTGACGACGTCTTCATAATCTTTTGTAATTTGTTGGCTTTACTCTTATAATTTGCATTTTTTTTCTAGTTTTACAATAAAATCTTAATTTAAAGATCTCAGTTGACAACCCTTCGGTTAGGCGTCAAGATTACAGTGCCATCTCCTGGGGGCTTACCATGAACTCTTAAAACAGGTCAATATTAGCCGATAATTGGCCTGTCCTGCTATATCCTACCATGATCTGGCTAAAACACAGGGCAGCCAGCGACCACGTCACCGTAACAGGGCAGCGGTCACGTGACTTCAAAAATGATCTTCTGCCCTGCAATTCGTGTACCATGACGCGATTGTTGACGTATTGACATCAGAAAGTGGCATATGTTAACGTCAAAATATTACAGCTCACCGAAAGTAACATTTATTGTCCTGTTTCGGCTATTTCGTTGATGATGATGAAATACGACGGGATGCAGCCATGGCGAATTTCAAATACACCATCATCACAAAACAAATACATTTCATTTGTTTGGAAAATTTTAAAAACATTCATTGTACTTATGCTTTTTAAATTATCGCTCCTAACCCCGGTCACTCACATGCGCGCAAATGTTTGACATTTTTACGAATGTTTGCACATATGTGAAGGGTGGTCAGGCAAATGGGTTCGTATATGAGTATACAATACAAGCCCATTTCCGCTTCCTCCTACACTTTGTTCACGAATGTTCAATCTTGCTGTTGTTATTATGTTGTTGTCATTAAAATCCATTTACAATACAGAAAATAAATGGTAGTACGATTAGACGCCACGAACCACGAAAAATTAAGAGATACATCACCTTTTTAGTCGTGTGCGCAACTGGTCGCACAAATGTGTGAGAGACTACACGAAGGTTCGAGGTTCGCGCGCTTTCACGTGCGACAAAAAACCGATACAGCTTGAAAAACCCCGAATGCCTCGAAAACTTCGCATAATCATTCGCGAATGTCGTCCCACACTTGTGGGTTCGCGTATTCGCGCGAATGTGAGTGACCGGCATAACTCACACATTTTTATAGACTTTGTCACTGTGTCAAGTGTCAAGTGGTGTAAGATTACGTTCAAAAATGTAAGCATCACTTAGCGATAATTTATTTTGGTAATTTTAGAGAACGAAAGGTTAATAAATCACAACACTTAAGTATTTATAACAAATCTCAAAATCTTCAATTGAGATTGTTATTTTAAACTTTTAAAAACATCAATATTACGCATTCATTTGAAAACCGGTAAACCGATAAAACGCTCTATTTCAGAACATAATTAGTACAAATCAAGTACCTTGCATGTCATAGACTAAAGATGCAGGACAGAAGTAGAGGCATTGCAGGTCATCGGTAAACGTTCATGGTACAAAATACACTCCTGTCGGGTTTTAGCTACAAGCTGACCTGTCCTGAACATGACACATTTTATTAGAGTTCATGGTAAGGCACCTGATGTCTGAATGTCTATTAAAATGTGTGATTTATAATGCCGGTCGCTCACATTCGCGCGAATACGCGAACCCACAAGTGTGGGACGACATTCGCGAATGATTATGCGAAGTTTTCGAGGCATTCGGGGTTTTCCAAGCTGTGTCGGTTTTTTGTCGCACATGAAAGCGCGCGAAACTCGAACCTTCGTGTAGTCTCCCACACATTCGTGCGACCAGTTGCGCACACGACTAAAAAGGTAATGTATCTCTTAATTTTTCGTGGTTCGTGGCGTCTAATCGTACTACCATTTATTTTCTGTATTGAAAATGGATTTTAATGACAACAACAGCAAGATTGAAAATTCGTGAACAAAGTGTAGGAGGAAGCGGAAATGGGCTTGTATTGTATACTCATATGTGAACCCATTTGCCTGACCACCCTTCACATATGTGCAAACATTCGTAAAAATGTCAAACATTTGCGCGCATGTGAGTGACCGGGGTTAGGAGCGATAATTTAAAAAGCATAAGTACAATGTATGTTTTTAAAATTTTCCAAACAAATGAAATATATTTATGTTGTGATGATGGTGTATATGAAATTTGCCATGGCTGCATCCCGTCGCATTTCATCATCATCAACGAAATAGCCGAAACAGGACAATAAATGTTACTTTCGGTGAGCTGTAATATTTTGACGTTAACATATGCCACTTTCTGAAGTCAATACGTCAACAATCGCGTCATGGTACACGAATTGCAGGGCAGAAGATCATTTTTGAAGTCACATGACCGCTGTCCTGTTACGGTGACGTGGTCGCTGGCTGCCCTGTGTTTTAGCCAGATCATGGTAAGATATAGCAGGACAGGCCAATTATCGGCTAATATTGACCTGTTTTAAGAGTTCATGGTAAGCCCCCTGGCCTTCAACAGCCGGTGCATTGTAAATGCACCCGCTAACGAGTTCAGTCAAACATACGACACTTCGGAAACATTACAATACGAATGTGGTACATTTATAAAGCGACTCTTCTAGAAGTCGAATGTTCCAAGATAAAGACGAATGATTTATGTATGAGCGCATTCGCAGTTCGCACTAAAGAAGCTAGGACATGATAACTCAAGGTTTTTCCGTGATGTTTGTCTACAACTCTACATCATCTGTAATACAACAGGGTTGTCCCTCGGTTATTGCAATCCGTCCCTTGTCCTTGTGTCTTCGTTGCACCTATCTTATCCATCAAGAAGTCAATTTTCGGATTCTGGTGTATATACCTACAGAAAATACTTAGACCAGTTAAGCACAAAAATGTCTCACTAAATTTATCTTCCTATAAATTGAGTTATTTGTAACATTTTTGTAGACAGTATGAAAAAATGTGAAAAATGAATAGTTATTACTTTCATTTTAAAAATTAGGAAAATGTAGGAAAACGCCCAGTTTTGTAAAGCGAATGCTAAATATAGTTACATTATACGTATGATATACTTACTTAATATATGTTTAATTACTGTTATAAGTACATACTATTATGTATTATGTGGTTTAATTATGTCATTTAAAGCGGGAGTTAGGGGTTGTAAATCGACGTGAACTGCTGGAACACAGAACACTGGTATTAAATTCAATTAAACTTGTCACCCCAGCCAAGCTAGCGGCAAACGCGTTAAGTTACGGCAACTCTGCGTGCCGTCGCCTTCAATTGTTAAATATTTTATTTATTTATTTATTTATTTATAGGATCATCCACAAAATTACAAAAACCAGCAATGAATACAGATCTAAGTCTTAAAATTAATCTATTTGTAATTTTAATTACGGATGAACACAGCATGCGTGTTACGGTGCATTAACAATGTACATCTCTTATTTTTATAAGTATGACGAAAACAAGCAAATAAAATAAATACGATACATATAATAATAAAAAAATATATATATATAATAAAATAAATACGATACATAATAATAAAATATATATACGATTGCGATACATAATAATTATGTTATAAATATGATAAAAAATAAATACGATAGTAAATGTGCAAATTGTGTAGTGGGTATGAATACCTAATATTGTAATACCTAATTAGGAAATTTTGTGAGATTTTGGGTTTAAAACCCTGTGAATTTTATTTTTAAATATTGCAAGTTTATCATGAAAGATGTCAATGGTCTCGTCTTTAATAAGGAACTCCTGAAATAGTTTGCATAGTCTAGGGATGAGAGAATTGCGTCCTAAGTTAGTTTTGAATTTTCTATGGGCGAGTAATGGCCTTGGATGTCGTGGTAGATTATATGGGATAGAAAATGAGAAGTGTTGAAGTAGGTTCGAGTTGTCAATGATGCTATTTAATTGTTTGTACAAAAATATCATGTCCTGCATTTTGCGTCTGTCAGACAGCGACATAAGATTAAACTTTTGGAGACGATTTACGTATGGTTCTCGTTTACTAAATCCATCGGAATAAAACAAAGTGAAGCGTCTCTGTATGGACTCAATCCGGTCCTTGTGAATCTGGTAGTGAGGATTCCAAACAACACAGCAGTATTCGAGTTTACTTCTAACTAGAGTAGTATACAGTAGCTTTCTGGTGCTTATATTCTTAAATTCTTTGGAGTTCCTAAATACGAAGCCTAGGGTGCTACGTGCGGATTTACATATGTTTTCGATATGATTAATAAAGTTTAATTTGGAATCAAATGTTATACCTAGATCGCGTATACTCTGTTGTTGTTGGAGCCTAACACCATTAATTTGGTATGTCCGGTCGAATAATTTATGATTACGAGTGAATTTAATAAATGAACACTTATCAGGGTTTAGAAGCATTCCATTGTTACTGCACCAATCCGATAGCCTATCAATGTCGTCTTGAAGTGCCTTGGCATCTTGGTCAGAATTAATTTGTTTCGCGATCATAAGGTCATCAGCAAATATATAATACTTAGAATTACGTATACAGTCTGTGACGTCATTTAGATATATGTTGAAGAGAAGTGGACCTAGGATAGATCCCTGGGGCACTCCTGATGTAGCATAAAACGGTGAAGACATATGGCCCTTTACAACCACCTGCGATGATCTACCCTCTAGATAAGATGAGAGCCATGACAGTAATGATCCTCCAAAACCGAAATTGGCTATTTGACAGTTATCACGGTAAAATATGAAATGTGTTAAATATGGTTGCATAATGGTTACCAATAATTATACAATACGTTTCTTGCATGAAAATAAATCTATATATATAAAATTGAAAAGCGACACACCGCTGATTAAACAAAAAATCTCAGAAACTGCCGAACCGATTAAGATGAAATTTGCCAGGGAGATAGTTTATGCTAAGGAGACGTCCACTAAGAACGGATTTTTGGAAATTCATCCCCTAAGGGGTACAAATAAGGGTTAGAAGACACTTTCATACAAACCAACTTTCTTAGTTTTAGATTTATAAATTTGAAATTTTGTATGTAGGTTTATAGTAATAAACAAAAGTTAACTTTAATATATTTTTTTGGAAAATCATCCCTTAAAGGGTTAATTTCCTGAATTGAACTTAGTAGGCAACTTCGTCATTTTTGACGTTAAAAACATGAAAATTTACATATTAGCTCCAGACTAGAAACAAAATTTGTAAGTATTATGTTTTTTTGGAAAATCATCCCCTAAAGGGTTAATTAAGAGTGCGAAAGTTAGTATGGACACTTCGTCAGTTTTGAAGTACGAAGGGCGAAAATTTGTATATAAGCTTATAGTTAGACACAAAAAATAACTGTATCACTGTTTTCTTGAAATTCGTCCCCTAAAAATAGGGGTTGGTAGTCAACTACATACAAATCAACTTCGCCAATTTTAGAGTTATAAATATGAAATTTTTTATGTAAGTTTATAGTAATAAACAAAAGTTAACTTTAACAATTTTTTTCGGAAAATCATCCCTTAAAGGGTTAATTTAGTGAATTTAATTTAGTATGCAACTTCGTCATTTTTAAGATAAGAAGGGTGAAATTTTGTATATAAGCTTATAGTTAGACACAAAAAATAACTGTATCACTGTTTTCTCGAAATTCATCCCCTAAAAATAGGGGTAGGAAGCCATTTACGTATAAATCAACTTTGTCAGTTTTAGACTTATAAAATATGAAAATTTTTATGTAAGTTTAAAGTTGTGAACAAAAGTTAATTTTAACACGGTTTTTTGGAAAATCATCCCTTAAAGGGTTAATTTAGAGGATTTCATTTAGTACGCAACTTCGTCATTTTTAAAGTTAAAAACATGAAAATTTATATATTAGCTCCAGATTAGAAACAAAATTTGGAAGTACATATTACGTTTTTTTTGGAAAGACATCTCCTAAAGGGTTAAATAAGAGTGCGAAAGTTAGTATGGACACTTCGTCAGTTTTGAAGTACGAAGGGCGAAAATTTGTATATAAGCTTATATTTAGACACAAAAAATAACTGTATCGCTGATTTCTCAAAATTCATCCCCTAAAAATAGGGGTTGGTAGTCAACTACATACAAATCAACTTCGCCAGTTTTAGAGTTATAAAATATATGATTTTTTTATGTAAGTTTATAGTAATAAACAAAAGTTAACTTAGATTTTTTTTTCGGAAAATCATCCCTTAAAGAGTTAATTTAGGGGAATGAACTTAGTAAGCAACTTCGTCATTTTTTAAGTTAAAAATGGATAGGGAGCAGGAGAGGGAGAAGGAGCGGAAGAGGGAGATAGAGAGGGACAGGGAGCGGGAGAGGGAGTGGGAGCGGGACAGAAATCGGGAGAGGGCGCGGGTGCGGGCGTGAGAGGGACTGGGAGTGATAGAAGAAGAGGGAGAGGGATATGAAGTGGGAGAAGGACCTCGAGCGGGAAAGGGAGAGGGAGAGGGATATGTGGTGGGAGAAGGACCTCGAGCGGGAAAGGGAGAGGAAGTGGGACAGGAAGAGGGAAAGCGAGGGGAAGTGAGACAGGGAGCGGGAGAGGAAAAGCGACAGGGAGCGGGAGAGGAAGAGGGCAAGGGGAGAGAGGGAGATGGAGAGGGAGAGGGAGAGGGAAAAAAATGTTGTTTACTATTTCAAACCCGCTCCCGGAGGAATGATCTGTGATTGTATCGTAAGTTTCAGTATGTAAATTCTTAAATATAAGTACTTCAATATAAATGAACCTGTTTTTAAATTTTCTTTTGTAAGGGATACTAAATAATATGATAAGCATAATTTCCGCGTGCGAAGCTGCGGGCAACAGCTAGTTGTAAATATTTTTACTTTTGAAAAATAGATTTGAGTTTTTTTACCTGTGGATACGAGAACCGAAACGCGGGCGGCCATGATTGAGCAGTTATGACGTCACAATTCAAAAAATAAAGCGTCGTGTACTACTAACTATATCGTGTGCACTGTGCAATTTACTGAGAAAATTAGATATATTTTGATTTGTGCTTTTGAGAGGTTTTGTAAAATGGAGTCAGGCTATACAAAAGCTGACAGTGCGAATTTGCCTCAATTTGATTCATTTATGGTCGCAAATTTCTTTGCGTGTAACCCTGACTTTTGCTCTACCGAGTTTCGGAATGCAAAAACCTACTTGTAAGTACTGAAATTAATAAAGTAAAATTGGTCAGTCTTGCTAAGTGGTCACAGGGGGATTTTTTTGTAAGTTTTTCCTCAACGTCCCCTTAACGACACCATATTACTAATGATTTTAAATTACTTATAGGTTATGTTTATGAACAATATTAGGTTAGGTTTAATCTGTTTTTTTAGTAAATCAGAGGCTAAGTTGATTTCTTCTAAATACTTACATCAAAGTGGTCCTCACAAAAGAATATTGCTGATATAACAGATGTTAACTCTGGGTCTCGACGTGCTAATTGTTACCACTGCTTTCGACGTTGAGGGCATTTAGAAACGTGTAGGTATAAACAATTTGTCAGGTTTAATTGTAGTACTTCTACACATAGGCACTGCACACGTCTTGTAGCTTGTCATTTTCACAATTCCAGTGAAAAAGGTGTAAGTTTTTCACTTAAAATATCTTCAGAGTTAGAGCGTAAACTTTTGTTAATTGAAATGTGACGTCACAGCCAGCAAGTGACAGATGGCGGACTATTTTCGCGCGAATTTAAAATTAATGGATTAAAAGTTATTTTTTTCCTACTAAATAACACTTTTATGAGAAAAATAAATATTGTAAGAGGTATAAAATAAAACTACGAAAATTTTAAAATATTTTTCCAAAAATTGTCTAATAGCCAATTTGAAAGCTTTTTTATGAGAAGTGAATGATTAACCCTATCGAATGCCTTGGAGAAATCTTTATATATTGTGTCAACCTGAATGCGTGAGTCGACGGAGCTAGAGACGAATGTAAAGAAATTAGCCAAGTTAGTCGCAATAGATCTGGAAATCATAAAACCATGCTGTTCATCTGAGATGGCTTGTTGAACGTGCCGAAGGAAAAGAGGGTGTAAGAGGGATTCGAACATTTTGGGCAAGGTGGAAATTATTGATATAGGCCGATAGTTGGATATTTTATTAGAGCCACCTTTTTTGTAAATGGGTACAATTCTAGCTTTCTTCCAAAAGTCTGGGAAGACTCCTGATTCGAGTGATTTGTTGTAAATGATACAAACGGGTAGGGAGAGAGGCTTTGCACATGTGGCTATGAAAACCGCAGGCAAGTTATCCGGTCCGGCACCTTTCCGTGTGTCAAGTCTTTTTAGTTTTTTAAAGACTTCAAATTGAGTAAATTGTACTGAGCACAGAGATCCGCGTGCAATCGACTGGATTAAGTCGTTGTTGGGAGGACACTGATTAACGAAGACTGACGAAAAATGTTTAGCGAATAGATTACAGATGCTCGCTCCATCAGTAGCCACTTGATCTCCGAGAGCCATATTAGAGGGATAGGAGTTAGAAGATTTTTTCAAATTTTTAAGATGCGTCCAGAAATATCTAGGGTTTTTTGATATGTTAGCCTCTATGATTTGTATATACTTCTTATAGTTTATCTTAGTTAGTCTATAGCAATAGTCGCGGAGGGATTCAAATTCTAGACGATCAAGAGGGTTTTTATAAATTTTATATTTTAGCCTGTATTTATTTTTGTTTTTTAATGGCGTAATTAGTTTTTTACCGAACCAAATGGGGTACTTATTGTTTTTAGGTGTGGTTTTAGGAACGTGTTTTTTGATGATTTCATTAAGCTTATTGTAAAATATAGATAACATAGAATTGACGTCCTGACATTGAAGCAAGAGATCCAACCATGGTGTTTCGTTCAGTTCGTTTATTAATTGTTGTAATCTGCTTTATAAAAGTTAAACCGAGACTCTGATTTTTCAGTAATTATTTTATTTTAATGACAAATGTACAATTTCTTTCATTGCACTGTACGGTTAATAGTACAATTTTGTAGTGGCAACACTGCTATCGTACTTGATGTTCCCGGCATGCCGTCAATATTTACAATCAATCTCAAACTACAGCAGCTCTATTCGATACAACATTCTAAAATGTTTATATAATATCTATGGTATACTGTATTTTTGTGGGTAACATTAATTTTATTGTCGGTCGAATAATGTCACATAAAATGTTTTCCTTTATTCTCTGTAAATATTTAGTGGTTACGATGGTGGCATAAAGTACGCAAATTTGAAAATTTTCATTTAAATTCAGTGAAAAATAGGCTTACTAAAGCGATATGAACACATAACCAAAAATGCTATTTCACGAAAAATTCGTCACAAAAACGTTGCCTGGCAGTAAACTGTTTAGCGGAGATTTTCCGCTTTTCATCTGGAGTAGAGTTTAATCGCATTTCCTTGCTCCAGCTCGCTGCATCAGACAGGAAAAATCAAAGACCTCAAACCGTAGGCGGGCAGCAGACAGGATACTAAATAAAGCACTCCCCTGCTCGACATTTTCGCTTAATATTGAAATCAACTTGATTATCATAGCTCTATAAATTATAGCTATGCTCATTATATAGTGATATTATTCCTTGTTTATGCGAAGAAAAATGTACAAAGATTTGCATATCCGTCTGCTTGCTATAAAGTCTTCAAGTATATATCTGAAATTTACTAACTCCAGAAAACCAGGACAATGTCGGGGGCAGTAACAATCTGAGAGTATTCTCTAATAATGTTGCTGTGGATTGTCAGTATTTAATTAGCAAGACCATTGCTGCATTGGGGCGAACATTGCTTAATAAAGTCAGTAGGTGCATTTATTATAAAAATAATTTTAACATTAGTTAACGATGAAAGTCATTCATGTTTTTTTGAATGAGCAGTCGCTGTTGGTCCTAGCGCCCTTTACATATTGATTTAAAATGGTGCGACGTCATTTCCCATCCCATATCCAACTTCAAGGAGTATGTAAGTATGAAATCACAATAATCACTTTAGCAATGAATTACGAGCCATCTCTACTCCACACTAGTACATAATTGTATTAATTACGTCACCACTCCGTTGTCGCAGGTAAAGCGAATTTATAATTGAATTGTTAATTCGCGTAGCACCGTAGCACCGTAGCACGTCTACGAGCTGCGCGTAGCGCTCAAATAGCTAAAGTATAACAGCTGATTAACAGACGATTAAACGCTTTTTATTAGCTTACCCTATTTGTGTATGTGTCAGATCTTGCAAGCTTAAATAGACTCAGTGTTGGGGTGTTACTTTTCATATCCTAAGTAGTTAACATTTTACATCTTGCGTAAATTCTGATGACAATGCATGTTTGTGCGTGACCTGATCACTCAGGTTTGGCTCCAGGAAGAACTTGCGCGTTTTCCTGCATAATAAGTACTATATTCTTAGATGAACACCCTACTCCTTAGGATGGAACGAGCGGTACTGTATAAAAAGGAACGTCGAGCTGGGAGTGTTTTCACTCTTCGTGTGGCTTTTGGACGTGACGGACTTAATTAGTTGTCAGGAATATATTTATAGAACTAGCTGTTGACAGTTGCGGTTAATATT
The DNA here is from genome assembly GCA_911387775.1 of Thymelicus sylvestris. Lineage (NCBI taxonomy): Eukaryota > Metazoa > Arthropoda > Insecta > Lepidoptera > Hesperiidae > Thymelicus > Thymelicus sylvestris. The sequence continues at coordinate 15,450,548 of OU426899.1, read as the reverse complement.
GATCGTCTTCATTGCAATTAATTAATGTTTGTAAAAGGTTCTGTGTAGGTAAACTTGTCGATTGTAATTTTATTAATAAATTTGCGTTTTATTCATAATTATATCATATTCCAGATCTTGGCCCAGTTGTGTGCCAAATGTATTGCCAATCCATCCAGAAGTGTTTGCAAGAAAATGTAACAAACATCCAAACACACTTGCACATTAATAATATTACTAGCATATGTACTCGTCTGTGTTATAAAGAAACACATGGCCAGAATATCTTGCCAAAATTTACCTCGCAACTTTCCCTTCGCACAAGTGGCGTAACGTGGGTATATTTTCCTCGCGACTGACATACCATACGCGCTCGATTGGCTACGTTCGAGCCTTTTCAAGAAAACATTCGCATAAAAATACACTAACTTTCGGGCGAAATCGTTATGTGTAAATCCTTTCGGGACCCTTCAAGTGATTTTATTGAAGATTTGAAAGGAAAGTATTGTAAGTCTGATTGGGAATAACTTTTTTCACAATATCACCATTGTACTGCTGTGAATGATTTCGATTTACTGGCATTTTGTGAAGGAAAATTAGCTTTTTAGAAATTATTCATGGTGTAGTATTATCCATATAGAATCCACTATATAAATGTGCTTTTTTCAAAAAGAAGGTAGGTTAGTGCGAGTTTTGACGTTAAGAATTAAATTAATGTATGGAGTATGACACTTTTGGTGCTACAACAGTGATCAATCACCGACGAGGGTTTCAACGATTTCCGAATCTCCCGATTGATACGTTGTTTTAGACTTCCAGAGACATATTAAATTCAGCATCAAAGCGACACAAAATATTGAGCATCTATTAACTACGAATTTAGTTAAAAATAAACCCATCGACGACCCTGTAGGTAGTTGGTAGCGACCTTGCCTGCGAAGTGAGGGGTCCCGGGTTCGATACCCGGCCGAGGCAGATATTTATGTGACAGATAAATATTTGTGCTCGGGAGTCGGGTCATGGGTGTGATTGTGATGTGTTACGTGTCTTCCATGCCACCCGCGATACAGGTAAAAACCTACTGCGGGGGTATGAGTGTGTTAGCGTATAAAACACTAGCTGCCCGGACAGACTTCGTTCTGTCAAAAGTTTTTTATTTATTTTGAAATGTAAGCTATCCTATCTTTCAAGTTGGATCAAACTGCACACGGTGTGCAAATTTGATTAAAATCGGTTAAGTAGTTTAGGAGTCCATCGCGGACAAACAACGTGACACGTAATTTATATATAGATTTTATTTATATTAACGACCCATGCGTCGCAATGGCTACCATGCCGGATCGCCGCGCTAAGGGGCCTGGGTTCGATTCCCAGCGAAGCGGAAATTTGAATGATGAGTTTGAATTTCTGTTCTCGGTCTGGGTGTGAATGTCCTTGTCTAGTGTGTTGTCCACGGCACCCACGACACAGGGAATCCTAGTGTGGGGGCTATGAGTGTGAAACGTTATTATTTATTATTTGTTTATATTTATTATCTTTTTATAGGACATACTTATGTGTTTTTTTCTTTAAATTTTAAATTTGTACTTGCCAACCCATTTTTATTTTTTTATAACATACTATACATTTTTATCAAATTTTTTTTTTAAGTTTTATGTAGGTACCTACTCAAGTAATTTATTCGTAATGTGTTTTTTTTTTTACTTGAACTAATTTTTTTACATTCCTCTATTTACATTTTTGTACATACATACATCTATTTACATTTTATTGCTTTAGTATATAAAGGCCTACGCTAAGCTGCTTTGCGTGGGGCCACACTGGTCATTGCGCGGCCGCGGCGGCGGTGTTTATTTTCCTTAATTCGTATTATCTTCTGAATGGAATGTCCGATTTGAGTAATTCAAAAAGTTATCTATAGGTACTGAAACAGTTTTGAATGTGAAATGATTTATTTGGATAAGGATCAATACGAAGGTATGGTTTTCATGCTCTGATTTTGATGTGAAACATCTTTACGCGAGGGGTAAACTTGATTTTGACTTGGCGATCGTGGCGACGCATTTCGATATTTCAAATCTGTCAGCCGTCCCATGACAGCTGTTATTTAATAACTACCAATTGTGCGGTGATGCACATTGTGATAATTTTTATCATACAACGCGCGGTTTAGTACCCATCGGTCTTGTATAAAATCAAATATAACCCGAAAGCAATTTTTTGTGGAAAACTTAGGCTGCTTACATACTAGCATTTGTAAAGCGCTCCTGCACCCAATGAGTAATCAATGAGTTACAAAAAATTATAATTTTACGATGAAGAAAATTACTGATAGCTTATCATTGAATTACAATGTACTCAAGTACCAGAACAGACAGCGCGAACAAAATTTGTGTAGCGTCGGGAGGTTCTGTTTTTAAATCGAACGAATCTATTGAAAATTGAAGCCTACTGCAGCCAATTCATTGGGCCAAACATTTTGTTTGCGGTGTCGGTTCTATACCCCAGTTAATAATACTTCAATGTAGCTTATCAATTTTTTTCCTACCTCTCAATAAGAAGCGCTATCGAAGTATTATAAGATATCGTATCAGGTTTAATTGATTGCAGAAGATCATCAAATTTGGTTATTATCATTCGTAAATGTCTTTCTATTTTTTATATTTTTACTTTGTAGTGAGAAATATTAATTTTCCTTAACAGATTGAGCAAGTCATTAATAAAATGTCGGATGAGCACATACGTCTTTAAAATCCTAGTGCGGTGTTAGCCTAATGTCAAAATTGCTTTATTTTTCTATAGATGTGCATGCGTTTAGGCCAGTAATTTTTTGAATCATTGATTTTAGTCATGGATTACTCTAACTGGATACATAACTTCATAGTGGTACCTGAAGATCGATGACATCATATAAGAATGACCATTTTGATGAAAAAATGAAAATATGGCGATATGTGCGCTTCACATGTTAAGCTAGAAGATGGAAATTAAGTTTTTAAGCGTAGCTATACGTAAATCTTCATTAACAGCATCATTCGGATTTCTGTACAATTCTTCAAAGGGGTTTGGCTCTGGAAATCTTTTATGCCTATTAGTTGTACAAAATAATTTCGATGTTTCACATCTTTCATCCGTCCCATGACGGCTGTTCTTTTTCTTTTTTTTTTATTAACTTTTAAAATGTAAAAAGTGGTTATAGTGGCATAACGACAATAGTTGGACATATAGTATTGCGAGGTTTTTTGTAGATATTGATATGTTCTCTAATATTGTAGAACATTTTTTTGTTCTATCGTCAATAGTTTTCGCAGCGTATGCGATGAAAGAAATTTTTAAGCAAATTTTTTCACACCTTGGTTCACGTTACTGATGTTTTAGCAAGGATCCCTAATTTTTTCTAGTAATAAATATAGCCTATGTTACTTCTGAATAATGTAGCATTCTAATGGTGAAAGAATTTTTAAAATCGGTTCAGTAGTTTTTGAGTTTATTCGTTGCAAACATACAAAAATCTAGACACGCGGAGCGTGTCAAGTCAATTTCTTAGCTAACAGAATTGACGAGCAGCACCGTGTGTAATATTACACGAACCATTTGGAGCCACTTTTGACCACCTCATACTTCAAAAACTATTCAACATAAACCTGTCAAATTTGGCTCATTTATTAAGAGTTGCGAAATACATACGTCTTCCAAATTTCATAAACACATCTCAAACGGTTATTTAGATATTAACGTCCAAAAATCGAGAAATTTAACACTGACTGACCTATAGATCAAAACTATATCCAACTTCCAGGTGACCTAGAAAGTTAAAATTTGGCATGCAGATAGGTAGTCGGGTGAATACTAAGGAATAAATCTGAAAGTAGTAAATTTTTATCATTTTATGATAATTTTTCAAAAAATTGATTCTATTAGGAACACTTACTTAAAATGCCTGAAATTTAAGAGTAGCGATCAAAATTGATGACATCTGGTCATTATGTGGATTCCAAGGTGAATATATAACGAAACATATCAGTTTTAGTACTTTTTGAAGCTTTCAACGGGAGGAAGATGTTCAGTGTCCCAAGTGCCTGTGAGAAGTGCACAGCACATATACATTTACGTGAAGATCAGTGGTTCGTCAGGAGAAGTTATTTCCAGTGTATTACGTCGTTTTATTTTTAATGTGTGGAAAATTATTTTTCTCTAATCTACAAGATTACACCACAAAATTTTGTATTATTTCCGTAATTATACCAGTTTAAAGTAATTCGAAGTATTGTTTCAAAATTTATTGTTGCACGATGTCATCGAACATAAACAACTTATCTGTACTAATAGTATAAAGAGGAAAGATTTGATTGTTTGTTTGCATTGAATAGGCTCCGAAACTACTAAACCGATTTGAAAAATTCTTTCACTGTTGGAAAGCTACACTATCCCCGGGTGACATAGGCTATATTATATTTTCAATAAATTAGGGATCCTTAATAAAACTCCAATAACGTAACCCAAGGTGTAAAAAAATAAGAAAACCAAAGCAAAGCGAGGGCGGTCACTCGTAACTAATAAGAGTATAGTCGACTTTCGTATTTATTACGATAGTATAATTGGGATTTAGTATAAATTATTATTTCAATATTTAGCGGACATCAATAGTGGAAGATCATTACTTATACATAATGAAATAATAGGTACCGTATTTCGGACCACGGCGCACTAATTACAGATTTAGTTGAAGAGCACTATAACAGTTCATGTATTAAAATTAATCAGTAACGTTATGAATAAGTACTTACTAATAATTTCTATACAAAAAGTAATGATATCCCATCAAAAACATAAATGTACAGTGAGAGTCAATTTCAAAAAAAAAAGAATTGAGATCTAAATGGGTGCCAATTTCTGTGTAGAAAAGCCTAAAATTTTAGTCACAAGAATATGTAATTCAAGCTTTACATTTGACTTGGCTAGTTTTCTTTAGTTAGCAACCAACAAACCAAATTAGAGAAGAGTGTCATAAGCCATCAACCTAACAGATTTGACGAAGCTAATTACATAGATATAATATAGCCTAGGTAGGTACGTGAAAACTAACCAAGTCAAATGTGGAGCTTGAATTACATGTTCTAGTGACTAAAATTTTAGGCTTTTCTACACAGAAATTGGCACCCATTTAGATCTCAATTCTTTTTTTTTTGAAATTGACTCTCACTTTACATTTATGTTTTTGATGGGATATAAAAATACAAAAATACAAAGCTTTCCTCTTTATAATATTAGTATAGATAAGATATCTATAGATAGCCTTAATCATAATATTCTGACTGCTAATAATTACTCTGAACACGCGTCTTTAGCGTACAGTGTATACAACAGCTAGAACTGCTCACCATCTAAATATTCATGTAATTAAAAATTAAAACTCAGTGAATTTTATACTCCCCTGCTTAGCTGTTTAACAATGGATTTCCATATTCCTCACATTCAGTAATGAGGGTAACGTGGACATACGCAATATACTGAACATTAATCAGTGACAGAGAAGGGACCAGACATATTTCCCGCAACAAACATAACGATTAATTATTGCGACTGAAACGTAACATAAACAAGGTGTAACCAAGTGGAGGTTATGTCTATTTATTTTTAATAAAAAGCCATTTACATGGTATGAAATAAGTTAAACATTGTGATAAAATGTTCACCTAAATAAATGAATGTAATGAAAATTACAGTCAATATTCGGATAATGTTAAACGTAACTCAACCAAATTAAACCAATATACTGGTTTTTTTTTAAATAACCCCCTTATAACTCCATCCTATTTAATTAATAAAGTTAACAGAACGGAGAAAAAAATGTATAGCTACGACTACAACAGCTTTATCCAACCATTACTGACTAATCTCAACTTTCTAGAAAAGGTTACCTTATGAGAAAATGGAATAAGAATGAAATAAAAAATTAAACTTTATTCCTCGAACGAGAATAAAATAAATAACCTACATGTTCTTGCACCAAAGTGCTGCAGAACGAACGCTAAGTGGAGTGTGTAGTGTGGAGTGTGTACACAACACTCGCGCGACGACCTTGCGAGGATTAGCAAATTGGTAAACGTCGCGACGCGAGAGCGACGACTGAATATCCGACAAAGATTTATCATTTGAGATGTAGGTACTCTTATTCACTAAAACCCATTAACATTCCATTGTAGAGTCTTTGTGATTGCTGAGAAGTTGGGAATCATACTCCACCGCGATAATCCTGTATAGGTTGGTCCAGATTGGCTCCATGCTCTCCAAAGCACTAACTAAAGCAATAAGTAAAATCTACATCCAATATAATGATACGAATAACCCACCCTCGCTGCGCTTCGGATACCCCGTAGCCCTGAACTTATTTTTGTCTTATAGCCTTCCTCATGTATATAGGCTATCATCCGACTGCCAGTTCCAGTACTTCCAGTGATATAGTATAAAAAAAGCAAAGCAACAACCCATAATTGTCCCACTGCTGGGCTCGGGGTCTCCTCTCACAATGTGAGGGGTATTAGGCCATAGTCTACCACGCTGGCCAAGTGCGGATTGGTAGACTTCACACACCTTCGAGAACTTTATGGAGAACTCTCCGGTGTGCAGGTTTCCTCACGATGTTTTCCTTCACCGAAGCAAGTGATAATTAACTTGTAATACGCACATAATATTTGAAAATTAGAGGTGCGTGCCAGGGTTTGAACTCGGGCCCCTTCGTTCGGGAGACCAACGTTCTACCGCTAGGCTATCACTGTGATATAGTATAACTATGTGAAATTATTGTGATGTTTGGATATATTTAGCGGACAGGATAAGCCTCCTAGATTAACGTTAAAATATTTTACTAGTGCTACATAGGTGTACATAGGTACATCCGAGAGCTAATAATGAGCGGTTTATCTGGATTGTTGATCCTATCAACGCGTCACTCTGAAATAAAACGGATGTTGTCCGTTTGCTCTTTCGCATGGAACTTATTAAAGAACCCCGATTCGATATTGAGTCCTTTACAAAGTTTCACCTCACTATCCTTACGCACTGAACGTCCTCAATTGCGTGCGTATAATCACAACTGGCGATAACAGAACGTTCCAGAGGGCATCAATAACAAATTTTCCACTCAACATAAAGTGAGACACCACATTCATCATGCCGGCGTTCGTGCATGATGTTAGATATCGTCGCAAATTGCCTGTCACTTGCTGGTTTTGTCCGGGCCAGCCCTTGCCGAGTTTACACAATAACGGATTATGCCTGACAGCAACGATGACTAATTTATCTCTTGATATAGATGTTTTACACTGAGAATTGTTGATGAAAGCTGTGTTTGCCTGTCATTGGTTTCGTATGTAGCATATTTTGTTTTGTACCTACACATTGTTATTCATGTAGAAACTGTTGGTGAACTTTAATAAATAATAAATAAATAACAACCCCGGCTCTCCTGCCTCTGTACATAAAATAATTCTGGTACGTCCGAATCTAATTTGCGAGGGATTGAATTCCGTAATGTAAATGTATCCAGAAAAACATCCTGTTTTCTGTAAACATCAAAGGTAAGGGGTAAGTCATTCTTATGGTAAGTTGTTTACAATCTATATATGACGCTATATATTGGATAAAACACGAGAAGTTGTTATTGTAGATGCAAGCAATTTGTTTGAATATCAATAAAGTATCCAATTGACGGCTGCGGTGTACCTACGAGTGTCGCGAGCATTGTAAACAGCCGTCCCGACCTTGGGCCGCTGTCAGCGTTGCCCGTACAATTGGCAAATTGCCCCACAATGTGTACAATTGGGTGCTCCGAGATAACAATGCATTTTTTCAATGTGTTAGGTATGTGTGAATCAATTGTATATGGTAGACGGTACCTAGACCTGTTGTTACAAGTATTTTAGTGAAAACTTCGTTCTAGTGTAGAAGGGTGCCTGTCTAGTGTAGAAGGGTGTCTGGTTTTGCCTTTTGGAGGCCTCCTGTCCTGATTGTGGACTCCAAATCCACTACAATTGATGTCGTATAGAGAGAGCTATGGTATAAGGCTACAGTGGCGGTTTCTTACATGAAAAACTTTGCAAATCTTTATAAAGTTTCCTTTATTGGATTGGGATATACCAGTTCAACATTTTCAACCAGTAGAAAAAATGTAATAAGTATTCCGTTTAGGTCTATGACCGAATTTAAAGGAAAAATATTTTTTCTAAGGTCAAAGTCAAGCATACTTTACTATGGATATAATAATTATACAGGAAGGTGACAGTTGGATATTTACCCGTTTCTATCAGTAGTACTACGCTGGTAGAGTTAACCGGGTCTACCAATGCATTTCGGAGTAAATTGAGTTACACTTTACAGTTTACCCATGTTTGTAGCTGAATTCAACAAATGTGACAGCCACATGACATGGCACATATCAATGTCTGCAAGGCTATTCACTTTTGTCACTTGACAGCGGAATCCGCGATGAGTTTCAAAATTGAAGTTCGAGTCCGAGATCTTGATATGTGATTCTCTAATCATCTGGTACGCACTTGCGAGGTGAAGGGAGTCTCGAACTCTAACTTCAATTCAGAAACTCATCGTGTATTCCGCTGTCAAGTTACAAAACAAAAGCGAACTTGCATCGTATTGATATGTCATTACCTAATCATCTAGTACGCACTTGCGAAGTGAAGTGATCCTAGAACTCGAACGTCAATTTTGAAACTCCGCTGTCAAGGTACAAACCTGAATAGCCTTCCTGCTCGAAATCTATGCTGCTCGAGGTCGAACTCGTAACATGGCAGGTAAATTCTCTATCGACCGGAATTTGGAATTTCTGTATATTGGCACCGAGATCTTCCGAATAGGAGATAACACTTTCAAATTACTCTTTTTATTTTTTTATTTATATATGTTGTACGCATGGTCTGGCGACGCCAAAGCCATCACTGATGCCAGCCAAGATAGAAAAAAGAAAAAGAAAGAAAGCTTTCTCATTAGCTTCCCGGACGCTAGGCATCCATGGACCACCTTATAGTCACATTAAGCAACCGCTATCATAAAAAATATATTATCAACTAAGTGTATTTTGTTACGGAATCTCCTATAAAACACTTTATTGACAGCCATCTCCATAAATAAAGTATAAATCGTGAACGGTATGAATTATTGAGTGGCTCGGATCCTTCTTTGTTTCCTTTCGCTACTTTTACAGGTATTTTTATCATTGAACGTAAAATATTGGCAAATATTTTGGGTATAATTAATTTTGCAGTGTAATTTAAGATTTAATAAATAAAAATTTTCAAGAACACCTTCAACAATTTATTACCACCCTGATTTTCTGAACTTTATTTTCAAAATAGGAGGAGAAAATTTTCACCGACATTGTTACATTAATTGTAGAACCTTGACACAAGATTTTTATCACTTCGTATTTTGGAAGGAAGATTCATTTCATTTAGATTCTGATAACGACGAGTTGATCTCTATGTTGACCGTTGGTTTATAAACCTAACTGTAAGTTAGCATTTTAAACATACAGAAAGCTTAGACTGGGTAACCTTTTAGTAAAGACATCAGAAAAAAGGTTAAATGAAAATAAATTTGTTGATTAGTTTTATTTCCCACACATCTAATAAGTACAACATTAATACGTGCAATAACAAATTATATTTAACACAAAAAACAATGTACTGTAACAACACAATAACGATTTTACATTAACTTTGGTCACCTTATTACTTAATTAGTACTTACATATCTAAATATAGAACCTTTGGACGGATACAAGGAGAAAGACAGGTTAAATGGCTAAACAAACTGTATACTTACGACATGCATTATCGGCCATTTCCAATATTATATCTATCCATAATACTTAATTATCTTAGCAAGTGTCAAAAAATCATATCACTGTAGTATTACTTATTACTTTACCAACTCGCTATCCAGAGATTATGAAACCGGCCGTTAAGACAAACTATTCTAAAAAAAATCTCCATGATGATTTTTGATCCTCCAGGATGATCATTTGGAGGCCTTTGGATTTCCACTGCTGGACATAGGCCTCCCCTAATTTGTAACTTTGTGACTGGTCCTGAGCCTTCTGAATCCAGCAAATACCCGCTACCTTCTTTAGGTCGTCAAAGTCCAAGGTCTAATCATCTTTTTACTTCATTAGACATCGCTGCTGTAAACCCATCACCTTCATTTTTATTTAACCCACAGTACGCCATCAGTCAATAGTGGGGCGACTGACCCTATATGAGTCTCCTACCACAGTATCGGTGCTGTATCTGTGGAGGAAGTTGTTCTTCAAGTCGAGGCCGGTCTCCCCTGTAGTAGCAGCCATGGCCGTCACCACATCATTGGTCTTCCCGTTCCTCTGTCCTAGAGTCAAGTTGTACCCGCTCACCTCCAGCGCTCGCGAGCTGAAACTCCTGCCCAAAGACTTGGTTCTCTTGACGCTGAACTTGTCTCGGGGGATCTTGACGTCGTAGAGCGGGTTGATGATGCCCGTGCAAGGGACTGGGTAGTTGAGGGTCTGGTTGAGAGTGAGGCGCAACTTGACACGCTCCAGGTGGCTCAGGTGGAGCTCCAGCTCTTGCAGACGTTTGGATGGCATGTACTCGTGGTTGGACTATAAGAGAACGATTAATTCTGTGAGTATACACCGACAACAAAGGCATTACTGATGCCTTGCCGACCAAGAAAGAGGGAAGGAAAAGAAAGAAAGATTTAGATGTATGTGGCAATATTCCTCACCAGTGGTTCCGTGGTGCGTCGCGGCAGGGGCGGCCGGGGCGGGGGCGACCGGGATGGGGGCGGGGGCGCCTCGTCCCCGGAAGTGCAGTCGCCACGCGCGCGGTACCGCTGCGGAGCTTCCTTCTCGCTGTCATCTGTTTCTGGAAGCTTCCATGTACTGAAACGTGATAGACCACAGCTTTTTAATAATCACATTTGAATTCCTTTGTTGCACTTTTCTATTTAAGACTGTTTGGTTCGAGAAAAAACGGCAAAAAACTCCAAATCATACTAGGTATAATCTTTTTAAAACAATACATACCTATAATAGGTACATTAGTCAGAAATAATTTTGCTTGACTTCAACTGCAGAAATTGTTCAGTAATCTTCTACTTGAATATATGTTTAATTAATTATTTTTATATGACAAAAATGCAGATTTAAACACCCAAAAATGCTAAAAAAGACTGTGGTACTGACTGGTGGCGTTCGGAGCTGCGAGCGCGGGCGGCGCGCGCCAGCCGGTGCAGCGCGAACAGAGCGCCCTCCGCCCCTGCGCCCAGACACCCGCACAGTGACTGCAGGATCTAGGGCACACACACACACACACACATACACACACATACTGATAAACCATATTCTTATTAACGCGTTAAAACTAACATTACGTACTAAAAGGGACGTGACGGTGGCCTTTATACGTTAAATGATAACTTGGGTGGCAGTTTTTTCGGCATATCAAACGATTTTACTTCTGTTGGCCACATCTACGGCGTAACTGAATCTAACAATTGGGAAATCAATATCTTTTAAAATTCCAATCCAACATGTCCGATTGTAATGTGGATGCCAAGTCAAGAGTGAATAGCCTTTTTCTTAGTTAGTGCGCTACCTTAGCTCTTACCATTGGGTGGTTTTGTAATCAAGCACTAGCTTATTTAATACTAGCTGACGCGGCGAACTTCGTATTGCCTAACAAACTTTTTTTTCTAAAATAAAAGTAGCCCAAGTTACTCCTTGTTACATCAGCTATCTGCCAATGAAAGTCCCGTCAAAATCAGACCAGCCATTTCAGAGATTAGCCGGAACAAACAGACAGGCAGACAAACAGACAAGACAGACAAAAATTGTGGAAAATTGTTTGGTTAATCCACATGCACTTAGTAAAAAGTGGTTATTTTAATATTACAAACAGTAACTCCAATTTTATTTATTTGTATAGATAAAAAAATTACAATATTTCCGGGCAAGTCATACACCAGTTAGTACCACTCACAGTGAACTTCCCCCGCTGCAGCAGCGCCAGCACGAGGTCCCCGAGCGCCAGGTGCGGCGCCCCGCCCCCCGCCCGCGCGGCCAGCAGGCACAGCGGCGCCGTCTGCGACACCAGCCAGTCCTCCGCCGCCGACCACGACGTGTCCTCTGCGTCTGATGCTCCGGATTCCTCCACTGCAATGTAACAATGATTCTGTGGCGACGACGCGCACACGTCACACGGTGACGTCACGATAACCTGAATCACGCTATCGAAGTTTTCTGCATCGGTTGCATATATACAAATGCTCCGACAACGTCAGTCGTGGCTCGGCCGCCGCCCAGGCAACACACCTCGCCTGGCAGGAGATCTCCCTTTGCCAAAATTCTATAGGGCACGGGTAACGAGACCTCAGACCACGACTTCCATAGACTAAGAAACTGCGGAAACCTTTACATCAGCGATTTCGAACTGTTTTTATGTTACAATAGGAAATAGGTTACAAAATAAAAGGATTTATTTAAGGGAGCCTATCGCTACCACCACGTAGTTTAAGAATCTGACCACTCTGGACGAGTAATGGGACTAAACTGTATGGTTGCAGGAACCCAGCAATCTTCACTCGAAGGAAGCATGTCACATCTGAAAGATGTGGACATTTAAGGGCGTAAATAAAAAAAATGTTACCACACAAGGCATCCTTGACGCTGTTGATAAAGTCCAAGGTCTCCAGTATGCTGGGCCGGCTCAAGGGCTCCTTGTTCCGGACAGTGGACCCCGCAGACCGCGGCCGGCGCCGTAGCTCGCGGATACTCTCCGCCGGCTCCGTATACACCAGGCTCCTCAGCGTGTGGTACTTCCGCCGCATGGTCTTCGAGTCCGACTGGCTCGTCACCGATATCTCCGGGAACCCGTCCGATGTAACCGGTCGACTCCGGCGAGATCGCCTCCTGACTCGCGGCTCTAGGGTACTGGGAATGTCTTGCACGGAACTGAACGGGATGATATCAGGTTTCGTGCTATTCCTCCAGTAGTTTCCGTTCTTGGCGCTTGCGAGGATCTCCTCTGTGCTCTCGTGTCGCGGTATGTGTGAGCTGCAACAATATTGTAGTTATAAATCAAATCAAATAGTTTATTGTGGACATAGGTAAACAGGTGTGGTACAGTTTTAGAAATCTTATCGCTACGGACGTACCATGTTCATTAATTTATCTTAAAAGTTGTTTTGAAAGGATTACTTTTCACTACATACCTACATGCCATGCTAAAAATACAGCCAACGATGCATTTGAACAACAATTAAGCAAAGCCTAATCGACCTGACTAAACACTTTATTTTAGGAAAAAAGTTGGACGTTGTCAATCGTAAATTCCAATAAACGGGGACATGATCATGCGATTAGCAAGAGTGGGTCTTGTTTCATCCAATCAGCCCGCACGTAATGGATTTCACCGCTGTAATCTATCGGAAACCTGTCCGCTGTGATCAAATGTTCAAAGGTCGTTCGCGAGCCGACTGTAATCCCGAATAGATTACTGATAGCCCGATGAATCCGCTTAGTTCTTATACAACATGGTGTTGGATATAACTTGTACGTTTATACGTCACAACCATTTATTTTCAACTCATATTCCATCATATATACGTATTAACATCGAAATCCACTTTTGTTTCTAAATAGTGCCTAAAATCGTTAGCAGGACTTAGAAAAGCAAGACTTAGAAAAGCAATCAAATCAGTTTTTTAACTCTGCACAAAAAAAAATATCAACTATTTCGCTAGAATAGATCTTAGATTTCCCGAGGTGAAAAGCTCATTACTCAGTGTTGAACTCAGAAGTGCATATCTAAATCAGTAGTTTATGTTGAATCCACAGTCAAACGGACAAACAAAAGCTATAAGATGAACAAGACAAAAGCGATAAAGATTACCTTTATTATTACATCTTTATTTTTTTACGAGCGCAAATCTCATTTTCACAAATTCAAAACACAAGACAGAAATCCCCTTTTCCGTGTAGGTTGTACGACTACGTATGGCTCGGACGTGACTCTTTCAATGCGGCTCCCGCCGGCCGTGCTACCAGTCAAAGGTAAGATTTTCTTTACAGATAATTTATCGCTTTCACATCGGCTTTATAGAAAGGCAAATGATTATTAATACAAGGGGTTTTCTATCTCATATTGTGAGTTTAACGACGAATTAACTGGTTTGCCATTTAATTTTACTTATCGGTTGTATTGTAAAGCGTATAATAAATTCAAGTTCAAATTCTTTCAGTTTTTCAGGCAAATATAAAAAAAAAATTATACATAATATCTTAAAGCTAACTTAATTTCCTAAAACTAGTCTTATAACATTTAAGAATAAAAAATTATAATTGTACAGATAATTATTTCTAGAGCAGTTTGAATATTTATTGCGTTCACCTGTAAACCTTGGATTAATTTGACATAGGTACTACGGCCTGAAATCATAATTCATAACCCTCCTTTTCATATACGTCATAGCCAGGTAACAATAACGTTCACACAATTATATCCCCGCAACGGTTCCTTTTGTCGCGGATGACGTAATTATACAATTAAAACATCATGAACAACCACAGCCCGGGAACAAACACGTCATAATATGAAACTCATACGTATTTGTCACTTAAATATCTCCCTCATTTACAAAACGTCAACAACAAAATGTAAAATAAATTACCTATAGTCCCCGTGAACTAAGATGCCCAATTTGTCGTTTGCAATCACAGTGACACTAGAGATGTAAAAAAAAATAGGTTCACGAAAGAAACCAATTGTAGTGTGTGAATGTTATAAAGTGCGATGTATCGTAGGTTAAGACAGTTCTAATAAAGTCGTCCTTAAAGTAACACGTCTTTGAATCCAAACCTAATTGCATACGTCACTACATGGCGACCCTGCCTGGCCGGTGCGCTTGTGGCGATGCCGCGTCGCTTGCGCACCGGAGGGCATTACGAAATCAATAAATAACTAAGAAAAATAAACTACAAGAAGAAGAACATAAACAGACAAAACTATGGATTATGTGAACGAAACTTGGACCAATGACGAAGAAAGAACATCGAAGACTTAGACTCCAGCTTACTACCAGCATTATATTATATTATCTGCACAAGATCGCATCTCATCATCTGTCTGCGAGTATCTTCTCAAATTCATCGATCCAGTTCAGCAGAATGCAGTTGGAGAAATTAAGGAAAATACAAAACCAGCTCGAGACCAACACCGACGGTAGTGACGGTTCAGCAAAAAGAAAATTGTGTGACAGTGAATATAGTGTTCATATTACTCGTATTATCAATAATTAATTGGTACGTAATTATTTAGTAGTGATTTTTTTTTTCTGACTTAATTTTCTAACTTTGTTCTGAAAAAATTCTATAGTAAATTGATACAACTAGTGTTTGCAAAGTAGCATTAATTAAATCTTTGGATATGAAAATTTATCACATTGTTGTTTTCAATTTTTTTTTTCATTAGTGAATAATTATTTGAGTTAGTTAATAATATTTCATTATACAAAACATTTTGAATGTGAAATTATGTTTAATCCATTGAACTGTGTAACTTTATTTTTGTAACGATAGCTTAAATATATCGTAAATTCATAAATACTAATGTAAATTCATAGTAAGTACTCATATATTTAAAATTCTAGCTTAACTTTAATGAAGATGTTCTTTGTTACAATTATCATTACTCATCCTTATCGGAATGTGGATTCGGATTGCACGGGTGATGCAACGCCGATATCGTTTCAGATTGCAATAACTTTCCATAAACGTAACTAAAGATGACGCCTATTGTTTTGATTAACATTGTAATTTTATGTCATCTTGTGCATAGTATCTTCGAGTTTGTAATGTAATAATTTTGACATTCAAATTATATATGACTGAAATTGATGATTTTTTAAGAAGATTGAATTGTTTTAAGACATTTATTTGTGAAACAATTTTCGCAGAAGTAAAATGACTAGAATGACCAGGTGCCTTACCATGAACTCTAATAAAATGTGTCATGTTCAGGACAGGTCAACTTGTAGCTAAAACCTGACAAGAGTGTATTTTGTACCATGAACGTTTACCGATGACCTGCAATGCCTCTACTTCTGTCCTGCATCTAGTCTATGACACTTGATTTGTACTAATTATGTTCTGAAATACAGCGTTTTATCGGTTTACCGGTTTTCAAATGAATGCGTAATATTGATGTTTTTAAAAGTTTAAAATAACAATCTCAATTGAAGATTTTGAGATTTGTTATAAATACTTAAGTGTTGTGATTTATTAACCTTTCGTTCTCTAAAATTACCAAAAAAATTTATCGCTAAGTGATGCTTACATTTTTGAACGTAATCTTACACCACTTGACACTTGACACAGTGACATGTCTAAATGTCTATTAAAATGTGTGATTTATAATGCCGGTCACTCACATTCGCGCGAATACGCGAACCCACAAGTGTGGGACGACATTCGCGAATGATTATGCGAAGTTTTCGAGGCATTCGGGGTTTTCCAAGCTGTGTCGGTTTTTTGTCGCACATGAAAGCGCGCGAACCTCGAACCTTCGTGTAGTCTCCCACACATTCGTGCGACGAGTTGCGCACACGACTAAAAAGGTGATGTATCTCTTAATTTTTCGTGGTTCGTGGCGTCTAATCGTACTACCATTTATTTTCTGTATTGAAAATGGATTTTAATAACAACAACATAATAACAAGAGCAAGATTGAAAATTCGTGAACAAAGTGTAGGAGGAAGCGGAAATGGGCTTGTATTGTATACTCATATGCGAACCCATTTGCCTGACCACCCTTCACATATTATGTGCAAACATTCGTAAAAATGTCAAACATTTGCGCGCATGTGAGTGACCGGGGTTAGGAGCGATAATTTAAAAAGCATAAGTACAATGAATGTTTTTAAAATTTTCCAAACAAATGAAATGTATTTATTTTGTGATGATGGTGTATTTGAAATTCGCCATGGCTGCATCCCGTCGTGTTTCATCATCATCAACGAAATAGCCGAAACAGGACAATAAATGTTACTTTCGGTGAGCTGTAATATTTTGACGTTAACATATGCCACTTTCTGATGTCAATACGTCAACAATCGCGTCATGGTACACGAATTGCAGGGCAGAAGATCATTTTTGAAGTCACGTGACCGCTGTCCTGTTACGGTGACGTGGTCGCTGGCTGCCCTATGTTTTAGCCAGATCATGGTAGGATATAGCAGGACAGGCCAATTATCGGCTAATATTGACCTGTTTTAAGAGTTCATGGTAAGCCCCCAGAATGAAAGTAAAAGCATTATGTATGGATTTCTTCAGTAAATTAGTATTTTTGGTAATGATTGGACTGATCCCCCAAGAGTTAAGAGAATATCTAAAATACTGACGAAATATTGGTTATGCATTGTCAAGTTATTTTTTATTGGCTTTTATAAATGTGAAATTACTTTATTTAAAATGAGACCACTCTCTTGATCATGCTGTACGCGAGACGTCTGTGTGAAAGAATTGGCTCAAGGAACACTTTAATGTATACGAATAAAAGTATCAGTGTTCAAATATTGTTTTGACATGTATAATATGTTAATTAAATGAAGATATTAATGAGATATAAGGTATATTAGCCTTGAATTGAATAATGAAATGAAAGGAAAAAGAAAACTAAAATAAAAGGTTTATAAAAGTATTCAAGTTGATAGAATGAAATGTAGTAAGTAAATGTAGTAGAGTACAATAAAGTACAATAATGAAAATGATGGAATTAATACTTGCTATGACTAAGTTTTGTAACATGGATGTGACAAAATATAATACCCTGATATGACTTTTAATACTAATTGATTGATTATGGATATTATATGTATCTCTAATGTTTATTAATAATTATACTTTTATTTCTTACACTTTATTGATTCAACTTTAAACTTAAAATCATTATCTTAATTTACTTAATCATTACTATCATTATGTTATTGTGTTATACTTAAGAATTATTATGATGTATCCTTGGACATTGCCTACTTATACACATTGTATTGATCATTTAATTATTAACACAGATATACCAATAGTGTTTATTCTTTATTGTAAACCAATAGTTATCAATATGTATCAATAATTTTAAAAGCAAAAAATTTAATCTGTCAATTAATTTTTTTTTCAAAAACCCCGGAGATGTAGTGTGTGAATGTTATAAAGTGCGATGTATCGTAGGTTAAGATAGTCTAAATAAAGTCGTCCTTAAAGTAACACGTCTTTGAATCCAAACCTAATTGCATACGTCACTACACAATTTTTGTAACAAATCGATTCAAAATTGTAAGACCTTCTAATCGATTCGATAATTAAATTGTAAACTAAAAACCGCAACCTTTAGGTACCTCCCAACTACCTCAATTGAGCTACATATCTCGTACCACGTATTCTCAATATTATGTATTTACGACTCCAATAAAATATTCTTTTGTTTCTTCCTAACAACTCATGCTGCTAGATATGCATGGAAATAGCCGAGCCGGCAAACAAGCTGACGATCCACCTGATCACGAAAACCAAAAGCATCACTGGTGCGTTGCCGGCTAAGAAAGAGAAGAAAAAGAAAGAAAGATAGATCATAGTTTCATAATAATATTTTGAGGTAATATTATGAGCGTCAGGGAAAAAACTACAGTGAATAAATTCTTGTTTAATGTTTATTTCGTAACACACATTCATGTATACATAATTATTATTTTGTCGAAAAAAAAAGAATACCGCAAAAAGCTAAGCTACAATAATTACATATAATATATTATCTGCAGTTTACTGTCCATGGATGGCGAAGTGCCCATACATAATGGAAAATGTCCTTTGTTAGCATAAAATTTATCGTGGTATTCTTGGGTACCTAATTTTAAATTCAATTGCAAGTAAATCATTTTTAACAAAGTAATTACATTAATCAATTTTCATTTTTAAATTCCGATTTTAGTAATATATCGATTATGATTGGTTTTAGAAACGGTTTCAGGCCGTCACATCACTTTGCGTCAGTTTTGTTTTAGGCCTCTTCATCTATCATTGTTTCGACGTCAAATATTTTTAATAAATTTTGCATAAATTATGATGTGATGGGATTTTTACTAGATTATAACGTTTACTATGATTTATAATCAACGCCAATGAAAGTGAGTAAGGATTTTTAACAAATTTTGGAAAAATCCTTCGTCCGTAAGTATTCAACTATTCATGTCAAGTAAATGATTATTGCATTTCGCTCGAAGACGCCCATACAATGTTAGTTCATATTAATAAATGGCAGCTATCATTATGGGCATCTTAGATAATTTTGACTATACGTAATTTAACCATTAAATAGTTCAGTCATACTACTCGTATACAGTAATCGATCCGCTCTACCTTTTTGGGCCTTATCAAACGAAATGCCGACAGTCAGCGCACAAGAATTTCTGATATTGTCATATTAGGTAGTGAATAACCACTGGGTGCTACAGATAATACCAGCAATCTAACAGAAGGTTAGTCCGAGAGTCTGCAGGATGCAGCATGACATGACGAGTTGGCTTTGACTCAAAGATGGAATCATTACATCTTAAAGTCCTTAAACAGCTTCATCCAATTTCCATTTATACCTAAATACTATATGGACATAATGTTTTATTAATCTACGAGTATGTACACTATTCATCCTCGTATTATCCAGATATCCGTTCCACTAGACAACATATTGGCAGCAAGTTAATTTATCGGATGCGAGCGGCGATCGCACAGGAGAGGTCGATGGGCTATTAATTTGATATTAAAGTTTACCGATGCGAACTGAATAATAAATAATTGTTTACGGGATAAAGTTTGGACAATATGGATATTAGTGTTTCACAGTATCGTAGATTGGAGTTATGGATTTATCGATAGCCTACATACAGTCTACCAAACTTTCCGATAAAATTTGTTTAAATCCTTGAAAGTGAGAGTGAAATGCTTGTCATGTACTTTTGTCTTGTCATAGGGCATGATTTTAATGGTATTTCCATTAGAACACCATTTTACCAATCTAAGAAAAAGAAGGATTAAAATCCATTATTAACAGTTAAAAACGAAGAAGCGTAATACAAAGACGACCAACAGAATCATCCAAGAAGTTTAATCACACGAAACGCCCGCACGATTCCTCCTGCCAAAATTTCGTAATGGGTGAACGATTTTTTGTCGTGAAAAGTCGCACAAGCTGGTCAACTTTCTTGTGCTACAAAAGAAAGGATGAAAAGTTTCGAGCGTTAACTTCTATATTCAACTTTTATACACGATTCCTATTTAGTAATATCCAGCGTCTTTTTACGATAAAAAGTTTTTATCATAATTTGTAATTAGAAAATAAGGCTAACATAATATTATAACAATTTAAATTTTATATTTTAAAGTAAGGCCCAATGCATACGTAACGGGTTTTCCCCCGTACGGGACGGGGACGGGACATAAATATACGTGCATGCCCAGTTCCCGTCCCGCACGGGATTCCGCTGCGTATGCACTATCGTATACATTTTCTACGAAACGATGTTTCCAAAACTTCACGTCCCGTACGGGACGGGAAAAGACCCCGTTACGTTACGTTGACAATGCATACCATTGGGCTTAACTTAAATTACTATGTCAATAAAAAGTAGTGCCAAGATTCCAAGATTTCCAAATAAGGCTCGTCTAAAAAACGGTCTATACGAAACTAATCATTTATTTTTCATCGGAGTTTGGGTTCATTAGATTGGTGATAAAAGGTGATGTTTATTTCACCTGAATATGCGGACCTGACGATGAATTTGAATGGCGCCTGAAGTCACCCTGGTAACCTACAAATAATATGTTCCCTTGGTAGTAAATAAATTATAGTGTAAAAATAAAAATATATACCGATATGATTTCGTTTTGTGAAACATTCTTCCGCTGGCCAGACGCGTGTGTAGTAATCTAAAATCTTAATACGCAAAAACAAAAGTATGGAAAAGGTTGAAAATCGAAAATGTGCGTAATGCATTATTTTAGTGGTCTCAAACCATCTTTGCATGCCACATAAAACCATTTTGAGGCATATCGGTTGGATGGTTACAGTCTTTAACGGACATAACTACAAACATATTTAAAGTATTAAAACAAGTAATAATAATAAATAATAATAATAATAAATAACGCTTCACACTCATAGCCCCACACTAGGACTCCCTGTGTCGTGGGTACCATGGACAACACACTAGACAAGGACATTCACACCCAGACCGAGAACAGAAATTTAAAATCATCATTCAAACTTCCGCCTCGCTGGGAATCGAACCCAGGACCTTGGTGCGGCGATCCGGCGTGGTAACCATTGCGCCACACGGGTCGTCGAAGTGAAGTAAGTTTTTAAATAAATGTTTTAATTTGTTCAGGGGATTTTAAACTTTAATGAAGCCACGCTCGGGCGCTCCAAAGCGGGCACTGCGGGCAGGTAGAGCGAACCGAACAAGAAATGTTCGTTAAAAGTTTTTAATATTATGTGAAGTTAATCTACTTTAATAAGTATTTGCGTCCTTTCAATTAACTCCAAAGTTTGTAATCGATTTTACTCTACGCGGAATATCTCGCCATGGGTGGGCATGTACCTTTTGCGAATAATATTTTATCTTAAATTTTAAACAATCGAGTTTCAAAAATACACCAATTGATGACGTTATTATTCCGATCGCTAATCTACAATCGGGACATTATAAAATTGTCATCAGATGATGTTTTATGATGTGAAGGAGTAGCTACGTAGATAGTGTGTAAGCCATTAAAATTGTTATAGGTACTTAGAATGAAAACTAGTTCAACGAATAAAATCTGAACGTCAATATTTTTGTAAATCATTGGGATCTTTAATATGTAATGTATTAGTTTTATTATGAAGTGAAGGAGTTTTATTATTCTTTCTTATTCTTCTTCTGATTCCTGTTCTCTGTCTGAGTGTGTGTGTTCTTGTCTTTGTGTGTTGTCCATGACATACACAACACAGGAATCTTATTTATTTATTTAAATTTATGTCACCTCTTAAAAAGAGTAACAAAGGGCAAAACTTAATGCCTAATGGCATTGTCCACCAGTCAACCCTGGGTGGATGTGGAAAAAGCTGATAGTAGGTGTTAAATCATCTTATGTACATCCATGTCAAATTACACCTTTATAGTACTAAATTGTAAGTACGGACTCTAAACACAATTGTAAAGAAAACCCTATTAAAATAACAATCTTCGTCTTTATGATCCACCTAACTTATCTTACAAATTTCTACAAATATATATTTTATTTGTAATTTTAATGAGTTTGCCAGAAGCCAGAATGTTAAAAAGAAAATTGTATCCACGCGTGATCCGAATTCTAATTTATTTGTAAAACATTTCCGTTGGAGAAGTCGGTTTTTGCTCTGAGTTGAAGATGGCATAATAATATGATAAACATGAGGGAACGAGAGATGTTTGCTTTGAGAATCCATCCGGAAATTGAAAAGTTGTTGTACTCACAACACGTAACGGTAGAACAATATTTTGATGGAGAAGAGTTGATACACCTATCATCGCGAGCACAGAACATTTTTAATGGAACCAGTACTCACGATTCGTATTTTTAACCGACTTCAAAAAAGGAGGAGGTATTCAATTCGACTGTATTTTTTATGTTTGTTACCTCTGAACTTTCGACTGAGTGAACCTATTTTGATGATTCTTTTTTTAATCGGAAGCTGGTGCTTGTCATGTGGTCCCCCTTAAATTTGAGCTAAATCTAATAAACAAAAGATAAAGATTTTAGTTTTTAGCATATTTTATAGCCCCATGATCTAGGTACACAGCGGGCCATAAATGTTTCTTTCTTTCTTTCATATTATCTAGTACATTAGAACCTGATCGCGTCCCGCCGCGCCGGTGGCGTCGTATAGCTATCCTAATCCGTTTCCGACGAAACCTTTAACCATTGTAAAGTGGTATAAACCCAACATCATCCTTTCATCATTCTATGCAACAATATCAATAAAGCGTGATTGTCTATATTCTTTTATACATATTTCTATAATCTAGCAGCAAATAAGTATGAGTTATCAATGATGAATGAATCAAAATATGTGACTTGACTTGCTTTATTCAAGTCACATTTGGTCCAGAGCGTGCCCCGCGGGCCGCGATGTAACTTCAATATAACTTGGCATCGATCGAGTCCGCACTACCATCAACAGGTGGGTCTTGCATGTCTATGAAATAACGTTTCTACTAGATGAATTTTAATGCCAACTATCGTATTATTGTAAAATCGCGAAAGTTTAATTTCCTTGTCAATTCTCAAAGCTCAGTCTCTGTAGTTTGCCTAACAAAGGAAGGTGACATAGACAAAAAATATACCAAAAAAAAAAAACTTCAAACACAAACGTTGGTGAAGTATAAATATCTACCGCGCAATACTCATAGCCCCACACTAGGATTTCCTGCGTCGTGGAAGCCATTGACAACACACTAATGGTGGCCACTCACGGTCAGTCCATCGCGTCAAATGGCGTGATATACAGCCAAAATTTGATCGTGAATGTGAAAAACTGATGGCGTGATATAAAAAATTTGTATGTCCAATCGCGCCATTTTGACATATGTCATTTGGCGTGGCTCCAAAAATGACGCGATGGAATGACCGTGAGTGACCACCATAAGACACGAACATGTAACACTAACGCCCCAACTCAGAGTCACTAATGGTTCTTTATTAAGGAGCGATTGAAGTAACCGTTAGTGATCTGAGTTGGGACGTTAGACCGAGAACAATAAACTTATCATCCAAACCGCCTCGCTGGGAATCGATCCTAGGATCCTTGGTACGGCGGTCTGGCATGGTAACCATTCCTCCACACGGGTCGTCAGATTAACCTGGCCTCCCTTTTTTGTTGAATCTGTAAGCTGTTCATATCGCACCTTTGGTAGAACAAGGACATAATTGTCATAAATTGCCAAAATGGCTTAAATATGCAGAAATGCTTCAAAAAGGCCCTTTTAACTGGAGGGACAAAGACATTCGCTTAATTCCTTCAAGAAACCGCCAGAGAGATATAGTGGCGTTGTCTTTTTGGCGACATTTTGTTACTCTCTTGGCGCGACAAAGTCTCATTGGTCAGTTGTGCCTCCGGCGGGGAGAGAGGCAGTCTTATCATATCTTATCGCTTAGCCTAACCCTCACCGTGTCCCGCGCAGCACGGCGTGGAAGGCCCCGAGCAGAGAGCGGCGCGCGAGCCGCAGCTTGGCCTCGGCCTTGTCCCGGCGGGTGAGCGTCAGCAGCCGCGCGCCGCCCGCCGGCAGCCGCGCCGGGAACGACACCGCCAGGCCCTCGCCCGTCGGGAACACCAGCCGGAACTCTGGAAGTAAAGCCCAACGTTGCATCAGTAGGTAGCGTAGCGTGGGGGGGGGCGGGGAGGCTGTGGCCCCGAGCGGCACATGAAGAGGGGACGGCAAGCCACTCGATTTTTAAATAATAAAGAAAATATACATTAAAATTAATTTTATTTAAATTTTAATGTAAATTGTGCTATGAAAAAAACAAGAAAAGTGCATTTTTAATTAATAAAAAAAATATTGTAAATAATATGGGGGCGGCAAAGATCACTGGGGGGGGGGGGGGGGTAAATTTTCGATCGACCCCGGGCGGCGGGAGCCCACGCTACGCCACTGCGTTGCATACGTGCATACGTAACGGGGTTTATTCCTGTACGGGACGGGACGTGAAGTTTTGGAAACATCGTTTCATAGAAAATGTATACGATAGTGCAAACGCAGCGGAATCCCGTACGGAATTCCGTACGGGATGGTGGAAAAATCGTCGGCGGCCATCTTCTTTAACCATATAATTTACTTAACACAACAAAATCAAGGTCCAAACGCTTGTTAGCAGTTACGAACAGCAAAAACATTCGTGTTCAGTTTTCCGTACACAGTACTCGTTAACACTCTGAGTTATAGAAAAATAAATGCGGAATCAAAAAGTATTAATAACATCGCATATTGCCGGCATGTAGCGTGTAGTGGAGGGTGCTCCGCGCCGCCGAGCGAATCGTTTGAGTTCAGCAATCTGCTGGCGCGGAACTAATAGCTCATAACACCCCAATATACCTCTACCCTACACTGTGCAATGTGTTGTGTTGTACGGAATACTTTCTGGGTTTTAATTAAACGCATTGGGATGTTTGTGCCGGAATCTTATGCCATACCTATCGCGTCACATCCGTAACTACACGAAATAATAAAGAATTTAGAGAAATTCAACCTCTATAGGTGTAAAAGAGAGATTGGCATTTCGCACGTGGTGCATGAAAAAGCATTGTCGTTGGCTTAAAATTGTGTACTTCGACTCTTTCATGACATCTCCGTAAGTCTTAATATGAAAAAGACTCTATATCATACCTACTTAATGATTTGCTGCAAAATAAACATAAATATCAACGTATTGCAAAATAACGGCTGAAACAACCACGACAAACAATCTTGTAGTAGTTGTTGTACTTACGTGCTCCGTAATATTTGGATATAGTGATATGGTTGACTTGCATTAGCTCGTTACGTCACCAGTGGTAGGGGAACACGTCTGCCTGCGTCTACGGCTGTCTCGTGACTGACTCAGTGTTGCCCCACTACCCGTGCTCTCGAGATAACATGATTACTGCTATAACCATAATAGCAGTACAAACACTACATCCCTTCCTTATTAAAATCTTTATTTAATATGGAGCCCGATCCACAGTCGACTCTGCAGTTGATCGCAACTCAAGCCTTCAAAGGCCACTCCACGTCTATACCATTCAATATTCCAGTTACTTAGACAAACACATTTGTAACACGCACTATATGTATGAAGCAGGCTACGGTTTGTAAACTTGAGCCTTCTGGGTGCCTTCACTAGCCTCAACAAACTCAAACTGTCATATGCATGCTTCGTATAGAATTACTTATGTAGATTATACTTTCACTGCAATTATTTTAAACATTGAAACAACACCTGAGACTTTTTTCGTCTTACACCTTTCCCATTCACACCCGTTCTCCTTCTATCTTTATTAAATAATAATTATTTACATCACCTCTTAGCTTTTCATACTTCCCTCTTTCTTCTCTCTTTGATCAAGATCGCCAAGTTATTAGGTTTCATACCAACATTCAAACAAACCTCGTCATTTCTGTCTTTAAATAGACAACTTACTGGTAAAACAAACACAGGAAATATGAGAAACTCGATGAAAATTTATATTATTACTAAAAGTGGTTTACTGTCAACAACAGATTACGTACAGCTTACAACCTGCTTTCGTTTTTTAAAGACTAAAGTTTTACTTGCGAGACAATCCTCTTATATACGTAATATAAACTAGGTCCCACCGACGACCATAACACGCCAACCATGGCTAGACTCGCAACAGGAATTTCCTTTATTTAGGCGTCCTTCCTGAATGGACGGATCCAACGGATCCCAACGGACCCAACGGTGTCACATATGAATCAGACACTGCCGATACCAATCATTCACACACCAGTCATTCATTGAAATACCTCGTCTATTCATTATCTTTATTCTACATCTCAACTCCATCACGCCAAATAACTAATATGTTCACAAAATAACTACATTTTGTATGGTTTTCAAAGTTATGAGGGCCCATACTGCTGTCTAGTCAGTAATGATTTCAATTTCAAGAGGTCCATACACACTTTAGTTACTATGATTTCAAATCATGGGACCTATACTGCCGTCTAGTCAAGTAATGTATGTATGATTCTAAATTTCATGAGGTTACTACTTCCATCAAGTCAATGTATCAATCTCAATTTCATGAGGGCTCATACTGCCGACAACTCAGTAATGTATGATTTCAATTTCATGAGGGCTCATATTGCCGACAGCTCACTTCAATTCAGTAAAGTATGATTTTCAATTTCATGAGGGCTCATACTGCCGACAACTGAGTTGCGTATGATTTTCAATTTCATGAGGGCTCATACTGCCCACAACACAGTAACGTATGATTTTCAATTTCATGAGGGCTCATACTGCCCACAACACAGTAACGTATGATTTTCAATTTCATGAGGGCTCATACTGCCCACAACACAGTAACGTATGTTTATGTTAAGCAAAACTAAACTTCATTATTATTGGTTGATTTTACTCTGATTTCTATGACTCTTCGAGATAGAGTGCCTTTTAAATTTTACTTTCATTGTAACTTTAGCTTGAATACAATTTTTTCTTTAACTCTGAATTTAACTAAAAACACAGAATAAATAATAGTATTTATAAATAATTATAGAAGGTGCACTAAGAAAAATTCCGAAAAATCATTTAAATAAATAGTGACTCTGGCTCCAACGCAATAAAGTGTAATTCTGATCGCACAGTGCTAATCAAAACGCGTAATGAGTTGCCTTCCTTTCTAACACTGTCGCTTATCCTCTCTGGCAATGTCAGGGTTGCCTTTTGTGAAAGAATAAAATTAATCTGAAAGTTTATCTTTATGTGTTACACATGTATTATTATATATGTGTAAACGATAATTAAATATATATCAGTTCGGACTTGATTATTTAACATCTTACCGAAAAACACGCATCAATAATAATACACACACATGTAGTACTCCGTGTCACAAAAGGTATGTACGTTAATTGGTATCGTAAGGCATTTGCTGCCTAATACACAATCATTTACGATTTACGATTTCATGTAGGTTTGTACTACCTGACACACACAATTATGCACGATTTACAATTTCATGTAGGTTCGTACTACCTGACACACACAATTATGCACGATTTACAATTTCATGTAGGTTCGTACTACCTGACACACACAATTATGCACGATTTACAATTTCATGTAGGTTCGTACTACCTGACACACACAATTATGCACGATTTACAATTTCATGTAGGTTCGTACTACCTGACACACACAATTATGCACGATTTACAATTTCATGTAGGTTCGTACTACCTGACACACACAATTATGCACGATTTACAATTTCATGTAGGTTCGTACTACCTGACACACACAATTATGCACGATTTACAATTTCATGTAGGTTCGTACTACCTAACACACACACTCACGCACGATTTACAATTTCATGTAGGTTCGTACTACCTAACACACACATTATAGTTATTGCAATAAGTACATTATGCACCAAAATTTATGACCTATCAAGTCCATCAAATTACTCACGTCAACAATCCTTCAGGCAGGTAAGTACTTAATTATGAGTTTATGACCCCGAAATCAACCTAAGTAGATCAATAATTGGTAGCGCCATTATAGCTAATTAGATTAGATTACCAAACTTTAATTGTAATCTATTAAAATTATTGATTACTAAGGTCATAGCATTGGTATAATCTGCAAATCTGTTTAAAGAGGACTTCTCGATTTATAACTAAATACATCCAGCTTAATAAATATTTTTTGGACGTCAGGAGAGTTTCTCCTTCACGATTTTTGTGGAATTCTGTCAAAACCAAGGCTCGGCTTCTCCAGGGCTATGAATTTACTACAGCATATCAAATCGTGCGTCTTCAAAAGGGCGCTTTCCTCAGGCTACAATAATAAATAGCAACATTTTAAACATTGCTGCACCCATTCGAACAAATACAATTATTGTTCTCAATTTAAAAATAAAAACTTACTCCTTTTGTGCACGAATAACTCAATGATAAATATATAATATGATTTCCGTGACAAAACTTAGTTTAATCACAGTAACAACACAAGAACGCGTCTAGCTCGCAAGCGCTTTTGACCCTCACTGCCTCAATAGATTCTATAAAATTCAACACAAAAACTAAATTAGAAAAATAAACTTGTCTCATCGCGAAGATTTGAATTTCGGTGTCGTGGCTTGTATAATGGTTCCTAATAGGAACGATGATAGGAACTTCCTATCATCTCCCAATACGCAATGATATTCAAAATATAGATACGTTATGCCCTTATAAACCAACCAAGAACTCCGTTCTGAAAAGAGCCACAACACACACACACGCCCATCCTTTGCTCCACTACACCAATCACATTGGTACAATACACGAGGGCATTCTAACGCTGTATGTCAAATGTCAAGCACTTCTGACCACAACAAAAGCGTCATGTGTTAACAGAGCGACCACGACCATAACGGTCAATTACCCGCTCCCGCGCTCCTCATCGTCGGCGCGCCAGTGACACATCCACCATAGAACCCTAACGATGTTGCTATTCTTATGACGGAATAAATGTTTCTTTCCTTCTTACGCTACCGCCCATCAAACCGACTTTATTTATGATTACCCACATTATGTTATTATATTTTCAGCCGTGTAGTGCAGCCGTGATAGTCAAATACCAAAAGGAAAGACTGCTAAAGAATCACAAAGAACTTACAAGCTGAAATAGGGACCCGGCGCCGCAACGTTAAATTACGTTAACCGTATTACAACAGCTTGTGATAGTTTATGTATATTATTTTCAAAAGAAATACAAGTGCATGGCTGCATGTATACCAAGGCGGCTAGGCATGTATGTATGTTTGATACTGCCAATGCAATACTTTCATAACAGAACATAATTTTTATCAAACAACTTCAGTTCCGTTTTTTATCAGAATTCATATCAAAACGACTGCAATTATTTCAGTTTATCATACCTACACATGTATTTTGTAACTAAAGCAAAACTACGTTTGAATGAAACCCAGGACCTGCGTAGAATATAACTAATAGTCATAAAAACAGCTAATTTTATTGACAATTACCCTTACTGTTATAGTTTTATGGCCGTGAAGAAGCAAACTCACTCTCAACAATTAAACTTAACTTGCATGTGCGGCCATCTATAATGGTAGTAAAATCTATACTTTATAAAGCCGAAGAGTGCTAAATAAACAGCTAGTCCTAAATAAATTTCACTAATTTAGGGAACCCTTTTATTCTTGAATATTTTAAAGTCCCTACTCCTTTATTTAAGTTCATAATTTGTATAATGTTATCTCCTTTTTAGTACTAAGTGTTGCTGTGCAACACACACACGCAAGAGTGGATGCCGGACACCATTCGCTCATTTAAAACAAAAAATGGCGCTTTACAAAATAGTAGTTTTTCAGTATAGCCATTCAAAGTTTTCAACTCAACATTGCGATCACGTTCTATGAAGAAAACTGAAATATATCGTTGCAATTAGCCTCTCTCGTCATTTCGCCCAACCTACTTTTAGTTAGGCACTAAAAACATGCTAGTAAATAAGTAGTTATTCAAAAAATATATTCAGAAAAAGTTCCGCATGATGCCACTTTTTCTCATTGGCACACATACGCAACCTTAACCAAACACGCGGCACCACACGCAATACTCCATTTATGTAGCAATCCCTCCAACAGATCGATACTGTGCATTGAGGTATAAGTATACATAGAGAAGACATCTCGAACAAAATGTGTGTCCCCGCCGGGAGGTTCTATTTTCAAAATTGAGCCCCTGTTCTCCTTCCAAAATCGAACGAATCCATTGGACATTGAAGCCGCGCGGCGTCAATTCATTGGAACACACATTGTGCTCGCGGTGTCCGTTCTATACGCTAGTAATAATACTTCAATGATACTGTGTATTATATTTAAAACGACACAGCTAAACACTAAATATCACTTCTTATTTAAAAACAAAACCTGCCTCGCTATCACTTTCAGCTAAATAAGTGACACTATATCCAAAATGTCATTTATGTTATTATTACTTCAGTAGCGTGAATTACGCTTATAACACAAAATGCCACTTTTTACTCACCGCACAGTTGTTTTTACAATGTCAATCAATGCCATTTTTCAGAAAACAAAGGGAATTGTGTAGGTAGCGGTAATGGCGGCAATTTTTATACCTAATTAGAGAGAGAACTTCGATAATTATGATGATTTTGCTCAATACGTTATTTAAAGTTACAGCACACCTAAACAAATTCTCGAGTTAACTATTCGGCACTAATATTAACATTCGTCTGTTGATTATTTCTTGCATCGACGTGTTATTTTCCCTTCAACTCTTCCTTTATCAACACAAAATAAAATATTTATTGCACTGACCTTTTGACCTCGTCGCCATTATGTAGTAGTTGTTGTACTTACGTGCTCCGTAATATTTGGATATAGTGATATGGTTGACTTGCATTAGCTCGTTACGTCACCAGTGGTAGGGGAACACGTCTGCCTGCGTCTACGGCTGTCTCGTGACTGACTCAGTGTTGCCCCACTACCCGTGCTCTCGAGATAACATGATTACTGCTATAACCATAATAGCAGTACAAACACTACAAATCTCATTACCGAGGTTGTATAAAGATACAAAGTTTCAAGTACGTTAACAAATTCCCGGATTCAAGGGCGACATTAATGTTCAAAGCTCGTAGGGCACATCCGTCAATACCGTTCGCCGTTCGCAGTAATTCGAAAAGTTCGCGCTCGGTCGAAGTTTGCACGCGCCGCCCGCGGGCCATGCGCTCGAGAGAATGGAATTTTAATGTATCTCACACATTCGACAATTCTGCACTCGACGACGCGACTACGACAACGACTTTGCAACGCCATACGCCATGCTAACTTACATGTGTACACACGCGTATCTTATAGTTAAATAATGTTTTATGAACAAAATTCGAGACGATTCATGAACTGCATACCAACTTTCATCTGAACACCTTTTGCTGTCTTTTAGAACGATAGTCAACATTCAAACATTGGTTGGTTGGTGACCCCGACATGATTTATGTATTATGTTCACATTGAAACTGTCGAGTGGTTCCCATTCGTCGGACAAAATGACCTCATGTGTACGTACGAGTGGCGTGCAGCTTCAAGATGCTGCCACACCATTAAGCCCACTCTCCTCTGTCCTGTTCGGTCCTCTTGTACCAGATTATTTAAAGTCAAAATTTCAGTTCCTATGTTCTTCCCATGACCGTCAGCTCCGCTCCTCAGAATCCTACTTTTTATCCTTTCCCATTCATCGTTCTGGCTTTATATCTAATTCCTTTGCGGTACAGGCTATTCGCTTTTGGAATGCTCTCCCCAAAGAAATGAGAGGGCCTGCTAGTAAATTCACTTTTAAAAAAAAGATACAGGCCCACCTGCTTGAACGACGCTCATAACAAAATGTCATCAGGCTTTTCCACGAATTGTTAAGTTTTTTTTGTATAGCACACTTATCTATACATAGAAACACAATGTATATTTCTGTATATACTTATATGGATAATATGTATATCTATAAGTATTTAATAATATTTTTTTATATATAAATATAATATATTGTATATGTATATACCTGTATATATTCGTTTAGTTATATTTCCTTTTTCTTTTCTTTTCATTTTGCCGCCCATCGTGTTTTTTCTGTTTGGCCTAATGGTTAGCTGGTAGAGAATGCACTAGCATTAAGCTCGCCATTTGTCCGTTAATATTTTTATATTGTGGTCAATAAAGTTTGCATAAATAAATAAATAAATAAGCCAAAACCACACAATATTTTTTTTACATTTATAACTGCACTGTGGCAGCACCTATTCAATTATAATCTGTGTCGTTGTCGTGATTGTTGTCGTGTCGTCAATGAAGAAGCGGCCTATCCCCGACACCCGACATGAGTTCGCTAGTTGCATGTGGAAGCCGCCGCTCTGTGAGACGGTCGCTCGTCACGTTTTTGACATCGCCATTTAACATTGATGTAG
Source organism: Thymelicus sylvestris (assembly GCA_911387775.1). NCBI lineage: Eukaryota > Metazoa > Arthropoda > Insecta > Lepidoptera > Hesperiidae > Thymelicus > Thymelicus sylvestris. Next base: position 15,417,736 of record OU426899.1, on the reverse strand, counting down.
CTGAGTGGCTCACTGTGTCATATGAAATATTGCATGTCGTTTCAATTTGCACGGATGTTGTACAACGATACTTATACAGAGAGATAATCTTAATATATATAAATTACGTGTCACGTTGTTTGTCCGTGATGGACTCCTAAACTTAACCGATTTTAATCAAATTTGCACACCATGTGTAGTATGATCCAACTTGAAAGATAGGATAGCTTACATCTCAAATAATAAAAAAAAAACCTTGACAGAACGAAGTCTCTCTGGGCAGCTAGTAATATATAAAAATGTATCCTACGATTTTTGGGAGAAAGCAACCTTGCTGGTATGGTTTGTACGTAAGTGATATTTTATATGAAGATTTTGTTGATCCACTTGATATGTGGATATAATACAGCTTTTTAGGGTTCCGTAGCCAAATAGCAAAAAACGGAACCCTTATAGATTCGTCATGTCTGTCTGTCCGTCCGTGTGTCACAGCCACTTTTTTCCGAAACTATAGGAACTATACTGTTGAAACTTGGTCTGTGAACCACATTAAGATTTTCACACAAAAATAAAAATAAAACAGTAAAGGAGAATGCCCATAGCCAGTACTCTCAAAAAAAATAATTGTGTCACAATGACTTTTGTACTAAAAATTAAGTTAAAATATTTTAAATATTTTACCGTATTTCCTAAAAAAATCTTTTTGGGCTTAATTTTCTTAAATTAATAAGTAACTTTACTTCCGTTTTACAACACAAAAGCATTCGGCCATTTATATTGGAATTGGAGCCAATCAGGGATATTTTAAGATCCTTCGGGCCAATAGGTTGCGTTGATTCCATAGATTACCCCCACAAGCATAGAGGTATTATTATTAGTATAGAGGGAGTGTAACGAAGTGGGAACAGTAGGCACGGGTGAGAACAACACGACGTTCCCGTCGCGAGCGCTTGTAGTCGTGGTTGATTGCTAGCGGTGTGCGGTTCTAGAGAGATTTTTAAATATTTACGTATCAAAATGGTCAAATGTGCAGTTCCATCTTGCAAAAACGATAGTAGGAAACACACAAAACTGAAATCCAGTATCACATTTCATCGGTAAGTTGATTTTTATATTTATTTTTAAGAAAACAAATCACGCATCGCGGGTGTGAAGGAGACGTGAGGGGCGGGCACGGAAAGACCGCCCGCGCACCGCGCTCTCCTCGCGAGACTGTTGTGATGTGATGCGACCAACGCTGTAGTCGATATTTAAAATATGTTTTGAAATGTTTGCTATGAGAACAACGTATTATATTTATGTAACTTTAATAAAAAAATCAAAATCTTATAAATATTTATTATAAATCATTGTAGTGTGTGTTTTGTATGATATACTTTGTAATATTTATAATGCGAAAGTATTTTAACGTTAGCTAGGAATGTAAATATAAGGGCGTATTCACGTAGAAAGCTGGCTACCGGCGCCGATCTGCCAGCGCTTATCGGGACCGGTTCGCCCAGGTAGTCGGCGCAGGTAGTCTATAGTCCATTTTTTTGGTCGAGTCTAAAGTCGTAAACAAATATGGCCGACTTCTAATGTCAATTTGCCATAGACAGTATATATAATGAAACTTGGAGTCGGTTCATATGATACAGCGACTAAATTTCATTATCTGTTATAGAAAATGACTATGGGAATTGATAAGTACCTACTTAAATATTTCTGTTTAAAATTATTTGCCATGATGCGAACGAAAAATCATTGTCATTGTAACCTTGAGTAATAGAAAAAGACAAAAATAACAATTCACAGTTTTAAAAATATGTCTCTAATTTTCAAGCGTAAAGTTAAAATATTATTATATCGATCAAGAAATCATTCAAACGATTTAGAATATCGATTTGTCTTTCAATGCTTATGAATCAACGACAATCTTAAGTTCCTAGCTGTCAAATTGTCATCGATATATTGTTGCTGTGCAAAGAAGTTTTGACAATGTTTCGTGATAAATAGAAGTTTAAGTGAAATTAAATTAAATTAAAACAAGATTAATATTAAAATGGATGATTTATTTAATTGAGTCTATGTCTATATTTTCTTCGGTTGTTTGTACCATAAACATTTACTATCTAAATAACAAGAATACTCGTGTAAAACTAAAAAACTGAGTGACTTTCGTATTTTAAATAACCAACAATATAGATCACACTAACAGCTCCATCACTAGGAGAATCTGGTATTATGGGTGCCATAGGTACAATTAATGTACTGTAGTACAACAAATGGTGTAATAAGTACCTGGGCAAATGAGCTTGCTCAAGTGAAAATAGAGAAAACAAATTTTCCCAGATATGAGAACTAGCTAGATCGATTAGTCGCCCTCGTAAACCATAACATTCTAAATTTCATCGAAATCGTTAGTGCTGTTACCGAGAACGTGGTAACAAACCAATATATAAATAAATATACATACCTATTTATATAAAAAAAATCTCGTTTAGTAGTAGGAAATAAGATAAGTTATCGAAATAACTTATCGATACCTCGTTGCCGATCGGCACGTAATTGATACATCCCTATCCGTCATACACGTATCGATATACGTATCTATAGATCATCTGCCTACGATGCGTACCGTTCCATTTGTGTGATACCCGCACTCTATACTACTCTATGCCCACAAGATACCGCATACAAGGCAACTGACGCGCGGCAACATAACAGTGCTTTTGCTATGCATATGAAGCTGTACTAGCATTCACGACATTAGTATCGACCAAGACCTTTGACCCGTATACACGCGGATCTTTCAGAATTTAATTAATTTCAAAAAAGCATTCGCTGATGGAACCATGGCTTATTGCAGAGTGAAATGGTGTGATAAATCAGTGCGTAAAAACAGTTACCAAAACGATGGCATATCATTTCATAAATTAGTAATTCATATTTATTTTACAAATGTTCTTCTAATGAAGCAGAGTTCAACTTATGCTGGTTTTGAGAGTGACATTTTGTAAAAATTTCATTCCTAATTCAAAATAATTATCTTGTTTCTGACTAAAGACAATACTAGGGAAGTGAATTTTTCATTTTAAACGCGTATCGATATTCATTTTGAGGATATTGCTATGAAATCGATAATCTCTAACAAGTTATAAGTGGGATAAAGGTTGCTGTAGTCAAGGATAACAATATTATTTATTATATGAAAAAACATTGTCGTAATGGTTTTATAGATTTCCTAGATACCCCGAGAGGACGGAAAAATGTATAGAAGCAATGCACCGTGGAGAGGGATGGTTTCCTACCAAATACAGTGTCGTTTGTTTAACAGAGTTTCAAGACGTGCGTTTCTATTGTTCTTGATAATTATACTAAAGAATGTTGTTCACGCCTGTAATTGGCACTCACACTAGTCCAGTTTCTATAGAACTTATATTTGTAATTTAATGTATGTACTGCTGTTGGTGTGCTAATAAAATAAAATAAAAAATAAATAAATAATAAAATAACACACTTTTCAGTTGACAGTTTCTACTATATGAAGAAATAATCATCGAAGGTTGATGGATTCAGTTGTATCATCGTTATACCTACCAGTTTAATATTAATATAATATTATATACTTATTAATAGTATCGATATTTTCATTATAAATAATGATAATAACAAACATCGATCGTACGATTAATCGATCATACATACTCAATCACTATGGACGGGTTGAGCTTGATAAATTCCAAGTTTGAATTTTAAATATCCAATCACAGCGTATCTGTTTCGTACCCCGCAAACCGCACCTTCCGCAAAATTGTGACTTTGAATTCTAAGAAATATTCACTAATACGGAATCTATTGGAGGTAATCTATGGTTGATTCGATTATGACTATGATACAACAAACTAGATGGTGTTAGTGGACTGTCAAATGAATTTGATAATTATTACATTAAAAGTTAGATGGCGTTTGGGGACTGTCAAATGAATTTTAAACTTAAGCGTATACGACTTAATGCGCCTGCATAGAGTCCATATTACTGTGTCTACTATAACCTAAATACAAAATAATTTTGTTGAAAATCTCATAACTCCTACGATTAAAATTGACTAAAGTTGGTTTGTGTAATGTATTAAGATAACTTATTCAAATAAAGGTATTTTTATCAGGACACAAAAATATTAATGTCAGTACATTTCTCCATACAAAATGGGCATTCTCCTTTTGGGGGTTCCCCATACTTAAAACTGAAACTTAAAATTTTTTTTTTCATCAAACCCATACGTTTGGGGTATCTATGAATAGGTCTTCAAAAATGATATTGAGGTTTCTAATATCATTTTTTTCTAAACTGAATAGTTTGCGCGAGAGACACTTCCAAAGTGGTAAAATGTGTGTCCCCCCCCCCCCCCCCTAAAAAAATATATATGATGTATTGCAACACGCCATGCAAACTTCCAACGAAAATTGGTTTGAACGAGATCTAGTAAGTAGTTTTTTTTAATACGTCATAAATCGTAAACCGCAATTTACCTCGATCAAAGTTACAACGAACTTCAAGAACTTTTATATTATGCTACTTGCTGCTACGGAACCCTCCATGGGCGAGTCCGACTCGCACTTGGCCGCTTTTTTAATACACAATTCACCAGTTTCGAATATAGATAGGCCGGCGACCTGACCATCTTCAATTTTATAAATAACTAGCTGTTGCCCGCAGCTTCGCACGCGGAAATTATGCTTATCATATTATTTAGTATCCCTTACAAAAGAAAATTTAAAAACAGGTTCATTTATATTGAAGTACTTATATTTAGGAATTTACATACTGAAACTTATGATACAATCACAGATCATTCCTCCGGGAGCGGGTTTGGAATAGTAAACAACATTAACATTTTTTTTCTTTTCCCTCTCCCTCTCCCTCTCCATCTCCCTCTCTCCCCTTGCCCTCTTCCTCTCCCGCTCCCTGTCCCTTTTCCTCTCCCGCTCCCTGTCCCTCTCTATCTCCCTCTTCCGCTTCCCTTTCCTGCTCCCTGTCCATTTTTAACTTAAAAAATGACGAAGTTGCTTATTAAGTCCATTCCCTTAAATTAACTCTTTAAGGGATGATTTTCCGAAAAAAAATATCTAAGTTAACTTTTGTTCACAACTATAAACTTACATAAAAATTTTCATATTTATAAGTCTAAAACTGACGAAGTTGATTTATACGTAAATGGCTTCTAACCCCTATTTTTAGGGGATGAATTTCGAGAAAACAGTGATACAGTTATTTTTTTTGTCTAACTATAAGCTTATATACAAATTTTCGCCCTTCGTACTTCAAAACTGACGAAGTTGCCATACTAACTTTCGCACTGTTAATTAACCCTTTAGGGGATGATTTTCCAAAAAAACATAATACTTACAATTTTTGTTTCTAGTCTGGAGCTAATATGTAAATTTTCATGTTTTTAACTTCAAAAATAACGAACTTGCCTACTAAGTTCAATTCAGTAAATTAACCCTTTAAGGGATGATTTTCCAAAAGAATATATTAAAGTTAACTTTTGTTTATTACTATAAACCTACATAAAAATTTTCAAATTCATAAATCTAAAACTAAGAAAGTTGGTTTGTATGAAAGTGTCTTCTAACCCTTATTTGTACCCCTTAGGGGATGAATTTCCAAAAATCCGTTCTTAGTGGACGTCTCCTTAGCATAAACTATCTCCCTGCCAAATTTCATCTTAATCAGTTCGGCAGTTTCTGAGATTTTTTGTTTAATCAGCGGTGTGTCGCTTTTCAATTTTATATATATATATATATAGATATGAATTTTTAGACCCAACATTAATATTGAACGTAAATCTCTACCCTTCACTACACATAATAACAAGTCAGCATTTTCCTTCTTCATCCGACTGTCATCTCCGCATCAACCGTTGCGAACAGTGGCCAGTCTCACTGATCCCTGTCCCCTCACTGTCGGGTCCCATCTCGGGGGTCACCCTCCATTGGCCACATTACACATGTTAACGTATTCAGTGGCCGAGACGTAACTTTCATCTGGGGCCATTTTATTGTCAGGTAACGTTGATACGACACGAGGAGGTATCGTTAATGTAACGTTATTACCTTCGGCGTGTGTACCTACTTCATCCTTGTGATTAACCTACATGACATGTCATCTATTAATAGGCCAAAAATTATAGTCCTTGCTCTCTGCTTCTTAACAAATTTTCTTGATAACTGACAAGTCGTTAAGTCGTTTATTCGCAACCGAATTTTTAACCGACGAAAAAAAAAGGAGGAGGTTCTCAATTCGACACGTATATATATTTTTTTTTTATGTATGATCACGCAGAAATCGGCACAGGGTGGTCCGATTTGGATGATTCTTTTTTTATTGGATAGGATATGTCCTGAAGTTGGTCCCATATTTTTTTGAAAATTTTATTCCTACCTTAAAGGTACGAAAATAGGGAATGATTGATTATTCACCCGTTTTTTACCCGGAATTTTTACATGTTAACCCCAATAACTTTGTACTGGATGATCCGATTTCGATGATTCTTTTTTTATTTAATAGTGTATACCTTGAGGTTACTCTTGTTTAAATTTCGAAACAAAATTTTACCCCTATAGGTACGAAAATAGGGGATGATTGATATTTCATCTACTACATTTTTACCTGGTAACTGAATCTATAATTCATAAAATCAATAATTTATTATTAATTATAAGTATCATAGCAACTAAAAATTAAAAAATAATTACTTTTTAACAAAAAATAAAACCAACGAAAAAAAAACTAAAAAGCAAAAAATAAAATAAACCATTAGTATTATAAATTAAGATCCGAAATTAATAGTAAATAAATAATTTTGAGGCGGTGCCAAACCAATGAAAAAACAAACGGCGAAAAGATGTGCGCCGCGCTGCTGCTGCCGTGTGCATCGCATGCCGCTGCCCTCATAATATTATGAATTTTATGTAATTAATTTTGGTTTTTTGTTTGGCACGGTCTCAAAATTATTTATTTACTGTTAATTTCAGATCTTAATTTATAATACTAATGGTTTATTTTATTTTGGGGAATAATAAGTCAAGCCGCAGATTTTTTTTTAGGCCACGGAAACCAACCTCTGATTTTATAACCTAGCCATAGGAAAATGAGAAGGCTTCTAATAAACTAATAATTCGCCTCTTTTTAAATGCCACCTGAATATTCCAAAAAAAGCATCAAATAAAGAACAACAAATATTTTTACTTGTCCCACTGATTTACACGTTACCATCTATTTTACTAACTCGGCCACGGATTTTACAATTAACCAACATTTTAACTTTTACAGCTTGAACATATGTTCCTCAAAAGATATAGTTCAAGCTTGAACTAGAAAACATCATATTTTATAATTTAGCATGTGAAATAATACATCGTATTCTTTTATCATGAAAATAGCGGCTGCATGATTTGTTTGACGCCAGTCAGAGGGGCGCCACTGTCCATTTGCACCAATCAGAGAGCGCGATTCGATTCATGCGGGGATGAGTTGTCACGTATATTTGTTTATTGTGAGTTGTCACGTGTATTTGTTTATTGTCATTCTATTGTTGGTGCGCTCGTTGTTACATAAGTGACAGAAACAAATTGCTGCAAACCCGACTCCACGTAGTCTTGTCTGCCCTACCCCTAGAGTGTAATGTAAACCCGCGTAGGCGCGGAGGGGCGAGGCGGCCCGCGAGCTGAGGAGCAGGTGCTTTTAACGCTCGCCGCAGCAGCTGAGGCTGGCCGGCGCAGCCGGCCAGCAAGCCGAAGCTGCGGTGGTGAGCGTTAATAGCATCTGCGACGATATGATCGCGTGGGACCGCCAGAGCCCCGCAGCGCCGGAGCCGTGACAGAAACCATGTCTGCTGATTGCTTACTGCAAGCGGAATGCCTCTTGCTATTTGCCGCATGCTATAGACCTTTTAAGGGTGTGTAACGTTTGAAGATTAGATTATGTATTTGAAAATGAGATTAAATGAAAAATAAGTCAAATGAACTATATAAAATATAAATAAAAAGTAATAAAAATATATATATATAAAAAGAGCTTTATACCATATAAAATTATATGAAGTAATGTTAAACTAAATGTTATTCGAGCAACTTAATGAATTATAGCATTATAATATGAAAAAAACATTAGATCACATGAAATTATGTTATTTGTTCATATAACATATGAAAACTTTATCATGTGAACATTATTTCAAGTTATATTATACTCTAAGTTATTATACTAACTATTACACACCTTAATTTTAGGTATAGTTTGATGACAATTCAATATATTTGATGATAAATTTAGGTATTTTGATGATGAAAAATATAGGGTGAGTTATAAATTATTCATGTTTCAAAAAAAATTATAGATGCCGAGTTATAAAACTAGATGTAGATAAAACTACTTTATTGGTGTCATATATCAATATTTTAGAAGTTTACTATTTGAATATATGTTACAAATGTAGATGCTAAAAAATAACTACCATGCTAAGTTGTATTTACAGTAGCTTACTTTGAAGATTTATAGTGGCTAAAAGAGTATTTTTTAGACGCGCATTGATGGTGGCTGACTTAGTAATTTAGAGGACAGTGTAGATTTTTAGTCGACAATAATGCTATTAAATAGAAGTCAGTTTAATTACCACCCTTTTATTTTTTGCTTTTTAGTTTTTTTTTCGTTGGTTTTATTTTTTGTTAAAAAGTAATTATTACATTGCTCAGTGCTATCCTATCCTACTAATAATCTGGTGACTTTACGCACGCCGATGCCCTCTATGTTTTTCTTAAGTATCCTTCTTATAGGTTGCCTGGAAGAAATCGCTATGTAGCGATAAGGCCGCCTGTTGTTTTGTACTTACATCTTTACTGTTATTCTTGTACGATTGTTTAATGTGGTGTGCAAATAATAAAGAGTTATCTGTCTATCTATCTAATATTATAAGTGCTCTTTCACGCAAAAACTAATGTACGGATTTCCATGAAATTTAGCTTAGAGGTAGACCATGATCTACAATAAGATATAGGGTACTTCTATCACGTAAGACGCGGGAAAGCGTGCTGAGCACTGATTCTACCATATGCGTCAGCTATCGATACTCACCAACATGCCGATACCGGTCCACCAGGTCGACCATGGCCTTGGCCCACGCGAACCTCTTGGCCGCGGCCAGCAACCCCATGCACGGCTCCACGCTCCCTTCATGAACCCCCGCACAGTACTCCCTCAGACCCTCGAACTCATTCTCACACTTCCTTGCGTCAAAGTCCTCTAGAAACCAGGAGTTCTCTAGTGACGTGGTGAATAGTGTCTCTAGGAAGGGTTTGAGCACCGGTCCGAGGTATTTCCGATCGTCTTTGGCTCCACGGTGCAGCCAGGAGAGTATGTTCCTCATGAGGCAGGTCTCGTCGGTGAGGTCTTCCCGCCGCAGCTCCGGGTCTCTTCGCACGGCGTCGATCAAACACGCTGAGGACGCATCGTAGTAGTCCTTCAGCTTGTTCCATTTCTTGGATCTGATGAATAATTGAATTTTACACATGCGGCAATCTTGGTGTGGAGTATTAAGGTTATGAGTTGCGAGTGACGTAAAGACATCACAAAATTCACAATAACAACGACCTCAAACGTTATTAATATAAATATCTGTCCTGTCCTAGAAAATAACTTAGTCAGCAGGCTGGATTCAAAATTAGAGAGTCAGAATAAGTGACTCTTTCGCTTCCCTATTAGCCGTCAATGTATCGGTTTCGGTATTTCCGAAGTCCATGAGCAGGATGACCATGAGCAGGTAAAATTGATCTAATCTAATCAAAATCTCATTTATCTCATTTAAAATACTCAAACGGAAGAGAAACATGTAAAAAGCCTGTAATGACTGAAAAGTAATAAGTACGTTTGGTAAGCAATACAAATTATCCAGAACACTTTTGTCATCAAATCAAAATACCAGAATTCTGCACGGAAGAGGGTAGTACTACTTATTATAAGTATTATTATTTCTTCTGTGGTAGTACCTGTAAGTAGACAGTTCCCGGTCGAACTCCCCGGCGGGTGTCCTGTGGCAGGTGTTGAGATAGATGTCGCGCGCCTGGTCCAGCATGATGGCCAGGATGTGCACCAGCTCCTCCAACCGCTCCTGCGACGTGGCCGGCGCCAGGTGGGCTCGGAACGTGCTCTGGTTCTCCTGGTACCAGGGAAGTTTTACGTTAGTCCATTAATGACAGTCAAATCGCACCACGCGAATTCCCAAATAGACGCTAGTTGTAGTCCAATGTATCAAACAGGCAACGATTGGCTGACTGTGGTTTATTCGTAACGAAAGATTGCTGCGAGCTAGCGAGCTACGGGTGACTTAAGCCTAAGTTAATGCGTTTTACCACCCAAGCCTACATCACCACATGCCATTAGATGGGATTGCAGTCAACCATCGATTTATATGTTTATATATAATAAAACTCACATAAACGACCATCCGCTTGCAGTGGACCAGCTCGCTGGCCACGCGCCACAAGTACCGCAGCTGCCGCTTGCTGTAGCTGGGCGCGGTTGACGCAGCCTTCGACTCCCGGTTGAGGCTCTCCCAGCGAGAGAACAGCGCCGTTTCTAACAACTCTGACGGCGTTGCTGGGATTTCTTCAGTGCCTAAAACATTTTAAATTAGAAAATACATATTGACGCACCTATAGTAAGTAAGTAATGAAGGTAATATAAGTTTTATGCGAATAGCCGATAACGAGCAGAAGCCTCCTGATGAGTAAGAGGACCATGGACATCAATAACATGAAATAAGAAAAGCTGACATAATAAATGTACAGAACAGAACAGAGGTGTACCAGTGACCCTGTGCAGCACCAGCAGACAGCTCCGCAGACAGTGCGCGTCCCCCGGCCAGTGCGCGTCGCGCGCGCCCCGCCGCGCCAGCGCCGCGCGCCCCACGCCGTACACGTAGCCCGCCGCGCCCTCGCCGCCCTCCCCACGCTCGCACGTTACTAGCAAACTGGGGGCAAGGCAGTTCATCTTCATCATCCAATGTTTATGTAATGCCACAACCTTAAATCTATGCAGACGCTGCCACCGAGGTTACAAACATCACCACGACACCATGAATACAAGGGCACGACGGAAGAGGTTTTTCAATTTACTTAGAAACGACTAAGGAACGATATCACTTCTAGTACCGTTTCGAAACCTCTTATAGTAGAAAAGTGGTGAAAGTACTCCTGAGATGAATTGCCGCACACAGGTCATGTGAAGATAGTATAGAATGTGTTGCCAAAGTACTTGAACAAGGTTAACTCACGAGTCGAGCACCAGCAGCAGATGATGTGACGCGTGCGCGGACACGCAGCAGCGGGCGGCAGCAGAGCGGTACAGCGCGCAGCGGTCCAGCCGCCGGCGCAGCGCGCAGCTCGCCAGGTACCGCGACACCGCGCGGAGAGTACCCTGACGACACCGGATTGACAGCGGTTACCAATGATGTACTTGTGACTCTAGTGTGGCTGTAGAGGAGGGCTAGAGAAACTAGAGTGAACCTCTAGCTTCAACCTATACTATATAACCCATTACTAAGCACTGTCCTCCTTAGGAGGACAAGAGCATCCAAAAAGCTGCAGTGCGGATTTATGACCCTACAGCTCAATACGTTTGACTCTACTGAAAGACTCAAGACTTGGGATTCTCGAGCTTTTTAACAACACTATTTGATCCTCACACATAGCACCTAGCTCCAGCTAGATCCAACACAATTCCAGTTACCTGATAGCACCCTTCCCTCATCTTGTCAACCAGCGCGTTGAGAGCGCCGGCGACCCTGGCCACTGGCGACAGGTCGGAGCAGTGCGCGTCCAGCGCGGCCTCCAGTGCGGGGTGCCGCAGCTGCCACGTGGCCGCCCGCTCCGCGCACGCTGTGGACGGCGGGGGACCTACTGCTGCTGCGTAGTAGCTCTGCGGGGTGAAGTTGAAGTAGTAATGGAATACGAGTAAGGCACTCCCATGTCGTCGCTTTCGACGTGTACAGGAGTTACGCGGAGGATAGAGAAAACATACCGATGGTCTTTGGCAAATAAATTACTGATGTTATTTTAGGTAAAAATACGAGCATTAACAAAGTACCAATTAATAATACCTGTATATTCTCTAGAACTCAATCTAGAGCATATACTTAGAGAGAGAGACTTCTACTATCCAGCGGATCATACTACTATGGAGCAAAAGATACGAAGATGACAATTTCAAAGTCCTGACCACTATGCTAGTGATCAGTTTGTACTTTGTCCTCACCTCCCCCGCACTGGTGTAGTGCAGCAGCGCCAGTGGATGCGTGAGCGGCACGCGGCAGGTGTAGGCGGCGGCGCTGCAGCCGGCGACGCGCGCGCCCAGCACCAGCTTGGCCTCCGCCTCGCCGCCGCCGCCCACGCCCACGCGGACCATCACCCACGCCGCGCCCTCCACTATCGCTAGACGCCGCTCCGGGGAGGACTGCGGGTTCACTGCGAGGAGCAAGCGACAGATCAGTGTGTATATCAGAAGCATAATCGATACGTAGCGTGCTCCAGTAACGCACATTAGACACCGTTCATGATACCTAAACTCTTTGAGACTACCGTTACTGTACAGGGGGTTTGAGTGAAAAAGAGATCGTCCGTAGAACCATTTGGGGCACCAAGTGGAATAGTTAGTTAATGAGGGTTACTATTTGAAAGACCTTTTCGCTGACCGTAGTGCCCCTAGGGGTTTCAAGCAGAATACACACGTTCACGGACATTAGGATCATATGTCGGATCATTCTGTATGTTGAATGTCTATTCATGTAAGGTAACGGCTCCAGTAATGGACGAGGCTCCAGTAATGGACGAAAAATAAAGAAATCATCTAGAAAATGGTTATGAACCACTTTTTTTATATTGCCAACACTGTTTCATAGACTATAGCCATAGGACTGCCTAAGTTTGACATTTTATTCAATTCGGTCTGTTAGAACACAAGTTAGCGCGAACTATAAATTGTTCGTCATTGTAAATTTATATTAGCGGCTTTTCTTAAGGAAATTGTTAGTGCGGTAAGTCTAAAGTTTCATCTGTAAATTTGTATTGCTTTATTTAAATCAAAATGTGTTTTGTTTGTTTGATTAACCATGAAATTAAGTCTACAACACACAGTGTTGTTACTCCAGAGAAGTTATATTTGTTGATAGTTTGTTGGTGTTCATTACTGGTTCACTATAATTGTATAGCTCCAGTAATGGACATAATTTTATTGAAATTTATCTTTGCTATTGTGTATCCAGAATTTGAACTAATTTTACTCCTAGTATTATTTTTTACTATGAGCTAGCTGCAAATTATGAAAATGTTGCTATTATTGGGTATTTTATATATATCCAGTAATGACACTGAAATAAAATGATAGATACTGAATTATTATTACTAGCGTATAGGACCAAAACCGCGAACCCGATATTTGCGCAATGAAATGTAGCCAATGGGCAACTGTTTTCAGTGGATCCTGTCGATTTTGAAAAGAGAACGAGCGCTCAATTTTGAAAATATGACCTCCCGGCGCAACACAAATTTTACAGTATAAAAGAAATGAAAAAATACTCAATTTTTGCTATTTAAATTGTTACCTAGTGTTTTAAAGATATTTTTGATTTTTATTACTTTACAGAGACGAATAATACTGATAATCTGATAAGTGCATGCCAAAATTCTTTACTTACAGATATATCTCATTACAAAGACAGCAGAAAGTTATAATTTTTGTTGCTTAATTAATTTAATAGACTAGCCGTCCCGGCGATCTTTGTAAAGCCGTACAAATTAATGCCATGTTACTAAATTTTAACTAAACTCGTGTACGTGTCTCCCTCTCCTGCTCCATCTCACTCTCCTCCCTCTCTCTTTCTCTATCAATTAATTCTTAATCAATTCACTCATACACCCATTCATTCATTCCTTCATTCACTCATTAATTTATCCATTAATAAATTATCATTCAAATACATTCACACATTCATTCCAATTCATTCACTCATTCATTCATTCATTCACTCGTTAATTTTTTCATTCCCTCGTTCATTATTTTTTTCAATTACTCATTCATTCGTTCATTCATTCAATCAATCATTCATTCATGCAGTGTTCATTGATCAACATTCGATTTCGCAGTTTTTATTTGTTTATTTCCATTCATATTTATTAATTTACAAATATTAGTAATTTAATTTAGTTTAGGAAGTTAATAATTAATGCATACCTATATGAAAAGCTGATAATGTTGACGTTCATAAATTACTTATCCATACTAATATTATAAATGCGAAAGTATGTTTGTTTGTTTTTTTTGTCTGTCTTTCACGTCGTAATGGAGCGATGTTATGGTATGATTTTTTATGTGGAGATAGTTAGGAGGCTGGAGAGTAACGTGGGCTACTTTTTACTGCGGTAAAACAATATGTCATTCCCATGGGAAGATCCATTATGATGCGTATTTGAATCACTCCATACTAAAAGTAACAAAGTGTTGGTCCTCTACTCCTCTATATGTATAAGTTCGTAAAGTATCTATGGACTGATATAAATTTATAGTTAGAAATATTAATATTTTTTTATATCTTATAAGTTAATGCTTGACTACAATCCCACCTAATGGTAAGTGGCGATGTAGTCATGGATGGTCATATATAAATATTGATATAACTTTATATTTATAGTTGGACGGTCGAGGAGGGTCATAGGTTCTACAGTTGGTTCCTGTTAGTAACTTTTAAATGGATTTGTTACTTATTTATTCTTGCACTAGGAATGTGTCATGCATGTAAAACAACTCATTGTTACTTCCCAGTGAACACGCGGGCGAAGCCGCGGGTAATAGCTACTTAATAAATAAAAAGCTTAATATGAGTACAATTTTAATTATTTTCTCTTCCTTTATGCTAACCTCATTGTCAATTTAGAAAAGTTACAAGTAACCAAGTTCCTTAATAATGTGAAGTTGATTGTACATGTAAAGTTGATTAAACAAGTGCTTGTCAGGCCACGCGCAATATAGGATTCCGAAGTAGTACATTTATCGACTAATACTCATTAACTACTTATGCTAACATAGCCGTGATCGTTTTCTTTGTAAATTAATCATAATATGATATTTTTGGGAATTTTTTCACTTGTCCAACTCCAATCGTTTAGCCGGCGGGGGGGGGGGGACTTGACTCTAACCAAAATTATCATTCTAAAGCCAAATATTTCACAAACGAACCTCTAATTCCAAAAATTATCTTTGTAGAATCATAATATTTTTGGAAGTCCTTTTCAACTTTACCCCACACTATAGGGTACACGAAGAATAAAAAAATCATCCTTAGGGGAGGTATCCTGAAAAAAAAAGTATTCAGTATTTTATTCCACTGTTCTGGAGTTTTAATAAATAGGTATATTCATGTCAAATTACAGCTTTCTAGCACTAAGGGTCTCGGCGCTTTGCTTCGGACAGACGGACGGACATGACAAAACTATAAGGGTTCCGATTTTACTTCGGAACCCTAGAAAGATATTAATAATTATTATTCTTTTGGATTTTCATCATAGATTAGTCGATAACTAGCCTAACTAGTTTTATATGATTCGTGTCCATTACTGGGTGTCCATGACTGGGGTATGTCCATTACTGGGTGTCCATGACTGGGTTTTTGCTGTCCATAACTGGGTAAAAAAATGATAATTTTTATTTCTTAATTAAATTTAAACCAATTGCAATATCTCACGCGTGATACAGCAGAAATGTTGAATAAGAACAGGACTTTACACTTTAAGTACTTTCAGGTTCTTAACTTTCACAATATAGGTAAAATTTCACAAATACCACAAATTTGCTGTTAATCCGTCCATAATTGGGGTTTTTACCTTATTTGTTACCGGATATCTGTAAAATTCATATACATAATACTATGTAGATCGAGCGCGCTTGTGTAAAGTTACCGTTCAGTGTCTACCTATAAATGATAGTGTTTTAGGTAGTGTATATCTGTATCAGCTACGGCAAAAGATAATCAATGATCATCTGCATTTACACGTTAATTTAACATGTGGAAAGTTACTGTGTACTGTGACATCCATATTAATGAGAAGATTTCAACCACAGACCACATACCCTATGTAGTCTGTGATTTCAACAATAGAACCAAAAGCCTGACCACTTAGCATCAAATACCTAATGCAGCCACACATCACGTACCAGAACTACCCGAAGATCGGAGCCCCGCTAGCAAACATTATGACAATGGCCACAACAATAAAGCCAGTTTACGAGCTCGTTCTGCAGCACACTTTACGGTTGTCCTCTATTTACCCGATTGTGTAATAAATTTGCGGAAATTATTGTCAATGGCTTATGTCATTTCAACTTATATTGACTTTAATTCCACTACATTAGTGTATTGCTATTGTTATGCGAGTAGATGACTTGATGAATTCATTTTTTTTGATGGGAGGACGCAGTAAACTGTTGGATGTACAGTCACAGGTACATTGAATGATTACATTTAAATTTCCATGGTTTCCATGGTTATATTTCGTTCTAGAATAAAAGTCAATTTAAAACACCGTTGTACATCCATACTTTGATTCCTTTTTTTGTTTGTACTCCCAAAAATTGCTTCTTCAAATAGCTGTTTAATAATGGAGAAAATAAACAGTGATTGAACTTGTACACACATTTTTAGGGTTCCGAAGTAAAATCGGAACCCTTATAGTTTCGTCTTGTCCGTCTGTACGAGGCATAACGCCGAGACCCTTAGTTAGTGCTAGAAAGCTGTAGTTTGGCATGGATTATTGTATTTATTTAAATTCCCGTACAGGACGGGACGTGCAGTTTTGGAAAAATCGTTTCGTAGAAAATATATACGATAGTGCATACGCAGCGGAATCCTGTGCGGGAAGTGGCACGCATGGGACGGGAAAAAACCCGTTACGTATGCATTGGCCTTAACTTGATATCAGTGCCTTGTATAAAAGAACACTTGTCAGCTACCTAAACATTCAGCACACGTTTTACTACATATGTATTGTCAATATTTGTAATAATGTTTATCGATAACATCCCATTACCCACGTTCCTGTAATTAA
The DNA here is from genome assembly GCA_911387775.1 of Thymelicus sylvestris. NCBI lineage: Eukaryota > Metazoa > Arthropoda > Insecta > Lepidoptera > Hesperiidae > Thymelicus > Thymelicus sylvestris. The sequence goes on along the minus strand of OU426899.1, from coordinate 15,400,621 downwards.
ATATCAAATTGCCGCCATTTCTCCGTACAACAAATGGTCGGTGGCGATTAGCAATGAATAACGTATTTTAATGGGTTAAGTTTCGCCATCAATTATCCGCAATATATACCTATATCACTCCGTATTCCAAAGCGTAATGTTGGAAATATCACAGCGCTGTATTATCATAAATATATTTGAGGCAAAAACTTCATTGTACAGGTAACCTACCTATTGAGAAAAACCTTAGGATCTTTTCAATCGTTTTTCCTCTTTAGATTTATTTGTAGTACCTACAAGTGATTACAATGTTTAAAATTACCAATGCTTATAACCTAATTTACGTTGTGGAAAACGAAAATTCACGTAATTTTTTTAAGGAACCTCAAAATGGAAAATCGTAATGTATTCATAAAGATATCACTAAATACACCGAGTAAGTTGATTCTACCACCATTTTGGAAAGACGCTTTGTCATGAAGAAGAAATCGCGAAAGAAACTCCTCATCAGTCAAAATTACTTATCTCATTACTTATTGATTTAGATTACTGATTTACTAGAAAGAAAACGTACACAAAAATAAACAAGAAATAGAAACGTCCATAATAAAGTTGCAATAAAGTCGAAATTTACAACAAATAAATATCTTAACCTTGAAAAACCTGTTGTTTATCTTTCCTAATTTGCTTGTAAAAACATACGCTCAAATGTTAAAGTACCTGCAGTACTTAAGCCTACAAGAAAACCTGAAATTATTTTACTATACTAATAAAAAGTAATTAATTACCAACCTTTTAGAAATCCAGCAGCACCATTAAAACACAAACAAACGCACGTAATAAAATAAACAAATCACCATTAATACTCGGTAGATTTGAACTTGAACATGACTTCAAGTATAGATATATTAACGAACCGTTTAACTATCCGTCTAGTTAAGTCTATGACTTGAAGTTTGAACCAATATTTCCCGCGCAAACAATTTATTTTTAATTTCAAAGGCTATGGCACTCGGCGCGTGCATCCATCGCCTAAAAGCGCGCCAAACAAGTGTTGCTTTTTCATTCACATGCCGTTGTCATAGTAAAGTGTAGACATTAACCAGTAGTTGAATGCCATACAAATAAATGATGATATCAAAATTTTAATAAAAATTTAATAATAAATACTTATGACACTGATCTAGCAGACGCGAATACGTTTTACAGTTTTCAGCTCATACTATTCGATTATAATTAATTTGTTTTTTTGTTCATAGTTTTACAAAATATCTGTGCTAAGAACGGTCTTACTGTTAATAACATATTCTATGCCAATTTTTTTTTTTTAATTAATCTTAATGTACTGATAAAAATTAGTTACCATATTAAGTACGATTTATACCTTTTTTTGTCATAAACGTTAACCTTGTCAGACCAACAAACTAATCGTTTTCTTGTTGTATTCTAGTTATAGATAATAATCATTATTATCTAAACACAAAGTAGTTGAATTTACAAATTTAATTTTAAAAATAAAAAAGGCGATTTTTAATAATTTTGGCAAAACAATTAACTACGTCTTAACTGTGTTTAGCGTGTCCATCCCCCAAGTCCTTATCCAAGCAACCTTCATTGCTCGTGGTACCTATACCACTTGACCCACTGAACCTGCTAAAGGGTTGCAGCCTTTTAATCCCAACCATAGACATAATACTACTAGACTAGACAAGCGGGCCTTTTTTGCGTCACGCTATTAGAAAGAGAAAGAGACCAAGGAGACTCGCGTAACTCGTAAGTAAGACAAGGATAGGTTTACCTCCTGTCTTTCTTCGCAGCGTGACGGTTTCACTTACATATGCTCAGATACCTTGCCTAGTCTAGTAGTATTATGTCTATGATCCCAACTGACCCCATTGAGTGACCCTGTTTATTTACGTGCTTCCATAACCAAGATTCGTGCTGCCTTCGATGTTATTGTTCTGGATTGCAACTATGGTATACATCAAATCACATTCATCACTACATAATAAAACTTTCTTTTTGTGATGATTAAAGTCTTTAGTACTGCTCTATTTTTTTGTTTGATCCTTTTTATTTATTTATTTAATCGTTTATTAGGCAATCCAACAGCGTTTTTTACAATTTTACAGTCGAATAATATATACATATCAACTAAGGCCAAAAATTTTAAAGACAACTCTACCAGCAGGCAGCAGCGCGTCGTAGACGCCATTGCATTAGTATATCTAACGTCTGCGAATGGCATCTGCTCGTTTTTCGGATATTTCCTGAAAGAGCCCATCGTAGAATAGAGTAAATGATACGTGATTAGAATTATTTTTAAAAAATGATAAATAGAACTAATGTTTTTACAACAACCTTAGAGGAAGTACCTATCTATAGATTAAAAGGTGACCCCGTAAGCTGAAAACGATGGTTCGGCACGCAGCACGGCATAGTTTAGTTATCGGCCAGCGTTTATCTCGGAACTCGGACAGCGCTTCGTTCATCGATCCAGATTAAAAAGCTATTAGAACAGAGGACGCAATACACCCTAATGTTCGATTTGAATTCCTCTAACGTGTTTGCCAAGAAAATTATCCACTTTTCGTTTTTACACACTATTCGTTTAGACACCTATCCTTTCTTCTTTTCTAGTATTATCTCTCATCGTGATACAGTAAAGTGGCTTCAACTCATTAGATAATAGCCGACTGTTAAGCACGTGTCTCTTCTCTTAAGTTGTCCTTGCACTGCTGCTTCAGTGTGCTTCAGTCCGCTTAGATTCGACACAAGCCGTGGCTATGAGCGCACTGTACAGTACAGCATACAATATGCAGACGAGCCTGGCCTACAGCACCAAAGAGATCACCGACACGTTGCCAGTAAAAACAAAATTTGGAAATAATCCTGTTAACTGCCTGGTTTCGGATTTAAAATGTGCAGACGTCTACTTAAAAGTCTGCTACTCTAAGAGCGTAGATTGAAGATAACAATGGACTTGCTTGGTATCTGGCTCTCTGTCACCACAATTCCGATTTTATAGCAAGATTAATTATTAGCAAGCTTAGAATTGTTAATAACCCAACCTAACTCAAATTCGAATGCTGTCGGGATTGAACCGCAGCGGTGCGAGCTGAGCTGATACAGAGCTGTTCCGTTTAAGTCCGACCACACTCTCGCTTGTAAATGAGACGTTCCATACCAACAACAATTAGTCTGAATCCACAGACCAACAGGGACTATCTTCCATGACTGTAGGTGTACCTACTGGTTAGTGGAATGTTGTAAATATTCGTTTCTAAAATATTTTTTACTATCTAGTTAAACCATTTTATTAGCTTAGCAAAAAAATAGCAACTATGCCAATAAGTTTTCCATTTCCATGTTTTTGACAACACTCTTTTTTTATTAAAAACATAACACAGTGATTTTAGACAAAAAAAAAAGTCCATCAGCTACTTTTAGAGTCTGAAACATACGGAAGTTGGATTTTTATTAAAATTATTATTTTATCACGCGGATAAAAATTACAATTACTAATTAGCATAATTATCGTAGGCACCTTACTACATTATACTATACAGTAAGTTCCTAAGTACCTATCTACTTTTATCGTTTGTAGGCTTCTACTGCCAAGTACCTACTTATATGTAATTAAAGTACCTGCTCAAAGCTGTTGTAGAAACATCATTTTAAAAATTACTAAACATACCTACTGCATGGATTAAAAAGAATACAGAAGCATGAAAATAATTATTATAGAACAATAAAATTGTTCCACCGACTAAATAGGTACACTGATGCTAAGTTCATGCTCTCCATAACGAAGCGTGAGAAAATTATTGTCAAATTCAATAAATCTATTGTAACTTGACCCATTTCTAAAGTAGGTACAGGTACCTAAGCTCTTAATGTACTATTGTATAATCAATAATACAGTGTGATAGTAAACCCTACGAAATTGTTAATTACAAATGTTATGTCATGTCTACACACTACGCACCGTAGGCGTATAACATATTTCACCATATTCATAAAACAGCTATCACGAAGAACCTCATATTATAGCAGATAGCACCCTCCACCCCAATAAAACACAGATGTTATCGTCAAACTGACTCGCGGCGTGTTTTACAGTGATGAATTCCGGCACTGATTTACTGCCAATTTCTTTTAATTTTTTTTTAAATAAACGCTAACACACTCATACCCCCTGCAGTAGGTTTCCTTGTATCGCGATTCGCGGGTGACATGGACATATGGACAACACAAATACCATATCAATATAACGTCTATAACACCCATGACCCGAGTACAAATATTTATCTGTCACATAAATATCTACTCCGGGAATCGAATCCGGTTTGCTCGCTTCGCAGGTAGAGTCGCTACCAACTAGGCTACAGGGTCGTCAAACTTAACTACACTACGGATTTTACTATCGTGTGCAAAAAGAGTCGAATATCGTTAAAAAATCTAACCTTCGTGTGACGTATCTCACTGGAAGGGTTTCACTTAAAAATAAACTTTATCCTGACGCTTCGTATTGAACCCAATTTTGCCAAAATCGTAGCTTTTAGCTTAAGGATATCAACATCATTATCCATAATTGACCCACAACTGGACTGGGATCTCTTTCTCCTCTCGTAATTTAATGGGTTTATACGAGTTGTGGTCACATTATTACCCCATAGTTTGTGACGTTGGCGAAGTGTGAAAATGTAAATAATGTAAAAAAATCGATTAGCATTCGATCGCATAAGATGTTTCCATTCTTACATTTATTTCAAAAAATAACAGGTACATGTACACAGCTCATGATGTAATGTAATAATCCCTAATGCGATTACCGAATAATACAATGTAAAGACCTTGGCGTTGTCGGATAATGTAAAGTTATCAACGGTTGACCATGATCTTACACGTCATTATAATGTTTGGTAGGTATGTATTACGCAGTTTGCAGTGGTAAATAGCCTCGTGGTTTGAAAAATACTCTACGTTGCCACTAAGGAATGGTCAAGTTAGAATACTGCACTTGATGAGGTTTGATAGTGTAGGTACTTATTAGAAATTAATTTATTAGAACTGAGTTTTCGAATGTACGGATTCATGCGTACTTTATTACGTTAAGCTTAACGTGTCAATGATTGAACATTCGTTTTTTTTTTTAATAAATAAATAAACTCTTACACACTCATACACCCCCCCCCCCTTCAGTAGGGGGTAATCCTCACATCACAATAACACCCATGACCTAAATATCCGCCCCGGGAATCGAACCCAGGGCCCCTCGCTTCGCAGGCAGGATCGCTACCAACGTAGGCTAGAGGGTCGTCAATTTAATTTTATTTTGAAAATAAATTTTAATTTGAAGACCATAAAGTGCCAAGTGGTAACAAAGTCAATACGCTCTCCTAAATGGAGGGCATTAGGCGTCCGTGAGGTTCGTCGATGCAACATTTACTACTAACTAAGCTTTTATAAGAGAAACTAAGCAGCAAAGTTTCAACCCCCGATGAAGGTAGGTCACAGGAAAACGACCACAATCCGACAATTGAAAGCTGGATTCATTAATTAAAGTCGACTTGCGTCGCTCCGGCAACAATTGGAAGAAAAGCGAACGGAAACTCCGATACAATAATACGGAGATGTTCAATGAAAAATACGACTTATTAATTGTACCCTATTTTTCTTTAGGTACGTACAATTTTAAACCGTTTAATTATGAAGCGGCAAGAACACACTTTCCTTAGGTAAGTAGGTTACTATTAGGAACTACATATTATTCTCGTCCAACAGTCTTGTAAAAATAATCAACTATAGAGCGTTTCATATACCTACGTTTACACGTTTCACTATTATGTTGTTACATTGGTAGCTTAGCGTTTAGGCATAGGCTTTTAAGTCTATGCGTTTAGGTCATATTTTAGGCTTACCTACCATGTGTGTGAACTTTCGTCCATAAGTCAAAAATATACGATGTAAATGTAATTAACACTTCCCGTATGTTTTCAACACAGAAAACTTCTGGAAACTTTAATCGGGACAGAAGGTACCTACTTAATTATTTTGTTTCCGAACACGTGCAAGCTTTAGCGAAATATAAAATGAAATTAACAGGTAAATAGGAATTTATCTATATTGTTACTTTTTGTTATTAACGACGATTACTTTTTGTTATTAACGATGAATTGACGACCCGTGTGGCGCAATGGTTACCATGCCGGATCGCCGCACCGAGGGTTCTGGGTTCGATTCCCAGCGAGGCGGAAATTTGAATGATGAGTTTGAATTTCTGTTCTTGGTCTGGGTGTGAATGTCCTTGTCTATGTTGTGTGTTGTCCATGGCACCCACGACACAGGGAATCCTAGTGTGGGGCTATGAGTGTGAAGCGTTATTATTATTATTATTATTATTATAATTTTTTTTACTTATCTGTCTGATCAACGTGGGCTATCAAATCTAGAGTCTATCAATTCGCCCCTCTGTCCGCGTGTAATCGTAAAGACCGGTAAAGCCAACAGAAACTGTCCATTCGAGAAAATAGTAGCCTGTCATATCCAACATCCAGGATAGATCCAGAAGATAATAAGTAATCATTAGTTACATAGTGCCTAATACTAAATAACTATCTATTTACACACTGAAGTCGTCTATTTAAAAAGTTATTAGTGCAAATTGTAGATCGGGCTGTAGCGGTAGTCGCAATCAGCGGTTCCGTGCCGAGCGGCAGTTAGCGGAATAAATTAAAACTTGAGCGGTTAGCGCCGCCGCGCCGCCCGGGCGCCCTCCGCGAGCCCTCCGGAATATAGCCGGCGTATCGTTTACCTGTGGAGTCATTATGTGTTACTTTGATTATGCTACTGATACAAAAACGCTTTATTCTGTTTTCACTGTTTATTTCCTATAAAGCCATTTTACGCCATTTTATAAGCAGATGACTGTACTATTAAGGTGTAAAAAAATGCACTCCGGGAGTTTCTCATTATGTAATACATTATCTAACCATATTGCAAATGATTTTTTCACTGAAAATACATTTAGTAAATAAAAGACAATATATTTATACACTTTTATTTGTATTTACATAACAGACAATCGATCACACTACATACGTAATAGCAGTCGCCCCCGCGCCCCCGCACCACCGCACCGGACCGCACCGCGGCGGAAACAACAAAAAAGTCCTATTGCTACAGACTATACATAACACCAGTTCTTACATTGCATACCTTTAATTTTAAAGGTTATAAAGATCGTAACTGTATGAAACAATTCAACACATTAAATAGCGACAATCAATAAATTTTACGTTTCCAATCATTATTAATTTTCATTCATTGAATTTGCATAGATGAGGCCTCATACGTTGACCTTTAAATTGAAACAATTTGACTGCGTCTAGAGTTTTAACACTATCGATTTTATGAAATAGTCGCTACGATCGTGTTATCAATAAAAATAAAATACAGGAGGAATTTTTCAAGTTGAGGTGGATGGCCAAATCCCAAACTATTTATCATAATTTCAGGCAATACATGCCCACTTGAAAAATTCAACCTGTATAGTACCGTAACATTCAAGTTTCAAACTAAGTTACAAATACAGTAATAATTCATAAGAAACATCGGTATTCGTCCACCGTTCCTAATCATTACATACAACTGAATATTTTGGATATATTTGGCGTCTTACTTTGAAAACATTTAACTATAAGTGAAACATTATCAATTGAAATAAGTGAAGTGAATGGTAAATATAAACGAATTATCTTTCAAACTTTTACAACAAGTTTTAATTACATAATACTCGTACATTTTAACGATATTATAACTTAATTATAAAAGCACATTCAAATATTTTTTAGATTTATCGTGACACTTTTTATACTTATCTGTAGTACCAATGATGTTTTGCCTAAATCGGATATCAAAATTGTCAAATCAGAAATTGCACCGTGCATATAATTTCTCACGTGTATTTGTGTATCTGCAACACGGAAAATATCAAAATATCCTTTGAAAGGTCTAGAGTAGAAATGTACGCACGAACATAAATCGCGGATAAATTTTAATTCCATTGTGCATGTTAAATACTTTTTATTCAAAAGCGACTTCACTTTCACATTTTCCTTAATCAATTTTAATACATTATGATTCAAATTCCTCGAGAAACTCTTAATAACATTAGTGTCAGTCAATAAAATGTAATAGCATGTTTGTGTAATAATTATAATATATTTTTAACAACTATTAAAAACAGTGAACAGTTGTTTTGACATACAGTTGACTATTGGAGTCATTAGCTAAACTCACATAAAGAGTTTATTAGAAAAATATCATGCAGTAACTTCATAACACTACAAATCTTTGATACAAAAATATCCTAAATTATAATCCAACATTTTAAAATATTAACTTGTATCTCTATCTTCTTTAATAGCATAATGCTGTGTAATTCGATTATTGCTAGTCTTTGTCGTTAGTGCTATCATGTAATGTTTAAATTGTAATCGATTCGAAACAATATTTTTAAAGTAGTCATTAAGGTTTTAGTAATTCCTGGTGGCTTAGATCCATATTTTAACATAAATAATTATAACTCATTCCCTTTTCGCTTACGTAGTAATGCTAATAACAAAACAAGTCATACATAGCTTGCAACCAGATAAAATCATCGACATCGCTGGCTAACCAACCACAATACAAAACACGCACACTGACCAGAAACTATCGCCATCTAGCGGTACTCTCTCAAACAAATTGTACGAATACCATAGACAACAAAGCTTTACATGTTGTGACAAGGTCCTCACTCGATACATACTGCCAACTCAATGACCCGCGAAAAAAACCGTGTGAAAACATTCGATCAATACACTACTCCCATTTACATGTACATTACTCCCATCGGCTCTTCTTGCCGCTTTTACGCACGCGCGGCTCGGCGGGCTGCTCGGCGAGCGGCTCGGCGGCGGGGGCGTTGACCCCGGGCTGCAGCGATGTGAGCGTCTGCTCCCATGAGTGGTCCGAGGACGCCGTGAACTACGAACAGATGTCACCATCAAACTCCGCTAACATGTACCAGAGTTATAGTAGTTGCAGTGATCACTGACCACCATGTTTTGTATCTATTTAACAATGACCAAATACAAACATAATTAAGTTTGGTCAGTTCAATGGTGCGCCGTTGAACTGACCAAACCACATGCAAACCACGACCAATATGTTAATATCAGTTGATAGAGATAGGCTTCCTTGTGTTATCTTCCTATACGCGTGTCCCTCGTTGGGCGCCAATGTATATAGATTTTGGCGACTAGTCTAAATCATTAGGGTAAGGTATTGTTTCGCAAAAAATTGATAAGAAATACTACAAATATTGTGTCATGTTAAACATAAATAAATAACCACCTGGTTGTACTGTGTGCGAAAGGCCTGCTTGAGCGAGGCGAGGCGGTCGGTGGCGGGCCCGCTCGTCTTCTCCGCCGTGACAGACGGCAGGTCGTCGTTGTACGTCGGCAGGCCGGGCCGCTCCTTGTACCTGCACACAACACTCGATGTTATAGCTGAACTTTTTTAATAATTTATCTATCTATTACCTTTGGATAAATAAGTTAGCTTAGTAGGTAGAATAACAAGTAACACTACAATGATGTAACTGTATTGATGAAAGGGTCAATTCCTTTACGATAAATATGTTTGTCTGTACGCGTCTATATTCAATCATCAAAACATTTCTGAAAAAATTAAGAGAATGAATTAACGATTCTAAAGAAATCAATGCAATTAAAAGAGGTAGTTTTAGTTAACCAAGCACGTGGCCTGCTTGCTGTATGTACGCACCCCAGTCCGCAGCCACCAATGTTGAGGTTCTTGCCCTTGCCCTTCTTGAAGCGTGACTTACGGAACCACGCCGACTGCATCGCCAGCTGTAGCAGCTCTTCAGGCACCTCCTGATAAACCAACAACTGTCAAAGTCCTGCGCATACCACTAATAATACTAATACTGTAGGAGAAATTTTTGGAGAGTGGAGGAAGTACACAACAATTAAGTTGCAGGACGTTTACACTTGTTGTAATCATCCCTCCAATACGAAGGAATTTCGCTCCGTCATTTATTATGGGTATCGCGAAGCACTGGAATAAAATAATTGTGCGATGTTCACGTTTGATTATAATACGGGCGACTTCAAGACATGAATCAATGGGCTCTTACTATTAAACACTTCATTGCCATCACGTGGGACTGAATTCAAGCATTAATTTCAAATTCATAAAAAAAACACCAATACTTTGGAGTTAAAGTATTAAAGCAAGGCTCTACAATACCTGCTGCACGCCCTCAAGGTTCCGTAGCAGATGTCCAGCGAACTCGCGGTCGGTATCTCTGGCCAACAGCGAGTACGCCGCGCCGCGCACGCCCGCGCGCCCCGTGCGCCCCACGCGGTGCGTGTGCGTGTCGATGTCGCGCGCCACCGTGTAGTTGATCACCGTGCGCACGTGCGGGATGTCCAGACCGCGCGCTGGTGGGAGGGACATTATACACACATACAAACGATGGAAGGTCACACACAACCAATATACACTTTGGTAGTTTAGCACAGATTAAAATCCGCGCAAAATGTAATTATACTAGTACCGTAATTTTAAACTGTGGTAAACAAAGGTTGAATGGCACCTACATTTTTCATATCATTAAATGAACATGACAACCAAGAACATTTTACAACATTTCATAACATGATGAGAAGATATTCATTATCTCCTCGACTAGTATAAAACCTTTTAACCATACATTAGAGTTCGTCAAGAAAATTAAACAAGCGACTTGTATCCGGCTCGAAGGACCATGAACCAACTTGACCCGATTCAACTACATAGCTGTGTGTGTGTTTGTGTGTGTGTGTGTGTGTGTGTGTTACCGGCGACGTCAGTGGCGACGAGGATGTTGTGCTCCTGCCGCTTGAAGGCCGTTATGACCTTGTTCCGGTCGGCCTGCTCCATGTCGCCGTGCAGCAGCAGCGCGTCGTACTGCTGCACGCCCAGGTTTGCTGCCGTCTGCTCTGCTTCCAACTGGCATACATCACACGTATTATGTAAAAGCACCATAGGAGTTTGCTTGCTTGTAGCTTTGCGTTCTATGAAATTAATAATATGCTGCTTACGTAATATACACATGTAAAATGGCATAATATATAATGATTAATGGTTTAATAGATAGATTTGGCATAAATATTAACAATCTTTGAATTTGAATTACAAGTTACGTTAGTTTCTGGCCTGACCAAGTTATCTGCGGTGCTGTTACTGCAACAATAAAAACATTTAATCTTTTACATAAGTACCTTCTTTGTGACAAATATTAGCACGCTCCCCGCTGAAAGAAACTCAACCAGGTTCTTCAGTAGCCACGCCCATTTCTCATCAGGTTTGTTGAATATTCTGCAACAGCAAATTAACATAATTAACCTCAATAATTGACACTACAAACATTGTAACCGAATTCAAAATATGGTTATTACTTTGTGGCAATCACAAATTTATACTTCAAAAAGGGTGTGTTACGAATACGTGACGTCAGCCATACAGCGTAAACTCAGTAGTAACTGGCCATCTATGCGATCTGTATAAATTAAGTCAATGATTCATTATGAAAAGAGCCAGTAGTATGGTGGTGATCACATTGACAAGCATACTTTAAATCAATGGTTTTGTTACGATACCAGCCAGTAGTGGGATAGTGACCACACTGATAATGATAACGTCAGTGTAGCTGTCAGTGCAGCTGTCGGTGTAGCTGTCAGTGTAGCTGTCAGTGTAGCTGTCAGTTTAGCTGTCAGTGTAGCTGTCAGTGCAGCTGTCAGTGTAGCTGTCAGTGCAGATGTCAGTGTAGCTGTCAGTGTAGCTATCAGTGCAGCTGTCAGTGGAGCTGTCAGTGTAGCTGTCAGTGTAGCTGTCAGTGTAGCTATCAGTGCAGCTGTCAGTGGAGCTGTCAGTGTAGCTGTCAGTGTAGCTGTCAGTGTAGCAGCCAGTGCAGCTGTTAGTGTAGCTGTCAGTGTAACTGCCAGAGTAGCTGTCAGTGTAGCAGCCAGTGCAGCTGTTAGTGTAGCTGTCAGTGTAGCTGCCAGTGTAGCAGCCAGTGCAGCTGTTAGTGTAGCTGTCAGTGTAGCTGTCAGTGTAGCTATCAGTGCAGCTTTCAGTGTAGCTGTCAGTGCAGCTGTCAGTGTAGCTGCCAGTGTCGGTGTCAGTGTAGCTGTCAGTGTAGCTATCAGTGCAGCTTTCAGTGTAGCTGTCAGTGCAGCTGTCAGTGTAGCTGTCAGTGCAGATGTCAGTGTAGCTATCAGTGTAGCTATCAGTGCAGCTGTCAGTGTAGCTGTCAGTGGAGCTGTCAGTGTAGCTGCCAGTGTCGGTGTCAGTGTAGCTGTCAGTGTAGCTATCAGTGCAGCTTTCAGTGTAGCTGTCAGTGCAGCTGTCAGTGTAGCTGTCAGTGCAGATGTCAGTGTAGCTATCAGTGTAGCTATCAGTGCAGCTGTCAGTGTAGCTGTCAGTGGAGCTGTCAGTGTAGCTGTCAGTGTCGGTGTCAGTGCAGCTGCCAGTGTAGCTGTCAGTGTAGCTGTCAGTGTAGCAGCCAGTGCAGCTGTTAGTGTAGCTGTCAGTGTAGCTGCCAGAGTAGCTGTCAGTGTAGCTGTCAGTGTAGCTGTCAGTGTCGGTGTCAGTGTAGCTGCCAGTGTCGGTGTCAGTGTAGCTGCCAGTGTAGCTGTCAGTGTAGCTATCAGTGCAGCTTTCAGTGTAGCTGTCAGTGCAGCTGTCAGTGTAGCTGTCAGTGCAGATGTCAGTGTAGCTGTCAGTGTAGCTATCAGTGCAGCTGTCAGTGTAGCTGTCAGTGGAGCTGTCAGTGTAGCTGTCAGTGTCGGTGTCAGTGCAGCTGCCAGTGTAGCTGCCAGTGTAGCTGTCAGTGTAGCAGCCAGTGCAGCTGTTAGTGTAGCTGTCAGTGTAGCTGTCAGTGTAGCTGTCAGTGCAGATGTCAGTGTAGCTGTCAGTGTAGCTATCAGTGCAGCTGTCAGTGTAGCTGTCAGTGGAGCTGTCAGTGTAGCTGTCAGTGTCGGTGTCAGTGTAGCTGCCAGTGTAGCTGTCAGTGTAGCTATCAGTGCAGCTTTCAGTGTAGCTGTCAGTGCAGCTGTCAGTGTAGCTATCAGTGCAGATGTCAGTGTAGCTGTCAGTGTAGCTATCAGTGCAGCTGTCAGTGTAGCTGTCAGTGGAGCTGTCAGTGTAGCTGTCAGTGTCGGTGTCAGTGCAGCTGCCAGTGTAGCTGCCAGTGTAGCTGTCAGTGTAGCAGCCAGTGCAGCTGTTAGTGTAGCTGTCAGTGTAGCTGTCAGTGTAGCTGTCAGTGCAGATGTCAGTGTAGCTGTCAGTGTAGCTATCAGTGCAGCTGTCAGTGTAGCTGTCAGTGGAGCTGTCAGTGTAGCTGTCAGTGTCGGTGTCAGTGTAGCTGCCAGTGTAGCTATCAGTGCAGCTTTCAGTGTAGCTGTCAGTGCAGCTGTCAGTGTAGCTATCAGTGCAGATGTCAGTGTAGCTGTCAGTGTAGCTATCAGTGCAGCTGTCAGTGTAGCTGTCAGTGGAGCTGTCAGTGTAGCTGTCAGTGTCGGTGTCAGTGCAGCTGCCAGTGTAGCTGCCAGTGTAGCTGTCAGTGTAGCAGCCAGTGCAGCTGTTACTGTAGCTGTCAGTGTAGCTGCCAGAGTAGCTGTCAGTGTAGCTGTCAGTGTAGCTGTCAGTGTCGGTGTCAGTGTAGCTGTCAGTGTCGGTGTCAGTGGAGCTGTCAGTGTCGGTGTCAGTGTAGCTGCCAGTGTAGCTGTCAGTGTAGCTGTCAGTGCAGCTGTCAGTGTAGCTGTCAGTGCAGCTGCCAGTGCAGATGTTAGTGTAGCTGTCAGTGTAGCTGTCAGTGTAGCTGTCAGTGTAGCTGTCAGTGTAGCTGTCAGTGTCGGTGTGTGTAGCTGTTAGTGTAGCTTTCAGTGTAGCTGTCAGTGTCGGTGTCAGTGTAGCTGTTAGTGTAGCTGTCAGTGTAGCTGCCAGTGTAGCTGTCAGTGTAGCTGCCAGTGCAGATGTTAGTGTAGCTGTCAGTGTAGCTGTCAGTGTAGCTGTCAGAGTAGCTGTCAGTGTAGCTGTCAGTGTCGGTGTCAGTGTCAGTGTAGCTGTCAGTGTAGCTGCCAGTGCAGATGTTAGTGTAGCTGTCAGTGTAGCTGTCAGTGTAGCTGTCAGAGTAGCTGTCAGTGTAGCTGTCAGTGTCGGTGTCAGTGTCAGTGTAGCTGTCAGTGTCGGTGTCAGTGTACGCACCGCACGTGCTGCGTGACGAGCGCGCTGGCCTCGCCCGCGGCGCCGTGCTGCACGCGCACGGGGTCGTGCAGCGCGTCGCGCGCCAGCCGCTCCACGCGCCGCGGGAACGTCGCCGAGAACAGCAGCGCCTGCCGCTCGGGCCGCACGTGCGCGCAGATCGAGCGGACCTGCGGCTCTGCACACACACACACACGCCGCGACATGTTTCCAACATACGTCCACTGACACCAAAAAGTTTACATATTCGCTCACCCAGTAATACAACGGCACATCTACTTTACTCATACTTTGTCATATTTTACAGAAACGAATTTCAATAATTTAATAAAAATGTTCAAAATTAATTTATGGGTTCTTTTTACGTTTTTTACAGATTGTATGGGTTTGGTTACTAGTATAGACATTAATACATATTTACCACTATGTAGATTATGCACTTTTAAACACGCGTATAAACTAGGCTTGCAACGAATAGTATATTCGGCAGTATACCGAATACCGAATATTCGGTGAGCCCCCTGACCGAATAGCCGAATATTAGGCAAAAATATTCGGCCGGATTTTAGCGCCAAAACTTTTAAGTACAAACGTGATTGTTTCGCGCTCGTTTGTTCTAATGTACCTACCTACTCACCGCCCGCGCGCCCGCAGTTGCTCTGCGCGGTATAAAATGCAGTTTCAACAGAAATGGATCTTTTCTTAAGTATTAGTAATAATATATCACGTCATGACAATCCGTATACTTGGTGGCAAGCAAGGAAATTTAAATTTCCGTGTTTGATCAAGATTGCAGCAATATATTTGTCGGCGCCAGAAAGTATTGTTTATTCAGAACGCCTTTTTTCGTAAGCTGGGATGGTCTACGAGAAAAAAAAAGAAGTAGACTACTTCCTAAAAATGCAGAAAAATTAGTCTTTCTGCACCATAACCTTCTAAATTTTTATTATGAAAATAATTCAAATGCAAAGAAAAATTCTTAACTTCTAATATGTACCAATGACTACTTAAATGATTATAAAAGAAATGAAAACCTTACCCTTCTAAATTTTGATTACGACAATAATTCAAATACATACTTAACTTTTCTAATACAGAAGATGATTATGTACCTGTGTTATGTACCAATGACTACTTAAATCATTATAAGAGAAATGAAAAGATGAATATATACGTAATGAATCGTTTTTTTTTTTCATTTTACCAATTATCTCCCTACAACAAAATATATCACATAAGTATTCGGTATTCGGCCGAATAATTTATACATATTCGGTATTCGGCCGAATATAATAAAAGCAGCCGAATAGGCCGAATACCGACTAGTAACCGAATATTCGTTGCAAGTCTAGTATAAACTCAATTTCGCATTTTTTGCAGATGTGCCATTATATTACTAGGTGAGCGGAGCGATATGAAGACTGAGCTTAGAATAGGTGCCATAAGACGGATCACGTGATATTGGATTAATATCAATGTTATAATAAAGTCATTCATATTATTACTGGTATTATTATGTTCCCGTAAAACCTACCTGGCTAGCTACCAATCTCTTGCTTGAATTAGCCGCGAAGGCTGGGGGCTTGGGAGCCAGTTTTTTCTTTCTTTGCTGTACACTTTTATCCAGACAAGACAGTACTACTTACAACTATAGCAATGCAGACTATACACACTACAATCTCCCCAGAGAGCCCATTAACACTATACTACATTATAATGTGTAGTCTCACCGAAGCCCATATCAAACATCCGGTCCGCCTCGTCGAGCACGAGGTACGTGACGCGCTGCAGGTTGGTGGCCTTGCACTTGATGAGGTCGATGACCCGCCCCGGAGTACCCACCAGGATCTCCGCACCGCCCCCTAGGACATTCACTCATGTTTAGACAAGAGCGGATATCAATAAAGATATACTATGGCCAGGTTCCTTCCAGAATTCAATGTATTCAGATACCTGTATCAACAGATACCGGATAGTATGTACGGGTTTCGTGTAAAAACGGGTCGAAAAATAAACATTTCGGATGGTGGCGTTATTTCTGCTTTTCGTAAAAGAAACGTCTCACAAAATGTGATTTTGTAGAAAAGGTATTTAACTATTTCATATGTAGGGATATGATATTATGTGTAATGAGTATGAATGGCTGTATAAGCGGTTTGTATGCAAGCGTGACGTATGCGAGGAGCCACCCAAGTAGCACGCGGGGCTGAATAAGAGTTCACATTAAGCGTACAAGTGAACTTAAAGCATTAATTCACTCTTATATGAGTTCACCTGTGATGTATTAGCTGTATAAAGGCGAAAAATACGCTTAAAGCTGTTTAAGGTCTGTATAAGAGTGTAATGTTAACCTAATATACAGCTAAGGTCTGTATAAGAGTGTAATGTTAACCTACTACTATTTAAATGCTGTTATACTGCTACTATGCAGCTATGTGAACTTAAGGCTGTATAACTTGTGCCCAAATCAGTCATATAAGGGCTGTAAAGCGTGCTCTACAGCTCATATACAGCTGACTTACCACTTATAGTTCACATGTGAACCCTTAGACAGCCCTTATACAGCCCCGCGTGCTACTTGGGCAGTTAGTTACTGCGCGCTAACTGGCACGAGTTGGTGTGTTGCTCGGGACCATAGGGTTTTGGAAAATAAATTTTCTCTAACGTGTTTTGGACTATTATTGGTGGCGGCAGTGGCTCACGGTGTAGGCAGGGCACTCAGGCACTTACCCAATAACTGAACGCGCAATAGCATTCCTATCTTCACCACACAAATATCAATCGACGATGGTTTCAAAATCTTACATCATTTTATTTCAGACTACCCGAATCTGGATACAAATAATTTCAAGACTACATCTCAAGTAAGTGATATGGGAACGCAACACTAAATATTAATAACATATTTAATAGAGGAGTATCACAACCTTCTAGAGCTTTCGTCTGTTCCCACTTGGAGCCGCCGCCGTACGCGCACACGCACCTTATGTTGTACACCTTGCCGAACTTCTTCGCTTCCATATATATCTACAACACATTGATACAGCTTTTGGAAGAGACAAATAATTAAGTGATCAATGCAACATATGGACATTCGTAGCTCAGATAGCTCAAACAAATCGTCAAGACATTTCTTAGTAAAAACAATGGAATGATTTATTTTTTATGCAATATTGATTAGTTAATGTGAGAGTTCACAACATATTTTACTTTTTCTAAACCTATCTGCACATTTAAGTTCTTAAAGGTAGAAAAACCAGTATGGCATCTGATAATAAAAGATATTCTATTTGACAAAATTTCGACCCAGTTACATTGATCGTAGCTAAATTGAAAACTTTGTAATTATGATGTATTTACTAGTGATGGGCCGACTATGGGTTTTGCCGATCAGCCGACTAGCCGACTAGTCGGCAAAAAAATTGCCGACTATTCGGCCGACTAGTCGGCAATGCCGATCATCCTTACTTCGATCAAATTTTTACTCTTTACCACCATAATTCATCCTATTGTGCGAGATAACGGTAGAAATGTTTCAAAAGCTATCGATGACTCCTGTTTTAAAGTAGCATCCTGTTTTATACATACACTAGCTGTTGCCCGCAGCTTCGCATACGGAAATTGTTTTACCATAAATGTACCTCTTGCAGAAGGAAATTTAAAAAATGGTGAATTTATATTGAAGTACTTATATTTAGTAATTTATATACTGAAACCCACGATAAAATCACAAAGAATTCCTCCAAGAACGGTGTCCGAGCACCAGCGCAGACCTACCAGGAGGAGGTCGTTGACCGCGCGCGACGGAGCATTGACTTCACGGCCGGCACCAGCCGGCAGTCGCTCTCACCACAGCAACGCAGGCGCACGCTTCACGCGCACATAAATTATCTGACGGCGGCTATCGCACTAATTAGAATTTATTGTAGTCTGAAGTTCCAATACATATCATTTGAAAACAACTGCAGTTTCACTTCACGTCGAGACAATGGTCCTTCGATTTATCAGCGACCTACTGCTACAATAAAAATTCTACGCGACGACGTCAAGATCAAGACGTGTCCGGACTTTGAACCCCGTGGGAATTTCTTTGTTCGAGACCGCGCGGCCGGCGCCACATCTATTCTACGCTACTTGAAGAAAGAATTGGAGACGAAGACTGGATTGCAGGATAAGGGCTGTCAATCGTGAGATCGTTCCAATTACTATTCCTTTCTTTCCCAAAATTCCATAATTTTTTTTTTTTTTTTCTTCCAATTTCCAACAATTTAATTTACATCTATTTGAGTTAATTAGTGTGCAATTAATATCGTCCTTATCATTTCTGCCATATGGCACGCATTTATAAGCTTATAGCATAGCGCTAAACGATCGCAGTTTTTTCCATTGACCTTGTCGGGTCATTGACCGCTACGCGCGCACGCAGCTGCGCCTATTCATATTTTTTCTTCGCTATTGTTCTATTTTTTCAACTTCTTTTTTATAAACTAGTGCACTTTATTCGTTATCTTATCTCTATTTTATCAATTCTTTTTTTCAATTGCCTTTCATAATGGCTGAGAAACTCATTAAGCAACGCAGCTCAATGAAAGCGAAGCTTACTAATTTTAGTAATTATTTAGAAATTTTAAAAAGCTGCAGTGCTTTATCCAGTTTACAACGCATAGACCTAGAGGGCCGATTTAGTAAATTCGAAGCCTTATATGGAGCCTTTGATGATTTACAGACTGAGATCGAGCTGTTGTCGGACGACACGGACGCGGCTTACACGGCGCGGACCCAGTTTGAGGAGCAGTATCATACACTGGCTGCGCTGGCGCGAAGCCTGCTGGCCGACGCCAGCGCCGCGGACGATCGCGTGTCTGCTGGGTTTGTAACGGGCTCCGAAGACTCTGAATCAGGTAGGCACAATCAAAATTTTATTCGTTTACCGAAAATTGATTTGCCCCACTTTGACGGCGGTTACCAATCTTGGCTCGAATTCAGAGATACGTTTTTATCGTTAATTCACAATAATGACAGCATAGATACCATCAATAAATTTCATTACTTACGGGCCAGTCTAAAGGGCTCAGCAGCAGAAATAATTAAAAATATTATCTTTAAAAAAGATAATTATAACATAGCTTGGGGTTTACTTTGTGAGAGGTTTGACAACAATCGTCTCCTAGTCAATTTTCATGTGCAGGCTTTATTCAACGTCGAAAAAGTCCATAAAGAATCTAGTATTTTGTTACGTCGGCTAATTGACGCAACAAATAAAAATCTTAGGGCACTAAAAATGATGAATGAGCCCACGGAACACTGGGACACTCTCATTATACATATGATGTCAACTAAGTTGGACTCCATAACCCTTAGAAGTTGGGAAGAATATCGCAATACACTCGAGGCGTCTCCTACACTTAGTCAATTTTGCACATTTGTAAGTAATAAGGCAGATCTTTTAGAAAATTTGGAAGAACAGAACAAACACAATAAACACGAAAATAATTACAAATCTAAAAATTTTTTAATCACAAATAATAATCAAACAAAAAATAATTATCAATCAAATCAAGTTACAATTAAATGTCCCTTATGCAGCAAATCTCACTTTTTATATTCATGCGACTTATTTAAGAAACTTTCTATAGAATCACGCATTAAGAAAGTACAAGAGCTTAGTGTTTGTAAAAATTGTTTACGGCCCGGCCACAATGATAAACGTTGCAAGTTATCTCATTGCAAGTATTGCAAGAGCAAACACAATACTCTCTTACATTTAGAGCAATCTGAACCCTCATATATAAACCCAATGCCGGGCCCTTCAGAAAACGTTACACTCTCAGCTAATGCTTCTACAAATTATGTAAAACAGCCTACTACGCGGTCTATTGTTTTACTGTCCACAGCGATGGTGCGAGTGGTGAGCTCCGACGGTAAGAAGCATGAAGCGCGTATGCTGCTCGACAACGGCAGTACGGCAAATTTTATTACCGATAGCCTCTGCGACAAGCTGGGGTTGTCCAGGCGTAGTGCGAGTTCCATGGTTACAGGTATTAACAACTTAGTTAGCAATAGTACACAGTCTTGTTACCTCAAGTTTGAGTCGATTAACGGGAACTATTCTAGTAAAATCAATTGTCTTATTTTACCTGTAATCTCTAAAAATCTACCACCTATTTCTATAGATACTAAGCATCTATCTATTCCCTCTGGCGTCCAGTTAGCCGACCCTACATTCAATATCCCGTCTGCTATAGACATTTTAGTGGGGGCAGAAATTTTCTGGGAGGTAGTAGGTAGCAATCATATAGATTTGGGTAAAAAGCAACCTATTTTGTGTGAAAGTAAGCTAGGTTGGATAGTGTCTGGTTCTTTATCTGTCAGATCACGCTCCGCCCATTCACACTTATGTAATTTTGCGTCAATGCAAGCAAATCCCGATTTGACTAAATTCTGGGAATTAGATTCAGTCTCTTCTAAATATACACTATCGGTTGAAGAACGTGCATGTGAAGACAGTTTCAAATCGCACACGTTCCGTGACAAAGAAGGTCGGTTTGTTGTTACTATGCCTCTAAAGGCGAGTCCCGACAAATTAGGTGACTCATTCGCTATGGCAAAACGTCATTTCTTATCTCTAGAAAGGCGATTTCAAAGAGACGTTCATCTTAAATCTATGTATGTAGACTTCATGCGTGAGTATGAAAGCTTAGGTCACATGACGAAGGACACGGACATCTCTAACATAGGTAAAGTCAATTATTTTTTACCGCATCATGGTGTTCTGCGCGAGTCTAGTTCGACGACTAAGCTACGTACGGTGTTCGACGCGTCAGCTAAAACTACCACAGGCGTGTCACTAAACGACATTATGATGGTTGGTCCTACCATTCAAGATGATCTCTTGTCTATTTTATTACGTTTCCGACAACATAGGTATGTAATATCGGGAGACATCGAAAAGATGTATAGAGCGATCGAGGTTACTCCCGAGCAACGTTCTTTACAACGCATAATTTTTCGCGCGGATCCATCACAGCCTCTAAAAACGTATACTCTAAACACGGTTACGTACGGCACCGCATCCGCGCCTTATCTAGCCACTAAATGTCTAGTTAGTTTAGCAGACTCGGCACAAAGTATTGAAGCTCAAAATGCAATACGACGTGATTTTTACGTAGACGATTTCCTTTCCGGTTCCAACACGATCTCTGGTGCGGTACAAATGTCTAAGGAAATCATATCTATTTTATCGTCGGCAAAATTTAATTTAAGAAAATTTCAATCAAATAATTTAGAAATTTTAAATGAAATTGCACCCAATTGTGAAGCTTCAAATAATAATCAATTAAGTCTATGTAATTATAAAACTAATATTTCATCTAAAACGTTAGGCGTTCATTGGCTATGTGACTCTGACACACTTTCATTTTCCATTAATATTGAACATTCAGAAAACATTACAAAACGACATATACTTTCAGTTATTAGCCAAATTTTTGACCCGTTAGGACTAGTTACTCCATGCATAATCGAAGCAAAATTAATTATGCAAAAATTATGGATTGCAAAGTGTGAATGGGACGATGAGGTGTCTACAGACATACAACAGTTGTGGTTAGCTTTTTCAAATACATTGCCACATCTAAATAATTTAAAAATACCTCGTTGGATTTCATGCGAGGATTCCATTACACATGAAATTCATATTTTTACTGATGCCTCGGAAAAGGCACTAGGATCATGCGCCTATATAAGATCTATAGATAGCGGTGGTAACATAACGGTACGTTTACTTAGCTCCAAAAGCCGTGTCGCACCAATCAAGCCCACTACAGTCCCGCGACTAGAACTTTGCGGAGCGCTGTTAGGTGCAAGACTGTGTATTAAGCTAAAGGAGTCTATTACCTTACCTATACAATCATGTCACTTTTGGTGCGATTCCACGATTGTCCTTGGTTGGCTAAATACATCTGTTAGTCAGCTTAAGAAGTTCGTTTCCAATCGTGTGAACGAGATACAGGAAAGCACATCAGGTAGTACATGGAGCTACGTACCGTCTAAGGACAACCCGGCGGATTTTGTTTCTCGAGGCCTGAAGGCTGATCAGATCAGCGATTCTAAATTATGGTGGAATGGGCCCGAATTTTTATTACGAGATCAAACTCTATGGCCTGTTTTACCCAACAACGCCTTGTCGAAACAAGATTTACCAGAAGTCGTTTCAAACTTTTCTATAAGTAATTCCAATGATTTCAAATTCGATACTAACAATCATAATCAACTAAATCAAACAAATCAAACTAATTACTCTATAATTAATAATCTAATACACAAATACTCTAATTTTAATCAATTACAAAGGGTAGTAGCTTATATACAATGATTTATTTACAATTTAAAAAATAAAACTAATAAAATAAAAGGTTTTCTTTCTTATAAAGAGCTTCAACAATCATTAAATTTGATTTTACATGTAGCGCAAACTGAGATGTTTTCGGAAGAGTATCACATTTTGAAAGCTGGGAAAGCTCTACCTCGAAAAAATAGATTAATGTCGTTATCTCCATTCTTAGACTCCAACAATCTCATACGTGTAGGCGGGAGACTTAATAATTCACATTACGACTACAATACCAAACATGCAATAATTTTATGTAGTAAACATCATTTAACCAAAATTATTTTTAAATTTCAGCATGAAAAGCTTCTGCACGCTGGACCTCAATTACTCTTGGCATCCATTCGTCAAAATTATTGGCCTCTAGGAGGCAGAAATTTATCTAAAAACACAGTCAATAAGTGCGTTCAATGTTTCAGGCAAAAGGCCAATAATATACAGCCAATCATGGGTCAATTACCAGCGTGCAGAAGTAAACTCGAATTCGTATTCTACGATTGTTCTGCGGACTTTTGCGGGCCAATATTGATTGCCGACCGTAAAGGTAGAGGATGCAAGCTTATTAAATCCTACCTATGCATTTTCGTCTGTTTAGCCGTCAAGGCAGTTCATTTGGAGCTCGTTACAGACCTAACAAAAGAGGCTTACATGGCCGCTCTTAATCGATTTGTAGCGCGTCGTGGCAAGCCGCGCTCTATCTTGTCCGATAACGGCACTAACTTTGTCGGGGCCTCTAACGAGCTTTCTAAATTTTTACAGGAGTCAAACATCGCGTCTGAAATAGCTCAGGAAGGCATCGAATTCTCTTTTACGCCGGCATACTCTCCACATTTCAATGGCGTAGCAGAGGCCGCTGTCCGCTCTGCAAAACATCATTTAAAGAGGTTGCTCAAACTAACCAACCTAACGTATGAGGAGATGGCAACGCTATTAACTCAAATAGAGAGTATTTTAAACTCCCGTCCACTAACGCCTCTTTCTAATGATCCCTCCGACCTTTCCGCACTAACACCTTCCCACTTTCTAATTGGACGACCGCTTTTGTCAGTACCGCATCCGCAACTCTCCAGCGCATCTATTACCAGCCTGGAGCGCTACAAGCGGGTGGAACTGCTGAAGCAACATTTCTGGTCACGCTTTCACCAAGAATATGTCTTATTGCTCCAACAGAAAACCAAGTGGGCGGCTTCTTCGGGCGAGCTACAGCAAGGTTCACTCGTCCTTGTAAAGGAAAAGGCTCTGCCACCACTGCTGTGGCTACTCGGGCGTGTGGAACGCGTCTACCCAGGCAGCGACGGCGTCGTGAGAGTCGCCG
This sequence comes from Thymelicus sylvestris, assembly GCA_911387775.1. Classification (NCBI taxonomy): domain Eukaryota; kingdom Metazoa; phylum Arthropoda; class Insecta; order Lepidoptera; family Hesperiidae; genus Thymelicus; species Thymelicus sylvestris. Next base: position 15,376,619 of record OU426899.1, on the reverse strand, counting down.
ACATCAAGACGCGAAAGGGGACACTACGGCGGGCCTTCAACAACATCTGTCCCCTTCCTATTGAAGTGAAGACTTCAACCCGGGCAGACTGTCCGAGCACCAGCGCAGACCTACCAGGAGGAGGTCGTTGACCGCGCGCGACGGAGCATTGACTTCACGGCCGGCACCAGCCGGCAGTCGCTCTCACCACAGCAACGCAGGCGCACGCTTCACGCGCACATAAATTATCTGACGGCGGCTATCGCACTAATTAGAATTTATTGTAGTCTGAAGTTCCAATACATATCATTTGAAAACAACTGCAGTTTCACTTCACGTCGAGACAAACGGGTTTTGAAAAATAAGCAATATTCACATTAATTTGTATTTTTTTTCTATTGTTTTCAAAATTTTGAACAACTGAAAAATGTGTTCCATAAATTTAAGCAACGAACATTTGTTGCTTTGAAGCAAATCGGTTGATGTTTTAAAACTATTCCATACAAACTTTCATCACGTTTTAATTTTAATTTTCCGGGATAAAAAGTATCTTAAAATATGACCTGGAGTATTAGTAACAACTTTACCAATTTTCATCGAAATCCGTTCAAGGGTTTTCATGTGATGCCCGGACAGACAAACTGACAGACAGACAATAATTCTGAAAAATATATTTTTGTGCTCTACCACGTTATTGAAGTGCCCCCTAATCAAAATTTAAAAAAAAATTCAATGTACAGAAAATTTGCCCTTTGAGTTTTATTATAGTACTAGCTTTTGCCCGCAGCTTCGCCCGCAATAGAGATCGTTTTTTTACAAATCCTACTTAGTTAGACATAGTTGCCTATGACTTAAGTAATTTACATGTATCGTTTGATAGCGTGATTCAGAATTTGCAAATGAATTTTACTAACGCCATCTATTAACAACATCCGGAACTAAATATGTACCAACTAACAAAATATCGATCTTCCCATGGGGATGTTTTACCGCGATAAAAAGTAGCCTACGTTACGTAGCCTCTCCACCCTCCTCACTATCTCCACACACAAAAACCATACCATATAACAGCTTCGTTGCGATGTAAAAGACGGACAAACAAACAAACACACTTTCACATTTATAATATTAGTATGGAGTATGGATAGATTGGAATTATCGATCAAAGAGGCTTGAAGCAAAATCAAGGCGCATTGTCACTCCAATATTTTTTTGTTATTATCTGATTTATAGTATAGATTGGAATTATCGATCAAAGAGGCGTTGAAGCAAAATCAAGGCGCATTGTCACTCACTTCAATATTTTTTTTGTTATTATCTGATTTATTAAAAAATTAAATCTATTTAACTATGGTGATTTTATAATTTTGGAGTTTTCTTTAACTTTATTTTTAGTAGCGAAAATAAATGCCGACTATTCGGCCTTTTTTGCCGACTATTCGGTGAATAGTCGGCGACTAGAAAACATGCCGAATAGTCGGTTTTCCCGACTAGTCGGTTGTAGTCGGCCCATCACTAGTATTTACATTTAACATCAAGTAACTCTGCGCATTTGTCGACAATTTACACGAGATGAACAAAAGACGAAGCAAAACGCGTCGTATACTGGTGTCTGTCTGGTAGATAATTCCCTTTCCAATTACCATTGGGTGGCACTGCGCGTTTGTCGACCATTTGCATAAATAATTAATCTAAATACTAACAAAAAATAACAGACTTCAAAATTACTCAAAAACTACTTGTCAGATCTCGTTCAAATGTATGTGGGACCACATGCCAAGCACCTGCCTTCGATTAAAAAAAGAATCATCAAAATCGGTTCACCCAGTTGAGAGTTCTGAGGTAACAAACATAAAAAAAGAAATACAGCCGAATTGATAACCTCCTGCTTTCTTTGAAGTCGGTTAAAAAATACAAAGAACATTATTGCGAGTCCATGCAGACTTAAGTGTCATGCCAGGGGTTATGGTAGTGGTCGTGAGCGGTACCTGCTGCGCGAGCTCCCTGGTGGGCGCGAGCACGAGGCCGATGGGCCCGTCGCCCGGCGCCAGCTCGCGCTGGTCCATCACGTGCACCAGCAGCGGCCACAGGAACGCCGCCGTCTTGCCCGACCCCGTGCGCGCGATGCCTGCACACACACACACACACACACATATACACACACACTGCACTGACATATAGTACGGCCGCTGTATCTTGGCGCGTCTGAACATAGGCTTTGCGAACTTTAACGCATGTAAGACAGAGATAGCGACACGAACATGCTAACATGTGACTGAGACATAATACACCGCGTATCGAGTATTGCCGAATTATGTTACTGTGCAGCCTTCTGCGCGAAATGCAAACGCGCCAAGATACAGCGGCCGAACTGTACATGAATGTACCGTACCGAGGGGTGGATGTTTTGTATGCTACCAGTACGTACAGTCAGGAAGAGTTAGGTATGCAGAGCATGGTACGAAACATTCTATAATCTATACTAATATTATAAAGAGGAAAGATTTGATTGCATTGAATAGGCTCCGAAACTACTGAACCGATTTGAAAAATTCTTTCACTATTTTCAAAAAAATTAGGGATCCATAATAAAACTCCAATAATGTAACTCAAGGTGTAAAAACATAAGAAAACCGAAACAAAGTGAGGGTGGTTACTCGTATTTGATATTACAGAATGCTTGTGATATTATCAATTTTAAATGCTACCGCTATTAGGTTTTTTTTTATGGCAATAGCCAGCAAACGAGCTGACGATCCACCTGACGGTAAGTGGCTATCGTTGCCCATGGACATCAGCAACACCAAAGGCATCACTGATGCGTTGCCGTCCAAGAAAGAGAGAAGAAAAAGAAAGAAAGAACTGATGACATGATGATAACAGGAAAATGCAAGGAAAGTCAATGTGCACCTATGATATCCCTCCCCGAGAGCGCGGCGGGGATGCCGGCCGCCTGGATGGGCGTGGGCTGCGTGTACTCCGACTTGCGGATGGCCTTCATCAGCTGCTCGTCAAACCCGAGGTGCGCGAAGCTGGTCACCGGCCGCGGGGGGTCCGGACCTGAAATCTGAACATTACCTAATTACAGTACATTTTGGGGTGACCAATTGATCCCTAAATCGGACATGCTAACGAATGACTGAGACATAATGGTGTATCGAGTATTGGCGAATTATGTTACTGCGCAGCCTTGTGCGCGAAGTTCAGACGCGCCAAAATACAGCGGCCGAACTGTGCTTGTAATATTTGTAAAATACGAGGCGTCATTTCTGTACTCATTGTAGTGAATTTTTGAGATTATTTTATGAAAATAGCAAACAAGCGGACAATCGCTGTGATGGTAAGTGGCTATAGTAAGCAGCAGAGCCGAAGTTAGGGGGGGGGGGGGGGAGGGGTGGCATGCCAAATTTGTAGCGGCGCCACATTTGGGATGAGGAGCAAAAAAAAGGAAAAATAAAATTCTTAATAAACGTTCCCATTGATTCAGTAAAAAATCATGTGGACGCCACAATATTCTTGCCTAGGGCGTCAGTGGCTCTAACGCCGACACTGGAAAGCAGTGAAACAAAGTTATCACTGATGTATTGCAGACCAAGAAAGAAGAACTGGTTTTCAAACCCAAGCTCAAGTTACATACCTTAACTCCTAAATGCTTCTTCAAGTCATCCACCTGCTGCTGACTCAACTTTTCAATCTCCTCATGCGGAGTGTAGAAGTTCTTCTCAAACGGTTCATATTGTATCTCCGAATGGTCTATAGGGGGAAGAGGGTCTATGAACTTCTTCTTAGGGGGCGCTATAGGGTTGCCATCCTCATCATATTCAATCTCCACATCTGACCCATCATCTCCGGTTGTTAAAGGATTTTCTTCTATGTATCTATTATAAAATCAAATGTAACAGTTATCAAACATTTACCTTTGAAATTATTCTGCAGATTGAGAAAGTTTTAAACAATAGATAATAAAAACATACTTTTCAGTCATATATTAAATTATAGCTTAACCTTTAACATCACGGGCGGGGTCTGAGCGGACCCCACGCGCTATTTTCTAACTATATTTTTTCATATTGATAAGCTACGATCGCGTGCTTTCTGCTAATCTCATGGCACTGCAGAGGCTCTCAACAAGTGGACGTACGTCGCTCTTCAGCTAAGGTAAGTACATATTTTACCCATGTGGGGATACCTGGAGACCCCGCCCGTGATGTTACGTAGCAAAAATTTTCAAATTACTTAAGTTTGGATTTTCTTCTTTTTTAGGATTAGCGTTAAATAAAACCGAAAATGAGTCGCCGACTATAAGATTACGCCACAGCACAAATTCTACAGAATTTTAGTGACTCTCATAGCGAATTACCATAATTTACCATGCCAACCCAAAAAATAATTTGTAACTTAGTACAGCAATGTTGAGGCACTGTCAAATTTGTTATTATTATTATTGTTGTTTATTTTTCTTCCAATTACATGCTTTTTATTCCTATATTATTAGAAAATAATGATAATTTAGTCACAAGTTGGCTGTTTTGTTAAATTTCACTACATTAGTTATGTACATTTGGAGAAATTCTTTGTAACTTAGTACAGCAATATTGAGGCATTGTCAATTTTGTTATTAATAAGATTGTTGTTTATTTTTCTTCTAATTACATGGCTTTGATTTCTATATTATTAGAAAATAATGATAATTTGGTCAGAAGTTGACTGTTTTATTAAATTTCACTAAATTAGTTAAATACCTTTGGAAAAACTCTATATATGAGATGCTATTTTGTAAAATATTTCGTATAATATGTAAAGACTGATTGTTTTACATATATTAAATACTATTCATAAACATCATTATGTATTTTCTTGTAATTTGAATTGAAATTAAAGTTATTTTTAAAAATATTGAAAATACATGCAAAACATTTTTGGGGATACTTCTGGACCCCACGCGTGATTGAACGTTACCTTAAATAACGCGTGTAGTTAAAGGTTAACATAATTAATATACGGTTTGTAACAACATGTTACCTTTCCAATAACATTACCAAATGCACTGTATCAAGTTTACTAAAGTTGGAAGTTATTCTCAACCTTATTAATCAACCTTATACATACAACTAGCTGACCGGGCAAACGTTGTTCTGCCAAAAAAATTTTAGGGGTAGGGGGATGAAAAATAGATGTCCGATTCTCCACCCTAGCCGATATGCACGCAAAGATTCACGAAAATCGGTCGAGCCATTTCGGAGGAGTTCAACTTCAAAAAAGAGTGACACGAGAATTTTATATATTAGATGATGTCACCGAAAGTCTGAAACTCACTTGTAATAACTCTCCTCATCATCCATCTCATCGATGTCCCCTCTGGTTCCCCGGCCGCTGTCCCCCCTGCCGCTGGCCTCGTTCTCCTTGCTGGCCACCAGGTCCTTGGCGGCCTGCTGCTCCAGACCCGCCATGTAGGCATCTAGTGGATCTTCTTCATCCTCGTCATTTGCCTGCAACAGTTTAAAGGGACTCTTGGTTTAATTTAGCTTTGCAAGCACTATTTCTACAGCCTAAGCAGATTTGGACTGTCTGTTCACTTGTTTGGTAAAACCACAAATCATTTTATGAACTTCTGCATTCCTAAGAGATCTTTTAATAACTATGCATTTGACATAGATTTCTACTAGTAGTTATTGGGTTATTGTACTTATTGGGTTTTTGGAGGTAATCTATGGTTTTGCCTCACTTCTGATGAGATGAGTTATGATCATTAACATCTCGGCTGGCTCATATTGTTAATTTGATATTGACATAAAAATGGTGATTTTATTGAAAAGCATGTGAGTTTGATCTTTTTACTTTATTTATGAGCTATTGTTCTAATCCCACAACCCTACCTAGCCTAATTATGAGTGACTCATGATTAAGAACATTAATATCACAATATTTTGTTACCCTGGAACTGGATGCTTTCACATTTGTCGGGCTGCCCGGAGCAGGGATGTACGCCAAGGCTGGTGTGGGAGGCTCGTCATCATCATCAAAATATCTAAAATAATATTTTTCATAAAATAAGTATCAATGCTTGCAATCCCACCTGATGGTGGCTATGAAGTCTAAGAAGTGTGTTCACTAACTTAATAATCAGAGCAATGGTTTGACAAGATTAAACAACCCAATTAGAAATCAATTTGGGCCTTGCCTTATATTATAGTTTGCTGTGGTTAGTTTTGTCTATGCTTAAATTAGATAGAATCATGTTTGAATTGTGAATAAATAAATGGAAACTTGAGTATAGTTGATTTAATTTTACTGTTATTTTTTAACTATGTGTAAAATTACTATTTAGTGTGGAACCAGCACAAACTGATAAGCAAATGTTGGATTAAATGATTTTGAATTAGTACTTATTATTTTTATTGCATATATTTTTAACAGACTTCAAAAAAATCAAGGTTTTCAAGGTCGAATCAAGGTTCTCAATTCGAATGTATTTTTTTTATGTTTGTTACCTCAGAACTTTGGACCGGGTGAACCGATTTTGATGATACTTTTTTAATCGAAAGCAGGTGCTTGTCATGTGGTCCCACATAAATTTGAACGAGATCCGATAAGTACTTTTTGAGTACATAATATTGAAGTCTGTTACTTTTTGTTAATAAAATGTATTATTAAGATATAAATCGATTTATCAAATATATCAATCAGTGGCTAAACATACGATGTACACAGACAGACACTCACTCATCTTCGGTTTTCGCCCTCTTCTTCCCGAGAGATCCGAAGTTACCCGTGACGGCGTTCTGGGTGATGGAGGTCATGGTGGAGTACCCCTGCTTGGAGAGCCCCGACGTCGGCGGCGCGTGCATCGGCATCGAGGGAGGCGGCACCGCGTGAAGGGATATGTTCGACGGGTTCCGTTTCGGCATCGCAAAACCAGCGAAACCAAACCCCTTACTGAACGCATCTTTATCAAATCCTTTTCCACCGTTTCCTCCCGAATTAAAACTCATTTTATCTAACAAAAGTCAACTACAAACACAGAACTTAAAAGTCAAAACAACTACAATGGTAATCAGTTACACTTCACTCCATCATTAATAACCTAACCGATTATACGTTTAATACCTAAGTTAGATCAATTTTCCTTTTGGCTTTTACAACTAATTCATAAGATAATGTAATGTAACTAATAGCTCTAGATGTAAAACTTTCGTATACGCGTTTAGTTAAATGTATTTTAATAGTTTTTGCTTTTTAATGAAATCAAATACCTACAATACAACACCTACCGAATAACCGATATCAATGAAACGAATGACGAATGTCAAATTAAAATGTCATGTCTGCAGTCTGTCTTGACTCTTGACTTGTTGTGTCTTGTCCACAGAACACATATACTCCTGGCGGAGGTCTTGTCACTCTCACAGAGTACTTAATCACTACGTTTTAGTCACTCTTGTAATCATTCGGTTGTCTATGGCACAGTCTCTTCTTTTTAACTACCTCTTAGAAGTTTGGAGTCCAGTAAAAGTATAAAAGTTCTTGGTTGTCACTTGTCATACACAGCAGACAGTCGTGACATGACAGTTTTATAGTTGACAGTGACAGTTACGACAACTCAATAAAATTCAAGTTTCGATTCGAGACGACGAGTCAACGAGTGGTGATACGGCAAAACACAAGAAAATAAAATTTTTAACATCTTGCAAGAGCAGTATTTACTGCGTAATAGAAATGTATTTCAAATTATGCACCATAGTGTTTGCTTTGCTAGCTATCACCAATGTTGAAGCATCGCATGGGTATGATTTTGGTGACTTTTTAGCAACTGTTTTGGGTATCGGAATAGCAGTTGTTGGAATACTGGCTTGTTTGGGCAATTACGCTCGACAGAAAGCCAGGAATGAGTTCATTTGAGAAATAGGTGAGTAACAAATTTAACCTTGATTTTAACTATCAGTTAACAAACGAGTTCATAATTTTAAATTATTATCAAACTTACGCAACTTTGTCGATGTACGTGTATAACGTGTAAGGCTTATGAATATTTATAATTTTGCAACGAATAAATTACGCACCTGATTAGAGTAAAAAATATTTCATGAAAAATATTTATTTTTTGTAAGAGAATAAGTATTACTTGAAATTTACCACTGACATTTATAATTTTGCGCTGTATCAAACAAAATTAAGTGTTGGAACTAGAAAATATCAAAACAATTTAATATCCAGTCTCTGTTTAAATATTGTCCAAAAAATGTTCAAGTCAACTTCAAGATTTATGGTATCTTTTCAGATCAACATGAGGATGCACAAATTCCACCCAACAACATCTGGCATGAAGTACCATAGTATTATTTACTAATGTAGATGTAAGATTTCTTACCTACTTCGTAAATGCAACATTTCAGCAGGTATAAACATTTTTATAAGGTATATAATAATTGGTGATAATTCTAAAATCTCATAATGAAAATGTTGATTATTCAAATATTCATACTTTGAATGTCAGTAGATTGTTTGTGTAAGATTAATTATTATTAAGGTTACCATTTTAGTTTTTTTAATATGAGCATGAAAACAATATTTATAAAGTGTCCAATGTATTTTTGTTCAATTACTCTTTCCATTCAGACAAACTGAATTTGTAAGATTTGTTTGTTATATTTAACTATGGTACCCTGCGGTTTCAACCACGTTAATTTATGGATAAAACTAACTACTAAAATATATGATGTTATATAGCCTTCCTCGATAAATGGACTATCAAACGCCAAAATAATTTTTCAATTCGAACCAGTAGTTCCTGAGATTAGCGTGTTCAACCATAAAAACTTTTCAGCTTTATAATATTAGTATAGATATGCCTATGCACCATTTGAGGTACCAAAATTAAACAGTCTTGTGACAAGGCGATTATCACACGACACCGCGCACCGCCGCGGTAGGCGGTGAAGCGGTTCTCCATGTTGTATTGGGGTCTATGAAATCCGTTGATGCCTTACACACGGGCACTGCCCGACCACGCGGTCGAGCGGTGCGGTGCCCGTGTGATAATCGCCTTATATTTAGGATACCAATTTTAAGCACCTTAATGTTACCCTCATAATTATATTTAATTTCAATTTTGTACCATCTCCAATGTAAAACTTTGGCATTTTCTTATTTTAAATATGTAACCCATTTTGCCCTGTAATTACAAACTGTGAATCTTTATTCTGATCTCTAATCTGAATTATCTTAGATAAAGTACACATTCTATTAGTGAATAATATTTGAATGTCATTAAGACAATGAAATATTTTTTGTATATTATGTTTAACTGAGCTAAATACATTCTTACATAAATAATTCTATTTTATATTTTTTATAATCTCTCATTTGCATGTTTCATCATTTTTGAAGTGAAAACTTCTTTAGCATCGTTGTCATTTGTAAGTCGATGAAACGAAAAAGGGACAGTAAAAAGAGACAGACACAAATTCATAAGATTTAACTTGGGAGAAAGGAGATAGGAAGCATTGTACAGGGGGAGGGGGAGAGGAAACGGGAGGGAAGGGGAAATGCACCCTGCTCTACAGCTCACTGGGCAACCACGGTCAACGATGGTCTCTTCTGTTGGAGATTATTGGCTTATGGTATTATGTTTACCTGACAGGCCACAATTACGGAATATTTCCTGGACGTCCAAGGGCAGAGGTCACCACATGGAATCATATTGTGGTCTATCTCTTTGTTTGTTGGGTTCAATTGTTTATGAATTATAATTAACTATTTGCATTAGTCTGTATGCTGTATTACATATTTCTGTAGATGTTTTATTTTGCATAAATGATGATTCAACATATTTATTACAATTTAAGAAAGTTGAGGTTTGTAATGGATACAAGGAATGAGCATGTCATTCAGTCACCACTTACTGCCTCAACATGGTCTAATCTTCAAGTCAATTTAGTATGTTTTAATGACTGAAACTAGTGAGATATGACTATAATGTAATTTGAATTAAATTAAAATGGCATTTTCCACAACTATGCAGTGGATTATGAAGAAATTCACAAAATCAGTGATAATAAAGTATGATAAAAAGAATAATATTTTTAACAATGCTTACATGATTGAAATGAAAAGAGATTGAAGTAATTTATTCTGTTGTAAATAATGTTTAATAATATAAATGTAAGGAAACATCATATTACAATAAAATTAAAATAAAAGTTGATTTTTATTAATATCTTAATATATCATAAATTAAAAATTTGGCGTATGTTATATTATGTTATTCTTTTCTAAAATGCTTATTTCATTAAGTACATCATTTTTCCTTGAGATTTTTTCCTTCTGCTCCTTGTCTGGAGTTTTGATGATGCCTGTTTTAACCTTCTCTTCAAGGGTTTCGATTTCTCTTAGCTTTTTGCGTAAGTTCTTTAATCGCTTGGCAGGATCCGTTTGAGATGATGCAGAGCTATTTAAAGTTTGTGATGGAGGACTAGAAAAGGTGGGTTCAATAATTTCACATTTAGCAAGTTTTTCAGCTGCTTCATCTACACCTGTAGAAAAAATGACAATAATTTATTGTAACCAATCGTAAAATAAATTATTCTTATAATTAGTTGGTCCAAACTTAGAAATGAAAAGTATCAATTTCTGTTATTGACAGAAATAACTTGCATTATAGAAACAATTAGATTAAATATATAATTGACTATTAGCACATCAATGGATTTTAATTTTAATTAAGGATAAATTATATTTTGAACTGACCTGTTCCCTTCTTCTTCTTTTTTTTCTTTTCTACATTAATGATCATTCCTGGTACAGGCTGTATAGTTCCACTGTTACCTTTCCTCTGACGTTGGGCTTCGGCCACTATTTCTGGAGTGAGGCCAACTGGTAATCCAGTGTTTTGACGAGAAGCAAATTGCTTCCCCTTGCTCTCATATAATGGAACCTCTTCTTGAGGCACGTATCCGTCCCTTATACGTCGCGGCTTCCGCCATGTGCCGTCTGGTCTTTGTGTTGCCGGAATGAACTTTGCGCCTAAAATAAAACACTTCGTAAACAAAACCAACAGCAACTAATACTATATGAGTTAGTAATATCCACTATATCGTTACGCTACGAACTACAACCACTTTTTTAATTGATCACAACGCTTTCACGTACGGATTGAACACTTTTTGTCTTCTAATTGGATCGGTGAAATTCTTCAATTTATGTACTATACTGATACTGTTTAATTTATGAATAAACAAAAAACCAAAGGCAACCGTCTGCGTACAGATGCCCGACACTGCCTCACCATCTGCGTCGTGTTCGTACGCTGTTGTGGCCATCCTCGATAGTGGACTCTGGCGACGGCGTCTTTCTTTTGTTACTTCAACATGAACAAAGTCTTGCTAATTTACTGTGCTACGCTATTTTCGTACCAAAGCATCCGATTCCGACACTGGTTCGACAACTATTTTATTTTGTTTGACAATTTTAACTTTCATACTCTAGAGCCATAGACAGAAGAACTGACACTTGACAGTGATCAAATCAAATATATTGTCAAATTGACAATGATAGTGTATAGATTAAGGATTAATTAAGTTACTCTATGACTAGTCATTATTAATCTGTTCACTTTGAAGTCAAGCAACCATCCACCATCGTACTTTAAATATACTTAAACTTACTTTAAGTATGTAAGTTACTACGAATTTCAGCTTAAAAAGTAAACTGAAACTTTAAATCTCCAAATAGCCAACATACTCTTCATTGTTTGTCACAACTCACCATTGTTGCACTTGTGGTAAACAGTAAAATCGGCCACGGTGACAGGAGGGACAAAAAATATTATTTTGTCTCTGTCTTTCACGTAGATTTTGTAACTGGCGATCTCGTTCTGTCAAACGTATGGGAGAATCTATACTGAATGCGATTTGCAGCCGAAATAAATGTAAACAAACCATTAAAGTATAGGTGTACCAGCATCTCATGGCATTTTTGACAAGCAGAAAAATGGGTTTTTAATATGGCAATGAAAATTTTTAAAACTAAATATTGTCAAGCGGCTTGTCAAGTGAAAAAAAGAGTTGTATGGAATTTTTTTCTTTTTCTAAAATTATAATTATTTTAGATTTACCTCCGAAAACAACTTTACGATCACAAGCCACAAATATTATTTTCAATGTTTATTGAAAAACATGTGAAGAAAAAGTTGTATTTATGCGACAATCTGCATTATTAATATTATCCATCTTGTAGGATTAACTCGTTTTGATACTTAGTTTTTGTGATTCTATTTTCCTAGTAAATAATCTACATATGATTTCTTTGTATGTAAGTAAGATTAGCAAATGATATTAAATTAATTGAAATAAATAATACAAATATTGTTACAAATTAAAGGTAGCAAAAATTTTGTGAATATGAAATGAAAAGTTACATCATACAAGTTCACGTAACTGAAACGGTGGAGGAGCAATTTATTAATCATCTATTTGTTCTTTTCATCAAATGAATAAAAAATACTAGTATACAGATGGCAAATTTTAAATTATAGTTGCATAAATTATTGTTAGTCACTGTAATAATTAATTATAATAAAATATGTGCTTGTCTAATAAAATGTGTAGGTAGCTTTGTCTTTTATATATTTTCATCTGAAGTTAATAAACCATACCTACTTAATTTATATTGCCTATTATGAAACTAACACTGTTAAAAATATCAAGGATCAAGAAGTTTTATTCTAGTTGCCCCAACGCTGGGGAGTGTGTTGTCTCCAATTTTAATTTCCCCATTTTGCCATCAGATTCTGGTACACCTATAGTTTTAAAGGGTTTTTTGCCAACTGGCATGAATTTGTACACCAAATGCGTTTTATTTAGACAAACTACTCAATAAGGTATTTGTGAATTCTTAAATAAATACATATAGATCGATAACAATTATAAAATCCGAGTAAATGTGGAAACAAACAAAATTAATTATGTAACACTATCATCATTCAAACACTTTGCAATGACAATCTTATTTCCAAGAAGCGATTTGAAACTTTTAACATAATGTACTACTTTGTCTTATTGAGTAGTTTGTCTAAATAAAATACATTTGGTGTACAAATTGAAGTCAGTTGGTGAAAACACTAGAAAACGATTTTAATGGTTTGTTTACAATTTACATTTGTTTCGGCTGCAAATCGCATGGAGTATAGGTTCTAATGTATGGTCTTTACTTGTCTTTGGCTGAGCATAATTAGGCAATGCCATGAATGGAAGAAAAAAAATTATGGTCTAAAATATTGTTTATGGGTTTTGACACAATACATGTGACAATTGTGACACTGACTGATATGTCAGATGGCTTACATTGGCTTATTTTGAAATTGTTTAGAAGTTTTAAAATTTTTAAGATCATTTTTGATCAATAATAAATAATATCATATAGAGTTCAGATTGATTTTAATTACACATCATTTTAACGTTTAATATGTAATACATTTGATAATTTAAAGTAAACAATATCTCACCACAATGCCTAAGCGAAGGAGACTGCTAACTCCTGCAAAAAATAAGCAAAAATCCATTGTCAAGGAACAAGAATCTTCAAAAAGTTGGTCTCTCACAGTTTTCCTCATTTGGTTTCAAATACATATTTGTTTTCCATCTTTACCATAAGGCTATTTTGATTTTTTTGTGTACATCTTACAGCCTCATCTGAGAAAGAAGAGTCGACTCCAAGAGGGAGACTTAAAGGTGCATTGTTAGATGCATTGGAGCCTGCAGCAGATGATTCTGATGCTTCGTATGAGCCAAGCCCAGTTAAGAGAGAAAGGTCTGTTTCGATCAGCTAATTACAGTATTTGCTGTCATGGTGCGCTCGTATCTATGTATATTAATAATTTAAGTTTAATTTTAATTTAATTTCATTAAAATTATAATTTAAGTTACTTAGTTTTTTAAGTTTAAAAATTGATTGCCAGAGAGCCATTACATATTTATTTTCAATTTACTCAGCACTTTAAGACAACATAATTATAATTATTACAATCAGTTGTACATTGATTTTTACAGAAGGGATGACACTTCAGACGATGATGATAGATACAATGCACCATCCACACCAAGACAGTCGTATGTGCTGAAGCTATTTGATCGAAGCGTGGACTTGTCTCAGTTCAGTGAAGACTCGCCTCTCTACCCCATTTGTCGCGCCTGGATCACTAACCAGCCCAAGGCTAACTATAAAGAAATTGGGTAAGGATATAATATAGTGCATATTTCATATATCAAATTCCATTTTTCTTTGTATTTTTTGTTAAGAGTATTTGTACAAATTCCCAAGAATTTCATTGAACAAATTCATGCAGCTGTAAATATAGTAATACCTTCAGCCACAAAAAAAAGCTTCTTATAACGCAAAAAAGGAGAACATGTTAACAGTGCATGTTTTTGTTGTGGGAGGGAGGGAGGTGCCACGCATGTCTTAAAGTATATACCATCATACATGTTAACCGTGGATTGTTGCAAAGTAGACTAATACTAACTTAATAACAATGGACTTCTTCAAAGTAACGCCTGATACTATTAACTTACTACATTGCTTCGAAACACTATATTGCGAGTGGCCTGACACTCTAATGCCCGGTTTTAATATGTATGTAGTCATTTAGTGTACATTTAGTCCCTACTGTGGGCTAGTCAATACAGTACCCAACCCTAAAGAAAATTGAGACTTTATTTTTTCTCACGACGTACATATGTAGTGCCATCTATTACCTATTAGTTTAGTCAAAAAGTTCAAAAACCTGTTTAATACAAATAAAGCTCCTAAAAATATTCGATTCGGAATGACGTCTAGAAAAATCTATTTAAGGGTTTATTAGCACATAAAAATTTCAGTCCTTAACTTTTCGGGGGGGGGGGGGGGGGTTGAACCCCCGAAACCCCCCCCCCCTGGCTACGCCCATGTATGTATGTGTGTTTGCCTTTGTGAATTAATGGTTAAGGTTACTGATACAATACTAATCATTACAGTAAAAAATCCGAATTAAATGTAAACACTGAAGACAGCATTGAACTCCCCGGACCCGAGGGGCCACCAATCTCCAAGATACCCAGCTTTATTCCGGAGCAAATGAACGGGAGCAAGGATAACATAAACCTCAACTATGTAAGCTAAAGTTCAACTTTTAATAACGTCTTATTACTAAACCCAACAATGGGACAGTTAGCATTATAGTAAGGAATAGAGAGACTTATTTAAAAAATAAATTTAAATAAATAATTACCGTATATAAAAGATCACACTCTTACCTATGCAATAAAATTTCTGGTATCACGAGTGCCATGGATACATAAATGAAACAGCAAAAACACTCATTACTCTAGAATCATCTCTCTGTCTCATAAATGTCTGCCCCGAAAATCGAAACTGGGCCTCCACACTTCACAGACGGGGTAATTCACTATTTATAGGTTATAGAGCCGTCATTATTTGAAGTATTTTCCCCAGCGTGAGGCTCCGCCCCCGTCGCGCCAGCAGCTCCTGGAGTCCCACGTGGCGCGCTGGGCCGCCGTCCGGAACGCGTGGCTCGAGCAGGCCGCACGGGTGGAGGCTCGCTACGCCGCTACACAACGGGTACTCAACAAGATTAATGTCAGGTAAGATGTTTATTGCCAAAAACAAGCAAATGAGTTGGGATGAACTGATGATCAGTAGCAGAACAATAAAATTATTTATTAATTATTATTCTTTCAAACATGGCCACTGCATCCCATAAAATATAAACTGATCTTTGTGAACCCTGTAATAGTTTTATTAACTTTTCATGATATTATTTTTTGTTGCAGTACTATGTGATCGAGGATGTATGGCCCAGAGTGGGATAAAAATATTGATTTGATTCGTAGCAAGCCTGGGCAAACCGTAGATAAACGTGAATTTGCTAAGAAATATTAATCAACAAATGTGTATACTGTGCGATCCACGATGTATGGTCCAGAGAGGGATAAAAATATTGATTTGATTCATAGTAAGCCTAGGCAATCCTTAGATAAACTTGATTTTGCTAAGAAATATTAATCAACAAATGTGTACATTGTGATTGTAATAAGATTTATTGTTAATTTACTTTGTGTTGCATCAAAGACACTGACTTTTGTGATTATTTTGCTTTTGTAATCAATGAATATTATGATTGTAAAAAAAATGTTTAACTTTTATGATTTATTTATGTCATTAAATATTTTAATTACTATGCACTCTTGCGTTTTTTCTTCTTAGCACTTGTTTCCAGTTGAGGGCACTCTGATCTCTTGTGACCTTTCTCATTACAGTTGTAGCAGGACTGCAAAATAATAAAATCATGCATATAGTATGTTGAATGACAGAATTTAATATTGGAAAAATTTATGAACGGTAGAAGGGTTAAATGGATTCTCCACAAGCCTTTGTATTCGTAACTTGATTCAGTGCCAGTTTTTATGTAAATTGTTAGAAACTAGTGTGCGCCATGGACCCTATTCATAATATTTCCACTACAAAAGATGTTTGATGAACCTTAACGATAGAGATGAATCAAAGAGATAATATTATTATGTGGATTGAATGTAATTGAATAGTTGGAAAGCTTTAGTAGTAGGCCTTACCTGAGAGTTCACCACAGATCCACACGCGTGTTTCTCCTGACAACATCTACCACAAGTGTCACAGTGTGTATAGGTTGGTTTAACACATCTTTTGCAAGTGTTACAATGTCTATAAGTCATGCCGTTCTTGCTTGTGCACTCCCTACACTTATTGCAATGGGTGTTGGTCACTGACACCCAGTATTTGCACTTCTCACATAACTTATAGCTGCTGTCGTTTGAAAGATCTATGCTAATCAGTGGCAGGTTAGTGAAGAAGCGTACAGGGGATCCAAGCTTACGTCCGCCTTTGCTGTTAGTAAATTTCTTGTGGTTTTGGTACTCCACCTGGAAAATGGAACCATATCCTAAATTATGATACATGGTAAATGTCTAGTAACATTTTGGGCCTTATCATTATTACTCTCCTATTTTCATATTGTCTTACAACTGCATTAATCAGATGCTACATAATTTTTTTTATGTGTGTATAAAAATTATATCCTTTATCCTTCCACAAATATTTTCTTTCTTTCTTTTTCTTCTCTCTTTCTTGGCCGGCAATGCATCAGTGCTTTTGGTGTTGCTGTACCTGGGCGACTATAGCCACTTACCATCAGGTGGATCGTCAGCTTGTTTGCCAGCTATTTCCATAAAAAAAAGTTTCAAGAAGGAACACATTGCCAATTAAATTGCCATACTTCCATCTATCATGATTTTGTTTATCCATTTGATGACAGAATGACTGCCTATCACGCTTGATATTTACGATAAAGTTTGCAACAGATTAACAAACAAGTTATTTTATGTAAACAGCTTCTGATAATTCACTAGACTTCTAAAAAAGCTACTAACCTGATAATCATGCATCTTAATTTCTGGCAACAGGTTTCTAATGTATGGTTCCGAGAAATATGGGAATGCCCAGATTACTGGCAACATTTTGTCTTCTCCTTCACTGAAGGAGTTGTACATTTTTGACAATTCTTTTACTGTCTGGACAAGTGGCTCCACTCGACCTCCAAATGGTGGATCCATCACTATACAAAGTCCTTTTTCCCTATAAATAAATAAATTTGAAAAATAATGGTCAGTGTGAAAAATAATGTTCAATAAGTAAACTACTGCAATGCTACCTGCATGCAGATGCACATAAAGCTAATTAATTAAGGAAAAAATATTTTATTTCTTAAGTAATTTATATGAATTTGTTTTTATATTTAAACTAGGTTTTGCGTGGGGCGCGCGCTGCTAAAGCAGCGCGCGTGCCTTTTTCTTCCGCAAAAAAACAAATAAAAAAATAGTTTTTTTTCAAAAATATAATTGGTCTGAGAAATTTCGATTTTTCGAATCACGGGTCTTTTTGCGACATGTTCGGTTTCTCACAATTTTTTTGACGGGAGGGGGAGAAAGGAAGAGCGAGAGTGAGAGGATAGGGGGAGGTAGAGCGACAGTGAGAGCTAGAGGGAGAGTGAGAGGGAGAGGGATCGGGAGTGGAAGAGGGACAGGAAGCAGTAACGGGAGCTCGGAGAGGGAGAGGGACAAGGAGTAGGAGAAGGAGAGGGAGAGGTAGAGCAAGAGTGAGAGGAAAGGGAGAGGGAGAGTGAGAGGATAGGGAGAGGTAGAACGAGAGCTAGAGCGAGAGGGAGAGTGAAAGGGAGTGCGACTGGAAGCGGGTGCGGGAGAGAGGGAGGGACAGGGAGCGGGGAAGGAGAGAAAGAGGGAGAGCGAAAGGAAGAGTGAGAGGGAGAGGCCAAGGGAGAGGGAGCGGGAGAGAGAGAGGGAGAAAGAGCGGGATAGAAAGCGGGAGAAAGACTGGGAGTGGGGGAGAAAGAGGGCTGGAAAGCGGGTGAAGGACCGGGAGCGGGAGAGGGAGAGGGACAGGAAGCGGGAGCGGTAGAATGAGAGGGACAGGGAGCGGGAGAAGGAGAGGGAGAGAGAGAGAGCGAAAGCGAGAGGGACAGGGAGTGGGAGAGGGAGTAGGAGAGGGAGTGGGACAAGGAGAGGGAAAAGGACAGGGGAAGAGAGAGAGGGGGAGAGGGACTTGGGAGAGGGACTTGGGGAGAGAGAGGGAGACGGTCAGGGAGAGAGAGAGAGGGGGAAAGGGGAGAGAGATATCATTGGTCTGAGAAATTCATTTTTCGATTCACAGGTCTGTTTGCGACATGTTCGGTTTCTCACTATTTTTTTGACGGGGGGGGGGGGAGAGGGAGAGCGGGAGGGAGAGGGAGAGGGGGAGGGAGAGCGAGAGGGGGAGGGGGAGCGAGAGGTAGAGCGAGAGGATAGGGAGAGGTAAAGTGAGAGGGAGAGGGACAGGAAGCGGGTGCGGGAGAGAGGGAGGAACAGGGAGCGGGGAAGGAGAGGGAGAGGGAGAGGGAGAGCGAGAGGAAGAGCGAAAGGGAGAGCGAGAGGGAGAGCGAGGGAGAGCGAGAGGGAGAGGAAGGACTGACAGAGGAGAGGCTGTAATTTGGCATGGATACCCATACTTATTTATCAAAACTACAGAGTGGTAAAATGAAATATGTATTAATTTTTTCGAGTAGTGGCAGCGAAATGGTAGATGTTAGACATGTAAATATATCCACGGCAGAAGAATGTTTAATTGATGAATTTAAAAGGAAAACTCTCATGGAAATGTTAGCCTAATAGTTAGTTAGTGATAGTCGATAAACTTACAACTACGTAACAGTACCCTTCATTCTCTACCCAAGTCCTTTAATATAGGAAGGATCTGATGATGGGTTCCAGATATAAAGAGTGGATAATAATGCGTTTTTAATTATATTTGTTGATGGTTACATTAACATTGCAAAACATGTCCATCATTAAGCAATTCCGGGTCTGGTGGTGTATCTTGGGGACAAAATTTGTAACTTCTCAACGGATGGGAGTTCAGATAGACTATTTTAACAACGTAACTCATGGTTTTCATTGCACGCAAAGACAAAACAGATCATACGGCAATACTGACATATCGGTAAGGTGGAGGGGAGGAGAGCATTTCATACTTTAGTTACCATAAGCCTCTTATCATTATCGTATCATTTATCGAAAATCTTAGTCTGCAGAATAAATATATTATGTGATATAGTACCTATACCAATAAAATGTAAAATAATTATCTAACTTTGCATCACTATGTTCATTACTAAAACCTGCAATTATCATCTTCCCGAAATTTTACATTCGTCTCATTATCTTAAAAACAAAAATTTTGAAGGTTTCACTTCTACTGCGTGTGAATTTCACACATTTTAATTTTTTTATTCAATCACGCTAATACGGCTAAACGGATTCGGATGAAATTTGTCACACAGATAGTTTATGACCTGCATCAAAAGTTAGGACGTAGAATATAACGGGAAAAGATATTATGTTCTATCAGGATAAGGGGTTTAATTTAGTATGGATGTTTAATGTATCTGCCAGTAGCTTAGATTTTTTATTTTATAATTTTTAGGGTCCTTCTTCCGTTCCGTTTGTCCTTTTGAGGTAAAAGGTCCGTCTGTTTGTATGTGTGTCTATCAAAAACCTTTCACTAAGGAATACGTGGAGGTATTAATTTAAAATTAATTCTTAGGTCTGCTGTGCAATCCCTTAGAGTTGTGTAAAAATCAAGCTTTTAAAAGTCAACGCAATCATAAAAGTCTTTGTTATGCCCAATTTTTAGGGTTATTTCGACACTCGCAAAGTAATCAAAAAATATCCCCTAAAGATTTTTTGAAGTGAAAACTTCTTTAGTGCGGGGGTGATTTGAAATTCGATAATACGAAACTGTCCAGTAAAAAGAGACAGACACATAAATTCTAAAGTAAGATAGGAAGCATTGTACAGGGGTAGGGGTAGGCGGAGGGGAGGGGAGGAGAGGGGGAAGGGGGAGGGGAGGGGAAAGAGGAGGGGGAGGGGAGAGGGAGGGGGAGGGGAGGAAGCATTGTACAGGGGTAGGGGAAGGGGAGAGGGTGGAGGAAGGGGAGGGGAGGGGGAGGGTAGGGGAGCATTTCATACTTTGGTTACCATAAGCCTCTTGTATCATTTATCGAAAATTTTAGCTCGGAGTCTGAATAAATATATGTGATATAGTATACCAATAAAATGTAAAATAGTTATGTAACTTTGCATCACTATGTTCATTACTAAAACCTACAATTATCATCTTCCCGAAATTTTACATTCGTCTCATTATCTTGAAAACAAAATTTTTGTAGGTTTCACTTCTACTACGTGTGAGTAGCACACATTTTAATTATTTAAGCTTACGTTCCCGTTGATAAAAAAAAATGAAATGTGGTGAGAAGCGATGTCGTAAGATACACAAGTAAAGGGAAAAATTTGAAGACCATTTTAAGTAACATTACATTACAATTTACAATCAATCGCACAGCCGAAGCTACTGGGCGTGTGCGGTAATCGCAGGGGCGATCCTTCGATATATGTAAGCGGACTGTATGAATGTATGTATGTATGTATGAAGCAGTAGGTTGGTAGTATGTCCAATCCAATACCAAAATCAGTAAGAAAGAACCCACCAACCTTAACATCCAATGTCGCAGGATTGCGCTGCGCACGACTGCTTCAAATTTTCACGGCACGGCCGGAGGACAGCACCATAAACGTTATGGTCTTCTTAAGATGGAAACTCCACGAACGTCGTGAATTCAACCGATCTTTCTTAACGGAGTTGACGCAACTCGCGATATTTTTCCTTTGACATTAAGTGTCAATTTTGGAAGGGTTTTACTTTTTCTTTCACACCAACCAGTGATAAAGGATTGAACATACCCCCCACCGAAATCAGTGTGATGATTTCCTAATAGTGTCGGTGTGTGAAGAATGAGTGTGTTAATAATATGTGGTATTGAATATTTACGAAATAATTCAAAAATAAATTAAAGAAACTTGTTAGTGTTAAGTAAAAAAGTTGAGTGTATGTGCCTAATCTAAGTCCTAAACTAATAATAACCTAATTTTATATTTAGTTTGCATATGGCAATGGGCAGATTTTATTTACTGGTCTTTTATAAACCCCAGTTTGCGTGCGTACAGTAACTACACGTACAATGTTATCAAAACCAGGGTGAACCTCTTCTATTCTGCCAAGAGGCCACTGCAAAGGTTTGGTTAAGTTAGATTTAAGAAGCACTAAATCACCCTTCTTAACATTTGGAATTGAGGTGAACCACTTTTCTCTTTGCTGTAAAGTGTGCAAATAATCATTTGACCATCGCTTCCAAAATGATTGTGATGCCTTTTGAATACATTGCCAACGTGACAATCGATTCATCTGTACATCTTCAAAATTATATTCCGGAACAGTTAATAAATTCTGTCCAATTAATAAATGACCCGCAGTCAGAACTTCAAATTCGTTAGGATTATTGGAAAGGGAGCATAATGGTCGCGAGTTCATAATCGCCTCAATTTTACAAAATAAAGTACTCAACTCCTCAAAAGTCAAGGACCTATCACCTACTACACGGTAGAGATGATGTTTGGCTGATTTTATACCTGCCTCCCACAGACCACCCATGGAAGCTGCATTAGGCGGGTTCGTGCGCCATTCGACGCCTCGCGAGGATAATCCAGAAAGGATTTCATCAGAATTTGATGTAGAATTAAAATAATTAGTAACGTTTTTTAAATGTTTAGCTGCCGCAATAAAGTTTTTTCCACAATCAGAATATAAGCAAGTACAGAGACCGCGGCGTGCCACAAAACGATCAAATGTGGCCAGAAAACATTCGCAAGATAAATCTGAGAGCACCTCTAGGTGCACTGATTTTGTAGAGAAACATACAAATAAACATAAATATGCCTTAGTAACCTTTGCGTTTCGCCGCATACCTTCTTTTATAAAGAATGGACCACCAATATCGCAACCAACATGGTCAAACACCTTGTTGGCCTTAAGCCTAGTTGCAGGTAACGTACCCATCATAGGCTGTGTGGAGTATGGATGAAATTTAAAACAAGCCCGACATTTCGACAAAACTGAACGAATTACACTACGAGCGTTTATTATCCAGTATTTATTATTCAAAATGCCTTGCAAGGTGCGCGGTCCTACATGCATGTACAATTTATGAAAATAATCAATTATTAAATTAGTTATGTGGCACTTCTTGGGTAATAGTGCCGGATGTTTTATATTATATGGTAAATCCGACTGTTGTATTCGACCCCCCACCCTGAGGAAATTATCAGGGTCTATAAAGGGAGATAGTTTGCGAAGGGATGATACATGAGTTCCCTTTGCTAGCATTTGCATTTCAGAATAAAAATAATTATTTTGAATGACTTTTATAATTAAATCTTGTCCCTGCTTTAACTCGCAAGACTTTAGTGAACCAAATGTTCGATCAGATTTTTTACATTTTAAATTATTTACAAAACGAAGACACCACGCTGTTACGCGCTCGAGTTTACTGAACGATGAAATTTTATTAAAGGAATGTTCAAGATCATTGAAGTTATTTAAATTGTAAGAATTAAAGGTAAATGTGTCTACGTTAGTTTTAAGTTCTGGAATAATATCATTTTCTTTTAAAATTAATGTACTTCTTGGCCAACTACGCGGATCTCCAGCAAGCCATGCAGGGCCACTAAACCATTCGTCCGCTACTGCTAAAAGTTGTTCAGGCAGCGCGCCTCGCGAACAGAGGTCGGCTGCATTGTTCTCACTGTTTACATGAAACCAGCAATTGGGCGGAATCACGTCAACAATCTCACTAACACGGTTAGCCACGAATACTTTTAGCTTGTAAGGCGGAGTCTGTAGCCACGACAAAACTACGCTCGAGTCGCTAAAGGCAACTATTGGTAAATAAAAATCTTTAACGTTTTGTACGACAAAACGAACTAGCTTCGATAACAGCACGGCTGCCATAAGTTCAAGCCTAGGGATAGACATTAACGGCTTCAATGGAGCAACTCTAGATTTGCTCGTCAATAGTTTGACTTTGACGTTCCCATCCTTGTCAGTACTACGAAAATATATGCAAGCTGCGTAACCCAGTGATGACGCATCACAGAAACCGATTAATTGCACGTTTACAAACGAATTCACTAGAAGATGTCGCTCAATGCGAAGTTGTGAAAGGATCGGTAATTGACCGATAAATTTATCCCATTTTTGTAATAATTCATATGGTAAACGGTCATTCCAGCCGAGGTTCAGTCTCCAAAGATCCTGCATGATACATTTGGCAACGAAAGTACACGGTGAAATAAAACCAACCGGATCGTAAATACTAGCAAGCAGCTTAAGTACTGAACGTTTCGTTCCGTCGTTATCTTTTAAATTATAATTAAATGAGAAGAAGTCGCATGAGGGCAACCATGTTAATCCTAGGACTTTTAAGGATGATGATAAAGTATCATCTTGAAAATTTATTTGCGTTATTTGTTCTGATTTCATACGTGTCAGTAGCTCGGGACAGTTGCTAGCCCACTTACGCAATTCAAACCCGCCCTTTTTCAGAAGACTCATTAAGCCGTCTTGTAAGGTACAAGCTTTGTCTACAGATTGGCATGACCACAAAAAGTCATCGACGTAGACACCCTCTTCTAGAACTCGGGAAGCCTTACAGTCTGACCGTTCGTCTTGGGCAAGTTGAAGCAGCGTGCGAATGGCCGTGTAAGGCGCGCTACGCAGTCCGTAAGTGACCGTTTTCAACTCGTAAACTTGTACTGGGTCTGACGGTGTATCACGCCATAATATGTGTTGATAACACCTATCAGCGGGGTCGATGAGCACGGCTCGATACATTTTTGACACGTCCGCCGTAAAACACACGTCGTAGAGACGAAAGTTAATAATAATTTTTAAAATATTTGGAAGTAATTTACGGCCGGTCAAAAGGTTGTCATTTAGTGACACCCCAGTACTAGTTTTCTGTGATCCATCAAAGACCACACGCAACGGTGTTGTGGAGCTAGAAGGCCGTAACACACAGTGATGTGGTATAAAATATTTAGACGGCTCCGTACCACGATATAGCTCCATATGTCCCAGTGACTCGTACTCCTTCAGAAAATCAGAATAAGCCTTCTGGAACTCGGGTGAGCGCGCAAGTCGGCGCTCGACATGCGTGAGTCTCCTAAAGGCTGTGTCAAACGAATTACCTAACGGTTCGTGATTTGGCTTTAGTAAAATAGGTGAAACATATCGGCCACTTTCGTCACGATAATGTTTCTCAATATATAATTTTTCAGCGACTTCATCATCGGGATTTAAAGGAACATCGCACGGCGAGGACTCTATTTCCCAAAATCGCTTAAGAGTATCATTTAAATGATCATCAGTGGTGTACGACACCAACGTTGTAGACGCTACAACGTTCACATCCGTGACGTCACAAGTCGACGGGGTAATTAGTTTACCTGTGATAATATACCCAAATATGCTATCCAGCACGGCTGGCATATTGGGACCCATGATAATTTTCTTCCCACTATAAATATGGGGAAAAACGTCACCGCCTAAAATTAAATCAATTGGCGATTGCTTATAGAAATGAGGATCAGCTAAAAATAAATTATCATACTGTTTTATTATATGCTCAGGAATTTTAATGGTAGGTAGATCTGAAGTTACTTTCTGAAGAATAACAGCATCAATATTAAAAACAAGTTTATCAGTGTGACGCGGCCTTAAGCTACATGACGTCATGCCGTAGTTCTTAACTAAACCATCAGCTAATCCGCAAATGCTAAACGGACATTTACGTTGAGATAAACCTAAACGTTGTAAGCATGCAGCGGAAATAAAATTGGATTGTGCACCGGAATCAATTAATACGCGACATGGTTGATAGACGTTAAAGTTGTCTAAAATATAAACAATCGCGGTACCCAACAAAACCGTACTGTAACTGTTATTATTATCAGATGAAGGGCCTCCCGACTGGGCGGGCGCGCTTACAGGAATCGATGCATTACCGGAGTCATAAGAGGAAGCGAGAAACGTTTTCGTTACGTCCTGATGCAATAATAAGTTATGTGGTCGCTCACAAATAATGCATTTAAATTCACTCCTGCACTGTTCAACAGTATGATTAGGTTTAAGACAATTATGACATAACTTCAACTCATCAGCACGGCTGATTCGTAGCGAAGCACTCAATTTACGAAATTGAGCACAGCGATATATCATATGATTGTCTCCGCAATGCAAACAAGATAAATTATTTTTTGAGTTTGATGACGATGCATGCGCGTAGTTTTTCTGTGCACTGTTTCTAGTTCGCGCCGTAAACCTACTTACATCTGGTTGACGTTTATTCTGTACAACGTTTTGGTTGCTTGTACTAGCACCATAAGAACTAGAATGATCCAACACTTTTATTTGATTAGTAACAAAAGTAATCAATTCAGAGAATTTTGGTATCGACTTCTGATTGATACTTTGTTCAAATGACCTACGAGTGTATGGATCCAAGGCGCGTAATGCTATATGACACAGAATGTAACTATTCAAATCTTCAATATCAAGAGATTGTATAGCCTTGTATGAGTTATCAAAGGTTTCTATGAAATTATTCAACTGAAAGGATGATTCCTTCGCAATAGGTGTAAAGTTTAACATTTTATCTAAATAATTCCCAACTAACATTCGGTTATCTTGATACTTGTCGAGTAAAGCTTGCCAAACTATATCGTAATTATTAGCAGATATCGGAATACTTTTGACTATATTTAAAGCGGAACCTTTGATACATGAGAGCAAATAGTGGAATTTATCTATATTAGGTATCTGAGGCTGATTATGAACCAACGAACAGAATGTCTCGTAAAAAGTATTAAAATTCTCAATATTTCCATCGAAACAAAACAACTCCAATTTTGGAAGACGTGGCCTAGATTCGATGCACGACTGTGTTTTTTCAGTTTTAACGTTCTTATCATTCGCTAATAATTTTGAACAAATCAATTTTATACGGTAATACAGCTCATCAAAACTATTCAATTCCTGACTTTGAAATATGGTTTTCATACCAGCTTGTAACTGACATTTATAAATTTCAAAAATACATAATTCGAAAGATGAACGTAGCTCATCTATATCCGTGACACGCAATAGAAACATTTCACGAATATTGCTGTCAGTTACATTTAATGACATGTCAGATATTATTTGCAATTGTTCAAAAATTCTTTGCTTTTTGTTGATTAAAACGTTTAATTCAACATCAGCTATGCACTCCTCGTACACTTCCTGAACCTTCTGACCCTTTTTAGCCATTGCAACGTGCAATCTAAATATAATATGTCAAATAAAATAAATGAATAAAGAATTGCCTACTCTATGTTCGGCTCGAAGGCCACAAAAAAATTGTGCGGTAATCGCAGGGGCGATCCTTCGATATATGTAAGCGGACTGTATGAATGTATGTATGTATGTATGAAGCAGTAGGTTGGTAGTATGTCCAATCCAATACCAAAATCAGTAAGAAAGAACCCACCAACCTTAACATCCAATGTCGCAGGATTGCGCTGCGCACGACTGCTTCAAATTTTCACGGCACGGCCGGAGGACAGCACCATAAACGTTATGGTCTTCTTAAGATGGAAACTCCACGAACGTCGTGAATTCAACCGATCTTTCTTAACGGAGTTGACGCAACTCGCGATATTTTTCCTTTGACATTAAGTGTCAATTTTGGAAGGGTTTTACTTTTTCTTTCACACCAACCAGTGATAAAGGATTGAACAGGGCGCGAGACGCTAAAAGACATGTATGTTCCTTGGGGAGTGTAGGGGAGCACTAAGAGATGATATGACGACAAGGGGTAAAAAAGGGGGGTTTGATTGTTACTCTTTCACTCAAATGACACTGGACGGATTTCGATAAAATTTGGTAAACGGATGTAATTTAAAACCTGGAATAGCTTAGTGGATACTTTTTATCGCGAAATTCCATGGGCTGAACCAATTTTGATAGGAACTAAAACTGAAAGGTTCGTGAAAACTAAACTATCGGATAGGCGAGTCAAGAAACAGACAATCACTTCCAGATCAGACCAGTAGGTAATAATAACAACATTATAATAGTACAAATGTCTTAAATGATGTCTAAAATGTGTGGAGTACTATAAAAATTTAATAAATTATCTTTCAACATTTTAAATGTTTACACGTTAATATTGTTTTCTAGATTGAACGATAAAATATTGTGTCATGGTTTTTTTTTCACTTATATATTAAGAGTCTGTTTGCACCTTAAACGCCCCATACATTTTATAGACATCAAATGCAAACAACAGTCCGAAATGTTCAATATAGATTTTTATGAAAAATACTTGTTTTTGTATGGCAACACTGAAAGTTTCTCATTTTTTATGGCAACACTGAAACACGTTTACACGAATGTGACCGATCTATCAGTAGCAATAAACGTCGTATACATTTTAATGACATCAAAAGGAGACAAAAGCCTCAAATATTACGTACAAAAAATTCATTTGTATGAAAATTATAATTTTTTGTATGGCATCACTAATTATTGGTTACACCAACGTGTCCGGTCCTTTAGTATCTACAAACGCCTGCTACATTAAAAAGACACACAATGGAGACAACAGCCTCAAACATTCGAAAAAAGGATACATTTGTATGAAAATTATATTTTTTTGTATGGCAACACTGAATTTTTTTTCACCAAAATTTACAAAATATCAGTGCCTACAAACGCCCCATACATTATAATAACGAAATTTTCGATTGAAAAATAAATTTGTATGAAAATTATTATTTTTCGTATGGCAACACTGAAATTTTATGCTTTTTTCAAAACGAATATTGTAATTTAAAAATAACACCCATACATTTTTTATACCCCTGATTAATAGATTCGGCTCAACTACTCGAAAAGTGAAAAAAATTCTGGGCTCCAGTGTTGCCAGTTGATTGAGATGAAAATGGTCAAATGTCATTACGACGACCACAAAAAATCTCGCGGTTTAATTTTTTGATTAAAAATGTTTCTCCTTCTACTTTTTACATTTTTGAATAGAAAGTTCACAAAAATGTATGAATGAAAAAAAAATCAACCTAACCTGGCAACACTTTCAGTCAAGTTACACAACCGCCTCATACAAATAAACCGCCTCAAATGTTGCCAACATACAAATTTTTTTCTTCAAAAAATGCAAGTTTTCATACATTTTACAAAATGGCCGCCAAGGGGTCCGCCATTGTGTCGAAAAAAAAAATATACCCCAAACGTCAAAATTGGGAATAGATCTGAGGTAATTAAGAAAAAAAATGAAGAAAAAGTTAAATACCCAACGCAATCCGACCCCGCAAAGACACCTCGAAAATTGAAAATTTTTAAAGTAAAATATCTCGGCGGCCATCTTGTTTTTTCATTTTTTTCTAATTTAATCGTAACAACCATCCCAAGATTAGCCGAAAACGACACCAATGTCGGGTAGGTGCTCAGAGTAAACAAAAAGTTGACAATCGCCGAGCGGCCGCCATCTTGAATTTTCGAATGGTCGTATTTTTCCTGTAATGACCATAGATAGTCAAGCAACTTCCCAGTACATTATTATTACCCCCCACCAATACTTTTGGCTGGGCTATTCGAAATGTGAAAAAACGTGAAAAAAAAATCCAGCAGCCAATGTTGCCAGTTAATTTTGATGAAAATGGTCAAATGTCATTATGACGGCCACGAAAAATTTTTTGGTGCAATTTTTTGATTAAAAATGTTTCTCCTTCTACTTTTTATATTTTTGAATAGAAAGTTCACAAAAATGTATGAATGAAAAAAAAATTAACGTAACCTGGCAACACTTCAGACCAAGCCTCACAACCGGCCAATACAAAGTGACCCTCTCAAATTTTGCTAACCTCAAAATTTTTTACCTCAAAAAATACAATTTTTTGTACATTTTGCAAAATGGCCGCCATAGGATCCGCCATCTTTAAGAAAAAAAAAATATACCCCAATCGTCAAAATTGGGGATAGACCCGAGGCAATAGCGAAAAAAAATCGTAAAAAAGTTGAAAACCCATTGCAATCCGACCCCGCAAAGTCACCTCGAAAATTGAAAAATTTTAAACTGAAATATCTCGGCGGCCATCTTGTTTTTTTACTTTTTTCTAATTTCATCGTAACACATTTCCCAACATTAGCCGAAAACGATACCAATCTTGGGTAGGTGCATAGTGAAAAAAAAAGTTGGTCATTTCGACTCGGCCGCCATCTTGGATTTTTGAAAGGTCGGATTTTTCCCATAGACACGGAGGCTAACCAAAAATTCCCACATACATTGTACCCACCCCCCACCACTCCTTCTGGGAGATCAATTCGACTTTTCGTAAAACGAAAAAAAAAATCCAGCACCCAGTGTTGCCAGCCGACATCGACGAAAATGGTCAAATGTCATTACGACGACCACGACACGTTTGCCCGTGTGGCATTTTGATTAAAAATATTGCTCCTTCTACTTTTCATATTTTTGAATAAAAAGTCCAAAAAAATGTACCGACAAAAGAAAAAAAAACTCAACCTGGCAACACTTTGGGTCAAGTTACACAACCGCCCGGAACAAAGACACCCGCTCAAATGTTGCCAACCCGAAGAAAAATTCACCCAAAAAACGTCGTTTTTCGTACATTTTTCAAAATGGCCGCCACCGCGTCCGCCATCTTGTCGAAAAAATGAATATCCCCAAAATATCAAAATTGGGGATACTATCAAACGAACACACGAAAAACATTGAAAAAAAGTTGGAAAACCACCCCGATGCGACCCCGCAAAGTGACCTCTAAAATCGAAAAATTTCAAACTCGAATATCTCGGCGGCCATCTTGTTTTTTCAATTTTTTCCAAAATTTTAGTAAGTCTCTTCCAAAACGTTACGAAACAGCCGAAAAAAATCCCGCAAAAAGCCATAAACAAAAAAGTTGAAAATCACAGAGCGGCCGCCATCTTGAAAATGTGAAATGTCAGATTTTTCCCGAGGTGTCGGGGGGGAACGGAGAAAACCCGCCATAGACAACAAAGTCCCATCTCACCTCCTTCTGGGAGAACAATTATATAGATCACTCCCCGTAAGTCTAGGATTATATAATATAATAATTATATATTATAATTAGTTCAAATATTATTATTATTTATTTATAGTCGAGCAGCTAAACTGATGTCTCTATATCAATTATATATCTATCTTAATATATATAAATTACGTGTCACGTTGTTTGTCCGCGATGGACTCCTAAACTGCTGAACCGATTTTAATCAAATTTGCACACCGTGTGCAGTTTGATCCAACTTGAAAGATAGGATAGTTTACATCTCAAAATAAAAATAAAAACTTTTGACAGAACGAAGTCTGTCCGGGCAGCTAGTCTATCTATATATATAAAAATGGATGTTGCTAAGCGCTAAACTCGAGAACGGCTCGACCGATTCGGCTAAAAATTTTTTTGTATGTTCCTTGGAGTCCACGGAAGGTTTTTATAATATTAAAAAAAAAAAAAAAAAAAAAAAAATATGCGCGGACAATACTTTTCTTTTCACATAAAAATTAGTTTATGTAGATGAAATAAACTTCAAATTTCAAAATGAAATTGCCGGTGAATTAAAGACATACAAATTTTACATACAGTTGATTGGGCAACTAATCAAGATGATTTCGTCAAATATCCACCAGAATCGTTAAATTTTCCGGGATTGACACCTCATAATCTTTTTTTTGTTTAATAATAATAATATTTATTTGCTGAATTTAGGTACAAATATGTTACAATTCATTTAAATTCATCTTCAAAGGAAAGTAGGATCGGTAGTCATTATGTTAAGAAATATTAAATATTAACTTATTTTTGTAAGTAATCGTCGTTTATTGTTGAGATATAAATAACGTGATCACTCGGAAAAATTTATTTAATTTCTACTGTTAACTTTTGACAGGACGAAGTCTGTCCGGGCAGCTAGTCTATATACAGGGTGTCCCGTAAGTAGTGGATCAGCGGAAGGTGGCAGATAGCTTGAAGGATGACCTATCATATGTCAAAAATTTACCTCAGTAAAAGTGTTACCGTTTTCGAGATATTGACCATTTTTTAAAATTTAGAAAAATCGGCTCCTTTACCCTACTTTTTCCTGTTGAGTCCACAAATGAGCAGATATTTTGATAATTTTTTTTTCCTAGAGCTCTCAGATAGTTGCTTTATAATAATCAGTATGTAATGTTGTTGAAATTTTTAGGAAACGCTGAGAAAATAGCATCTACTTTGGATATTTTTGTTTTTGATTTTCTTCGACACAACTTTGATGCGAGGTGGTTGAAAAAAAATGTACTGGGCAAGTATGCCCCGGTACTTTAAAAACTTGTCTGTTTAATGCAAATTTTAAAAAGGTACAATACAGGCTACTTTAATACGGAAAAATTTCAAGTAAAAGCCATTTCAGTGTCAAAGGGGTGAATTTGAATCAAAAGTTATTTTATTGTTTACTGTTATGGGATGAAGTTTTCCAATGGTGTTTGCTTAAAATTACGTTGCGTTAAATTAATGCTCTAATAAATAATTAAAATAATGATTATTTTGCGATATTTCAACCTTTTAGAGAAATTTCAAATTACCTCAGAATTACTTGAAAAATATTGTTTATTTCAAAAATAATGCTATTATTTACTGTTTTTTTAATACTTGATGATCAGGAAGCCTTGTAAATTATTGCTTTAAGATTATTTTTGAATGAATATTCAACAAAAAAGAATGAGAAAAAATGTAAGTAAAACATTTATTTTTATTTATTTTATCATACAAAAATAATCTCATCAGCGGATCAGCGGAAGGTGGCAGATAGCTTGAAGGATGACCTATCATATGTCAAAAATTTACCTCAGTAAAAGTGTTACCGTTTTCGAGATATTGACCATTTTTTTAAATTTAGAAAAATCGGCTCCTTTACCCTACTTTTTCCTGTTGAGTCCACAAATGAGCAGATATTTTGATATTTTTTTTTCCTAGAGCTCTCAGATAGTTGCTTTATAATAATCAGTATGTAATGTTGTTGAAATTTTTAGGAAACGCTGAGAAAATAGCATCTACTTTGGATATTTTTGTTTTTGATTTTCTTCGACACAACTTTGATGCGAGGTGGTTGAAAAAAAATGTACTGGGCAAGTATGCCCCGGTACTTTAAAAACTTGTCTGTTTAATGCAAATTTTAAACAGGTACAATACAGGCTACTTTAATACGGAAAAATTTCAAGTAAAAGCCATTTCAGTGTCAAAGGGGTGAATTTGAATCAAAAGTTATTTTATTGTTTACTGTTATGGGATGAAGTTTTCCAATGGTGTTTGCTTAAAATTACGTTGCGTTAAATTAATGCTCTAATAAATAATTAAAATAATGATTATTTTGCGATATTTCAACCTTTTAGAGAAATTTCAAATTACCTCAGAATTACTTGAAAAATATTGTTTATTTCAAAAATAATGCTATTATTTACTGTTTTTTTAATACTTGATGATCAGGAAGCCTTGTAAATTATTGCTTTAAGATTATTTTTGTATGAATATTCAACAAAAAAGAATGAGAAAAAATGTAAGTAAAACATTTATTTTTATTTATTTTATCATACAAAAATAATCTTAAAACAATAATTTACAAGGCTTCCTGATCATCAAGTAAAAAAACAGTAAATAATAGCATTATTTTTGAAATAAACAATATTTTTCAAGTAATTCTGAGGTAATTTGAAATTTCTCTAAAAGGTTGAAATATCGCAAAATAATCATTATTTTAATTATTTATTAGAGCATTAATTTAACGCAACGTAATTTTAAGCAAACACCATTGGAAAACTTCATCCCATAACAGTAAACAATAAAATAACTTTTGATTCAAATTCACCCCTTTGACACTGAAATGGCTTTTACTTGAAATTTTTCCGTATTAAAGTAGCCTCTATTGTACCTTTTTAAAATCTGCATTAAACAGACAAGTTTTTAAAGTACCGGGGCATACTTGCCCAGTACATTTTTTTTCAACCACCTCGCATCAAAGTTGTGTCGAAGAAAATCAAAAACAAAAATATCCAAAGTAGACGCTATTTTCTCAGCGTTCCCTAATAATTTCAACAATATTACATACTGATAATTATAAAGCAACTATCTGAGAGCTCTAGGAAAAAAAATTATCAAAATACCTGCTCATTTGTGGACTCAACAGGAAAAAGTAGGGTAAAGGAGCCGAATTTTCTAAATTTTAAAGAATGGTCAATATCTCGAAAACGGTGACACTTTTATTTAGGTAATTTTTTGACATATGATAGGTCAACCTTCAAGCTATCTGCCACCTTCGGTTGATCCGCTACTTACGGGACACCCTGTATATAAAAATGGATGTTGCTAAGCGCTAAACTCGAGAACGGCTCGACCGATTTGGCTGAAATTTTTTTGTATGTTCCTTGGAGTCCACGGAAGGTTTTTATAATATTAAAAAAAAAAAAAAAAAAAAAAAAAAAAAAAAAATTGCGCGGACAATACTTTTCACATAAAAATTTGATTCAGCATGTATGGTAGATGGTAAATATTCGAAACGGTATCCACGGGAATTAGTAGCAGAAACAATTAGGTACCCGATCGTCGCCGATCAACTGCAGATAAATGAAGATCAACAGTTGTAAAAGTAAATCAACTAAAAATCGAAATTGATAATCGTTGGATTGTTCCTTATTCACCAATCCTATCAAAGATTTTCAAGGCGCACATCAATGTTGAATCTTGCCATTCCGTAAAGTCTATAAAATACATTTGCAAATATGTAACAAAAGGAAGTGATATGGCTATGATTGGAGTTAGTGCTGAGATTTCTGTTGATGAAGTTAACCAATACCAAATGGGCCGTTATGTTAGTATTAATGAAGCAATTTCGCGCATTTTTTCTCTTCCCATTCATGAAAGATAGGTACCCCAATGTAGTTCATTTAGCAGTCAACTTAGAAATTGGCCAAAGAGTATAATATTTCACTGCACAGAACGTACTACAACGAGTTATTCAACCACTATATACAACCTTGACCAGTTTTTGAAGTGAAAACTTCTTTAGTACGGGGGTGATTTGAAATTCGATGAAACGAAACTGCCCAGTAAAAAGAGACAGATACATAAATTCTAAAGTGAGATAGGAAGCATTGTACAGGGGTAGGGGAGTTGAGTGGATTGAGTTGAATGATGATTTTGCCCGAACACTGCTAGCAGCGTTTGCAGCTGTTTTGCAGCAATGTAAGTTGATAGTGTGGGATGGATGCACGATAGCACATAAAAAGTCTTTGGAGGCATTAGTCAGAACTATGAAAGATCTACGAAACAATCGAAACCGATTTGGTGGAGCGATGATTTTATTAGCAGGAGATTTCCGTCAAACATTACCAGTGATTCCTCGGTCAACACCAGCGGATGAACTCAATGCATATTCAAAGTCCTCCATTTTGTGGAAATACGTAAAGATACTACATTGAAACAAGAATATACGTGTACGATAGCAAAATGATCAATCTGGAGAAATATTTTCAAAGCAACTCATTGACCTTGGTAATTGCAAAATCCCTGTTAATGATTCGACTGGCTGCATTATATTTTTGTCAGTTTACTGAAACAACAATCGAGCTCATACAAAACATGTTCCCAAACGTCTCTCAAAATTACAAAGATCATTTTGCGGCTGAGTGAACGTGCTATATGAGCTGCCTGAAATTGCCGGTGAATTAAAGACATACAAATTACACATACAGTTGATTGGGCAACTAATCAAGATGATGTCGTCAACTATCCACCAGAATTGTTAAATTTTCTGGGATTGACACCTTCAATGGAAAGTAGTATCGGTAGTCATAATGTTAAGAAATATTAAATAATTTTTGTACGTAATCGTCGTTTATTGTTGAGATATAAATAACGTGATCACTCGGAAAAAAATATTTAATTTTTACTGTTAACTTTTGACAGAACGAAGTCTGTCCGGTCAGCTAGTTATTATATATTATTATTATATCAACTATATCAATTATACTGAAAAATCATTTTTGCTGTAGTGAGAGCTTTTCTGATTTCAACCACCTATTGAGTCAGTTTTTAAAAGCATTAATTAAAGTAGAGGAAACAAAAATATCTAAATTAATCAAATAGAAAAAAAATTATGATAATGTTCTATACATTACAAATATTGCGATGTGGTGCATAAAATGGTTTAACATAATGCATTAATAGCGAAACTAAAAGTCACTCGATTTTTGCATTGTGTAAAAAAAAGAACACATGGACACACCAACTAAATGTGTTTAAGTCGGTGTTAAAAAATCATATTTAACTGTTGAACTTACTTAGAATTCTTCATAAACTTTTTCAATACTTTTTCATCCTCATTGCCATTAAACAAGTAGTTGTTAAACATATTATACCACAAGTACTTGTTCGGGGGATGGAAGTGGGAATGGCGTGTGTCATAGTCCAGCAGCAGGGACTCGAAGTCGGGGTGAGCCTGGGCTGCTTCGTGGACTGAAGGTGTACCGATACACAGGATGTTCCTAAAATAATCAGTGAGGTCTAAATAAAAAAAATCTTAACACAATTTACTCCCAATGCAGACAATGATTTTAACAACTGATTATGAATCAAAGCTCAGTATTAAGATAGAATTAGGCTCTTGTTGAAAGCAATGGATCTTTATGTACTAGATACACCTTTGAATCAACCTTTATACACTAGGTACACCAATCAATTTATTAGCTAACTTCATTTTTCCTCATTAAACTATTATTGTTTTAGATTAGATGTTTAATAGAAACTCTACCTGATATTATTGTTTTTTAAAATCCCAAGCACAGTAGTAACTGCTTTTTTAGCAAATATATACTGAGCCTCTAGCTGGTCATTCTCCAACGGTGGCAGCCATGATGACGGGCATCTGAGCTGGTCATCACTCACTCCCATTATCACTCTATGGTCTTTGAGATGTTTCCTGCTTTTGGATATGACATACAGCTCCTGGCAGGTGTTACAGTACGCTCTGTCGGATGGATGGTGTTGTTTAACCTGAAATTGTAAACATAGGGGTCGAGTTTAACATCGAACATCCACCCAAGTGGAGAGGTCAATCAATTCTAAACAACTGCCACTTCTGTAACTAGCGATAGACCGTACTTTATTGATATAAAAACTAACCTCATTATAGTATGACCATGCTGCAACTTTATCGAGCTTAGGAATCAGGTTGTAATACTTCTCATTTCGTTTCCTAACGCCTTCCTTTTGCCAATCATCCTCATCAATATGCACTGTACACGCATGTTTGTCCCTGCACAGGGCGCATGCAAAATACCGGCCTTTCTCCGAAGAAAACAACAACGTTGGGCCGTGCATACATATTGGATGAGTCGTAACATCTTTAGCAATAACTTCTACTGGCAAAGAAGGCTTTATCACTGTTGTGGTGGCAACAAATTTCCTTTTTTTACCCATTTCTTCAGTTAAAATATCACAGCTAAAATTTCACCAACATGTGATCAATTTCAATGTTGACAATGGTCAATGAATGACAATTTAAAATTTGATGACGTGCATGTGTCAAAAGTGTCAAATTGCACAGATTGCTTGTACTGCGCTAGTACGCATAGATTATCCCATTGATTTAAAGAAAATGAAGGATACAGTTCAAGTTTTCTTACGTGTATTGTCTATGGCAATAACTTTTTAATGCTGGTAATATTTAATAATTTGACAGGTAGGTATTTGACGATTCAAGAAGAATTGGTAAAACTGGTTCTTGTATTGCGAATTTGTGGAATTATTTTTTCCCTCCTGACGTTATCCCTAATTTATATTGAATTTATCGTTGAATTTACTAAGATAATATACAATGAGTGGCTTAGTGAGAACGGCGCATCGAGTAATACAAAAATGCGTTAAGAATTCCAGTTTGACCGGTGCTCTGGTTTTACGCACCCAGGCTCCCGTAAAACGTGACTTCACTAGAGGGATATGGCACATGAGCTGCTCCAAGAGGCTGGACAGCATATCCGCGAGCTCCATTCTGCTTCACAACCATTCCAACACGTGCAGTTGTGGGTGCGGACTAAAAGCCATGCACACGAAAGGTAGCGGCGTTACGTGATTTTTGAGGTTATAAGATTGCACCATGCAAATGCTTGGCTAATTCTAACCACGAATAATAACTTCTTTATTATAAATTTTAGTGTTTTTCTTGCAAATAATGTTTTTTGAAGTTACTTTTCTTCACTATTAATTTTGTATTAATTTAAAAGGATGTAGTAAAAATTCTACAAATGTATTCCCTATTATTATTCGACAGATCAGCAAGGTGAACAGCCTCTAACCCCTAATAAGCCCCTTGGTGAGTCCTGTTTCCCAATCCTCGTATCCTCCAACATCCTTTAATAATACACCATAATGACCTTAATACCTATGTAAAAAAATAATTTGTAGTAGATTAGTCAATCAAGGTAAAGAGTAGATGAGAGTAGAGCTTTCTG
Source organism: Thymelicus sylvestris (assembly GCA_911387775.1). Lineage (NCBI taxonomy): Eukaryota > Metazoa > Arthropoda > Insecta > Lepidoptera > Hesperiidae > Thymelicus > Thymelicus sylvestris. Next base: position 15,338,527 of record OU426899.1, on the reverse strand, counting down.
CTAGGAGAGCATGTGCTGAGAGTAGAAGTTATGGGTGATTGCATCATTTTTTTTCCATTTAAAGTATTATAAAGTATAGTTGCCCTGTATATATTGCCACACTGCGCTACCTAAGATAGGTAACCCAGCGCCAATTGCAGGGCACAGCAAATGATATTCACATCCAGGGTATAGACTTGTGTCTACTCTCTGCATAAAAATATCAAACATTTCAAATGGATAAGTTCAATTTTGCTTCTAAAGTTCAAGTACAATAATTACTACTTTATTTATAATATTGATGGTCATACGTTGACAACTCGTAACCCACATTATTTTGCAAAATGAGTAAATGCATGTGGGTTACGAGTTGTCAATGTATGACTATTGATATCTATAATTTTTAAGTCAATATAAAATCTACTCTTACTCTATCACACCACAATTAAATAGTAAGAGTAAATGACCTTTCAGGTGAGAGAGAACTGGTGGAGTTCTTGACAGAAGAGATTGTAGCCGAGCGAAAGGCACAGAAGGTGAAGACTGTCCCTAATGAAGTTGACGGGTTCAAGGTGCAGGGTGATGGTGCAGAAGTAGTACTAACTAAAGAACTCAAAGATGAAGTGTAAGAATAAATTTATAAATTTTTTTGCTTTACTTAAACATATTATTAAGTTGCTTCAGTAAGTAAGGGTTTATTGATGATACCAATAAACCATCAGATAATCTTAAACTGAATACATGAAATATTGTTTCTTTTTTAATATGTAATTTAAAAATAATAATATTCTCATCATCCATCCTCATATCTATCAGCCCTTGGAGGTCCACGCCTTCTGAATTATAATGTTAACGATATATATATTATAACTAGCTGCCTGGACAGACTTCGTTCTGTCAAAAGTTTTTATTTTATTTTGAGATCTAAACTATCCTATCTTTCAAGTTGGACCAAACTGCAAACGGTGTGCAAATTTGATTAAAATCGGTTAAGTAGTTTAGGAGTCCATCGCGGACAAACAACGTGACACGTAATTTATATATGTTAAGATAATAACCTCTTACTATTCATAATTTTTATTTTATTTCCTTGTATGTTACAGAGTAAAAATTACATTCAATGTGAACCACACGGTTGACTCTGAAGATTTTGCTGAAGGTGACGCTCAACCTGAGAAGCAGGAGTTTGCTGAAATGAGATCAAAGCCTCAGTTTGAAGTGGACCTCATCAGAGGAGACACCACACTAGGATTCACTTGCTCCTTCCTCCAAGAACCACCACCAACCACGTCTGATGAATACAGTTAGTTTCATAACAATTTTGATTCAAGAACATTGAAAACAAATTTTGCCTGTGGATGATTTTTTTCTTTTTAACCAACTTCAAAAATTCAAAAAATTATGTTTTTTATCATATTCATGAACTAAAGTAACAAAACTAAGAATTATTTTTGGTTTCAGATGACATCTTTGGCATTGATGAAGTGACTCTGTACAAAGGGGAGTGGTCAGACAAGGTATATGCAGTGGCTGGTGATGTTCTTGATGGGGTATGTATATGATTTAACTACTATATTTCTTATTTAAATAAATAAATACGAAATACATATAAATATATCACAGATATAGCTAATGTACACAGTAAAGTTTTTTCAGGTTTTTTATTCAATTATGTTGAATACAGAACCGCATCAACCAATTTATTCAAAATTTTGTATAATTTGTAATTATTATGGTATTAAAATATTAATAAAAATTATTATATTAAGTCACACTACTTATTATAATTACTATTATTTCTTCTGTGGTCACACATAATACCATCTATATTTTGATTTTACTAACAAGACTTTTGATGTATAATGTTTGCTTAATAAGTGTTCAAAAATTCGTTTGCAATTGATTAAAGCACCGTGGTCTAGTGGTTTACATACCTGACGCCCAGTGATAGAGGGTCTGGGTTCAAATCCTGGCATCATCAATAAATATTTCACCCCATTTATTTCGCCACACTTGATTCTATATTACACGTAGTTTTCGAGTGCCAGAAATGGGGCAAATTAAATGCATTGAAATGGAGTTTATTTCTTCACAACATGTGAAAAATATTCATGGATGTGCAATAACTTTTTCTTGTAATTTAATTTCCCATTTTTTTTGAATTTCCATAATTTAATATTTCTTTTATTGATTATTTTTTGATTTACCAAATATTTTCTAAGGTAGAAATTACTGTTTAGTGTTTTTTTAATGAATTTGAGAATTTTATGTAAGACTTTTTTTTCTTATTACAGTATCTCTATGATCTGCTCATGAATCTCCTTGAGGAGAAAGGGATCAGCAATGAATTTGTGCAGAAACTGTCAGACTTCAGCACAGTGTACGAACATGCAGCTTACATCAACCTTCTGGAGGCCATGTCCAAGTTTACCATCGGCAAATAGAATACTCGAGCTTGGCCAATGCTGTCCATCAAACCCGTGAATCACAGTTAATAGTAATCGTACCATCCAATATAATTTGTTGGCAAAGAGTCATAATTTTATAATACGTCTCATAAAACAGGGTTGAATGAAAAGAAAAAATAAGATTATGACTATTGAGTATCCAGCTGAAATGTCTCTTAAAGAAATAATTATTTTTATGATGAAAGAATAAATAATTTGATAGTGTTAATGTTACCAATAACTATAAGTTAAGGATATGGAAGTTTTAAAACATTCAGTACGAAATATTATCCTTTTAATTACATAACATTGCAAATACATTAAAATAGTATGTTTGTATACAACAAACGATTTAAATTCTCAATAAACGCATTCGCGGGTTTCTGTGGAACAATTTAAGTTGTTGGAATGATACATCGGAAAGATTCAGAAGAGAAAAGCATTTATTTTGCTGAGGCAAGCTTTAAAATAAAATAGTTTAGTTATATTGTTCACAATGACGTGTTCTTATTTTATCTGTTAGACTTAATTGTGTTTAGTTCTTTTAAATAAAGATGTTCAATAAAAACTTATATTTTATTTCAAATTCCAATTTTTAGCTAATTCAATTGATTCATTCAAATAAGTATTTTAGAAAGAATTGAGTTCAATACTAATTATGTAGGGTACATTGATTAATTTGATTGTAAATAGTTACGGTACAGTGCAGTGGCGTAGCGTGGGCTTCCGCCGCCCGGGGCCGACCGAAAATTTGCCGCCGCAACCAGTGATCTTTGCCGCCCCCATATTATTTAAAATATATTTTTTTATTTATTAAAAATGTACTTTTCTTGTTTTTTTCATAGCACAATTTAAATTAAAATAAAATTAATTTAAATTTATATTTTTTTTTCTTTAAAAATCGAGTGGCTTGCCGCCCCCTCTTCATGTGCCGCCCGGGGCCAGGTCATGTGCCCCCTACGCTACGCTACTGGTACAGTGGGCAAGTGGTCTATTATTAAACGGGTGTAAAGTTGGCGCCCGAGCGTGATGTAATGAAACTCGATCACTTTTCGCACCTTGTAAAAAAGGGCTATAAAGCGTGACAGATCACAGGCGGCATTAAAATCAATCCGCACTGGAGCAGCGTGGTGGAGTATGCTTTAGGCCTTTGACTTAAATAATTATTTTATAATATAACTTCTCACGGCCACGCGCGTACAAAAATACCCTTTTTTATGAACTTTTTTTGAATAAATTTAATATCTTATGTTGAAGTTTGAAAATGTATTTATTAATACATTGCCTACACGGACCTAAAAAAAAGACGGACGTAACCTTGTGTAATCGAGAGTGAAGCATAGAAATGGCCGACCGCTTACTACGTGTGCGTAATTTTGGGGTTACCACAATATGAATATACATTTATCTATCTTTCAGCTACCTACTCTTATGAACTCTCAAAACGTCTATGAAATTAGAATTTTGTATAAAAAAGTCAAATCCACATTCAATAAATGCAAATTATTATACTTGATGAGATTAATTAATTTTATAATTGACGACAGATTAAATACACTGGTTTACCCACTTCACTTATAGGGGAGGAACCTAAAATTTCTCCAATTTTGTTCTACCATTATCTTAACGTAGGTAATTAATATACATACTTACATTGATCGATATCAAATTTCAGCTTTCTAATATTGTTAGTTTGTAAGCAATGCCACGGACAGACGGACAGACATGGCAAACATATAGGTAAGGGTTCCATGTTATTTAGTACGTAACCCCAAAAATATATACTTTTAAACTAAAGTAAGAAACTCGGGCATTATACATACTATAATTTTCCCACACATTCTGGGTATTTGCTTAAGCAATATTGTTGGCAACACTGGCTGATTTTGTGGTTACAAATTTTTCTGGTTTGTTTTGTTAATAACTTTAGGAATAATAAAAGAAATCAGTGATTAAATTACAAGCTTACTTGTGAAAGGTGATCCCTTTATGTTTTTTAACTGAATTACTATTGTTCTTGCAACTTTTAACAGCACACAAAGGCCTTTTTATTATTCTTTATCAACTCCCGTTGTCCGTATGACTCGAGTGCGGTCCGGCGCCGGAATGACGACCGATTGTGTCAATGTGTGGGTGTTTACTTGTACGAATAGAGAGTTGGAATTCCGATGGGTGCTTCACTGAATTTGTTCTTGAGATTACGTATGTCTTTTTTTTAGGTCCGTGATTGCCTATTAAAAATTAAGAATATGTAATTTTTTTGTGCAGAGCCATAGAATTACTATTACTAGCGTATAGAAGGGACACCGCGAACATTGGGTTCGGGGGTGTGCATTGCAGCCGGCCGGCTGCATTTCTGCATTTCATTCTGTCACTCGGCTGCGCTCATTGCGGCCGCATGTCAAAATTGTTTACGAAAAAACTGAAAAAATTCCGTCGTGCATAATAAGAATGTGTCACAATTGCACGACAAAAAACAAAAAAGATAATAAAAGAGGTGTTCGATAAATAATAAACTATTTAATTAATATTTACTTTTATTTGCACATATTTGTACACGACATGATTTTTACCCTCAAACTTTCTGCCCATCTCATATCTCTAATATTAACATGAATTTAGAATGTTTAATTCAATACATTTTAAAGTAGGAATATATAAGAATTAAAGAATATATTGACCTGTGCTCACTCCAGCAGTATGGAACTATCCTCCCAAGATATTCTCTTGTACTTCACTCGACCGGGCTCGTTCAGCAAATGCCGAGCTCTCGTTCAACAAACCAATGATTGAGCGAACGAATGAAAGGAAGTTCATTCGAATAGGTGGATTGTTAGCAAATTAATTACTCGCTCACTCCTATCAAAACGACAGCCGTCAGGCTGTCAGTCACGATGACAGTCTGCCATTGCCCTTTAGTCAATTCAATGACAGAAAAAAGTTTACACCACGTTTAAACACACATTGAAATTATAGCATTCCTTACAGCTCGGCCATCCTGCTAGAGCGAGTCCCGTCGCTTTATCTTAAATATAACAAATTAATTAATACTTATAAAGAAAATCATCACAACGAGCAAGAACTAGTTTTAAGTAATTACCAGTAAGATAAATAATTGGTAAATATTGTGAACTTACAATTAATATAACAGGATAATATCATAGCTTTAGATACATATAATTTGTGTATCAGAATTTAAGCCAAGGAACAAAGTAATTAATGTTAAAAGTTCAGTGCAGTATATTAATGAATGAATAAGAAGAAAAAATAAATGTAGCTTTCGGAACATCATAAATTAATTATTGACTTGATCATTGATATTAAACTATAGTTGATTTGGACGATGACGTATACAAAATAATGTAAATTAGAAAAATAATTTATCAAAATAATAACAACCATTCGTAAATTAATATTTAGAGGTCCATAACAATATATCACAATTTTCATATAGACACTATTCAGATGTCTGAGGCTTGTTTACATCATCTTTATAATTACGAATTAACTGTAAAATGAAATCCACTACATCCTTTAAATAATAAAATTCTAATAAGTTCAAATATGATTAATATCTGATTTAAAAATAAAATGTAAATAAAAGATATTAAAATATTGTATAGTAATTATTTAGTTACATACTAATCCCTTATACCAACTTAATATCATAATAGTGAATAGTGTACCGCGGTTATTTGATTGCTGACAAATCTATTTACCGATTTAAGTTTTCCCTATGTAGTCCTACTTTCACCGTTTTCAGATATTTAAGAACATATTCAGGTTCTTGAAATTGCGCTGCTTGCGCGCCAAATCGCACAGCACGATCCTCAATGCCATGAAGCAGACAATCAACAGCCTTTCGCCCGGTTATACCGCATCTACATAATAATGTTATTTTATCGTAATAGTAATTTTCAAATGAATCACCAAACCTAACTCTTTTCGCTAGCATTGTTGTTAGTAGCTCTGCATAATCAAGTCGACAAGGAAATGACTCTATAAGTTTTTTCTTCCACTCTGTCCAAGAGTAGAGGACCGTGCTAAGTCCCTGGTACCAAGATTTTGCGACGCCAGTTAATTTTGGAAGAGCGAAATGTATTGTTTCCCTTTCATCCCATCCATAGATCTTAGCACACTCCTCTACTTTGGTTAGCCAAGTTAAAATGGTTTGGTCATTTGTCATTGGATCAAATTCGGGTATCACGTTAGCCATAGAGAATTTCGAACTAGAATTGCCTTTAACATCCTTAATGATATTCAACAGTTTATCTATTACCTCACGAGAAGAGTTTAAATCGGTACTTAGATTTGCTTTAGAATTACTTAATTTATTTCCGCGAATATCAATCGGAGAACGGGAGTACAATCGTTTTCTCTTACTGCGTAGGTTATTCATTTCTGTATCTGAACTACTTTTATCGCGGTAAAACCTTCTGCTCACATGACAGCGCCTGGCTCTCCTGGCGGATGAACTTAAACCAGGGCGTTTGTTACGATCACAACAAGCAGTACCTTGACATGTATTCTTATTACCAGTGCATAAATTATTCTCCGCGCTCGTACTCCTGGACCTGTCTGATCGTACAGGTGATTCTTCGCCATTAAAATTATTAATGTTACGATTCAAGTGTTTACGGCTTTGTCTTACTCTAAGACTCCCTTCCGCTCCCTCACTTGGATTACGACTCAAGCGCTCGCGGCTTTGCCTATCTCCTAGGCTCCCTTCCACGTGCGCGCTTATTTCATTAAACAGATGTTTACGGCTTTGCCTACTACCAAGGCTCCCTTCCGTCTGTCCACTTATTTCATTAAACAGATGTTTACGGCTTTGCCTACTACCAAGGCTCCCTTCCGTCTGTCTACTTATTCCATTAAACAGATGCTTACGGCTTTGCCTACCTTGAAGGCTCCCTTCCGCTCCCTCATCTGTTGTACCTCTTGCCCGCTGTGCAACATCAGGTGGGCCAATATTGTTTCCGGAACCCAGCCACTCTGGTTCACGTGGATCATCTGCATTGCCACCTGGCCTCACGTTTCTCACATCAGGTTCGCGGGCCTCCATCACTGAAACTTTGAATCGGAATTACATTATAACAAACCGATTAGCAGTGAGAAAAATATGTGGAACTTAAACGGTAGACGATACATTTCAGATTAAACAACCAGCCAGGGATAGAAGTCAATTATTCATTCATGCCATGCATGTTCATGTACAGCAATTATAGCTATTTCTCAGCTGCAGTTGTGACTGATTACGAGCAAAATATCACACAACTTAAAGAAAAATAATAAATTAAAAAATAAGCACGTATGTACCTTTTCCAATTTGTTAAAACGCTGATATGCTTAATTTTAGGGCGGTTCTTAAAATACATAATGGCTGAAGCGCATAATATATTAGCTCATGAAAAGTATCATCAATCAACATATACACAGTATATAAGCATGTACGCAGTGAAAGCCGTGGTCAAAGGTGGCTCCAAATGGTTCGTGTAATATTTATTACACACGGTGCTGCTCGCCAATTCTGTTAGCCAGAAATTGACTTGACACACTACCGCGTGTCTAGATCCAATCGCAGTTCAAGTTCATGGATATCCGTGATAGGAAATGCAATAGCATAAACAATTAAATAATAACACTCCACACTCATCGCCCCGCATTAGGGTTCCCCGTATCGTGGTTCCCGTCGTTAGCACACATACACCCAACTAAAGAATAAATTCGCAATTCAAATTTCTATCATACTGGGAATCGAACCCAGAACCATTTGTACAGGGTCTGGCATGGTATCCATCTCGCCACAATGAATTTGAGATCGTGATCTATTTGCACTGATATGAAGATAGGGTAGTAGTGAAAAACAATCGAATTGATACTTGATCACTGCTTTGCTACTCCTTAGGACTAAAGCTGACATTATATTCACTTACCTTCAATCTTTATACTATTCCAGTAACCAACAAAACGTTTAAAATTACTATTAAGTGAGTCTTTTCACTTATTTAAATTGCTAGTCCAAGATGGGCAGAAAGCATTCAAAGAAGACAAATTATGAGGGTATGCAAAAAAATATGTACGAAACTATCTTGTGGGTATGGTGAACGAGTTAAGTTCCTTTTTAACTAAGTAAAAGATAAATAACTCGCTATCGCACTTCTGAACTAAAAGAGGTGTTCGATAAATAATAAACTATTTAATTAATATTTACTTTTATTTGCACATATTTGTACACGACATGATTTTTACCCTCAAACTTTCTGCCCATCTCATATCTCTAATATTAACATGAATTTAGAATGTTTAATTCAATACATTTTAAAGTAGGAATATATAAGAATTAAAGAATATATTGACCTGTGCTCACTCCAGCAGTATGGAACTATCCTCCCAAGATATTCTCTTGTACTTCACTCGACCGGGCTCGTTCAGCAAATGCCGAGCTCTCGTTCAACAAACCAATGATTGAGCGAACGAATGAAAGGAAGTTCATTCGAATAGGTGGATTGTTAGCAAATTAATTACTCGCTCACTCCTATCAAAACGACAGCCGTCAGGCTGTCAGTCACGATGACAGTCTGCCATTGCCCTTTAGTCAATTCAATGACAGAAAAAAGTTTACACCACGTTTAAACACACATTGAAATTATAGCATTCCTTACAGCTCGGCCATCCTGCTAGAGCGAGTCCCGTCGCTTTATCTTAAATATAACAAATTAATTAATACTTATAAAGAAAATCATCACAACGAGCAAGAACTAGTTTTAAGTAATTACCAGTAAGATAAATAATTGGTAAATATTGTGAACTTACAATTAATATAACAGGATAATATCATAGCTTTAGATACATATAATTTGTGTATCAGAATTTAAGCCAAGGAACAAAGTAATTAATGTTAAAAGTTCAGTGCAGTATATTAATGAATGAATAAGAAGAAAAAATAAATGTAGCTTTCGGAACATCATAAATTAATTATTGACTTGATCATTGATATTAAACTATAGTTGATTTGGACGATGACGTATACAAAATAATGTAAATTAGAAAAATAATTTATCAAAATAATAACAACCATTCGTAAATTAATATTTAGAGGTCCATAACAATATATCACAATTTTCATATAGACACTATTCAGATGTCTGAGGCTTGTTTACATCATCTTTATAATTACGAATTAACTGTAAAATGAAATCCACTACATCCTTTAAATAATAAAATTCTAATAAGTTCAAATATGATTAATATCTGATTTAAAAATAAAATGTAAATAAAAGATATTAAAATATTGTATAGTAATTATTTAGTTACATACTAATCCCTTATACCAACTTAATATCATAATAGTGAATAGTGTACCGCGGTTATTTGATTGCTGACAAATCTATTTACCGATTTAAGTTTTCCCTATGTAGTCCTACTTTCACCGTTTTCAGATATTTAAGAACATATTCAGGTTCTTGAAATTGCGCTGCTTGCGCGCCAAATCGCACAGCACGATCCTCAATGCCATGAAGCAGACAATCAACAGCCTTTCGCCCGGTTATACCGCATCTACATAATAATGTTATTTTATCGTAATAGTAATTTTCAAATGAATCACCAAACCTAACTCTTTTCGCTAGCATTGTTGTTAGTAGCTCTGCATAATCAAGTCGACAAGGAAATGACTCTATAAGTTTTTTCTTCCACTCTGTCCAAGAGTAGAGGACCGTGCTAAGTCCCTGGTACCAAGATTTTGCGACGCCAGTTAATTTTGGAAGAGCGAAATGTATTGTTTCCCTTTCATCCCATCCATAGATCTTAGCACACTCCTCTACTTTGGTTAGCCAAGTTAAAATGGTTTGGTCATTTGTCATTGGATCAAATTCGGGTATCACGTTAGCCATAGAGAATTTCGAACTAGAATTGCCTTTAACATCCTTAATGATATTCAACAGTTTATCTATTACCTCACGAGAAGAGTTTAAATCGGTACTTAGATTTGCTTTAGAATTACTTAATTTATTTCCGCGAATATCAATCGGAGAACGGGAGTACAATCGTTTTCTCTTACTGCGTAGGTTATTCATTTCTGTATCTGAACTACTTTTATCGCGGTAAAACCTTCTGCTCACATGACAGCGCCTGGCTCTCCTGGCGGATGAACTTAAACCAGGGCGTTTGTTACGATCACAACAAGCAGTACCTTGACATGTATTCTTATTACCAGTGCATAAATTATTCTCCGCGCTCGTACTCCTGGACCTGTCTGATCGTACAGGTGATTCTTCGCCATTAAAATTATTAATGTTACGATTCAAGTGTTTACGGCTTTGTCTTACTCTAAGACTCCCTTCCGCTCCCTCACTTGGATTACGACTCAAGCGCTCGCGGCTTTGCCTATCTCCTAGGCTCCCTTCCACGTGCGCGCTTATTTCATTAAACAGATGTTTACGGCTTTGCCTACTACCAAGGCTCCCTTCCGTCTGTCCACTTATTTCATTAAACAGATGTTTACGGCTTTGCCTACTACCAAGGCTCCCTTCCGTCTGTCTACTTATTCCATTAAACAGATGCTTACGGCTTTGCCTACCTTGAAGGCTCCCTTCCGCTCCCTCATCTGTTGTACCTCTTGCCCGCTGTGCAACATCAGGTGGGCCAATATTGTTTCCGGAACCCAGCCACTCTGGTTCACGTGGATCATCTGCATTGCCACCTGGCCTCACGTTTCTCACATCAGGTTCGCGGGCCTCCATCACTGAAACTTTGAATCGGAATTACATTATAACAAACCGATTAGCAGTGAGAAAAATATGTGGAACTTAAACGGTAGACGATACATTTCAGATTAAACAACCAGCCAGGGATAGAAGTCAATTATTCATTCATGCCATGCATGTTCATGTACAGCAATTATAGCTATTTCTCAGCTGCAGTTGTGACTGATTACGAGCAAAATATCACACAACTTAAAGAAAAATAATAAATTAAAAAATAAGCACGTATGTACCTTTTCCAATTTGTTAAAACGCTGATATGCTTAATTTTAGGGCGGTTCTTAAAATACATAATGGCTGAAGCGCATAATATATTAGCTCATGAAAAGTATCATCAATCAACATATACACAGTATATAAGCATGTACGCAGTGAAAGCCGTGGTCAAAGGTGGCTCCAAATGGTTCGTGTAATATTTATTACACACGGTGCTGCTCGCCAATTCTGTTAGCCAGAAATTGACTTGACACACTACCGCGTGTCTAGATCCAATCGCAGTTCAAGTTCATGGATATCCGTGATAGGAAATGCAATAGCATAAACAATTAAATAATAACACTCCACACTCATCGCCCCGCATTAGGGTTCCCCGTATCGTGGTTCCCGTCGTTAGCACACATACACCCAACTAAAGAATAAATTCGCAATTCAAATTTCTATCATACTGGGAATCGAACCCAGAACCATTTGTACAGGGTCTGGCATGGTATCCATCTCGCCACAATGAATTTGAGATCGTGATCTATTTGCACTGATATGAAGATAGGGTAGTAGTGAAAAACAATCGAATTGATACTTGATCACTGCTTTGCTACTCCTTAGGACTAAAGCTGACATTATATTCACTTACCTTCAATCTTTATACTATTCCAGTAACCAACAAAACGTTTAAAATTACTATTAAGTGAGTCTTTTCACTTATTTAAATTGCTAGTCCAAGATGGGCAGAAAGCATTCAAAGAAGACAAATTATGAGGGTATGCAAAAAAATATGTACGAAACTATCTTGTGGGTATGGTGAACGAGTTAAGTTCCTTTTTAACTAAGTAAAAGATAAATAACTCGCTATCGCACTTCTGAACTAAAAGAGGTGTTCGATAAATAATAAACTATTTAATTAATATTTACTTTTATTTGCACATATTTGTACACGACATGATTTTTACCCTCAAACTTTCTGCCCATCTCATATCTCTAATATTAACATGAATTTAGAATGTTTAATTCAATACATTTTAAAGTAGGAATATATAAGAATTAAAGAATATATTGACCTGTGCTCACTCCAGCAGTATGGAACTATCCTCCCAAGCTTAGAATAATAATAAACTAGAAGCCACATCTCGCTATCATTGCTAGTCACGCGTTGTCTCCAGAACCGCCCGGCCCCGCCGTTCTTCCCACCCGCGGTAGTGTTGCAACGTAAAACATGTCGCATTATTTCGGGAAATGTTTGTGACAGGACGTTGAGAAAAAAGTAAAAGGCGATTATAATTAGGTCTACCAGATTCTGATCGCATCATATTATTACTGTGTTTATAAAAAATGTTTCTCATGTAAGTGACTGTATCTTAAATATGAGAATCAAAATTCTCTAAACCTAAATAAAACTTGTTGATCGTCATTGAACTATTATTACTTACAATGTTGATTGTTAATATTTTTATCATAATATGTATTAGTTTTATAATAGGTAATATAATATGTGTGGTTTGTTAATTTCAGATGAAAACATTATTAAATAAAGACCCCACCCAAATTTTCATCAATTTTTTTTGGAAAAAAATTATCCGGGATATTTCGGAAACGGTGCATCCTAGACTATTTTTGACACGACTTCCAAGCCCCCAAATAGACCCCCTAGTCCCTATTACATAAAGCACCCCTAAACCCCCAACCGAATTTTCAAAAGTCCAGCAAGGTTTATGTAATCGGGACTGGAAGTTCTTAAGGGGGGTTGGAAATCGTGTCAAAAATCGTCTAGGACGCACCGTTTCCGAGATATCCGTTTTTCCAAAAAAAAATGTTGAAAATTTGGGTGGGGGGTTAGGGGTGGGTCCAGCAATGTTTATGTAGTCGGGACTCGGGGTTTTTGAGGGGGGTTGGAAATCGTGTCAAAAATCGTCTAGGACGCACCGTTTTCGAGATATCCAATTTTCCAAAAAAAAATTTGGGTGGAGGGTTAGGGGTGGGTCCAGCAAGGTTTATGTAATTAGGACTGGGGGTTCTTAAGGGGGGTTGGAAATTGTGTCAAAAATCGTCTAGGACGCACCGTTTCCGAGATATCCGTTTTTCAAAAAAAAATTGTTGAAAATTTGGGTGGGGGGTTAGGGGTGGGTCCAGCAAGGTTTATGTAATTGGGACTGGGAGTTCTTAAGGAGGGTTGGAAATCGTGTCAAAAATCGTCTAGGACGCACCGTTTCCGAGATATCCGTTTTTCCAAAAAAAAATTTGGGTGGGGGGTTAGGGGTGGGTCCAGCAAGGTTTATGTAATTGGGACTGGGCGTTCTTAAGGGGGGTTGGAAATCGTGTCAAAAATCGTCTAGGACGCACCGTTTCCGAGATATCCGTTTTTCCAAAAAAAAATTTGGGTGGGGGGTTAGGGGTGGGTCCAGCAAGGTTTATGTAATTGGGACTGGGAGTTGTTAAGGGGGGTTGGGAATCGTGTCAAAAATCGTCTAGGACGCACCGTTTCCGAGATATCCGTTTTTCCAAAAAAAAATTTGGGTGGGGGGTTAGGGGTGGGTCCAGCAAGGTTTAAGTAATTGGGACTGGGGGTTCTTAAGGGGGGTTGGAAATCGTGTCAAAAATCGTCTAGGACGCACCGTTTCCGAGATATCCGTTTTTCCAAAAAAAAATTTGGGTGGGGGTTAGGGGTGGGTCCAGCAAGGTTTATGTAATTGGGACTGGGCGTTCTTAAGGGGGGTTGGAAATCGTGTCAAAAATCGTCTAGGACGCACCGTTTCCGAGATATCCGTTTTTCCAAAAAAAAATTTGGGTGGGGGGTTAGGGGTGGGTCCAGCAAGGTTTATGTAATTGGGACTGGGAGTTGTTAAGGGGGGTTGGGAATCGTGTCAAAAATCGTCTAGGACGCACCGTTTCCGAGATATCCGTTTTTCAAAAAAAAATTGTTGAAAATTTGGGTGGGGGGTTAGGGGTGGATCCAGCAAGGTTTATGTAATCGGGACTGCGGGTTGTCAAGGGGGTTGAAAATCGTGTCAAAAATCGTCTAGGACGCACCGTTTCCGAGATATCCGGTTTTTCCAAAAAAAATTGTTGAAAATTTGGGTGGGGGGTTAGGGGTGGGTCCAGCAAGGTTTATATAATTGAGACTGGGGGTTCTTAAGGGGGGTTGGAAATCGTGTCAAAAATCGTCTAGGACGCACCGTTTCCGAGATGTCCGGGATTTTCGGTTTTTCCAAAAAAAAAAAATTGAAAATTTGGGTGGAGGGTTAGGGGTGGCTCCAGCAAGGTTAATGTCATCGGGACTGGGGGTCCTCAAATGGGGTTGGAAATCGTGTCAAAAATCGTCTAGGACGCACCGTTTCCGAGATATCCGGGATTTCCGGTTTTTCCAAAAAAAAAATTGTTGAAAATTTGGGTGGGGGTTAGCGATGGGTCCAGCAAGGTTTATGTAATCGGAACTGGGGTATGCACGGGGGGATGGGAATCGTGTCAAAAATCGTTTAGGACGAACCGTTTCCGAGATATCCGGGAGTTCATTCACAACTAATTTCATTTTTAAAATAGAAGATATAATATTCACAATTAAAAAACTACAAATGAACTCAAGTCGTTTGATAAAATTAAAATACTGTCAGTGGACGAGCGCGTTTAAGTACCGCGCGGGTGTAGGCAAATTTTTCAAGGACAGGGCCGAGTAGGAATATGGCTTATTTGTGCTGCAAAGCCGGCGGCTTCAAAAGTTGCCAATCACGCCAGCGGCAAAGTGTGTAACAGTCATTACGGTAGGGAAAATCAAAACTGTTATATTGGCAACACTGACAAAATGGAGGCATAAATATGGTTGACAATTTCAATATGAATGAAATATTTGATAATTTAATAAGATAATGTTTTATTGTGCTAATTACACATGAAATGTGATCCCATCCTTTTTCTTTTTAAGACCAGCTGCATTTGTACACGTCGGAACGGCGCAAAACGGCATTATTTAATAAAATTACGAGAGCAATTCAGCCGTCCGTCCACAGGGGAATTTCCGGAGAACTAATCGCTCGTTTGTAATATTACGCCCTATTGGCGTATTTTTTGTATCGACCATTTTAGGCGCGTATGAGGGATGCTTGCTCCCAAGATATTCTCTTGTACTTCACTCGACCGGGCTCGTTCAGCAAATGCCGAGCTCTCGTTCAACAAACCAATGATTGAGCGAACGAATGAAAGGAAGTTCATTCGAATAGGTGGATTGTTAGCAAATTAATTACTCGCTCACTCCTATCAAAACGACAGCCGTCAGGCTGTCAGTCACGATGACAGTCTGCCATTGCCCTTTAGTCAATTCAATGACAGAAAAAAGTTTACACCACGTTTAAACACACATTGAAATTATAGCATTCCTTACAATAATGTTATCACTTTATCATCAGTAAGAAAACAAAATCTTAACTTAAATCAACTAAAACGAATTTAATTAAATTATTGAGCAATGTTCCCGCCATTTTGAATGAAAAAATCATAAGGAGCGTTTGAACTTGGCAAGCCACTAGCGTGTTAATGGACTAAATAAGCTTGCCGACGCGACGCTTGTGACCAATTTAAAGTGTTGGATTTTTTGACACGAATCAATGGCAATTACGTTTGAAATCGTTTAAACGCTTTTGCACGTTAAATAAAGTTGGAGTAAGAGCTTGTAAAGATTTGGAGTCGGTGACTGCTTGTCTTGGTTCGACAAGTGTCATATACAAAGTTACTCTATGGCAAGTGTGCAAACGAGGCTTCTAGTTTGAAAAGAGAACGGAGGCGGAGGGCAAGCCGGCGGTTAAAACGTAGTGATTAAGTACTCTGTGCCGGCGGTGGAACACACATTTTGTTTGAGATAGCTTCTCTATGTATACTACCTCAATGTGCAGAGCCAGTAATTTATGATGATAATGAACACAGCTTTTGGCGTGCATTTTTGTTTAAACTGTTTAAAGTTTCCCGCGCCTCTAGTCAGCCAGCTGACAGACACATTATTGACATTTTGTTTGATTTGATTTGACACTGTTTTTAGTTTTTTTTTTGATCATCAGCTGAAAACATTGAAAACGAAAAGGTTGCATGAAGTCTTAAGATAAGTTTATCTCTTTCTATTAGATCTTGTTTATTTGTCACATGACCTGATGTCTATGGCAGAAAGAGCCACTACAGTGCGTTCAAAGTTATTTTACCTCTGACACCTGTCACTGTACTTTCCCATTAGATTGGCATTACCAGCTGTCAATATTCTTGGATTTTACTTTTGTGTTAATAATTTTTAATTTCTATCATGTCAAAAAGGATACAAAGTAGTGGTAGAAAAAATGTTTTATCAGTGCGTAATTTTTTTTAAAAGGAAAAAGCTGAAAAAGTCCCTCTAATCCCATTTAAGGAATGTTCGTTGACGGGTAGCGGCCATGACAGGTAGGAAAAATAGTGTTACCTGTTATTATTTTTTCCTCGTAGTAGTGTTCAACTAAAATGATGTACATACGGTTACAGTTTATTAAAAAAGTAGCTCGTCATGGTTTTGTATCGACATAAAATTCAGTTGACCATAGAATTGAATTGAATTTTGTATCGATACAAAAACATGCCAACCATGATTGATAAACTGATTTATTTTTTAATTTAGTCAAGCATTTATTTTGTTTTGCTTTTAATATAACAGTGTTCACGTATAGTTCTTATTTCAGGTATATCTGAAAAAACTGTCAGTACTATTACCAAGGAAGGCAAAGTTGCTGCTTCTACATCCCAAAAAATATTTTCACTTCGAAAAAACGAAATCAACAAAAGAAGATAAAGTTAGGAGATTTTGATCTATACGCAATCAGAAATAAAATACATGAAATGTACACAGTCAGAAAAGAGATTCCAACTTTAGGAAAGCTATTAGCTGAATTAAAAGTTGACATCATGTAAGGGAATCGTACAAACTAAATATGACAACGCACAGCTAAGGTTAGCCAACTTAATAGCCAGAGGTAAAATAACTTTGAACGGACTGTAGAGATTTCGTTTTCTCGTTGTGATATTAAATGAGCCAATGGAATTAAATCAGTCCAACTGAATAGCCAATCGAAGCGCAGCAAAACTTTTGAACTACAGTGAAGTTCGTGCGAAACGAATCGAGCTGTCAAAGCCCAGAGGATCGGGCAAAATGAAACGAGTTTTATTTTATCTCGCCAAAATGGCTGACGCGTCGTCGACTGTGCGTGTGAACAAAATACCCGATACTCTTTATGAACAGTGTTTGACTAATTTAGTGATATATTTGCAAAAATATAAATGCGAGCGAAATGATTTGCGATTGATTTTACAGTTGCGATATCTGCCGGATAACGTCCTCATGGATGTGTATTACAAGGTGAGTAGCGAGTCGAACTCGGTCCCATTATCTACAAAAACAGTCTGACGAAAATGCACCGTTACATATTTGTGGTGTGTTATCTCTTGTAAGTTTTTCTGGTTATCGCTAAAGAACATTCAATAGCTAAGATCTGTTTATCGTGTTAGGCAGTTTCTGTTTGCAGCGGATTGAAATCACTATAAATCCCATAACCATACTTCAGTCTTCAATCGCACTTTCACTGTTTGTGCTGTATTGAGCCCGTTCGTCACACGCAATCATCGGTTATTCGTTGCGAAACCCTATTCAGTTTTCATTTCAATAACTCGTGGGATTATTTGGTTTATGGTTTTGTGACACCGCGGTGAGTTATACAGGTGGAATGTTATTCTTTGTGTGGTCGCGACACCTGTTCTGCCCACGTTCCCACCCTATTGTACCATTTTGAGGCATTTTGAACCATATTTATTAGAAGTTCACGTGGTATCCTTGTGCTTAGGTGAATATAAGTGAAACAGGTGTATATTATACATATATCGTAATCGCGAGAGTTTTATTGTAGCGACTATCGATGTACCAAGTATTTTGCATTATCTAGATTCTAGATAACCTATCCACTACTTGTGAGGCTATAGATTTTTTATGGATTCAATAATTATGATTAATTCATTCACCTTAAAAGGACCTATTCGACAGGGTATGAATTTCAGTGGTTGCTTGAAATGTGCTACATGTAATAAGATGGTGAATGCCCTGAATATCAGACTTTCATCATTATTATATTAAAATATGAAACATTTTAAGATATTATTTAATATTTTTATAAAATGAACATGAAAACCTCTCTTGGCTGCAGTTACATATCCCAGGTACCACTGCTAGGGTTGCCAACTATACTATAATACATTAATACTGCAATTCGGGTCTGCGTACTATATACTTATTATATGTTAAGAAACACATATTACGCAAAAATACTATATTTTCTATTAATCTTACAAATTAAAACCCTCACAATGAGCCGTTTCATTTGATATGTGTGAACAATGTGTGCAAAGACATGACAGTTAAAAACGAACAGACAGACCCCTGAATTAGTGACCTATAATAATGATAGGGAAAATAATATTATTATTAAATGTTTTTGAAGAACCTCCAAATTAATAAGAGGACAAAAAGATTGCCCAGTTCTCCTATGAATGAAGATCTAAAAAAAGTTCTTCATGATATTCGAGAATGCTTGTTTAAACAACTTTAAATCGGTATGTATCCTAAACTGTTATTTAAAATGAAAAATGACGAAAGGAACCTAAAAATCATTTTTGAATGTCTATTCAACATTATTTATTGTAAGTATTGTGACTTAGAGAAACCTATGTTTAGTAGGTAGGGCTCTAAACAATTGCTACTGTTTTTTATTAGGCATCAGTATAACAATTTCATGCTTAGTTATTCAATATAGGGTGCCGAAATCCGTGCCCCTAAAATTTATTTAGGGAAACCCTTTAGCGTATAAATGTCCCTTAAAGTTGGTGAAAACGAAATCAATGGTAAGGGACACTTTATATTTAGCCTTAGGTGTCCCTTAAATTTAGGGGCATTTACAAATTTTCATTTCATCATTACAACAGCGGCATTGTTAACATGCTGAGGCCGGTTGCTGCTAAGCGGCTACACTCGGCCGATACTGTCGCCTATCGTTTTCCTCCACAGAACAACCGACAATGTAGTATGTCAGAGCGCTCGAGTGGAGTGCGTGTCGTTTATGAGTTTACTGACTTGGCAAACAAATAAACACATTAATACAACACGCTTTGTTTCATTGTTAGACTGTTACATAGTTGCCGGCTAGGTACTTTTTGATCAAACAGATGCGCGGTTTGAATTGTCGCGAATAATAATTAGGAACTGTTGATTGTATTGCGTTTGCCTGAGGCTAGGCGTAATGATTGTGATCTGGTTTGTTCGTAAATACAAGAGATGCCGCTTGAAACTTTAGGGTTACGCATCTTTTGGATATCCTATCGTGTCGCTTACGAAGATACAGACAGTGCAATTATCTCTTGAAGGTTGATGCAAGTTCTTGTTATCAAATTTTTATCTAATGTTTATGCGACGGGTGAAAGCAAAGTATATTGGTAAAGAATAGATAGAATTATGTATAAACGAATCGAATACGTCGTTAATGACAAGGACGTCTTGAAATGATAGTGCCGCAACGCCCGCAACCCACAACCAATTCCGCTCAGGTTGCTAAGTTTTTATTTTTAGATTCGTCTAAAAAGATATGCTAAAGTTTTCCCCGTTTTCTTGATATATGTTGTTCGTATGGAAACTAGTGCTTTAGGTTCTCCGAATGATCTCAACCACCCTTTGAGTTAACAATCTTTCTGAAGCCCTCCTAAATTAAATAAAGTCGGTTTACGGACGGTAGTTTAACGTGACAATGGCATGACAAAGCTCCGCTCCGTTCCGCCCCTCCGCTCCGCCCCGCCCCGCTCCGCCTCGCCCCGCTCCGCTCCACTCAACTACGATCGCCTACGGCATCGGCTACGATACGCCGATCGTAGCCGATAGTGCCTCTCTCTCGCTTTTGCCGCTCTCTCTCGCGGAACGCTACATTTTTTCGTGGGTGCGCCCGGCGCTCATCGTTTTAGTAGACATTATCACGTCAAAAATATGTAGGCAAAATATATAGCGCCTTTTTATTAGATCACCTCAACTGCAACGCCTCCAAATATTCTTATGACTTCACCTTAATGTATTTAGCGTTATTGCCCACTTTAAGAAAGGTGGGTATAATAGAAGTAAAAACTTATGGAAATAAAGCATTTAACAGGTCGCATGTATTAAAACCCAGCTACAATTCGGATGTAAGTATGAAAACTCTGAAACAACCTAAGCAATGATAACCCTACCCCGATATGGTTGTGAGTTGTGACTTGTCAGAGGAAAAAAAATTACATATATTGTACATAGCCTTGCCACTCTTCGATGCGGGCCAGGTTTTATCTTTTGAAAATTGAAATCTATGGAAGTTTTGTCTCGAAAGGGGAGCATGGTCTTAGAAATCATGGCTAGTAAAAGCAACGAAGGGCTGTGGTAAGCTGATCTCTTATGATCGCTGTCGTAGTATGTAGTTAAGTTTAGATTACTTAATGGAATATTAAAATTAGTTTATTCTAACTTACATGTTTTCAAAACCTACTTCTGCCGGATATTGAACCCGGATACTAAATAATTATGCCTCACGCATTATCTGTCACGTATTATGAACACGAAAAGTAAATAATACATACGCAAATTAAAGTTGGTTAAATAATAAACATTATCTACTTTATATTCCACTTGATATTTAATGGTAATTGTTGTACAAATTATATTTTTCTTTAGAGTACATATCTGAAACATGAAACACGTTTGGTAATTAATAAATTATCGAGAGACCAGAAGTTAGGTTGGAAGAGAGACTATGGGTGATGACATCGGTGTACCGAGAGTTTGGGCAGCTGACTCTCCCTGGAATGATAAAATATTACACCGTAGTTGAGTTCAGGCAGCCCTCCCTTACGATCGTGATGCACGACTTGTGGACTGCCGGAGAAGTTTATTGGGCAACAACTACCCGTTGACCGAGGAATCCTTTGTTGCGCCAATCAAACTAACACCACTCTCGACGATGTATTGTTGTACTCAGACTGCCAACGCTCGGTGTCTGACTGTCGGTGTATCCGAGACCGCATTCTTAATAACATCTAAGATATGTGTGGTACAGTCAAAGCAGTCAGTGCAAAGAAAAGTGACCCATCTCTTAATAAACACACAGTAAAAGATGGGTTACTTTTCTCTGCAGGTGACTGTACGTCTTGGACATTATTTTGCATGTGTGACATATGTGCTAGGCTAGGAGTGCTAGGGTGTGTTAATAAAGTAGAGATCAATATATTTTTGTTATCGAACGTTCGTTCGATGATCGTTCGTTGCTCAATTTAAGGTGATTTAACGACTGAATAAGTCGATACGACCGACAGCGCGCTGCCCAGACGTCAATTGGTTCAACCGTGACATGCATAAGTTTACAATCGCGCCACATTTGAATCATGAATCATACCAGATGATGTTACATCCAGAAACCTTGGTGTTTTGACATCAAAACACGATACGATTGTTATTTACGACAGAGATAAAGAATACTGCACGACATGTTATGCGTCGTCATGATTTGACTGTGAATTGAGGCTGAAAATATCATGTGAATGACGGAACGTCCTTGAAAGATTTATTGACTGTAAAGTTTACGGCATGGGTTTCGCTACTGCCGTAGGAGTCCAATCAAGCGCTGTTTTATCGACCGCTCAAAAAAATCTCTCCTAACGCCCTAAGGCGGCTGCTGCTGGTGCCCCTTTTTCTCAAAAGTTGGACGAGCGGGGGCCGCTCTACAAATTTTGACACATGCTTAGGGCACCCTACGCTGCTGGTTATAACGGCCACTGCAAAGTATGAAGGCCTCCTAACAAGCGCCGTAAAGATATAACCAGCATGTCTCAAACTACCCAACTACACTGACGTAATCTTAATTGAATTTTGTAACTAGCGCTCACAAATCCAACTGAACCTCGTCGAGGCGTACTAACTTTGCCGATAACTTAAGATCTACGCAAGATATGTTGCTATGAGCGTTTGAGATTTATGCTTACCAACGGTACATACCCTTGCTTGGTAGTTGGTTTATTACCTGCTTGCCTATCTTAGTTCGGAGCTGGCATTGGCCAGTTCAGAACTTCTGACAGTTATTTTAGGCTTGTCTAATCTTCAATGACTCCTAATCCCATACACCTTGTCAGTTCAGTTGAGGGTAATTATTTAACCGAGAATGTAAGTCCGTAGTGTGCAATATTATTTCAGCATTGATTACGAGTCTGTTTCGTTTAAAGCCAAATTCTTCGGCCGTATTACTTTTTCGTGGTTTCATGAAAGGGGCCATCGCTTCGGTACTTGCAATGCGGCGGTGCTCGCGTATCGAAAGTGCCCGGTGTATACTGAATACTGATTGATCGAGAGCGTTCGGTCCCCATTTCCCTGCTCTATTACGTGTCAAATTTTTTTTAGTTGTGTCTGCAATCCAGAATCATTGTTTCACTCCATGGAGAATATAGAAACGCCATTTCTACTAACTGTTCTCTGACTGGAATGAAAATGCTATGGGATGTTAAGTTCCTAATTTGTGGTGTAAAAGGGTCTTAGTCCATTGCAGCCTTGGGCACAAGACGGACAAGGTAACCTCGCCTGCTCGTGATCCAACTATACAGACAAGGAGTCGGCGTCAGGTCTGTAAGGTCTGTCTGTTGCAGATCTCTGTGATTTATACCACTGCATTTTGTTCAGCCGATGTTCGATAGTAATAGGACATAAGATACAGTTATTTTCGCATAAATGATTCACTCCAGTATTTTCCATGAATATGACAATGAACTTTTTATGCATTTTATGACTTGCCAATTAATCGGAGTATTTATACATATTAATAACATGCTTTGTTTAAAGGTGTACTTTGCAAGAGGACGGTGTTGAAAACATACGTGTAGGAAAATCACTGAGTGAAGATTCACACAGATGACAGAAGTGCTATTGTGGGTTTAACAGTACCATATAAAATAATAATGTATACACCAGGAAGATATTTACCTCGTAGTTTTGCGGCTGAAGTTTGCAAACCGAGTTTTTAACACCCTATTGTCCTCTAGTATATCGATTATTTAATGATTACTTGCCATCTTCACCTACCTAGTGGCATGCAAATGTTTTTTAACATTTGCTACGCAGCCGCCACGTCGTCTCATGTTTAAAATATAAGCCGTCACTACGAAGTATCCTTTTCGCGTGTAAATTGTTCAGTATGTAGAACTCGCTCAGATCATCTTACAGTGTCCAATTCTATCGAATGTTCGATGAATCTAGATCTAGGGCAGGTAATGATGTAAAGTTTGACGTATTTACACCAGTCAGCATTGAAGTGTTTGGATCGTTCGACTGATTCAACTGATGAATGCTGGAATAGAAGTTGAGTTTTTTTTTTAAGACGATAGAAAGTTTTAAAGTTGTGACTTGTGCTCATAGCCTCATACTTTCGAAGACTAATGTATCGTACGTGCGCCTCATTGAGTGCAGAATAATTGAACTTCCAATATTGTTAATGGACACCAAAATATTAGCAAATCATCGCAGAGAAAGTGGTTGTTCTGAAGAAATGTTTGCGCAACACTGTTCCTTGGTATAGCGAACGTTCTCGTGGCTTCGTTACAAGGATGTTGGTCGCGGTACCCACACAAGTGAGTGTGGTTTTATTACTGTTATGTACACAAGCCAATACGCTTACACTGTCCTTGGTGTAACGGAGGTTTATATTGTGCAGTAATTGGACTCTAATGCATGGGATTAAATATTAAGTTAGCGCTCATTTGATCGATGTTTGATCAAGCTAGGAAATATTTGAGCAAGATATTTGTTGGAGTATACTGACAATGAGACGATTTGAAACAGATTGAACTTCATACGGTTGCAAAAAGCATGTGTTCTGCTGCTTATCATTGAAGACATGGATTTTGTTTGTCTGGTACCCTATTAATGATTTGAGATTACTGTTAATCATCAAAGATTTCTCAAGCAAGAAAAATATGCTCCGTTCTAGTGTCTGATGTATTAAACGAATGAAGTCTTTACAGTCCCCCTAAACACCGTAAGGCTGTCGAAGACATGTCATAGAAAAATCTAATATCTCATCTCGTAGTCTCTTAAAATGATGTCTCTTTCCTTTGGAAGATTATTCCCGATAAAAAAATAACAAGATCTTATATGTAACTCATAATTGTTGACGTCATCGCCACGCCTCCAGCACGCACCATAATAGTGTTCTCTAATTCTCTATCACTTATCTTATCAGGACCGAAATGTGTATTGTGAGAACAACCTAGGCCACGATAATGGACATGCCCTCTTGTCGTGACATTGTGTTCAAGTTCATTGTTAAATGTTTGTACATCTAGAGGTGTTATTTTAAATAGTAAATCATTTTTTATATAAACAGCCGATACGATATACCTGATGCTAAGTCATCAGCGGGAATCATAGATGTCAGTTATCCTAAAGTTAACACAAAATAACTACTGGTGAATGGTGATCGAGAAATATTGGTGCTGTGATAGGTACTCTTAACTGACTGACCTAAACATTACTTTCATGGCTAGAAGAAGGCGTGCTTCTACAAGAGCCAGGCACCATCTTTATTCTGATTAATCTTAATAAGTTACTCGTTGGCCAAGTTTGCTAATGTTGATGTATTCCAAATAACTAGAAGCTTAGCTAATCCGTGTATTATTAACTTATCTATTTCTACACTTACCTACACAATTACTTATTAGTTCCTTAATAATAATATTAGACAAACATTAAGCTCTCTTGCTCCTACTTAAAAGGTTAGCTTTGCAGTTTTAACGGTTTTAGGAACGCAGTTGAGTACAGGAAATGTGTTCTTGGAAATTGTGTCGTTTACTCCTTTATCTCGGTCACTGAATCCAATTACGTTAACTTGGAAAACAAGTCACATCATATTACAAACATCTAGGTACAAGAAGCATGGGTGACTTGCTTAAACGGTTCGACCGAAAATCACAGATCTTTAGGATAAATAGTACTTAGAGCCAAATTATTTGATGACTTTCGGCCGAGATGATCTGATGAGTCATTCTCGGGTCGTTCGTTTTAGCCAGTATTTCGTTCGAAATGGCGGCTCCGTGTAGATTGGTCGGTCCTTTACCGTTAGAAGTCTGTGTGCCGTCTCGGTACCGCTACAGGCGATTAGCATTTTTAGGTGAAGGCGAACCAGCCGCGGCCGCAGACGTTTTGTAATTATATCGTATGAACCACTATGATTGGAGCGGTAAGGTCCAGAATCGCTCGGACTACGCTGAAAGAAAGTCTTGATGTTACCAATGCTCCGTCATGATGGCGAGTGTACTTACATTTTTCATTACTTATGGACTATTGAGAGATAGTGTTGTATAGTTCACTAGAAGACAAGAACGTGTCGACCATGTCGAATGTAAATTCGATTGCCATTCAGTGTCGATTCAACTACCAACCACAAACTTTCCGATGATGCAACGTCTATCATGGTATCAACATTCAACACAGTAAATGAATCTTCATTTACTGTGGTATCAATAAGCGTGGTTATGAAATGAGCGGCTGTCAACAATTTAGAATTGGTAATCTTTATGAGCGATGTTAATGATTTGTGTATTAATAGTTTATTAGGCTTTTGAAATGTTGACAGGATGGGTAGGTTCTTTACTTTATACTTAAGTTAATTGAATTGTTTTTTTTTATCTTTGTTCCTTTACTGTGCAACGTGAGTATCCTGACATATTTTGTAAGCGTCTACACTTTGGTTTTTGGGCTGATATTAGCATAGCTCTTGTGTTTGTTGAGAGTCTTAGGTTAGTTATTGTTTACGGTCCTCAACACAAAAATGTTAAGCAAGTTCAAAAGAAGTCGTCCAGCTGTTTTGTACGAGTATACCTACATTTATTATTTTGAATAGACTATGTTTACAAATAAACTTGAAATTTAATTAGAAGGTCATGTCATGAATAGACTATGTTTACAAATTTTAAACTTGAAATGTAATTAGAAGGTCATGTCATGGCTCATTTAATATTTTAATTTAATTTAAGGTTATGTAGATAACGAAGATCGCTACTTCATGTTTTTTTTAATATTTTCCTATAAATATTTTAGTCGTGACATCGTAACGTCATATCGTTTATGAGTTTTATGTTGTTACATAGGAATATGATTGAAAAATAAATATTTCCTTGGAATTTGGACTTAAATTTTGGTAGGTGAGTAAATATTATTTATTAGTTTTAGTTTAAATTCTGATGACGCGTGTTTTTATACTCATATTAATCTATGCTAAACTGCAAATATGCACGGCTGTAATAGCATTTTATCACCGTTTAATAGTTGCCCGGTGCGTGATCCAACACCAACTTTACAGTTTACAGTGTGATCAAGGTTTACGGCTGGATCAGCTAACTAAATATTATCACAACCATCGTACAGATAAACTGTTTTTATAGGTTTGTGGAGTGGAGGTCCCTGGGAATGCAAAGAATAGACATTGTTCGTATTCGGCTGTTTTTAGTATTTACCCGTAGAGGTATCTTAGAATTAGGTAACTGTTACAAATCATATGTTTATTTCGTTTTCCGAGTTCAAGTAATATTGCGATGTCCGGAAAGGTACAGGAAGTCTGTTAAAAAACTTTTACTGTGTTCTGAGTAAATTATAAAGTGGTCGGATGACAAACCAGTGCGAAACACGAAAATAAAAGTAATAAACTGCAAAACATTGAAAATGGTTCGATGATTCATGTTTAAGGATAATGTAATAAAAAGAAGCAAAACACTGCTTACAGTTTACAGTTGTGCGAGTTGTTAGACCAGGTGTCCTTTAATAACTGAAAATAACTGTACAGCAACTGTTCTGTATGTCATTTTCTAAGGGTTTTTCAAGACCATTTTTAGGGTTCCGTAGCCAAATGGCAAAAAACGGAACCCTTATAGATTCGTCATGTCTGTCTGTCTGTCTGTCTGTCTGTCCGTCCGTCCGTATGTCACAGCCACTTTTTTCGGAAACTATAGGAACTATACTGTTGAAACTTGGTAAGTAGATGTATTCTGTGAACCGCATTAAGATTTTCACACAAAAATAGAAAAAAATAATAAATTTTGGGGGTTCCCCATACTTAGAACTGAAACTCAAAATTTTTTTTTTCATCAAACCCATACGTGTGGGGTATCTATGAATAGGTCTTCAAAAATGATATTGAGGTTTCTAATACCATTTTTTTCTAAACTGAATAGTTTGCGCGAGAGACACTTCCAAAGTGGTAAAATGTGTCCGTCCCCCCCCCCCCCCGTAACTTCTAAAATAAGAGAATGATAAAACTAAAAAAAATATATGATGTACATTACCATGCAAACTTCCAACGAAAATTGGTTTGAACGAGATCTAGTAAGTAGTTTTTTTTTAATACGTCATAAATCGTAAACCGCAATTTACCTCGATCAAAATTACAACGAACTTCAAGAACTTTTATATTATGTTACTTGCTGCTACGGAACCCTTCATGGGCGAATCCGACTCGCACTTGGCCGCTTTTTTTAATTCAGGAATGAGTTTGTAAAATATTAGCCACGAGTAATCGCCCTCGCTTTGCTTCGGTTTTCTTATTTATTTAAACCTTGGGTTACACTATTGGAGATTTATTAAGGATCCCTAATTTTTTTGAAAGTATAATATAGCCTATGTCACCTGGGGATAGTGTAGCTTCCCAACAGTGAAAGAATTTTTCAAATCGGTTCAGTAGTTTTGGAGCCTATTCAATGCAAACCATCAAATCTTTCCTCTTTATAATATTAGTATAGGGTACACATGACCCTTGGTAGGTTTAAACATTTCAATGAAGTCGTCCCTTATCTCAAGCGTTAATATCAATAGTATGCTTAGCTAATCTGTTGTTAAATCCTGCATAAAATCTACACAATATTACATGGTTATTATTTATTAAACACTTTGTCTGCTATGAGGACTCATTTAATATTCTTTCCAAAACATATTTCTCCATTCATTAGCCTTTGTTTAGTAACTTGAAAAATATGTTGTTTAAAGCAATTTCGAACGGAAGATGAAGAATCATATTTTTTTATTCTGTGTATTATAACATTTAAACATTGCTTAGGTCTTATATTTTGTCAGTTATCAACTATTTATTTACAATCGAGGTACTGGTCTTAAAGATTAAAAGTTAAAAAAGTTTCTATATACCTACAACTGAAAACCTGAGTATGTAATTAGTTCAACCTCTCTGTCCAGAATCCTTACAGTTTGAAAACAAAATAGTTCAGCGCTGACTGTTATTGCTAGTGAAAGATGTTAACTACGCACTTTCGATTTTGAACTTTACTCTTCGTGGATTGTGCACATTTTGCAATGATACTGGGTATTAAGATATGTATTTTGCTTCCGTACTTATACACGCATAAGATACAGTATAATTCCTTATCTTCAATCTCATATAAAAACATAATTACTGCTTTCATGTCTGTAGCTATGCTTAAACAAACTGTGGCTGTAATGAACTACATAATAGTTCACCAAGGGCATGAAATATATATTCAATCTATATCAATGCAATCATATATTATATATTTTTAACGTTGAATACATTCATGCTTATATTATCCCACCTGTCGTTAAGGTCGTTATTAAGAATTTCTAAAAAAAATCAAAAGGTACCTAGTTAGTGGGTGCCGATAAAAATAACTCTTACGCGTAATTATTTACGGAGGTAAATAAATATAGTATGACTCAGATGTGTGTGAAAGAAATATTAAAAATAATATAATATACGTAAAACAACAACACGCGATTGCGTCTTATCATTTCGAAACTGTGTTTATTTGTTCTTTTTAATACTAAAATCGATGTGATATAAAATGCGAAGTTAATGTTAAAATTATTTTCAACTTGTAACTCATTAAATAAACCGAAGAATATTGTAGTTTAGTGCACAATTATGTATGTGGGAAGCCTTGGAGCGGCATAAAAAACTTCCATCACTTGGGATGGCCACAATCCTCTCAAGTGGAGAGTGGAGTGGAAGAGTTCGTGGAGAGTCTCCACCAGCCGCACTGGAGTAGCGTGGCGGAGTCTGCGCTAGGCCTCCTCTATAGGAGACGCCCGTGCTCAGTATTGGGGCGTTATTGGGTTGAAGCCAACCGCTTATCACAATATCACTGAGCTTACTGCAGCGTTGATTTTCAATAACCCCATCTTTTTTTTATGGAAATAGCCGGCAAACGAGCTGACGATCCACCTGATGGTAAGTGGCTATCGTCGCCCATGGACATCAGCAACACCAAAGGCATCACTGATGCGTTGCCGGCCAAGAAAGAGAGAAGAAAAAGAAAGAAAGAACTGGCTCTCAAGCCCCCAGCCGGAACACGACGAGTCGTTTGGCGGCTGACTCATGCTCGAGGGTGGTAACTATCCAGGCGAACCCCATGGAAAAATAATAATAGTAATAATGGTTTCAATTAATAATTAAAATCAATATTACTAATATAATCCCTCGAAGGCCCTACCACCAGCGGGCCGGATTTAGTCGCCTTTTACGACACCCATCTGGCGTGGGATTGGGGTTAGTATTCTAAGCCGCCCCAATACGGCTAAAGGCCCAATAAGGCCATCTCGCAAGTTCTATAGAATGCTGAATAACGTGTTTCAGAATAAGTTATATATGTTGTGTGGCTTTCTCATACAATTCTATTCATAGACAGATTTGCAGGTCTGAAGAGTAGTGTATGTAGTATGTATAATATATCCATTTGATAGAGGGTTAGATTATCAGTGTCGCACGGATGTACTCATGAAATGTTGCCGTCATTTCTTTAGCAGCAGATGTTTCAAAACTTTGTTTACTCACGATTGCAGTAACCCGTTATTTCTTTGTAAGTATCTGAATCTTAAGACAGGAAATCCCCATGACTCAGGATGATATAAAACAAAACGATTTTTGGCAAACCCGGAAAATACAGATTCTGGGAATAAATAAACCGGACTATCGATGAACAAAAAATAAAGGTTTTGATCCAATTTAAACTGCAAAGCCACTTGAACTATTAACCTGGATGTTATTTAAACCGATTTCTTGCAGCACACTCAACTCAACGCTTTATAATAAACAGGATTTACTAATTTCTAGAAAGGGTTCGCTCTAGATTAACTTCAATCGAATGATGGAGCAAAACAATGGTAAATAGGTATTGTGTTGTACATACCAGACAAGTTTCTGTTGTCATTAACAATTGCCATTACGAAATGCTTTTTGAAATGGCACTAGAATTTATTACTTAATATCGAATCGTTAAGAGATTTTCCTAAAACCCTGAAAATAAGATGTTCATTATATATAGAATTATTATAATATGCGAGTTATTAAATAGCCCAGACATATCTGTAATAAAGCTTATGCAAAAAGTGTTGTTGAAAAGGAAATGGGAATTCGTTTAGTACCTGATTTATGACAATTATAAAATACACTGTGTAGCATCTGCGATACCCATCCAAGAGCTGTATCAGGTCAGGAGCAATCAGCTGACAAACATGATAGATGTAAGGGCGATAAGTTTAGTCTAATCTTATCATCATTATCAACTTTAAATCAATTTGTGAAAAATGGGAGTATCGAAGGCGTCCGACATAATATTGTTTCCAATTGGTTTCCAATATTATGTCATAGCTGTGACATCACATTGATTTCCACTTCAAAATTAGTTTATTGGAACGTATTTTCGTACTAACTCATATTCTAGATACATTTCAATGACTTCAATATGAAAAATGCTCAGCAAATAACTTTTATGTGAAATGTTCCTACGGGCATTTCCTTTCTTTAGAAATTATTATCGTCCATGATAGCGACACGCTTATACATTAAGTATAATATAATATTATGAATACTTGTGGCCACTGTTGCTGTTACTATATGCTCATGTTATAGATAATGATACTCTTGGAGACTGAAATGGAACTCACGTCATAGTGTCGCTGACCGGCAAAATATTATGCAAATATAACATCTTAAAGCTTATTATTTTTTTGAAAATGATCCTTTTCCCATTAGGTACCGTTTGTTTTTATTGAAGTTATTACCGTTCCGGGTTCATCAGCCGACTTGACAAATATTTTCAACATATTTTTTTGAACCGAAGCCATTGGTTTTTTATCCGATGTAAAAAATAAAAGTTTACATAAAAAATTACAAACTTTTTGGACTTAGCTAATTTTAAAAACAGTATTTAGGAGACTTACAACAGATAACAAAATGATTTTGGAAGAATACAAATTAATGATTTTTCGACATTCACGCCATCTCCACCATTTCTACATCAAATAAGATCAGAATCACTTAAAGCATTCTCCAGAAGATGCAGCAACAAATTCAACGAAGTTTGCTACGCGACGTATAATTAACTATTCGCTAAACATCATGACCTCTAAGCATTTATTAGAAAGTTAAATTAAATGAATGCAGATCTCACAATGACTCCCACAACGTCTGCCTGTCTGTACTAGCGTACCATAGTATGATCGTGGCTGTTGCAGTTTTGTCCTCGTTGTGTTCATTTGTATACCAGGCCGGCTCCCTTTCGCTTTCCGAGCCAGATTTCACTTGTACGGAATGAAGGCGTTGAGATTAAGTTCAAGCTCAATCTTGGAGACTATGTTCATTATAATATGGTTTATAAAACAAATGTTTACATGCAAAAATACGTGTAGTTTCATCAAGTAAAGGTCGCATGTTTCGACCTTTCTCTTTTGTGGCGAAAGTGAAATTCAGTGACATGACTGTGTTGAATGAAAGTTTGCACGATTTGAATGGATGTTATTGGTTTTTTAATTTAAGAGGTAAATAAGGGTGTTGTTGTGGTCCTTAGTATTTTTTTGCAAACTTTTGAAATCATAGGCACAAGCATGACTTGTGTACCAGTACCACTAGTGACTAGACCAACTGGCGCAAATTACAACTCGGTTAAATCGAGTTATTCCGTTCTGATCCCTAATTCTTATACCGGGGATATAGGGGAT
This sequence comes from Thymelicus sylvestris, assembly GCA_911387775.1. NCBI lineage: Eukaryota > Metazoa > Arthropoda > Insecta > Lepidoptera > Hesperiidae > Thymelicus > Thymelicus sylvestris. The sequence continues at coordinate 15,306,068 of OU426899.1, read as the reverse complement.
CAGTTATATTTTAAAATTATTTTCTATTCCGGTCCGATCCCCCGTAAAGGATTATAATATTTTATTTCGGTCGGATACCCTGGTCCCTGACTCTCTATATTAAGTATTAACATATTTTTGGGACAGTCAGCAGCAAAATATGTGTACAGGTTCTATATGATTGTCGGTTCCGTCTATTACTTATCAGTATGAAAAATTATATTTTTGGTATTGGATGTAAAAAACTTTGGACTTATAAGACTAACTTCATCAAAGACTAAGCCTATAAACTTCTTTGTACTGACATTGCAAGCAGCAGACAGATATACACTCCATTTGTCGTTACGAGTACTGATAACAACCCCAAAATGGACTGGATAATTTAATGAGAAAGCACCGGATAATGAACGCTAGGCTAGTAGCCTTTTATTATAAATTTGTGCGAAAGCTCCGATTTGCAGTTGGAACTTTGGTACAGGATTCTCCCCAAATGGAGGTCATAATGTTTATAAAGATTTATTGATTTCAATAACGCATCCGCGTTGGTACAAAGAAACTCTTTCTTTATGTCCAGTTTATACTGGTTGCAATCAGGGTGCCAAACAGCTTTCGCTTTTCAATGTCATTTTCACCAGGATACAGTTCTTTGTACAAATGATTGGTAGCTTCACATCATCTACAAATAATCCTTTTTTGGAAAGAATCGACTTGAGAACGTCTTTAGTTTCCCAGATTTTTATTATCATCCAACTGCATCTAAGCCTTAGTCGATCATGATATCGCATTGGTTCCAAGTGTGACGTGCCTACCAACCCCACTTTCCTTTGTAGATTCAATATGAACTGGTTCTGCCCGCCGTGACGCGGGCCTTTCGCTTTTCAAGGTAAATTTCACCAACACGTGTTTAAGACGACCTGCTGGTAGATGACGACGGATAGTTTCCATGCAATGCGTCATTCAGCAGACGATTTCCATTATGTAGTATGGAGATTTCGGAGTAAGGACTGATGAGTAAATTTGTAAGCTGGAAATAGGGAATAGGAAATTTGGGATGAGACAAGTCTATTACTAAAATCCGAAAACTTTCCTATACCTAGATGGGTCTATTTCACGATATTTTCGGTTTATGCGCAAGTCCAGATTATCTGGTCCGATTTTCAGGAGGATGAATCTGAGGACTTTCACATGCCTTTGAATTACTTAGGCGCGTAATATCCGTATGTTGGAACCAACAATGACAGTTTAAACTCAGAATTTAAACTGCTATTGATATTATGGGCCTTAAGCGACTTCACCACAATGTTTCAAATTAGGTTTACAAACTATTGAAGTTTTTACATGGTTTTCTCTGCCATATGAAAATGAGCAAAGCTAATACTAAGCATAATCTTAACCATGTGAAACGAAGGTTGGTTTCGCCCCACGAAGCCGATGACGACGTGCAAGTCGTAAGTTCTTTTCACTTTCGCCGCTTACGTAAACGCGACCTTTCTACCGCGACGTGCCATCGAGAGATGGCGGCGAATCGCGTTCCTCAACACATGTTTATTTGCCATTGCCATTCTATTTGTGTTATTTAATGTAACTGGAATCATTCGCACTTTTGATAATTCCATAGAGAAAGTTAAGCTGCATAAAACAAGTCATCAGTATCAGGGCATTCCGATAATCTCATCCGTTATCTATCCATAATCTTCCAAATTAGTAGGCTAAAAGAAGGATATTAAAGTATTAGTTATTTATTACTCTACATACTAACTCATCCAGATAATATGGACAGACACTTAGATTATTGAAAACGGCAATAAAAGTACAAAGGACATGTGAGTACATCGTCGGGTGTCGTCGCATCGCAGAAACGATAACAAGGGAGGCTTTACGACTTGTTTTGTGTGGAAATAAACATGTTTAAAATTCATAAAGTCTACCTTCGGCTCATGGTTCATCCTGTGCCGTTAATCAACAAACATGGGGACAGCACTTGGTTCTTTCTGACTGCGCGTGTTCCAATCACTCTAAGGCAGCACATCTGTGCAACGTTTCACAGCTTTGCTACACCTCGCACCGCTCAACGGCCTGGCAGTCCTGGCACACGTCCGGTGGAAACGCTCACACCGTTCCACAGCCTCGCTACGCATCCTCGCATCGCCCAGCCACCTCGCACATCTCTGTTGGAAACGCAGCCTAATCCTCCAGTTTTTTAACGACCTGTGAACTGTGAACTCCATTTCTGAAATGAACCGTGTATTATTATTAACATGTTAACGTTTGATTTCGTTTGCAACATACAAGGTCGATATATTTACTGTAGAATGATTCAGTTCCTTTGCCTTAAGTGCACTGTGCAAACAACATAGAATTAATTGTTGGCTTCAACGAACTGACCTGACTCAACACGCTCTGATTAGTCCGCACCATAATAGTAAATAACTGAATCTGTATAGATTCCAGAATCTACAGGCAGACATTCGGTATGTCGTTTAATTCATAACGTCACGTGCAACTTAAGTATAGTGCGTTGGATAAAAGTGAATTCATATCAAATTTTAATACACATGCAACACTCTTATCGGAAAAAGTCGGGGCGAAAATATATGATAGAAAAAGCAAATATAAATACTAAAGCAAACGTCATATAACATACATATTAATGTCTAGTTTCGTCGAGAGTAGAGTAAGGTGTTTTAGAGTAAGGCGTACTATATTTCAGACAGAAGTGTTGCCGTATCCAGTTTCATGAAGTTTATTAAAATTTGACATGTATTCACATGTATCCAACAAAGTATAGTGCGTTTCAACTAAGTCTGCACTTCGCTGTTATGTTGGTAGATATTGCAGGAGAAAGATTCAATATAATAACAGTTTTGCACGTATCCGTTGAACGATACGATTGACGTAAGTAAGGTTGATATTGGTTTGCTCTATGAGTGCCTACAACAAAATGTATTTTAGCTGTTCATGGTCTAGTCTAGAAGGTAACGAAGCAAACATGTTGCAAAAAAACGCCAATGTTTTTCACGAGAATGTGAAGGATCTCGGTGAAATAATAGCTCGTATCTAACATTGTTTTGTAATGAGTTACGAAGGAGTACTACTTGACGATTTATAGTTATGTCGCTGAGGCCTGAGGCTACATTGTAATTCATGATGAGACGTGTCACGTTAAAAGTGACGTTAAAACTTAAAAGGATATCGTGATCAGTTCAGCCACAGATTCAGCTGGTGATACTGTGCTCTCTTGGCGTGTTTACATTAGTTGGGCCACTGGGTGACCGAAAGTGTATCTTAGAGAGAATTTTTACAATTCGTCAACCGATTACCTGTTGTACGTAAATCAGCGTTCGGCGCAGCAGAATTCGGTGTTCCCCGCCTAACTAACAAAAATTGGTTATGATTATGACCTAATACGGCCAACCGTCCCAACTTTTAAACTAGATCGATCCCCGCAAACAATCTGCAAACGAATTATAATTTTCATTACTTGGTGACCGAAAACGGTTGTGCAGCGCAATACGTTGTGTGCAGTGCGATACGGCTATCGACCTAAAGTAAATGCACTATTAGTCACGTTTTACAGAACTCTCATTAGTGACCATCTGCTATTTCCACATCATGTAAAACATACATCCGCAATAACAATGTGCTCACCATTCGACATTCTGATAAAACAATATTGACACGATATAATAGATAATGTAACAGGAACAGGAAACAAAGCGTACACAAGGGAACGACAATAGATTGTTAACATTAATTAATTAATTGCACATGATATCTTTACTGTTCAAATTATAATGAATTCATCATTTCGTAGCAAGTACCTACATAAATATTCTGTGACGTATTGTTTGCGTGTTGAATGGGAATATAACTGTAATTTATTTTATTTATTTATTTATTTAATAGGTTCACCAACAGTTTTAACATGGTAAAATACACTAAACTTATTAAACATAATGTCTTATGCTACATGAAAAACCAATAACAGGCAAACACAGGCAAACACACAAACACAAGTAATTAAAGCACTGAGAAAATTATCTTGCGATTTTTTATCTAAACTAACGGAACCTGCAGTAGGTGAAATAGACATGTAGATTGTCTATTCCTAAGGTTAAGGCTGACTAATTGAGCAGTCTGATCACAGAGTCTGATGAAGCCCCACTCATCCAGGCCCTAGTTTAGTGCTGTATAAGAAGCTAACTGATTAATTTTATAATTACAATTTTATTAAGTAATAACTATTTTTATTTTATTGTTACAGGTATGTTTTGTAAAGCTGCTGCACAAAATTGGTTGAAGGTTCATCCGGTACGAAACGCAGGTTGCGTTTACTTGTACATTTTTCTTTCTATCACTAGAACATTATTATCATGCTTTGAGATAAACATTCAAAGATACGAGTAATAACAGTTCTTCAAGACAAAGCTAGGCTCACAAACAGTATTATCTGAACTCGATAACTATCTGACACTGATTAAGCGACTTAAAACGTTCTAGGTATATTTGTATAATTTCTAGTCAAGTATTCCGCATTAACTGTACGCACAAAACAAGCGTTCCTAAATTATAATATTCATAGCTGCAAATGCAAAAGCCATGTTATGATACGCGCACCCACTTCGACACGTCCAGCCTCCTTCCCGCCACTCCAGAGGTCCTCGTCTGCCGGCTCGACAGTCTCCACTCTTCACCGCGTGACCCAGGATACGGAGCGAAGCACACGCCTGCACAAATTAATGTAAACATTCTATATATATGTACATGACGAAGAAAGGGGGTATTCTACGGTGTTGGTTATTCAATAATATTCCTTTTACTTTACTCCATGATATATTTCCAGATTTCCTAACGTTCACATCAATAACAATCTGTACTAGTCCGTGATCACTCCTCGAATCCCCATAGAATGTCCCACACATATTATTCTAAATAGATTGACACATTCCTAATTCTAAACATTTGGTTTTTCTTCATGACTTCTCGTATGACAGACCAAAGAGGTCGCTCGCCGTCATACATATATTATTATTTTAGTGAGCTCCTCATGGCTCTTTGCGTGGAACAATTTTTGTTGAGGTTGTCTTTGGGAGTTGTTTGTAAACTATAGATTTTGAACGATAGGATTTGTAGTTTCTTTACATTCACAGTTATTTTCACTCTTAGAACATCTTTTATCGATTTTGACGTTCAATTTATTGAGCTGTATTTAAAGACTTGGTCTTACTAAACATTGGAGCAAAGAGCAGGCATCGAGGTGAAATTACCCAACCTCTTCAGAGCAAGTACAGAGATTTGTAGCCAGTACGTCAATCTGCTATAATAGATATAAAAAAACTATAAGCTTTTTAATTGCAAAACAACGAGTAAGAAATATTTTCTACCTTAAAGAAAACTTTCTGTATCCCATTAGCTCTCTCAAAACCTCCAGATTACTCTACCACTAAATCCCATGTGTTGTCGGATTGGATTCAACGATGAATCGCTTACACTACAACGTTTAGATCTACGATCTCCATCACTGAATTAGACCCTTATAATCGTAGTACATTGACAGGTCAGGATTCTCCGGCATCGATTGGCAGTTACCGTTGCCCCCGTCACGTTATCGCACTGTTTATCAAGCTGCGTGGAGCCGCGGGTATTGTTTCAGATTGTTACGACACTCGTAATGTGTACTGAGTTGTGTGCTGCTTGCTAATTGAACACATTCCTGGGTTTTCATTACTCGCTGATAGAGACAGAATGGCCCGTTTCTGTAACATTGCATCCAGTCAATTGGTCGCATAAATAGCCTCAAACAAAACTATATCTTGTTTGTAATAGTTCACTAACTATGAAATTGTTTATTTAAATTAAAAAAAAAAACAAAGTACACAAACCCCTGTTTGTACTTATAAAAAAGATCTTGATTGTTTTTTAAATTTTTACGAAACTTTGGTTTTAATCTGTACTTTGATACACTTGCCGATAAGCGAGCTATCTCGTTGTCAATAACGTACTCGGTTGTGCTAGCTAACTGATATTCTGTACTGTAACTGATTTCTTGAAGTGTACGCATTTCTAAAAGTTGTTACAGTAAACCGTATATTTTATTGAGTTCATTGTATAATCGAACACCATTATGTGTTTCGCATGTATCAAGGCTAATTCGATCTCGAGTTCTCAGTTATTGCCATCGGTCTTAATTCATGTTCTAATACATAAATTACCCTGTCTATATTTGTGTACAAATGTTGTTATTTTGTCAAGATAACATGTACTATGAATGAAGTTCGCAACAACTGTCTGATGACTGCAATTGCAAACTTCAGATGCTGTTGGACTTCAGGGTTAGTTCCACCGCCATCGCGCCATAATCATTCCATGATTCCACTGATTGATATATGGAACGTTTTATTTCATTCTCCTCAGCTGTAGAAAATTTTGAGTAGTCTTTAGGCAGTCCTTTACATGCAAAAAAATTAGTCATAAGTTTAATAAAAAAAATATTATTCAATATTTGCTAAAGAAGCGATTATACATTCAATCCGCTCTTCAAATTTACATTTTCCGTTTAACATTCAACTCAACAGTGCACAATCGCATTTCAAAGGTATAATTGATCTGGTTAGGTTAGGCCTACTTATTGAATATGCCGTCTCTGCCGCTGAAGAATGTCAGCAGTACCATCGAACGTACCGAGAAGCAAAAAAGGCGAGCTTGCAACATAGCTAGAAAGAAGCACTAGAAACTTTCCTCATTTTTTAGATTTCTATTCCGAATGTGTGTCGTCGCACAGTCGATGTTAGAGAGCTGAAGCTATCCAGTCTAACCTATTTTTATGTCTCTTTTCTTCTCGTCAAAGTCTATAGATACCTGGTCACTTAGCACTGCAGTCAGGATATGTTTGCAATTTTATGTGATCAGAACTAGACTGCCTTAGATGTGCGTGCGAGCGATTCGTACGTTCTTCGTTTCGGGAGAATAAAGTAAAACCCCATACTTAAATTACTTAACCTTCCTCTTACTACACCTTAGTGTCAGTAGGCTAACGTCTTTCTGGAATAGTTTTATGATCATTAGCGGCCAAGTGAGACAACACCACGACTGCTTATGAACATTAGATTTCATGTGAATGTTTGCGGGTCAGTCAAACAACTGATTCTACCTTACCGGCTTCGTGATGCTAATACGGGTACACTCCATAAGCATATTTTAGACATTTAGTTATTTCGAACAAGATACTAATAGTGGTGGTCATAATGAAATAAGGCCAAAAAGGAAGCGTTGGATTCCTATTACTTTTGGTTCTCGGACGTTGCGAAAATCTTTCATTTGTTTTCGTTTCTAGTTTTCCTAATTGTTCGTAATTCCTAATTCGGAGAGTATAAATTTAAGCTCCAGCAAAGCTGGCCATGCTGCTCCTAAAGTCTATACCTACATATGTTGGCCAACGCTTGACGAGTGATGGCAATTAGTGCCAACGTGTATGAGGGGTCATTTTACGTTTGCCGGCGCTTGGGATCGCTCTCCTCACTTAAGAGCCGTGTCAGTTTATCTGTAAAAATCAAAGGCGCTCACGTCTACTCGTTAAACCCTATCCACACGTTGGTTCATCACCCGCCATTACGCGTTTGCCGCTTGGTTCAGGCTCGGCTAACATGTACATATGTATATAGGCGGTTTAAGCTAGATAGAGCACGGTTTATTATGTGTGCCGTGTAGCTGGGCCAGTATCTGAGGCGGCAGACGGCAGGCCCTGGCCCCCGTGTCGCCGACAGCGTTACATAAGTGAGAGAGTTGTGGCCCCGTGCCATGTATTAGTTCTAACTTGAAGACGTATATCGCCGTCGGCTGCATAATTTGTCTAGGGCTGCTACTTGTACATTGTTTTGTATTACTCGCTTAATTTTTTTTCTTATAGGCACATGGCGCACAGCCAGAGGAAAATGATCGTATCTTGTAACCAAGTTTTACATAATACGTACATGGACTCCGTTCCGGGGAATTTTTCTGTTTGCTTTAATTTTATTTAACAACATTTTATGTAAAATATGTCAAACTACTAATAAAAGAGAAAGTGTTAGAAGTAGTTTTAACCAAAAATCTTGCTGTTCGACCTACAATCGTATGCAGGTGGTAGAAATAGCGCCACCTTTTAGTGACAGCAAATAACTATTGTATTTATTAATTAAAATGATACCTTTAATTTATTAACAGTTAAATTTGGTTGGCTTGTGGCGAAATAATGTATTAAATAGTGTATAGAGGGCAGTAATAAATTCTAACAGGAAAAGCTGAATCACGGTGACGAATGTAACTCGTAGATTGTATAAAAGCAGTGGTTCAGCAGAGTATTTTTGAGAACGAAATGTGAGGAGTACAGAAAGAGAACGAGTACAAAGTGAGAGTGAACAAGTGAACAGTGAAGTGAACACTAGGGAAAACCGTGTACCTATGTAGTATAGTTCGTGGTGTTAATAAAGGAGTGCTATCTACGAGCGAGTTTTTTTGTGGAAGCGACCACCCCTAGTGTTCCGGGTTCCGACACTTGCAAAAATATGAAACTTAGGTATGATAGTAAAGGTTAATAAATAACATCGTGGTCAACAATCTGTTATTTTTTATTTGTTTGCAGCAGCCCTAATCAGAGTGATGGCCGCTTGCGAAATTGTTTACGCGCCGTTTAACCTCTCGATTGTTTATGTGGCTTGCTGGAGGTGGGCAGCGGCTGGCGACCCTCCGCCACTCATAGCTCTCTACAGTCTCTACACTCCTGTAAAAAATAGATATCCGGTTAAAAAATACTAGCAGAAGATAGAGCCTTTTTGTTACTGTACCAAAAAGGCTAAAAAAATTGTAACAATTCACCTGAAGGCTGAAACCAAGTAGTAATACCAACCTTTAAACCTGTCTAAAATTGACCTACTTTTCTTAGCATTTTACTTTTCGGTCACCTGTATGCTTTTTCCAACCTCTGTCCGGCCTTTCTGCTCACGAGCTCACAGCAACAAACTGGATCGGGCGAATAGCACCGATGAAGTTAAGTATTAGCAATACGATAATCTAAGTATGTGACGATCGTTAAACAGTGTGCTAATACCAAGAACAAGTTGCTGTCGCGGGCGCAAGAACCGCAAGAGTGCAACCAGGCCACCGGGTGACCGCGATGCGCGCCTCACACCTTCGCCGTGGATGTTGCAACAACCGTTAGCTCGAACCTGGATACGGCCAGGGAATTCTTACCCGCTTACGAAATACAAGCGTTCTGCCCGCGGCTTTTCCCGCGTTTTCCGGGGTAATAAGTACCCTATATTTTATTCCAGGTCATGGTCTACTTGTGTGCTAAATTTTTTTGCTTTCCATTCATCCATCCATCAGCCTTTGTATGTCCACTGCTGGACATAGGCCTCCCCTAACTTGCGCCACTCTGACCGGTCCTGAGCCTTCTGAAGCCAGCGGATGCCCGCTGTCTTCTTCAAGTCGTCAGTCCACCTGGTCGGGGGGCGTCTTTTTCTGAGACGTGGGCGCCATTTGAGGACCTTTCTTTCCCAACGGTTATCGATCCTTCGAACTACATAGTTCGAAGGATCGATAACTGGCCACATGGCCAGCCCATCAAAATTTTGCTTTAAAGAGTAATAAACTTAAATAAATCCTCACAAACTCGCACATTCATAGTATTAGTACTATTAATGTACACGAACACACTATTGTGAAATGGGCTTGCCTCGTCTATATTTCCACCTAGCTATGGTAAGTAGGTTTTGGTGTCAAAAGGGTATTAGGCGAGTCCTTCAAGCCCGGCAACGCATTTGCAGTTCCCATGGTACTGCACGTGTCCCACTTTTACCTTTTATCACCGATTAGTGGCTGCGTTTCTGTTCTGAGCAATTACCGGAAAAGAAGGAAACGGTAAATGCGTTGTCAAGTGCCTCCTGGCTCCTCAAAACTGCAACCGAAATACGTTAAAACGTGTCATGGTTGACATTTTATTTTAAATACATTCATTCATGTATTTTATTGCAATATTTCGACCCATGGACCCAGTCTTGCTGCGACCGCGATTAACGTTAAATTAACATAAAGATTGTTACTAGATTAGTGATGAAATAACGTGTAAGTCATAATGTAATAATAACAATATTTATAAATGGAATTTCCTTCAAAATATCCATAGATTAGTATAGGAACAGCCTCATCTGCTACAAGCGTGCCGAACATACCGTTAGGCCGCTAATCGCCTCATCAATTAACTGCAGCCACTTCATTAGGCGTTAAATGCGGATGGCATTTAACACAGCTCCCAGTCGGTTCCATTAGCTAAGATTTGCAACGAACGACCGGGTTTTGTGAAGTTTGTTGGAATCAATCAATCAAATCAATTTATCTAAACATGATATTATGATAATCTAGAGACATAATAATATGATATGTTAATTATGATTCTAAACAGCCATATGGTTAACAGATTTTTACAAGCTGGTCGTTCCACCTTGAACAGTGTTATTGAATGTTACGTTTGAAGTATTGTTGGGAACAGCATTTGCTTTATAACAATTTATATTAGTTACTTCTCAGGAGGCACACATTCCATGCCCATAAAGTTTTAGTAAACATGAGTTTTTTATGATATCTGTAAAAACATCTGTGAGACCGGCTGGAAGATTCTATTCTATTTTTATTCTAATCTATGTACAAGTGTATATGATTGTAAACACATTAAATTCAATTTGTCTGTGTCCTTCCCATTGTGAAATTGGAATTGGAATAATGGACCAAATCAACAGTAAGTTGATCTCAATTAGGCCAGCGACATCGACGAATTGAGATGACATTGACTATTGATCGGCGTCTTTATAAGGTTTTAATGCTTCATTATCTACCATGGTGTGTGATGTGTTCGTATTGATTGAAATGAAGTGGAAGAAAATGAGATTAATTGAACTAGAATTTGCAAGTCATAAGTTTTATTAAACCTCCACATAAACCTAGTCGTTAGATTAAGGATTTCCATCATTTCCAGTCTCCAAGGCGTATTCAGAATAAAATCTCGCTAATTCTCCTAATTCTTTACTTGAATGTTTTATATCCATTAAAATGTGTTTGATAAGAATGATAATAACATTACTGAAATGTTTGGATGCAACCTTATTTAAAGACAAAATCTCTACATTTTAAAATTGAATAAAGTGTAATGTATATGTAGCACGCTATAGAAGAATTACTCTAGACCAGACTGTACGATCACTCAACCAGATCAAACGTTTATTACGAACAATGCCCTTACCAACGTCTAATCTAAATGGAAAACTTCGTGGGCGAAAGGAGAATGACCTCCAATACGATTGTCGCGTTAAATTCGCATCCTTTTTCATTAATAGACTGCAATTCAATCGCGAGTCACGACATTGGATTCTATTGGGTCCTCGAAAATACGAGAACATTGTGTTGAAAAGCGAAATGCATCAAGGTCTGCGTTTTAGACTGTAAGACGTTCTAATTTCTAATGGACTAGCTCAAGCTTTCGGTAATCATATTGGTATTTCCGGAGCCTTTCTACAGTTTCTCTACTGTTCGTCTGATCATGGCTGCAGATTTTTTGTCTACTCAGTTCTACATTGTCTGTCTTAGTTGTGAATGACTGAAGGAGGCATTGGATAGATGGCTCGCAGCGTCTTTTAAACTTTCAAACCCACCCCTGCACCAGGACACCCTGTGTTGAAGGGGGCACACATAGGACTGCAATGTTGTAAGGTCCACCTGTCCTGTTTACCGATTAGCAACGTAAAACATATCAATAATTAAATGTAGCTTCGGTATATCACGTTGAGAAGGAAGTCGTTCAGTTCCAATCGGCGATACAAAACGGGGCATGATGACTGATAAAGTGTGACGTAACGACGGTTATCGTCGTGGCACGCATGACCCCATTGTGCGCGTTGGCTGGGCGGTCCTTCTGGCTACTAGCCCTTTTTACTCTAAGACCCTGCAACAAAATCTACGACTTCATATTGTAGATACTTTTAAAAGCATCTCAAAAAGATTTGCTCGTCTTAATTGTTCAGTACAACATGCTTTACACTTTTAAGATCTGTTCATCGTCTTTTGATTTAGTTTCGTAACTAAGTAAACACTTGAGCAGAAACACTAATTGCTCGTTACGAAACATATACTGGCATTAACCTTCCAAACCGGAACAGTAGCAGTTACCAGGAGTTATTCGACATTACTTGTATTTCGAAATTCGTACTTGAGATTTACACGATTTCTACCACTTTACTGTGTGAGAAAAAGGATCACTTTCACGCAATGTTATTTTAGAAACACAATATTCCTTAATAAGATTAATGTCCAGATTAGGAATTTTTATTTAAAGGTGCATGTCTACTGGTAATAAGCGCACCAAAGCATTTTGATGAATCAATTTTGATAACTATCTAACCTTAGTATCTAACCTACTAACACACTAATAAATCTACTCATTAATTCAGAATTACATTGCAAACTTTTAGCGCATTGCAGGTCAATACCGCCTGTTATCAGTCTGGTATCATAAGACCTAAATACTGAACTACATAACAATGCGTTCCGATCACCTCTACAAACACGCCGACGAGGCCTCGCTTATCTGAGCGCTTTTCAACCACTTAATGTCAAAAGATAAACACTGAACACCTAAATACAACCTACAACATAGGTTTAGTTTAGCATTTCACTATTTAGGTCAGTTTGAGGAACCTTTCACTCTTTCAGATGAGAAAAGAAAACAACAATTTCGTCATCGACTGTGCATAATGTACGACTTACGAGTATGTGTGCTGGTCTATCTGAAGAAGCTTAAGCTACTAAACATTCCAATGGTCGCTATACTCTCAAACTAAGTATTATTACTTCCCGAATATTCGTGTCATGACTTCCACTTCGAAAAACTGAAATAATAATATGATATACATACTTCACTTTTTATTTATTCTCAAGCACTAACGTGTTGGGTTAATTTTGTAAGTAAATGTCTCAAGATGGATGGAACGTCTTACACCGTCGCGTGGTGATTCAAAGGTAGATGATGGCAGATCAACAGGCCTGATGATGTTAAACCGAATCGTACAATGATTATTCATGATTCATGACGTTTATTCATGTGTATGATTATTATTATGAGCGTATTACACATACACCTGTGTCTTGGGTTTCAAGGCGAGTGATCATTAGAATGGCAACCTCTCAAACGTGATCCTTGGTAGATTCAGGACATTCATTGTTTTAAAACTAACTGACACTAAACCGATCTGGCAATTTGAAATGTTAGTTAATATAATATTACATATTAAATTATTTAGTTGAACAGGAAGTTTTCTACAATATCCGGGTTTTGATTTTGATTTACGATTTTGGGTTTTGATTTTTGACGCATTTTGATTCTTTATTGATAAAAAAAACTTTTGCATGAACTTGATCTGAACATGATCTTTGATATTCTTTGATTTACCCTTCTAGCGACAGCTCTGTCCTACCCTTTCGAGTGGCGAAAAACTCGTAGTGCACGCCTGCACTTAATCTTAAAAAAGTTTTGGACCTTAGACAATGACTCTTCTGATGTATACGTATGTGACTGAGTGTGTAACCGTTGTTATTGTTATTACGTTATTCCACATGCTAACAACAACAACAACACAGTTAAGTTGACGTCATTAGTATATGGTAACACGAAATCACCCGATGAGCAACTCTTATAAAAACTCCGCGACGAATATGACGCGTTTTGCTCGATGAGAAGGAAATATTCCATCTAGTGCATTAACCCGTCGAAAATGAACACCTCCACAGATCAAGGTTGAACACAAGTCGTCATAGCACTCCTTGAGTCCTTGCTAAGTCTTTAAAAAGTCCGTTGTTTTGCTTATAAATTACTCCCTGGTAAAGGTGGCGGTGGTGGGTTTTCATGAAATACGCGATCCCGTTTCTTTCAATTGGAAATAAAATCTATAAAGAGATGACTCGAAACAGGTCGAGCTGAAGGATATCAGTTTAGATGTGGCTCCTTACCAGTAAATAACTTATAGCAGATCGTAGCAATATGTGATGTGGGGATGTACGGTCCAAACAATTCCTTATTGAATAAATAGGCACAGGATTGTCTGACAATAATATCATAAATATATCTGATCTATTGTTATGATTTCTGTTAAATGGTTTGTAATTGCATTCAATGACCACAAACTTAAAGGAAAAAAAGCTGTGTGTGTGTTGAAATTGTATCTAAATTCTAAAGTGCGTTGACCCGCTGTTGACGATTTGGCAAACCGGTCAAGGTTTATCACTAACTACGTACACGTATGTGATACTCGCTCATGCTCATGTTAATACTCATTACTTATCAATGTCTAATTGTCTAAATGTCTTTCGTTTCAGGGTCTGCTCAAAATTAACTAGGCCTGATGTATTACATCCCATTAAATACGAGTAGATGTGTGATGTGTGTATTGTAGCGGTTTTTGTGCAAATCATAAGGAAATCAATAATGAGGAAATGTTATGGAAAAGTGCGTTGACTGCGAACTACGGTTGGGTTGGGTTGGGTTGTTGGATAAGATGGCGGGTCAAGGTTTATTGCTCGCTAAGCTGTTTACGCTGAATCACTCCATATGGTGCGCTGACTGAATCATTATGCTCATGACGCGTGATCTAGTACAAAACTTGTTTCGACTGAATGTTAATAAATATAATAATATGTTGTAGGTAATTTTTGAAGTGAAAACTTCTTTAGTACGGGGGTGACTTGAAATTTTATGAAACGAAACTGTCCAGTGGAGACTAGAAATGAGTGGAGACCGACTTGAGTTGAGTTGAGTTGAGTGGAGTGGAGTGAAGTGGAGTAGTAAAACCTACAATTATCATCTTCCCGAAATTTTACATTCGTCTCATTATCTTGAAAACAAAATTTTTTAAGGTTTCACTTCTAACACGTGTGAATTGCACACATTTTAATTTTTATGTACGAGTACATGTCCACAAACGATCAGACGAGCCATCTGATCAAAGAGCGTATTGATTACATTTCTAATTGATTAAAAGCCTCACGTAATGATCCTTGGATTTGGTATCCTATGCAGTAATCATTGTAACGTAGAACTAGTAACTAAAGAACCCGACGTAAAATTTAACACAAACAATTTACCTAAACACTCTTTTCTCAGGTGATATTTTTCTCGGCGGTAAGTTTAGTAGGAGCACATGAATGTTATCTATTCATGTGGTAGGAGTATGAAGAAGTGCATTGACCCGTCACGATGACGGCGGTCGGGCAAGGTTAATCGAGATGGTTCAGTGAAAGTGCGTGGTAATCCGAGATGGATTACTTTATAGTTTAGAATTAGATTATACGTGGGTTGCTTCCTAATGAAGTAGAAGGGACAGATATAACTTTAACCTTCAGCTAACAAAGATATCCTCAGACCTCCGTGATGTACACGTTATCTATTTCTATTGATTCTATTGAGAATCTATTTGGTTTTATTTTATTTGGTATTTGGAATTCAAGATCCGCTTCTATTTGTTGAAGGTCCTGAAGTGTGGATGGTATGAAACTAACGAATAAAATCTAACGATAAATTTTATTGGCATGTCTGTCAGGTGTACATAGCTGTTGGCATCTACAATATGAGTTAGGTTCCAGGAGTTGCTAACCTATCCTTGGTTAAAGATAAGATATATTCAGATGTTCATGAATAATTTATTCCTAATATAGGTACCTACACATTGGATTTTAAAGTGGAAAATTATTACTGAACGGAAAATTAATAGCATCACGCGTTCTAAACAAGCTTGTTGCCGGCTACAAATAGAGAATTGACAATTGACAATGTTGGTTGTGAACAAACTATTGAATAATTAATTTGGGCATTAGGATCAGGTCGGCGGCGGCGGCGCCGCGGCGGGCGGGCGACGCGTGGTAACGGGACAGAAATAAATAAACAAAGCAGAGAAACTTGGCGATTGGCGAGCGGCGCGACCTTGCCGCCAGCATACGGCATACTTCAATTTGCAACGTAACACTAAATACTGACACTTTTATCATGGTTTTGTTATTCTTGATTGATTGAAAGTTTATGTAGAATGTTGGTATTGTGAATTGTGATCATTGATTAAAATAATTCATTCTTTAACTTTACCTACTCCTTATTTTATTTTGATTCCAGTTTTTTACACCATCTAGTAAACATAATTATGTATAGGTTATAGTGCAAACCAATCTGTTACCTCGTTTCTTATATCAGTGTAAGGTAATAAAGAGTACTAGTCATCTCGAGAGCTGCTGTATTCCTACACCTGCGTACCTATAGTACCTAGGTACTGGGGCAGTGATTGTAACGATGACAATCATCTCAGAACACTTGCGCTCAAGCAACACTTCCTTTACTATTATGGTTGTACACATCGAGTGACGGCTAAAGAGAGAGGCGTCGAACAGAGTCGTAGTCTCGAGACTCATGAGTGACACCTAATCTATCTATGTATCTATGTAGGTACGTCATGCGTAGATATTATGTCGACAACAGAAGCTGCGAGTGGAGTGTTGGCGCACGCAGTGGCCTTGGGCATTGAGCTGCGGCTATAGGGTGTATTGTATTGTACCCTTTACAGCAGAGCTTAGAGCCTTTGCCGATCGCGTTTTAAAAATACGCCCTGTGCAGAAGCTCTTAATAATGTCACGATATTAAAACAAAATAATGTTCTGGAATGAATTTTCTAAGAAAGGTCAAATTTTAAGTTGAATGGTTTCCAATTATTTTGTTGGCATTTTGTTCAGAGCGAAATTGGTGCCATATATATTTCTTGTCAGAATCAGAATATTTTTGCGAACAAGGGAAGCCGTATGACGTACCTAACTACCTACGTACAAAATTTCTTATTTTGAAAATTTCCTTGTCCTTTATAGTCTATGAAACAACCCAATCAATACCTATACCTCAAAATGGTTTCAGTCGAAAGGCAATAATCCGAAGGTGGTTTAAAAGTTAAAACCATAAAAACATGCATTAGATATTTAGTCCATTGATAAAGTCGATTTCTAAAATAAAGATTTTTTTCATACAAAAATATTACTTCCCAGAATTCGGTCCTTGTTAGCGACACTATCGAATGGTGTAACAAATGTTTTTATTTTTCATAATCAACGGGTTTGATTCCTGGTCAGGGTTATTAATGGAAAGGTTTTCCTAGAGAAGCTTTCAAGTCGAGAAGCAAGTACTTTTGTAATCATTCTGCATAAGAATCCCAGCTATGAAGGTGTACACAGTAACACAGTACAATAACAAAGCATTTATTGTTTCACCTCGACACAATATGTAAACACGGCAGATTATCTCCGCGGATTTATCTCAGTCCATTGATCGCGTTGACGTCACTCGACGAGGCGTCACCCGTCACCGGGACGTGCGATCGATGTATGCCATCTAGCTGCTTTGATAGCAGCCACCGGCGGCTTTGTGAACTTGGCACCCGACATTGTAAAATTTAATTTTTTTTTCTTGATTCTTATAGGTTTAGGTTTGTAGTTGATTGTAGTAACTTTTTTTTCGTTTGTAGTAGCTCTAAAAAAAAATTACAGAATTTAAAAAAAAAACTTGGCACCCGGTTTTTTCGAAATTAAAATTTTATACTTGATTCATAAAAATAATCGTTTGTAGTTGATTGTAGTAATTTTATTTATTAGATCGTAAAAAAAATAAAAAAAAATAAAAAAAAATCAAGTCATTGCAATATAATATACGTAAACTTTATTTTTGTTTCTTGTATAACTTGCTATGTAGTTGATTGTAGTATTTTTCTTTTATTTTTAATAAGGTCCGAAAAAATTCTAAGCGAATTTTTAGTCACTTTCGTTTGTAGTTACTCCTTTTCGTTTGTAGTAGCGATTTTTTGTTTGTAGTATCTCCTTTTCGTTTGTAGTAACGATTTATTTGTTTGTAGTTTCTTCTTTTCGTTTCTAGTAACGATTTTTTCGTTTGTAGTTTCTTCCTTTCGTTTGTAGTAACGATTTTTGCGTTTGTTGTAACTCCTTTTCGTTTGTAGTAACGATTTTTTCGTTTGTAGTTTCTTCTTTTCGTTTGTAGTAATGATTTTTTTGTTTGTAGTACTTTCTTTTCGTTTGTAGTAGCAATTTTTTTGTTTGTAGTACCTTCCTTTCGTTTGTAGTAACAATTTTTTTGTTTGTAGTAACTTCTTTTCGTTTGTAGTAGTGATTTTTTTGTTTGTAGTAACATTTTTTCGTTTAAAGTAGCAATTTTTTTGTTTGTAGTAACTCCTTTTCGTTTGTAGTAGTGATTTTTTAGTTTGTAGTAACATTTTTTCGTATGTAGTAGCAATTTTTTTGTTTGTAGTAACTCCTTTTCGTTTGTAGTAACGATTTTTTCGTTTGTAGTTTCTTCCTTTCGTTTGTAGTAACGATTTTTTCGTTTGTAGTAACTCCTTTTCGTTTGTAGTAATGATTTGTTTGTTTGTAGTACTTTCTTTTCGTTTGTAGTAGCAATTTTTTTGTTTGTAGTACTTTCCATTCGTTTGTAGTAACGATATTTTTGTTTGTAGTAACTCCTTTTCGTTTGTAGTAACGATTTTTTCGTTTGTAGTTTCTTCCTTTCGTTTGTAGTAACGATTTTTTCGTTTGTAGTAACTCCTTTTCGTTTGTAGTAATGATTTTTTTGTTTGTAGTACTTTCTTTTCGTTTCTAGTAGCAATTTTTTGTTTGTAGTACTTTCCATTCGTTTGTAGTAACGATATTTTTGTTTGTAGTAACATTTTTTCGTTTGTAGTAGCAATTTTTTTGTTTTTAGTAACTCCTTTTCGTTTGTAGTAACGATTTTTTCGTTTGTAGTACTTTCTTTTCGTTTGTAGTAGCAATTTTTTTGTTGTAGTACTTTCCATTCGTTTGTAGTAACGATATTTTTGTTTTAAGTAACTCCTTTTCGTTTGTAGTAGTGATTTTTTTGTTTGTAGTAACATTTTTTCGTTTGTAGTAGACATTTTTTTGTTTGTAGTAAGTCCTTTTCGTTTGCAGTAACGATTTTTTCGTTTGTAGTTTCTTCCTTTCGTTTGTAGTAACGATTTTTTCGTTTGTAATTTCTTCTTTTCGTTTGTAGTAACGATTTTTTCGTTTGTAGTTTCTTCCTTTCGTTTGTAGTAACGATTTTTTCGTTTGTAGTAACTCCTTTTCGTTTGTAGTAATGATTTTTTTGTTTGTAGTACTTTCATTTCGTTTGTAGTAGCAATTTTTTTGTTTGTAGTACTTTCTTTTCGTTTGTAGTAAAAAATTTTTCGTTTGTAGTAACTTCTTTTCGTTTGTAGTAGTGATTTTTTTGTTTGTAGTAACATTTTTTCGTTTGTAGTAGCAATTTTTTTGTTTGTAGTAACTCCTTTTCGTTTGTAGTAACGATTTTTCGTTTGTAGTTTCTTCCTTTCGTTTGTAGTAACGATTTTTTCGTTTGTTGTAACTCCTTTTCGTTTGTAGTAATGATTTTTTTGTTTCTAGTACTTTCATTTCGTTTGTAGTAGCAATTTTTTTGTTTGTAGTACTTTCCATTCGTTTGTAGTAACGATTTTATCGTTTGTTGTAACTCCTTTTCGTTTGTAGTAATGATTTTTTTGTTTATAGTACATTCATTTCGTTTGTAGTAGCAATTTTTTTGTTTTTAGTAACTCCTTTTCGTTTGTAGTAACGATTTTTCGTTTGTAGTTTCTTCCTTTCGTTTGTAGTAACGATTTTTTCGTTTGTCGTTTCTTCCTTTCGTTTGTAGTAACGATTTTTTCGTTTGTAGTTTCTTATTTTCGTTTGTAGTAACGATTTTTTTGTTTGTAGTTACTCCTTTTCGTTTGTAGTAATGATTTTTTTGTTTGTAGTACTTTCATTTCGTTTGTAGTAGCAATTTTTTTGTTTGTAGTAACTCCTTTTCGTTTGTAGTAACGATTTTTCGTTTGTAGTTTCTTCCTTTCGTTTGTAGTAACGATTTTTTCGTTTGTAGTAACTCCTTTTCGTTTGTAGTAATGATTTTTTTGTTTGTAGTACTTTCTTTTCGTTTGTAGTAGCAATTTTTTTGTTTGTAGTACCTTCCTTTCGTTTGTAGTAAAAATTTTTTCGTTTGTAGTAACTTCTTTTCGTTTGTAGTAGTGATTTTTTTGTTTGTAGTAACATTTTTTCGTTTGTAGTAGCAATTTTTTTGTTTGTAGTAACTCCTTTTCGTTTGTAGTAACGATTTTTCGTTTGTAGTAACTCCTTTTCGTTTGTAGTAATGATTTTTTTGTTTGTAGTACTTTCTTTTCGTTTGTAGTAGCAATTTTTTTGTTTGTAGTACCTTCCTTTCGTTTGTAATAAAAAAATTTTCGTTTGTAGTAACTTCTTTTCGTTTGTAGAAGTGATTTTTTTGTTTGTAGTAACATTTTTTCGTTTGTAGTAGCAATTTTTTTGTTTGTAGTAACTCCTTTTCGTTTGTAGTAACGATTTTTCGTTTGTAGTTTCTTCCTTTCGTTTGTAGTAACGATTTTTTCGTTTGTTGTAACTCCTTTTCGTTTGTAGTAATGATTTTTTTGTTTCTAGTACTTTCATTTCGTTTGTAGTAGCAATTTTTTTGTTTGTAGTACTTTCCATTCGTTTGTAGTAACGATTTTATCGTTTGTTGTAACTCCTTTTCGTTTGTAGTAATGATTTTTTTGTTTATAGTACATTCATTTCGTTTGTAGTAGCAATTTTTTTGTTTTTAGTAACTCCTTTTCGTTTGTAGTAACGATTTTTCGTTTGTAGTTTCTTCCTTTCGTTTGTAGTAACGATTTTTTCGTTTGTCGTTTCTTCCTTTCGTTTGTAGTAACGATTTTTTCGTTTGTAGTTTCTTATTTTCGTTTGTAGTAACGATTTTTTTGTTTGTAGTTACTCCTTTTCGTTTGTAGTAATGATTTTTTTGTTTGTAGTACTTTCATTTCGTTTGTAGTAGCAATTTTTTTGTTTGTAGTAACTCCTTTTCGTTTGTAGTAACGATTTTTCGTTTGTAGTTTCTTCCTTTCGTTTGTAGTAACGATTTTTTCGTTTGTAGTAACTCCTTTTCGTTTGTAGTAATGATTTTTTTGTTTGTAGTACTTTCTTTTCGTTTGTAGTAGCAATTTTTTTGTTTGTAGTACCTTCCTTTCGTTTGTAGTAAAAATTTTTTCGTTTGTAGTAACTTCTTTTCGTTTGTAGTAGTGATTTTTTTGTTTGTAGTAACATTTTTTCGTTTGTAGTAGCAATTTTTTTGTTTGTAGTAACTCCTTTTCGTTTGTAGTAACGATTTTTCGTTTGTAGTAACTCCTTTTCGTTTGTAGTAATGATTTTTTTGTTTGTAGTACTTTCTTTTCGTTTGTAGTAGCAATTTTTTTGTTTGTAGTACCTTCCTTTCGTTTGTAATAAAAAAATTTTCGTTTGTAGTAACTTCTTTTCGTTTGTAGAAGTGATTTTTTTGTTTGTAGTTACATTTTTTCGTTTGTAGTAGCAATTTTTTTGTTTGTAGTAAAA
Organism: Thymelicus sylvestris; assembly: GCA_911387775.1. Classification (NCBI taxonomy): domain Eukaryota; kingdom Metazoa; phylum Arthropoda; class Insecta; order Lepidoptera; family Hesperiidae; genus Thymelicus; species Thymelicus sylvestris. The sequence goes on along the minus strand of OU426899.1, from coordinate 15,284,570 downwards.
ATTTTTTCGTTTGTAGTAACTTCTTTTCGTTTGTAGTTTCTTCCTTTCATTTGTAGTAACGATTTTTTCGTTTGTAGTAACTCCTTTTCGTTTGTAGTAATGATTTTTTTGTTTGTAGTACATTCATTTCGTTTGTAGTAGCAATTTTTTTGTTTGTAGTAACTCCTTTTCGTTTGTAGTAACGATTTTTCGTTTGTAGTTTCTTCCTTTCGTTTGTAGTAACGATTTTTTCGTTTGTAGTTTCTTCCTTTCGTTTGTAGTAACGATTTTTTCGTTTGTAGTTTCTTATTTTCGTTTGTAGTAACGATTTTTTCGTTTGTAGTAACTCCTTTTCGTTTGTAGTAATGATTTTTTTGTTTGTAGTACTTTCATTTCGTTTGTAGTAGCAATTTTTTTGTTTGTAGTAACTCCTTTTCGTTTGTAGTAACGATTTTTCGTTTGTAGTTTCTTCCTTTCGTTTGTAGTAACGATTTTTTCGTTTGTTGTAACTCCTTTTCGTTTGTAGTAATGATTTTTTTGTTTGTAGTACTTTCATTTCGTTTGTAGTAGCAATTTTTTTGTTTGTAGTACTTTCTTTTCGTTTGTAGTAAAAATTTTTTCGTTTGTAGTAACTTCTTTTCGTTTGTAGTAGTGATTTTTTTGTTTGTAGTAACATTTTTTCGTTTGTAGTAGCAATTTTTTTGTTTGTAGTACTTTCTTTTCGTTTGTAGTAACGATTTTTCGTTTGTAGTTTCTTCCTTTCGTTTGTAGTAACGATTTTTTCGTTTGTAGTAACTCCTTTTCGTTTGTAGTAAAAAAATTTTCGTTTGTAGTAACTTCTTTTCGTTTGTAGTTTCTTCCTTTCGTTTGTAGTAACGATTTTTTCGTTTGTAGTAACTCCTTTTCGTTTGTAGTAATGATTTTTTTGTTTATAGTACATTCATTTCGTTTGTAGTAGCAATTTTTTTGTTTTAAGTAACTCCTTTTCGTTTGTAGTAACGATTTTTCGTTTGTAGTAACTCCTTTTCGTTTGTAGTAATGATTTTTTTGTTTGTAGTACTTTCTTTTCGTTTGTAGTAGCAATTTTTTTGTTTGTAGTACCTTCCTTTCGTTTGTAATAAAAATTTTTTCGTTTGTAGTAACTTCTTTTCGTTTGTAGAAGTGATTTTTTTGTTTGTAGTAACATTTTTTCGTTTGTAGTAGCAATTTTTTTGTTTGTAGTAAAAATTTTTTCGTTTGTAGTAACTTCTTTTCGTTTGTAGTTTCTTCCTTTCGTTTGTAGTAACGATTTTTTCGTTTGTAGTAACTCCTTTTCGTTTGTAGTAATGATTTTTTTGTTTGTAGTACATTCATTTCGTTTGTAGTAGCAATTTTTTTGTTTGTAGTAACTCCTTTTCGTTTGTAGTAACGATTTTTCGTTTGTAGTTTCTTCCTTTCGTTTGTAGTAACGATTTTTTCGTTTGTAGTTTCTTCCTTTCGTTTGTAGTAACGATTTTTTCGTTTGTAGTTTCTTATTTTCGTTTGTAGTAACGATTTTTTCGTTTGTAGTAACTCCTTTTCGTTTGTAGTAATGATTTTTTTGTTTGTAGTACTTTCATTTCGTTTGTAGTAGCAATTTTTTTGTTTGTAGTAACTCCTTTTCGTTTGTAGTAACGATTTTTCGTTTGTAGTTTCTTCCTTTCGTTTGTAGTAACGATTTTTTCGTTTGTTGTAACTCCTTTTCGTTTGTAGTAATGATTTTTTTGTTTGTAGTACTTTCATTTCGTTTGTAGTAGCAATTTTTTTGTTTGTAGTACTTTCTTTTCGTTTGTAGTAACGATTTTTCGTTTGTAGTTTCTTCCTTTCGTTTGTAGTAACGATTTTTTCGTTTGTAGTAACTCCTTTTCGTTTGTAGTAAAAAAATTTTCGTTTGTAGTAACTTCTTTTCGTTTGTAGTTTCTTCCTTTCGTTTGTAGTAACGATTTTTTCGTTTGTAGTAACTCCTTTTCGTTTGTAGTAATGATTTTTTTGTTTGTAGTACTTTCATTTCGTTTGTAGTAGCAATTTTTTTGTTTGTAGTACTTTCCATTCGTTTGTAGTAACGATTTTATCGTTTGTTGTAACTCTATTTCGTTTGTAGTAATGATTTTTTTGTTTATACTACTTTCATTTCGTTTGTAGTAGCAATTTTTTCGTTTGTAGTAACGATTTTTCGTTTGTAGTTTCTTCCTTTCGTTTGTAGTAACGATTTTTTCGTTTGTAGTTTCTTCCTTTCGTTTGTAGTAACGATTTTTTCGTTTGTAGTTTCTTATTTTCGTTTGTAGTAACGATTTTTTCGTTTGTAGTAACTCCTTTTCGTTTGTAGTAATGATTATTTTGTTTGTAGTACTTTCTTTTCGTTTGTAGTAGCAATTTTTTTGTTTTTAGTACTTTCCATTTGTTTGTACTAACGATATTTTTGTTTTAAGTAACTCATTTTCGTTTGTAGTAGTGATTTTTTTGTTTGTAGTAACATTTTTTCGTTTGTAGTAGAAATTTTTTTGTTTGTAGTAACTCCTTTTCGTTTGTAGTAACGAAAAAATCGTTACTACAAACGAAAGGAAGAAACTACAAACGAAAAGGAGTTACTAAAAACAAAAAAATCGTTACTACAAACGAAAAAATCGTTACCACAAACGAAAAGAAGAAACTACAAACGAAAAAATTGTTACTACAAACGAAAGGAAAGTACTCCAAAAAAAAGGAGTTACAACAAACGAAAAAATCGTTACTACAAACGAAAGGAAGAAACTACAAACGAAAAATCGTTACTACAAACGAAAAGGAGTTACTACAAACAAAAAAATTGCTACTACAAACGAAATGAAAGTACTACAAACAAAAAAATCATTACTACAAACAAAAAGGAGTTACTACAAACGAAAAAATCGTTACTACAAACGAAAGGAAGAAACTACAAACGAAAAATCGTTACTACAAACGAAAAGGAGTTACTACAAACAAAAAAATTGCTACTACAAACGAAATGAAAGTACTACAAACAAAAAAATCATTACTACAAACAAAAAGGAGTTACTACAAACGAAAAAATCGTTACTACAAACGAAAGGAAGAAACTACAAACGAAAAATCGTTACTACAAACGAAAAGGAGTTACTACAAACAAAAAAATTGCTACTACAAACGAAATGAAAGTACTACAAACAAAAAAATCATTACTACAAACGAAAAGGAGTTACTACAAACGAAAAAATCGTTACTACAAACGAAAATAAGAAACTACAAACGAAAAAATCGTTACTACAAACGAAAGGAAGAAACTACAAACGAAAAAATCGTTACTACAAACGAAAGGAAGAAACTACAAACGAAAAATTGCTACTACAAACGAAAAAATGTTACTAGAAACAAAAAAATCACTACTACAAACGAAAAGAAGTTACTACAAACGAAAAAATTTTTACTACAAACGAAAGGAAGGTACTACAAACAAAAAAGTTGCTACTACAAACGAAAAGAAAGTACTACAAACAAAAAAATCATTACTACAAACGAAAAGGAGTTACTACAAACGAAAAAATCGTTACTACAAACGAAAAGAAGAAACTACAAACGAAAAATCGTTACTACAAACGAAAAGGAGTTACTGAAAACAAAAAAATTGCTACTACAAACGAAAAAATGTTACTACAAACAAAATAAATCACTACTACAAACGAAAAGAAGTTACTACAAACGAAAAAATTTTTACTACAAACGAAAGGAAGGTACTACAAACAAAAAAATTGCTACTACAAACGAAAAGAAAGTACAACAAACAAAAAAATCATTACTACAAACGAAAAGGAGTTACTACAAACGAAAAAATCGTTACTACAAACAAAAGGAAGAAACTACAAACGAAAAATCGTTACTACAAACGAAAAGGAGTTACTACAAACAAAAAAATTGCTACTACAAAGGAAATGAAAGTACTACAAACAAAAAAATCATTACTACAAACGAAAAGGAGTTACTACAAACGAAAAAATCGTTACTACAAACGAAAATAAGAAACTACAAACGAAAAAATCGTTACTACAAACGAAAGGAAGAAACTACAAACGAAAAAATCGTTACTACAAACGAAAGGAAGAAACTACAAACGAAAAATCGTTACTACAAACGAAAAGGAGTTACTACAAACAAAAAAATTGCTACTACAAACGAAAAAATGTTACTACAAACAAAAAAATCACTACTACAAACGAAAAGAAGTTACTACAAACGAAAAAATTTTTACTACAAACGAAAAGAAAGTACTACAAACAAAAAAATTGCTACTACAAACGAAATGAAAGTACTACAAACAAAAAAATCATTACTACAAACGAAAAGGAGTTACAACAAACGAAAAAATCGTTACTACAAACGAAAGGAAGAAACTACAAACGAAAAATCGTTACTACAAACGAAAAGGAGTTACTACAAACAAAAAAATTGCTACTACAAACGAAATGAAAGTACTACAAACAAAAAAATCATTACTACAAACGAAAAGGAGTTACTACAAACGAAAAAATCGTTACTACAAACGAAAATAAGAAACTACAAACGAAAAAATCATTACTACAAACGAAAGGAAGAAACTACAAACGAAAAAATCGTTACTACAAACGAAAGGAAGAAACTACAAACGAAAAATCGTTACTACAAACGAAAAGGAGTTACTACAAACAAAAAAATTGTTACTACAAACGAAACGAATGTACTATAAACAAAAAAATCATTACTACAAACGAAAAGGAGTTACAACAAACGATAAAATCGTTACTACAAACGAATGGAAAGTACTACAAACAAAAAAATTGCTACTACAAACGAAATGAAAGTACTACAAACAAAAAAATCATTACTACAAACGAAAAGGAGTTACTACAAACGAAATAATCGTTACTACAAACGAAAGGAAGAAACTACAAACGAAAAATCGTTACTACAAACGAAAAGGAGTTACTACAAACAAAAAAATTGCTACTACAAACGAAAAAATGTTACTACAAACAAAAAAATCACTACTACAAACGAACAGAAGTTACTACAAACGAAAAAATTTTTACTACAAACGAAAGGAAGGTACTACGAACAAAAAAATTGCTACTACAAACGAAAAGAAAGTACTACAAACAAAAAAATCATTACTACAAACGAAAAGGAGTTACTACAAACGAAAAAATCGTTACTAAAAACGAAAAGAAGAAACTACAAACGAAAAATCGTTACTACAAACGAAAAGGAGTTACTACAAACAAAAAAATTGCTACTACAAACGAAAAAATGTTACTACAAACAAAAAAATCACTACTAAAAACGAACAGAAGTTACTACAAACGAAAAAATTTTTACAACAAACGAAAGGAAGGTACTACAAACAAAAAAATTGCTACTACAAACGAAAAGAAAGTACTACAAACAAAAAAATCATTACTACAAACGAAAAGGAGTTACTACAAACGAAAAAATCGTTACTACAAACGAAAGGAAGGTACTACAAACAAAAAAATTGCTACTACAAACGAAAAGAAAGTACTACAAACAAAAAAATCATTACTACAAACGAAAAGGAGTTACTACAAACGAAAAAATCGTTACTACAAACGAAAAGAAGAAATTACAAACGAAAAAATCGTTACTACAAACGAAAAGGAGTTACAACAAACAAAAAATTCGTTACTACAAACGAAAGGAAGAAACTACAAACGAAAAAATCGTTACTGCAAACGAAAAGGACTTACTACAAACAAAAAAATGTCTACTACAAACGAAAAAATGTTACTACAAACAAAAAAATCACTACTACAAACGAAAAGGAGTTACTTAAAACAAAAATATCGTTACTACAAACGAATGGAAAGTACTACAAAGAAAAAAATTGCTACTACAAACGAAAAGAAAGTACTACAAACGAAAAAATCGTTACTACAAACGAAAAGGAGTTACTACAAACAAAAAAATTGCTACTACAAACGAAAAAATGTTACTACAAACAAAAATATCGTTACTACAAACGAATGGAAAGTACTATAAACAAAAAATTGCTACTACAAACGAAAAGAAAGTACTACAAACAAAAAAATCATTACTACAAACGAAAAGGAGTTACTACAAACGAAAAAATCGTTACTACAAACGAAAGGAAGAAACTACAAACGAAAAAATCGTTACTACAAACGAAAAGGAGTTACTACAAACAAAAATATCGTTACTACAAACGAATGGAAAGTACTACAAACAAAAAAATTGCTACTACAAACGAAAAGAAAGTACTACAAACAAACAAATCATTACTACAAACGAAAAGGAGTTACTACAAACGAAAAAATCGTTACTACATACGAAAGGAAGAAACTACAAACGAAAAAATCGTTACTACAAACGAAAAGGAGTTACTACAAACAAAAAAATTGCTACTACATACGAAAAAATGTTACTACAAACAAAAAAATCACTACTACAAACGAAAAGGAGTTACTACAAACAAAAAAATTGCTACTTTAAACGAAAAAATGTTACTTCAAACAAAAAAATCACTATTACAAACGAAAAGAAGTTACTACAAACGAAAAAATTGTTACTACAAACGAAAGGAAGGTACTACAAACAAAAAAATTGCTACTACAAACGAAAAGAAAGTACTACAAACAAAAAAATCATTACTACAAACGAAAAGAAGAAACTACAAACGAAAAAATCGTTACTACAAACGAAAAGGAGTTACAACAAACGCAAAAATCGTTACTACAAACGAAAGGAAGAAACTACAAACGAAAGAATCGTTACTACAAACGAAAAGAAGAAACTACAAACAAATAAATCGTTACTACAAACGAAAAGGAGATACTACAAACAAAAAATCGCTACTACAAACGAAAAGGAGTTACTACAAACGAAAGTGACTAAAAATTCGCTTAGAATTTTTTCGGACCTTATTAAAAATACAAGAAAAATACTACAATCAACTACATAGCAAGTTATACAAGAAACAAAAATAAAATTTACGTATATTATATTGCAATGACTTGATTTTTTTTTATTTTTTTTTATTTTTTTTACGATCTAATAAATAAAATTACTACAATCAACTACAAACGATTATTTTTATGAATCAAGTATAAAATTTTAATTTCGAATAAACCGGGTGCCAAGTTTTTTTTTTAAATTCTGTAATTTTTTTTTAGAGCTACTACAAACGAAAAAAAAGTTACTACAATCAACTACAAACCTAAACCTATAAGAATCAAGAAAAAAAAATTAAATTTTACAATGTCGGGTGCCAAGTTCACAAAGCCGCCACCGGCGACGTGCGCGCGCGCAGCCGAGCATTGTGCCGGTGCGGTGCGCGGCGTTGACGCGATGACGGCGACATTGAGCCGCTTTGCCGATGGTGACACCATTACTACCATTACACGACCCTGGCGTTCACTATACAGATGTCTTAGTATCTACTGATCCTACGTTCAGGCCGTAGGTGGTCTCAGTAATGGTCTAGTTTCTCACAGCCCATACCAGAATTACATTCCATTTAGAATTAGTTTAATGGGCATGTTCAAATGAGACGTCACAGACAACCAAGAACAAACATATTCTGTCTGCTATATCAACAACATCGAAACATTCGAAACGCACTTACAAAGTTAGAAATGACGATTGGTGAACTTTTCTTTTAATCTATACTAATATTATAAAGAGGAAAGCTTTGTATTTTTGTATGTTTGCAACGAATAAACTCAAAAACTACTGAACCGATTTTAAAAATTCTTTCACCATTAGAATGCTACATTATTCAGAAGTAACATAGGCTATATTTATTACTAGAAAAAATTAGGGATCCTTGCTAAAACATCAGTAACGTGAACCAAGGTGTGAAAAAAATTGCTTAAAAATTTCTTTCATCGCATACGCTGCGAAAACTATTGACGATAGAACAAAAAAATGTTCTACAATATTAGAGAACATATCAATATCTACAAAAAACCTCGCGCTACTATATGTCCAACTATTGTCGTTATGCCACTATAACCACTTTTTACATTTTAAAAGTTAATAACAAAGATGACCAAAATCAGAGCATGAAAACCATACCTTCGTATTAATCCTTATCCAAATAAATCATTTCATATTCAAAACTGTTTCAGTACCTATAGATAACTTTTTGAATTACTCAAATCGGACATTCCATTCAGAAGATAATACGCGGCCGCGCAATGACCAGTGTGGCCCCACGCAAAGCAGCTTATAGTAGGCCTTTATATACTAAAGCAATAAAATTTAAATAGAGGAATGTAAAAAAAATTGTTCAAGTAAAAAATAAACAAATTACGAATAAATTACTTGAGTACATAAAACTTAAAAAACAATTTTGATAAAAATGTATAGTATGTTATAAAAAAATAAAAATGGGTTGGCAAGTACAAATTTAAAATTTAAAGAAACAAACACATAAGTAAGTATGTCCTATAAAAAGATAATAAAAAAACCAACAATAAATAATAACGTTACACACTCATATACCCCCACACTAGGATTCCCTGTGTCGTGGGTGCCACGGACAACACACTAGACAAGGACATTCACACCCAGACCGAGAACAGAAATTCAAACTCATCATTCAAATTTCCGCTTCGCTGGAAATCGAACCCAGGCCCCTTGGCGCGGCGATCCGGCATGGTAGCCATTGCGCCACACGGGTCGTCAAAACATAAAATCTATATATAAATTAAGTGTCACGTTGTTTGTCCGCGATGGACTCCTAAACTGCTAAACCGATTTTAATCAAATTTGCACACCGTGTGCAGTTTAATCCAACTTGAAAGATAGGATAGCTTACATCTCAAAATAAATAAAAAACTTTTGACAGAACGAAGTCTGTCCGGGCAGCTAGTCTGAAGATAAAAGAGGTTTTCAGTTTTAAACCGATAATAATAAAGCCAGCGGGAGAGCGCCACCGTAATAATTTCAGTATGAAGACAGAAATAACTCGAACAGAAACTTATTTTAACTTAATCTTAAGCCCGTAACTATACTTTAACTATCCCTGAAATTAGATAAACGTTATTTATCCTTAACTTAGTTTACGTCATAAAATCCGAAAAGATAAAAATATTATATATCTATAGCTATTTAATAAATGAATTTTAAGTTTAAATACTGACATATCAAGGTCGCCAGGTTTTGAATCTACGTGTTGATTAAATATTATTTAATAACGGAATATTTTTCCAAATGTTATGTTTTTTGCTTTTATAGCTTTTATTTTTAGTTTCGCCAATATGTCCAGATGACAGAATGCTTCACAGATGTCGGGTCTGCACGTCTGGCTCTTGGATGTTCGTAAGATTCAAATAATTCCACACCACAGGTGAATCAGGCACTTCTTACCCATAGTACGGTTGGGATCGTAGGGAGCTCTTTATAGAGCTATACTATCTAAACACGCGGTAGCGTGTAAGCCAATTTTCTAGCTAACAGAATTGGCGAGCAGCACCGTGTGTAATATTACACGAACCATTTGGAGCCACTTTTGACCACCTCATAACTCAAAAACTATTCAACATAAACCTGTCAAATTTGGCTCATTTATTAAGACTTGCGAAATACATACGTTTTCCAAATTTCATAAACACATCTCAAACGGTTATTTAGATATTAACGTCCAAAAATCGAGAAATTTAACACTGACTGACCTATAGATCAAAACTATATCCAACTTCCAGGTGACCTAGAAAGTTAAAATTTGGCATGCAGATAGGTAGTCGGGTGAATACAAAGGAATAAATCTGAAAGTAGTAAATTTTTATCATTTTATGATAATTTTTCAAAAAATTGATTCTATTAAGAACACTTACTTATAACGCCTGAAATTTATGAACAGCAATCAAAATTGATGACAGGTCAAGGTGGTCATTATGTGGAATATACAGGGTGGATTTTTGAGACGGGTCAGTAAGGGCAGGTACCTTAACCGTTATAGTTACAGGAAAACGTTCCTAGGAGACTATCCATAACTTTTTAAGATATTCTGAACTGCATTCACAGATTTTTGAAAAAATGTACGGTCAGTGAAAAAAGTACTAAAATCCAAAAAAAAATATTTTTATACCCATGGATCCTACTTCGTATGGGGATCAAAATACTCTATGGGACCATTTAAGGTATGAGTACTAGAAATGTCAGAAAACGCTAAAAACATTTTCCATACATTTTGTACTGAAAAACGATAAATCAACTCGAAATATTCTTTATCGCCAAACAATCCTATTTCTTACTGCGATTAAAAGATTATTTAAGGCCTATTGAAATTTAAATACAAAAACTACGGTAAGACACAACATATCACACAAACTTAAAAATAGGTTATCTATTATTCAAAATGACCGCCGTTTTCACGAAGACACGCTGCAAGAGGTGCTGTTAGGGGAACACATGGTCCAATTAAGTGGCCACCTCGCAGCCCCGATCTAACGCCTCTCGAGTTTTTTTTGTGGGGCCACCTAAAAAATGAAGTCTACAAAAGAAAGTACGAAAGTGTTCAGGAGCTGAAAGAGGCATTAACGAGGATTTTAAATAATATCCATCAAAGAAAACTTTCCGCTGCTACTTGCTCAGTACAAAAACGAGTGAACTTATGTATTCGTGAAAACGGCGGTCACTTTGAATAATAGATAACCTATTTTTAAGTTTGTGTGATATGTTGTGTCTTACCGTAGTTTTTGTATTTAAATTTCAATAGGCATAATAATAAATAATTTCATAATAATAAATAATAATTTCATAATCTTTTAATCGCAGTAACAAATAGGATTGTTTGGCGATAAAGAATATTTCGAGTTGATTTATCGTTTTTCAGTACAAAATGTATGGAAAATGATTTTAGCGTTTTCTGACATTTCTAGTACTCATACCTTAAATGGTCCCATAGAGTATTTTGATCCCCATAAGAAGTAGGATCGATAGGCATAAAAATATTTTTTTTTGGATTTTAGCACTTTTTTCGCTGACCATACATTTTTTCAAAAATCTGTGAATGCAGTTCAGAATATCTAAAAAAGTTATGGATAGTCTCCTTGGAACGTTTTCCTGTAACTATAACGGTTAAGGTACCTGCCCTTACTGACCCGTCTCAAAAATCCACCCTGTATATAAGGAGTGGAATACCACCCTTAATTTTTTTTAATCGATACATATCAGTTTTAGTACTTTGTGAAGCTTCTAACGGGGGGAAGATGTTCAGTGTACGTACGTATTATTTACGTACAGATTATTGAGACGTCAGTAGCCGTTATTTCCAGTTTATTGCATTGTTTCATTTTTAATGTGTGAAAAATTATTCTTCTCTTATCTTGTATGGCATGTACACCACTAAATTTTGTATTATTTCCGAAATTATACCAGTTTAAAGTGATTCAAAGTATTGTTTCCAAATATATTATGGCACGTTATCTCATCGAACACAAACTACTTATAACTAATAAGAGTATATTCGACTATCGTATTTATTATTATTATTACTACTATCGTATCGTATCGTATCGTATTTATTATTATTATAACAGACTGGGATTTAGTATTAATTATCTGGGGGCACGGCAGTGCCCCCGCCAAGTCGAGCAAAAAAGCGGCACGGCCGTACCATCCTTTTCTCGAAGCAACTCAGGCCATTTTCGACCCCCTATAACTTCGTTGTGGATAAAGCTAGAAACCTGAATTTTTTGTAACCAAGCAGGCCTTGTATAAAGACAGTATATTTCAAATTTCATTCAATTTGAACCAGTAGTTTAAGAATTATAACTAGTCAAAGTTTCTTAATTTCGTCACTCACTGACTGACTGACCGATCATCAAAACTCTAAGGCACTTCTAGCGGACATAGAAGCTTCAAATTTGGAACACAATTAGTGTTTAGTGTATAGATCAAGGAAAAACTAAAATATTTTGCAATTTCGCTCCAGTTTTCTAGATACATAAACTGCATAAATAACTTTGTAATCCTATATAAAGATATAGGATTACAAAGTTACATTTGCAGTTAATGAATCACTGTACCTGTATAACAAAGTTACATTTGCAGTGAATAAATCAGTGTACATATATAATATAATGGAATAATAGGTGTAGATAGGTACCTAGATAGTACCTAGTAGTAGGACTATCTACAAAAAGAAATGAGATGCCATCAAAAACATAACTTGTAAAAAAACCCAAGTCTCGCAACTCAGTTCTTCTGCCGTAAAAAGTTGTGAGATCCATGTAATACCAAGTCGGTTAATTTATTCAGTTCCTACTTAAGGTTCCTTCTGTCTTAAGTTATTACGTAATTAGCTAACCTAACAAGTAACAGCATCTTATAGTGACCATATCAATATTAAAAATCTTTTATGTTTTAAATAAATAGATTGACTTGGCAATCGCACTAAACAATATAATATGTAGGTAGATATTACTTGTGAGATACATTGTGTTTTCGTGCGATGGTCAAGTCGATCTATTTATTTAAAACATAAAAGATTTTTAATATTGATATGGTCACTATAAGATGTTGTTACTTGTTAGGTTAGCTAATTACGTAATAACTTAAGACAGAAGGAACCTTAAGTAGGAACTGAATAAATTAACCGACTTGGTATTACATGGATCTCACAACTTTTTACGGCAGAAGAACTGAGTTGCGAGACTTGGGTTTTTTTACAAGTTATGTTTTTGATGGCATTATTTCAATATTTAGCGGACATGAATAGTAGAAGATCATTACTTATAAATAATGAAGTAATAGGTATTTTGGACCACGGTGCACTAACTACGGATTTAGTTGAAGGGCACTATTACAGTTCATGTATAAGGTAACAAAATTAATCAGTAACGTTATGAATAAGTACCTACTAATAATTTCTGTACAAAAAGTAATGATATCCCATCAAAAACATGAATGTAAAGTAAAAGCCAATTTAAAAAAAAAGAATTGAGATCTAAATGGGTGCCAAGTTCTGTGTAGAAAAGCCTAAAATTTTAGTCACAAGAACATGTAATTCAAGCTTTACATTTGAATTGGCTAGTTTTCATTAGTTAGCAACCAACAAACCAAATTTTAGAAAAGTAACATAGGTCATCAACCTAACAGACTTAATAAAGATAATTATTATACAAATATAATATTATAGCCTAGATAGGTACGTGAAAACTAACCAAGTCAAATGTGGAGCTTGAATTACATGTTCTTGTGACTAAAATTTTAGGCTTTTCTACACAGAACTTGGCACCCATTTAGATCTCAATTCTTTTTTTTTTAAATTGGCTTTTACTTTACATTCATGTTTTTGATGGGATACCTTACTACTACTACACTTACCTTACTACTTACTATAACTTATGTTATAGTGTATGTCTTACGTTTATTTTTATAATCAGGCTAGTGACCCCATCGTTGGTTAGTTATAAGTAAGATTAGTGATAAGAACAGACTCTTATAGGGCTTCTTTTCCCGAGCTTTCATTCTCGTATTACACCTTGCGGTCATCGTCGCACACTCCTTTATACATATGTTTAAGTTTTCACATTACTTTCACATGAGTTTGTTATGGAGTTGTGACGCGTTCTTCGGTTTCAAAATCTATACCCATCAGGTGAAGGCAGGGTTCGTACAACGCGCTGTAAATAGCGGTATCGCATGCATAAAATAAACAGTATTTTTGTGCCTTACGTACAAAATATGTTTTATTTCCAGATCCGAATGTATTATCAATTAATGTTCATTGAATGTCCTTCTATCAGTTAACCTATATAGTGTTAGTATTTAGCTGGAATTTAGGTACAATATTGGAAAATTAGTAAAAATACGGGTTCGCCGCTTCCTTGCCAAGTTTGGTGACATTTCTGGTGCATTTATGTGGGACCACGTGACAAGCACCATCTTTCAATTAAAAAAAGAATCATCATAATCGGTTCACCCTGTCGAAAGTTCTGAGCTAAAAACAAACAAAAAATAAAAATAAAATACAGTCCAATTGAATACCTCCTCCTTTTTTGCAGTCGGTTAAAAATAGACCTTCCTAACGTATCTGCTTGTGCCGCGCACGCTCTAACCTTAGCCCGCCCGAGGTCATGGTCTTTGGTATTAAAAGAACAAACGCCTTTTCGATTTTTTTCAAGTTGTGTACTTAAGGAATCAAGTGTCACACCATATTATGACTCACGTGATTCGATGAGGATTCTTTATCGATTGACCGTTAAAGGATTTCTATTCTCTTACAGTTTTCCACTCCGACCGCTATCGAATTACCCATCCGTTTCTTTTATTATTTACTTACATTTGATACTAATAGATCTAGGACTAATATTTTAATTTTCATGAAACATTTCATGGACAGCAGCTACTGCAAGACGATCCCTTATTGAAAGTATGGGACGTCTAGAAACTGGCCTTAAGGCTAGCAGTCATAAAACGCTTACGAAGTGCTTCCGGGATCTTTGTAACCTAAGTTGTTTGCCTACCTGAAGCCAGTATGTAGGACGACGGTCTGCTCACAGGTATGACTTTGATTATGAATTACATAACAATTAAATTGTTACTTCTTTTGCTACCTGTGAACCTGTGTAGTTCGCTGATGACTTGAATCATGTATGTTATTACTTTATTACGTCGACAGGTTTTGTGGCCGAGTTTACTCGTCATGGATGGATATTTAGTAAACTAGTAATAGTGAGTATATCAACAATTTAGGTCTAGCACTCGCTCTACTTAATGTATCACTGCGCACTCTGCACTCAACGGTAGACTCCGTACATGACATGAATAAGCGCGGACTAGATAACAGCAGCTGTTGTACTAACAACCATTGTACTTATAAATAGATCCTACCCTATTAATTGTGTTGATATTATCTCGATGTTTACCGGCGTTTACAATAACAGTCTATTCGGAAAAAATATGTTTTTCTAATCATCTACAATTATTATGAGTGCATTTACATATGTGCAAAGGTTACTGTAGAGGCATGATAAAACATGTATCCCAGCTAGCCAGAGTAGAGGTTTGTATTTCGGTTCTTCAGTAGAAGCGGTTTGGTTTGTCCTAAATCTCAGATCTATAAAAAAGGTAGATAAATCGCCTTGAATTTGAGTGTAGCCGAATAATACCACGTCTCATTTCTTTTAATTGACGTAAACTTATACAACACAATGATGGATAATAATAATAAAATATAGTCGTTATGTCATCCTTAATGTATTTTCTATTTTGTAATTTAGTTAATTAACAGATTTATAGGCATATCCGTTTTCCTTGCTATAAAAAATTGATTAGTTCAATGATTCATAAGCTTGTTTTTGGTTTTGTAATATAGAAAGCGTATTATTGTCTGTCATTCGTGGCGTAAGAGTTTTCTATTGCTTCGCATACATTTCAAATTAACATAACTTGATTTTACGTAAATTATGTATGTATGATAGATGGTGATAGTTTGGCAATACGCGTTTTTGTATGATAATAAAGTGATATCAGGTCTCGCACACTACAAGAACGAAGACGAGATCAGAAATGGTCTCGTCGTAGCTATTTATGGCGATTCTAATATGATTTGTCTGAGGAGCGGCGTTGAATAAATTTAATTGTAACATCCTCTTGACTAGACTTGGCGCCACACTGAATGCTGATTTATGAATGACACTAGGACACAATAGTTTTTAAGATCTCTTGTATGAGATTATAGCAGAGATACACTTGTTGTTGACATACACTGTTGTTATGTACCTTCTAACCAGTTAGGTGCACTGCTGTATGACGTCAGAGCGGAGTGTCATAGTGAGTGATGAATGACAGCCATTTATTCAACCTCTATTGGGTCCCCGAGACGATCAAGTGCACTTGACAAGTCTTACGTGATTGAAGGTTTCACTTGATGAGTGACTTGACGCCCATTGACGGTTCTGTCAAGTCCGATCAAGTGTACTGCCACAGTTGCCTACCAATTTGTGCTCAATCAAGTCGTATATGGCATTCCTTGCCATAACTCTAGCGGTAACTATAAAAAAAAAAGAAAAAAGAAAGAGACGATGGTGTAAGGAATGGTATAAATTGAGACATCGATTCGCTCATGAACATTTGCAAAGAACTCTTCAAGCAACTGAGCCGGACGATTATAAAAATTTTCTACAAATGGACAACGATTCTTCTGAAGCATTGTTGGAGCAATCGACCTTTTAGGCCAGATCCTCATTATAATGCCGTTCACAGTTCGGTCTCGGTTTGATAAAATATTATGCAGTATAAAATATATCTATGTGTGCATTCATACTATCCGTGACAGTCAAGTTTCGCTCCAATTGTATAATTTGTATGTGATACGACTTTACCAGACCGAGATCGGATCGAGAACGGACTGTGAACGGCATTATAGTGAGTATCTGGCCTTATTTTTATCGGCGTACTCCCTACTTTTGACTTTCCATAGTACAGGAAAATCCCTGTACAGAGATATAACAAAAGCACAAAATCACGCTCTGTAATAATGTCGGTGCTTGTCGCCGAGGCCACGTCTAGGTCCTGTTCGTCATCCGCCATCTTCGATGTTCCGGCCGAAAATGAAAAAAGCTTGTCAAGTCACGTCAAGTCGCGTCAAGCGCAGGCATATCAAGTGTCGTCAATCAAAATTTCTGTCAAGTATGGTCAAGCCGTAGACCGCTTGACGGTAATCGTCAAGTCAATGCAGTAAACGATCAATATTCGGTTCAATCACGTAGACTTGTCAAGTGCGCTTGATCGTCTCGGGGACCCATATGTTGTATACCACACACGAGGCGCCGCACCGCGCCGCGCGGAGACATGACACTAAACATGTAGCCTGCGTGAGTCATCGGCAATCGCGAATAGTATCTTCTAGTTAAATTGAATATCATACACTCCACCTATCCCATCTTTGTCCTATCATATAAAACTTTCTACTATGTGAATGGCCTGGTTAATAGAGGCAATAACACATCAAAAAGAAGTTGAAAGTTTTTTTATATTTTGCATAGTAACTATGCCATAGTTGGTGTTTGTTGAAGTTTTATGTGTGTGAATGGGGTGTGAATGTGTGAGCATTTACTTATTATTAGTTGACGTACAACAAGAGCGTTTTGGGTGAAATAAAATTTATGTGACTCAATCAAGGGACAATCTGTTTTATCGGATTAGTCCCTGGAATAAAATCCTTTCATTGACTTAGAAAACTAACGTTAGGTATCTCTTTGTTGTCAGATGCTCCTGGAGAAGCGGCTGTGCATCCTGGGCGCGGAGCTGTCGGAGTTGGACACTTTCGAGCGGCTGCTGCGCTCGGCCGGCTCGCTGCTGCGGCTGCTGCAGTGCTTCCAGGTCAGTGTCCATTGCCACTCCATCTGGCCGTGCATTCTAGCTGGAACACACGATACTGTAGCATGCTGTAGTCGGTAGTGAGTAGTGACCCTACGTGCTTCCAGGTCACTACCACTCTACCTGGACGTGGCTTACAACAAAGCGTGCGTATCGTCTTATATTGACAGAGCGACTACGAGAAGAACGGTCAATTGCCTGTTCTTACGCTCTTCATCGTCGTCGGCGCGCTAGTGACATATCTACCTCTTTTTACATTATAATATCATTCTTACTTGGATTCAAATTAATAATCAATGTTATCAAAAGATTATTATAAAAGCTCTATTCTTATTTATTCCATACTCCATAGCATGGTTAGCTGTGTGCTTTTCATGAAAATATAATCGGTAATTTTTTCGCGGAAGAGTCCATCCAATCAATCCATAGCTTAGTAAACATCCATAGCCCATACATCCAAAACAATATTAGTTAGTCGGATTTTTGCCATCCCTCTATACTCTATATTATGTATCGCTCTTACAGTACCTACAACCTCTATCTATATTCTCTGTATCTATATCAATAGTGGTTCATCTCGATACTATCGGTCACGCTCACTCACGACTCACGTTGTATTGTGATTTGTGTCGTTGCCGCTGTCATTGCTAAATGAGGACTTTTATCTCAGTACTACAAATGATCCGTATGAGTGACTAATGACTATGCGTTCGACTAGTTTCTATGGCTCCTATTTGTACTCATGGCTGAGCCAGCTACCAAAATGGCACGTAATACCTACAAAGAAGACAATTTTATTTAAATCATTAAATTGAGCTTATCTTTAGGTCATTCGTGTCATACATTAATTCGGCCTTGTTTGCGGGCGTAACCTACATCCGTTGATGTCTTATTTTTGAATTGAGTAATAATTTTCATTAAATATTTAATAATAAATTTCCTTATACGTAGTTTGTTCAAAATTCAAAATTTAATTGTAATTGTAAGTTGTACTTTAATTGTAATTACTATCATTATAAATATTATACTTATTTCTTATCTTTTTAATGTAAAATTTTGTATTTTTTGTCTTTTGTGAAATACTTATTTTAAACACGTCTGTTTTAAAGCTTGTTATGTTCATCTGTAATTGACTGTCCATTTATTGCATTTTCTGTACCTGCTCTCAATTTATTTGTTTGTGTATTCAAATGTATCAGTCGTTGATGAACTTTAAAATAAAATAAAAATATACTCAACTCTTGACAAACGTAGCAGTTTAGATCCCAAATCCATTCGGGAAAATACTATCGCACGAGACCTGCTATACCTAAATCTAATTAATATTGTAATTTAAAACACGCAATTTATTTACTTTGTAAAGCTTGGTTATGTAATGAGCCGGCGAGGAAATAAACAACCGCTAGGTCGAAATAAATTGCATTGCATACAAAGTGGTAACAAGTCGTGCCGACTCGCGCGAGTCGTGCGTAATAATAGTAACTTGCAACAGTCGCGGGATGAGACAATGGGGCAGTTGCATCAACCTCGGTTATGTTACAACGATTGTCATCTTTATTTTCTATTGATTTTATAGTGTTAAAGGAGGACCCTCGACGCGACGCTAGTAATCTATATCTATACTAATATTATAAAGAGGAAAGCTTTGTATTTTTATATTTTTGTATTTTTGTATGTTTGCAACGAATAAACTCAAAAACTACTGAACCGATTTTCAAAATTCTTTCACCATTAGAATGCTACATTATTCATGAGTAACATAGGCTATATTTATTACTAGAAAAAATTAGGGATCCTTGCTAAAACATCAGTAACGTGAACCAAAGTGTGAAAAAATTTGCTTAAAAATTTCTTTCATCGCATACGCTGCGGAAACTATTGATGATAGAACAAAAAAATGTTCTACAATATTGTAGAACATATCAATATCTACAAAAAACCTCGCGATACTATATGTCCAACTATTGTCGTTATGTCACTATAACCACTTTTTACATTTTAAAAGTTAATAAAAAAGATGACCAAAATCAGATCATGAAAACCATACCTTCGTATTAATCCTTATCCAAATAAATCATTTCATATTCAAAACTGTTTCAATACCTATAGATAACTTTTTGAATTACTCAAATCGGACATTCCATTCGGAAGATATTACGTAGTAAAGAAACTACGTGACAACGTGATTGTACGAGTAGTACAATCATCACCGGCCCCGCGGCCGGACAGCTCGCGCATGTTCCGCGGATCCCGATTATGTAACACGGGGAGGGGAGGGGAGTGGAGTGGGAGCGGGAGCGGGAGCGAAGCGGGAGCGGGAGCGGGAGCGGGAGCGGGAGCGGGAGCGGGAGAGGGAGAGGAAGACAGAGAGGGAGAGGGGGAGGAGGAGGGGGATGGGGAAGGGGGAGGGGGAGAGGGAGAGTGAGAGGGAGGACACGGAAATAAGAACGGCTGTACCGATTTTAATGATCTCTGATTTGTTCCATTCTTAGGCGATACGAAGTTCGCCGGGTCAGCTAGTCTAGAATAAGAACGTACAAACAGATTACATTTAACGCATTCAACCTAACTAGTAAACAAGTCTTCTACCCCCAAATGAAAGTATATATATACAACACGTACATAATTAACATCCAAAATTGACAAGGAAGTTAACCTTATTCGTATTGTCTATTAACAAGCTCTCATCTAGTCAAACTATGCGGTGTAAGCTGCTATTATAGTATACCACTAACAATTTATCTTCCCCTCCTGAAGTAGGTACCTAGACAAAATCGTTTTTCTCTCAGTTTTTGAGTAAAACGGGAGGAGCCGTATCAAAGTCAAGTGCGCAGTTGACCTGCAGTGGCGTGAAGTGGGTCAGTCGGCGCATCGCGATTCGCGGCACCACGCGAGATACCTACGAACTCAGATTAAAGAACGAATTACGGACTGTGCGTTCACTAAAATATAGTAGCGTATGCTCAGTATTATCCACAGGGTTAACTTCGGCTTCTAGATGATTATCTGAAAACTAAATGCATAATAATATAATCTGAATAATGAATTTTACCAAGAAAAAAAATGGTTGTCTGTAAAGTCGGTTTACGGACGGTACGGCTACGATACGCCGATCGTAGCCGATAGTGCCTCTCTCTCGCTTTTGCTGCTCTCTCGCTCGCGGAACGCTACATTTTTTCATAGATGCGCCCGGCGTTCATTGTTTTAATAGACGTTATCACGTCAAAAATAACCGACATCAAAATAACTCAAAAACTACTCGTCAGATCTAGCTCAAATTTGAGTGGGACCACATGACAAGCACCAGCTTTCGATTCAAAAAAGAATCATCAAAATCGGTTCACCCAGTCGAAAATTCTGAGGTAACAAACATAAAAAAAACAGTCGAATTGAATACCTCCTCCTTTTTTGAAGTCAGGGGGGCAATTCTCATTTCGTAGAGATACAATATGTCTAACAGAGATATCTCGAAAAAACATGGCCGACCTCGTATAAAACGAAGCCAATCTCGGCCATGTTTTTTCGACATATCTCTGTTAGACATGTATCTCTACGAAATGAGAATTGGGCTCCAGACCATCTTGCTGCTTTTGATGAATATTCTGTGTATTATTGTTAGTGTCCTTTGTGGATACCTATGCAGTGTGTCATGTGTGTAATACTTGTTGTTAGTAATATTATTATTATGTGAAAGCTATGTAAAGTAAATGTAGTAAACATTATTATAATCTTAACGTTTGCGTAAACTAAAGATCTAAACATTCAAGATATCTTACGGGGTATTAGTTATACGACTGTGTGTTGATAATATTAATTATTCTTAATGAGTGGTAGGTGAATAAAACGTAATAGGTAAGGTAATTGGATATAATTAAAACGAAGCAATTGTAATTGAGAAGAAGTATATTTGCATTTTCATTGATTCTCCTACAGAAGAGTTTCTCAAAGAAAACCGCTAATATCATCCCAGGGTAACATACTAACAGGATAAAATATGCCCTATTTTCTTGTTGTGGACAATTTTATAATTGAGAAAGCCCAAAGTAATGCCCACCGTGTTTCTATAGTGTATTAGCGATGTCCTGAAATATTTTCAGGTCTTTAATAATAATTAATAGTTGGTTTATAACTGTTACAAGTCTCTGACTTCAAAACATCCTCGAGGAGTTGAGATAGTCATCAAGAAAACAAGGATGTATAACAAAGCGAATCGACAAACAGTGAAAGAAAATAGAGAATCGCAGTGTAAAGCCGTTGTACGTTTGTATCTTTATGATTTAACTAGCTTTTGCCCGCAGCTTCGCCCGCGGTAGAGATCGTTTTTTTTACAAATCCTACTTACTTTTACTTAGTTAGATTTAGTTGCCTATGACTTAACTAATTTACATGTATCATTAATTTGATAATGTGATTTAGAATCTGCAAATGAATTTTACTAACGCCATCTATTAACAGCATCCGGAACTAAATATCTAGCAACTAACAAAATACTGATCTTCCCATGGGGATGTTTTATCGCGGTAAAAAGTAGCCTACGTTACTCTCCACCCTCCTCACTATCTCTACACACAAAAACCATACCATATAACAGCTTCGTTGCGACGCGACGTGAAAGACGGACAAACAAACAAACAAACAAACACACTTTCACATTTATAATATTATATGTACATATAAGTATGGATATGGATTTACATAAATACAATTACTATTTACACACAACACAAGCCCAGCTATATGTTGTTATGTACCCAGTACCACCTACGTCACAAGATGCACGAGTTAGCCGAAGTATCTCAGATTAATGTAAATTCACGAGACTGATAGTTGTCACACTTCAAGTCACTTGTCACCTTGCCAATTGTCTTTTGAATCTCACCTATCTATGGCATAGTAGGATATATTAACATTGCATCTTATCAACATCAGTATAAAGCTTTTACTTTACGGGGAAAAATATATTTGATTGTTTACATACGAAAATATTTGCTTCATAAATCCGTGTAAAGGTTTATAAAAGCATACACCCCATATGGACTATCCCCAACCTCGAACTGGCGACCTGATGAAGTGGGTATCCGCTGGATTTAGAAGGGCCAGGGAACAGGGCCGGTCAAGGTGGCGCAAGTTAGGGAAGTCCTGTTTACCATCAGCAGTGGCCTTACAATGACTTATGGATGGATGGATCGGATAGTTATGCGGCTCTACAACTACTAACTCGGAACTCCTAGTTTTCTACTTTACGATATAACCCGGAACCGCCGCGCCACCGGTTAAACATGTAACTATGAGCACTTCACTACCCAATACTCATCCAACTACCGAGTACCGACCGAACCGCGCGATTAGCTCATTCTGCGGAATTCAATCGACAATGCATTTCATAATATCGGTTAATTGTAGTTGAATACAATTGTTGCGTCACAATAAATTATCCATTATTATTCTGTCTATACATCATGTAGATATTGATCAATAAATAATCTTAGCATATGATCTTTGTACACATTAATGGTATCTTCACTTCGTTTTTACGTAAAGCTTAACCTTGTGGTAAAACAAGCTTGGGAAGCTACACGACAACAAAGAAGACGAAAGGTTGGCAATGTTGGGTTTACGTTATTTACGGGCGGCGGCATTCTTTTTACAATGTTGCCAGACACTCACTTAACAGAGAAGGACCAGTTAATTTACATTGTTGCCATCGGCCATCGACTAATACCACCATTGGCTCTCAAACTATGTTTTTACTAAATTGTATCTTGTGTACGGCTTTCGCTTCAAGTAATTTCACCCGAAACAATTGTTTCTTCGGACCGACATAGCTCAGAGAATTAATTAGCCGGCTGAAGTGGCAACGGCCACATTTTTTGATGGACTGATAAACATTGGGGAAAGGTCTTCGAATGGCAACCACGTCTTGGAAAAAGAAATAGGAATAGGACGCCTCCCGTGCCAGGGGCACTGTCGTCCTGAAGATAGTGGGCACCCGAGATTCGGGATTCGGTCAGAGTGACACAAGTTCAGGAAGGTCTGTGACCAGCAGAACCTCCAAAGGCTGATAGTAGGGTGGATGGAATGAAAATAAAGTTCCCTCTGTGTCTTCAGTCAACAACAATAAGAAGGTTGTTGTACAAAAATTGAAGGTTTCCGGTATTTTAATAGTATTTTAGAAAACACGGTGTATAATAATAAAATTTGCCGAATGCCACTGTCATTGGCAAGCAGCCGCGTAGCCCGCGTGCAAATCAGTGTCGCTTGTGACGTGTCATGGGCGTCATGGCGCGGGCCGCGGGCACTCCGGCTCATGGCGTAGGAAACGAACTAATTGATTTTTGGCCAGTCTGTCTTGCGGGTGAAAATACTTATTATAATAGATATTTATTCTAGAAATGTTTAAATAAGCAGTTTCTGTTCTATAGACAATTCTCATTACATTTATTCTTCAGTAAAAATAACGGCTATAAATAATATTATACAATACATTATGTGTAAGTCCACTGGAACAAAAAAAATGTCAGCTCATGATCCACTTAATTAACATAATGATACTATTGCACTTTACAAGTCGTTGACGATACCTACAATGTTTGAAGCAACATCGCAGTATCTACAATGTAGTGTGGCCATACGGCGGCAATCATGATTAAAGATTAGTCAGTGATCGAATATTCGGATGCAGATTGTATTTACATAAAGCTACATACTATGTAACTTTATATGAAAGCGGCTTCATATACCTAATTCAATTTCGTGTAATTTTCGTAGAGCTTCATTGAAACATTGTCAATTTGTATAAAAAGAGTTTTGCACACTTTTTATCAAGATAGGTGTTTCATCGTAGATAAATTATAGCCGATAAATTAGGAGTAGGTATGCACGGGATGCTTTTGAATAGCACAATTAAATGGAAGTTCTATTGAAAAACGTTATATTAAATCTTTGATAAAGGTTGCTTTGTACCGACGGGAACGGCAATAATAAGGATACCGCAAACATATTATGTGGTTACTGCTCGCATGAGGAAACTGTGCCAAGTTATTGTGTTTGTAAGATAAGCTGAAAAATAATTCGAAAACAGGCGTTGTCAATTCTTAAGCATTTTTCATATTGTCAAGTGACATCTACTTCTAAATATATAAAATGTCGTACATGGTAATTTTCGTAACCATCCAACCGATTTTATCGTTTTGTGTGGCTATGCAGTGTGTTTTTATGATTGAATACAGCTGCGAAAATACGTTAGTTTTTATTTACCCAATAAGCGACGCTGGTGTTGATATTTTGTAAGGGATAATATTTTTTTAATACGCTCACACTCATAGCCCCACACTAGGAGGATTCCCTTAGTCGTTGGTGCCATAGACAACACACAAAGACGAATACTCACACCTAGACCGGGAGAACAGAAATTCAAACTTCCGCCTCGCTGGGAATCGAACCCAGGATAAGGATAGCGCGGTGATTTGGCATGGTAACCATTGCGCCACACGGGTCGTCTGGATGGAAATGCAGAATGCGAATGCAGAACTTCTGCTGGGTTTATTAGATTTTTTATATCTCATATGAAAATCTCGTGTCACGGTGTTTGTGGCCGCACTCCAAAACCTCTTGACTCGACCGATTTATATGAAATTGTTGTATATGTATTTAGTAGATATGAGAATAGGTCGTAAAATGTATGTCATACCGCTAGGTGAGCCTTGGTGATTAGGGTTCCCGGGGATCGGGATTCGACGCGAATGAAGTCGCGGGTACAGCTAGTATTTTGTAAAAGTTTTAACGGTAACTATAATTTATCTAGTATAATAATATAATGTGGTGTCGATGTGTTGCAGGCGGTGATCGAGCACGGGTCGAAGCTGTCCTCGGAGCTGGCGAGCGCATACCTCGCGCGCTGCGACCTGGCTGTGCACTCCAACGACGCGCTCATAAACCTCGGACTGCGATTAGGTAAATATCGACCACATGTACAGACTTGAATGCTTGCACGCACAAAGACACAGAGCTATCTTCATAAAGGTTAATGGTTGATTACAATACAACATTTGTACTGGGTATTCTTTGTCCTGGTTGTCTTTGGAAGCGTTTCTCAATAGGATATTCGGCTGAAGTGTGGTCATGTGAAATTTCCATTAGTTTTTAAATCGCCCTTAATGCATTATAGGACTCTATTTACTTACCCTGGTTTCAACCCATTAACTGAGCACCGGTAGAAGTCTTAGAGACTCTAGAGCATACTCCACCACCCTGCTCCAGTGCGGATTGGTGGAAGGGTGTATTCACCATACCTATCTACTTCTTTCCCTGTATAGTAACCATTATATCCATCTGTGTGTGTGTGTGCGTGCAGGCGGTTTCCTGAACGAGGCCGGGTGGTACGCGGACGCGGAGCGGGTGCTGCTGCGCTGCCGCGACCTGTGCCAGGCGCAGCCGCAGACCACGCACTACGTGCGGCTCACACTCGAGTGCTGCCACAGGTGATTATGTTGCACAGGTTGCACTGCACTACACTGCTGTGGCGACTGTCCACGGTAATTGTTCACATTAGATCGTGATGCTAGCTGAAACCTTCTCGTTGCACTGCATTTTGATCATGAAAATTGCCATCCGCAATGTTCACCAGCTCGAATCAATCTTTCAAATCAACTCTGAAATGGTTTTTCCTTAGTCGTCGACGACATTGTTCCCCTCTAAACCTCTTTCCCCTAATTTCCCCAGATTACTGAACACGCAGTCAGCATACTGCTGCTTCCCGGCAGCAGCAGAGACGTACTCCCTAGCTCTCCGTCTGCTCGGCATGCCAGAGGACGCGGTCCGACTGCCGCGATCGGTGCTGCTGGCGGCCGGAGTGCGCACCGCCGACCACGACTCCGATGATGAGGAGGATGATGACGACGGTGATGGCGATGACGACGGTGATGACGATCAATGCACCACTGACACTACCGACACTGAGAGCACGGCCAGGTGGGTGGTGTTGACTTTTTGACATGCTTAGGATAGGATACGAATGGTAAAGTAAATTATTGGCTCATGAATTGCGTGTAGGTTTCAACGGTCTTACGCCCCAACCCAGAGTCACTAACGGTTACTTTAATCGCTCCTTATTACAGAATTTGTATGGTGATTCTTTACTAAGGAGTGATTAAAGTAACCGTTAGTGACTCTGAGGTGGGGCGTTAATGTTCACTGCAAAGCAGTTCAGAGCAAGGATCTGTCCTCTTAATGAGCTCTTTAGCACACCGTTCTCTCTCTCGCTCATATTCTCCTCTCACTGGTGAAATGCTCGAATCTGATAATCAGTTTCTTTATAGACGAATGCTTGCGGTGAGGAAGCTCTTTATAATTGATAAGGCTTAGAAGATTAGTTGAGGGGTTAGTGGCCAAACAAGTGTTGGAATTTCTTATGACGCCCAAATACCTCTGACAAAGCCTACCGACTATAATGTAATGATATCAACCAGGAATCTCACTTTAAGAGGTTTTTAAAAACACTGCTCAAAGTTTACCAATTTGGTTATGAAGTTTAGGTAGCGTAATCATAAATTTTCCAATATTAAATATCCTTATTTATATCTCAATAATAACCGTAATGTTGACTAAAAACAGTTTATCTGAGTCGAGTGTGGCTACAAAAGCAAGGTGATATTGATAACTCGTAGTAGGTAGAAATCGTTGCGTAACTTATTGTTAGTATTATTCGTACCCGTATATGGAAGGTTATCGACTATCGTAAACAATTTAAAATATTGTGATAAATA
Source organism: Thymelicus sylvestris (assembly GCA_911387775.1). Taxonomy (NCBI): domain Eukaryota; kingdom Metazoa; phylum Arthropoda; class Insecta; order Lepidoptera; family Hesperiidae; genus Thymelicus; species Thymelicus sylvestris. Next base: position 15,257,469 of record OU426899.1, on the reverse strand, counting down.
ATATCATGATACAACATTTAACGTTGTTCACGCCTCCAATTGGCTTTCACGCGAGTTTATTGTTGATACAAGATTGTTTATTTTGAACGATGGGAATTCGATTTAGACTGCTGACGTAAGCGAATTGAGTGGTGTTATTATGCAGATATTATTATGCAAACACAAACAGGTATAGGTATCGTACTGTATTCGAACAACATTGCGAGCTAGGAATTTCTCTCATGGGATTCGTCCTAACATTTTTTTTTTTCTAATAAATAACTCTTCACACTCAGCCCCACACTGTCGTGGGTGCCATGGACAACACACAACATAGACAAGGACATTCACACCCAGACCGAGAACAGAAATTCAAACTCATCATCCAAACCGAACGGGAATCGAACCCAGGACCCTCGGCGCGGCGATCCGGCATTTTGCCACCATTGCGCCACACGGGTCGTCAAAATTTCCCTTAAAACACTAATAAAACATTAAAATTTCCCTTTGGAGTGATAATGGACTTTTTCGTCATCTGTCTATTTATTCATTTGGCAAAACGTCGGTAAACATTTACGTTGTTAAACGAATTAATACCCACGATTCGTGAGTAGTAATTAGTTGTCAATAAAATTATACTCACAATTATTGCATCTACGTATTTTGTTATTTAGCTGGAATCTTACTATTTTCCTCATACGGGAATACCCCGGTTATTGGCATATAATTAAGTGAACATGCTATGCTGCGTGTATCCAGATGCTATGTGATGCGAAGATAATAAATAATAATACTAAATAAACGCTACACATACTCATAGCTGGAGCCCCATCCCTGTGTCGTGAGTGCCATGGACAGCACAAATTAGACATCACAATACTATCCATGACCCGAGTACAAATATTTATGTGTATAAATATTTCGAATAAATAAATATCTGCCCCGGCCGGAAATCGAACCCGGGACCCCTCGGTTCGCAGGCATCACTAATCGCTACCAAATAGGCTACAGGGTCGTCAAGGGAAGACAGATAAAGACAAGACTATGAAGAGACCCTTTGAATAACTTTGTTTAGTAAATAAAATAAAAAGGACGTACGTAAAATAAGTATAACAGTGATATGCCTATATTCTAGTCACATTCGGTTTGGACTCGATGTAAACAAACTTAAAGATTTTTGTATAATCTCTCTCTCTTCAGTCAGGCCTCATTACTGAGGATTGTGACTCTGACGCGAAGCTTATTCAATAGTTTGTCTCCACTTATAGGCGAAGAGCGTGCTGACTGGTATCTCCAGATGTTTGGATACCTGATCCGGCCATCTCTTAGGACTGCGGCCCCGAGCTCTCTTGCCGTCAATTTTGCCTGTCACCATCAATTCCTCTATATTATTATTATTATTTTATATAATAAATTACCGTATAATGAGTTATTGATTGAGTGTCGCGTACAGTTCCAGAGTGGCGGAGTCCCGTCCGTGCAGCGTGTCGGGCGTGGCGAGCGCCGCCACGTGCTGCGGCGCGTGGGGCATGGCGGCGCTGCTGGCGCGGCTGTGCAAGGAGTTCAGCGCGCTGTTCTTCGTGCGCTGCGACTACAGCGCCGCGCACGCCTGGAGCATGCAGGCGCTGGCGCTGCTCACGCCGCACACGCCCGCCAAGTTAGTACTCACTACTCGCTCTACAGTCTACCGTGTACAGTATACAGGGTGATACACCGACGACTAAGGTAGTGCTACATATGTACATAGTCCGCCAAGTTAGTACTCACTATACCGTGTACCGTATACAATATACAGGGTGATAGACCGACGACTAAGGTGTGCTACATATGTACATACAATATACATATCCGGCTCGCCACGTCCGTCTCTCATTTGTATGTTGCTCGCCAAAAATGTACTAATTATGTATCGTGTTTTTTTTTCTTTTTGGCCTAATGGTTAGCTGGTAAAGAATGCACAAGCATTAAGCTCGCCATTTTTCCGTTAATATTTTTATATTGTGGTCAATAAAGTTTGCATAAATAAATAATTAAATAAATTCGACTCAAACTATTTGTTTATTATCGCCAAATTGTCATATTTGGCCTGCCTCAGGGCAATTCATCTATATTGCGGATTGGTGGCCCGCCTGTGCTGAGTCAAACATGTGTGTGGCCCGCCCAACTTGGCTATCTTTGCCAAAAAATCTATTAAAGAGCACCTAACAAAAATTAAAATGTGTGCAATTCACACGTGTAGAAGTGAAACCTTCAAAATTTTTGTTTTCAAGATATTGAGACGAATGTAAAATTTTGGGAAGATGATAAATGTAGGTTTCACTACTCCACTCCACTCCGCTCCACCCCGCTCCGCTCCGCCCCGCCCGGCTCCGACCCGCCCCGCCCGGCTCCGACCTGCCCCGCCCGGCTCCGCCCCGCTCCGCTTCGTCCCGACTCGCCACGACCCGCTCCACTCAACTCCCCTACCCTACCCCTGCACAATGCTTCCTATCTCACTTTAGAATTTATGTGTTTGTCTCTTTTTACTGGACAGTTTCGTTTCATAAAATTTCAAGTCACCCCCGTACTAAAGAAGTTTTCACTTCAAAAAACAATTCTATTATCGTAGTTATATTAGTGTGTGTTTAAAATATATTAAATATGTGTATGTGTGTGTTGCAGGATAACGATCGAGGTGCTCCGCGCGTGCGGCAAGGCGTGCGTGGTGAAGCGGCGGTTCGGCAGCGCGGGGCTGCTGGTGCGGCAGGCCGTGGCGCTGGCGCGGCGCGCCGTCGGCCCCAAGCACCCGCGGTACGCCGCCGCGCTGCTCGACTACGGCTTCTATCTGCTCAACATTGACTCGATCACGCATAGTGTCGCGGTTTATGAGGTAAGGAATACGCACACACTACATACAGCACGCACACAGTCACATATACACGTTATTAACTACCCAATTTTTTTATGTTATTAAAAGTCAATGATTACCTGATTTAGGTCCTTCCAGACAATTTTATGACAACATAGTTTAGTGGCAGTGATCCAGTAGAATGACGAAGCGAAAGATCTCGGATTTAAGTTCCGACAGGACATTGTGACAAATAAATATTTGTTCTCGGTTCGTGGGTGACAATGACGTCTTACTTGTGTTGTCTATGCCTATGAATGTTACACATCCGATTTATTTATGTGAACTATATTATAATATTATTGTGGTTACAAGAGAAATAACTATATTAGCATACATTTTTAACGCTAGTAGACACTACTGTATAAATTCCGTGACGATCAAAATCTTTTCGCGAAGCCCTCTTAAGGATAAAGAATTTGTATTAACTTAATATATATAAATTACGTGTCACGTTGTTTGTCCGCGATGGACTCCTAAACTACTTAACCGATTTTAATGAAATTTGCTCACCGTGTGCAGTTTGATCCAACTTGAAAGATAGGATAGCTTACATCTCAAATTCAAATTCAAAATTCAAATTCAAAATCATTTATTCATGTAGGTATCATTGATACACTTATGCACGTCATTTTTTTAATTTACCAGCTTTTCGGAAAGGTGCTTTGTCATGGAGGAGAAGAAAGATAAAAAAAAAACTTTTGACAGAACGAAGTCTGTCCGGGCAGCTAGTTAATTATAAACTTTTAAACACACTTGGTAGTGTAAGTGTAACACGAGATGAATGTGTGTTGTCGTGTACCAGGAGGCGCTGTCGACGCTGCGGCGCGTGTTCGGTCGCAGCAGCCTGCACGTGGCCACGGCGCAGGAGGACCTGGCGTACGCGCTCTACGTGCTGGAGTACTCCTCGGGCCGGTTCTACAAGGCGCGCGACCACGCCGAGCGCGCCATACGGATCATTGAGGTACACTTGTAGTACCCATGCATACGTAACGGGGTTTTTTCCCACACGGGACGAGACGTGAAGTTTTCGAAACATCGTTTCATAGGAAATGTATACGATAGTGCATACGCAGCGGAATCCCATACGGAACGTGGCCCGTACGGAAAAATGCCCGTTACGTATGCATTGGGCTTTACTGGAGTACTGTACACGCTATTACTTGCAATTAAAGCCGAAGCTACCGCCGTATTTACTTACTGTCATCATACCTACTATAATATATTATAAATTAAATTGCAATATAGTATAATATATGTAAGACCACGAGAACTGTACTGTAAACTGCCGACAAACTGGCTTACAGTTTGGCAGAAATTAAATCTGTTTCTTTTTTGTAAGTCTTCATTGGTAAATAAAAAAAATAAAAAAATATATCAGCCGTACGGGGCCGCGGTGCTCCGATTAGCAGCTCAATGGCGGCCTGAAACCAAGCACACTTTTATCGTCGTGCATTGCAAAAGATAACGTCATGCTCCTCAGTAACTCTATACCGCTACTTCTCGCACCCTTTACTTGACACAGCTAAAGTAGGGCCCTCTCAAAAAATACTGGCTGATAATAATGAACGAAAGAAACAGTGATAACTGTAACATAATATAGTATAATAATATAAACAATGTGTATAGAACCTGGTGCCGCCCGACCACCTGCTGCTGGCGTCGGCCAAGCGCGTGAAGGCGCTGATCCTGGAGGAGATCGCGCTCGACACGCCCGCCGGACAGGACATGAGTGGTAATACATAGTGATAGCGGCCTCTGTACCGCCCGCGCCTGTACCTCACTAGCTCGCTAAAGTCGGGACACGAAGCAGAAAGAAATGCGTACATTGTCTTGTACCTGACTCTGTCACTCCCGCGTAAATGTAATACGTCTCGCTCGCATACAACGGCGGTCACTGCACTGTGCGAGCGAGCACGCATTCACTGTCACTTACGAAGTGGTTACGTACTCTGTGGTCACTGACATGGCAGAAGCCGAATGGCGCAGACGTACGAAGTGGGGTGCTATAATAAAACACGTGGTCATTGTCGAGCCAGTGAAACTATGATTATATTAGTACACATCGGATCTCCTACAATAACTAAAATTCAAAGTAAGACGACTTATGTTTTTTTTTCCACTGAGGGTGCGAAATACACCTTACTAGTATGTTAATAGAGCATTGTTTTGTTCGTGTGGCGTTGTCGGCGGCGCAGAGCCGAACCTGCTGGAGGAGTCGGAGGCGCTGCACAAGGCGGCGCTGGCGCTGTCCATGATGGCGTTCGGCGAGAAGAACGTGCAGACCGCCAAGCACTACGGGAACCTCGGCCGCCTCTACCAGAGCATGCAGAAGTTTCAGGTGCATACATACTGTCTATATACAGATACATGACCAGTGTTGCCCCGCTATCCATACATTTTAATTCTGATAATACAAGGAGACATGTCATGTTTACTAATGCTGCTAGTATTTTTTGACGTCTCACAGTTAATTAATTACTTGTGATTATTGTTACTCGCAGTGATAGACTCCGAAGGTAGTGCTGCCTGACTTGATGAACTACATATATTTTGAGATTCAGGTTTTCTTTCGAGGCCATCAGACTAACAGGCCGTTTCTACTTCTTCTTAGGGTGCGTTTTCACCAGAGATGTGCGAGTATACAACTTAACATCAAAGTAACTTTAAAATCAAAAAAATATTTGCACATGAAAATTATGAACAAAGTAACCATTGCATTGCAGGACGCAGAAACGATGCACCTAAAAGCCATAGCGATAAAAGAGGAGCTGTTGGGCGCGGAGGACTACGAGGTGGGGCTGAGCGTGGGCCACCTGGCCTCGCTGTACAACTACCACATGCACATGCACCGCGACGCGGAGCAGCTGTACCTGCGCTCGATCGCCATCAGCCTCAAGCTGTTCGGCGAGCGCTACTCGGGCCTGGAGTACGACTACCGCGGCCTGGTGCACGTGTGCACGCAGCTCAAGCGGCACGACCGCGCGGACCACTATAACGCGCTGCTGCAGCACTGGCACGGTATGATGCATGTACTATTTTTTAGACTTAGTGCTTATGCACACTAACTCGCGGGCGCGGTCGCGAAATATCAAACAAATGACCTAGTATGAAAGTGTTCACATCAAAACGTGCGCGCGGTGTGTGTAGCGTCTACCGCGCCCGCGCCCGCGCGTTCAGTGTGAACAATGTTGCAGAGCGTTTTTAACGTTATTTGTAATTGAAAAATAAGGGGCGTAAAATGAGGATTCTTCTGTTGTGTGCAGGGGCGTAGCTAGCGCCGTATCAATTATACGGGGCCCCCACTAACACTCCCAAAAAAAGCTCGCCAGCGGCTTACGACCGCTACAGTTGGCACTCCTTTTATATTTGACAGCTAACGTCGAGGGGGCCCTACTACAAATATTGGGGCCTCCTTAGGGCTAGCTACGCCACTGGTTGTGTGATTGAGATACTTTCAACTAGAGTTAAACGTTGGTGTTTTCAGAGCTGAGAGAACAGTCGAAAGCGGAGCAGCAGCCGGCGCTGGGCGCGGAGCAGGTGATGCCGCTGCGCGACCTGCAGGCGCAGTTCTTCGGGCCCAACGACTGAGGCGCTCCGCCCCCGGCCCCCGCCCCCCGCGCTCCGCCCCCGCCGCCAGGACTGATCCACGCACCACACCTTCAACTAAATTATTGTACGCCACATAATTTCGACCTCAACCTAGTTAATACTTTCCTGATCGTTTGGCAACTTCCCCGACTTTTCCACATTTAGTTGGTAACGCAACATGTATACGTAGTTGTATTGAACGTTATGTAATGCAGCCGGTACTGAAGTCTAGCGGTGACCGTCATTGCGCAGAAGTCGAAAACAAGGTATCGTGGGGGGGGGGGGGGGTCTTTATCGGTACTAGGCGTTGATTGGCTCGCCACAGAGACGTGCGCAGCTATCCCCTCCACATGTCGTTCAGCTAGACTTCCGTATCGGAGCTTTTATACGTTCCGGCTTGTTGCGCAAGTCACGACCGCAACCGTGCTCTTAGAAAATCGATCCTGAAGGAAATTAAATTAGTGAAGTATTCTATAGGGTTAATATTCTAGATTCGCGAATTATATGTAACGTGATAACGGTGTATATGGTAAACGTTAACGAGTAGGTTATGTCTGATTGAGGTGATGTTATGTTAGGTCAATATGTACCCGAGCTGGGAGGACGAGTTTTGTGTGACTGAGACGTTTGTGACACGGGAAACATCTATATCCCTTGTCTTTATTCGGAAATAAAATTTTAATATATCTACTATCGAATAAGACAATTACAAGTATTTTACTTGCTTACGCACAAAGCACAGTCACACTTTTGTTACTGCAATAGATTTAAAAGAAGTGGCTAGTGTATGCAGGGGTGATACATTTATATATGAGCTATATTTATCCACTCGGGTTTAGAATATTGAAGAGCTTGAATGTATCGTATTGGCCTTATGATAGAGGCAAATTTTATTATGTGAGTGCACTACGGAAACCTGTTGTAACATGTCCCATACCGTGCCCGGACACGAAGCTGAAATAGAATAGAATTATATGTTGACGTATTTAAATATGAATGTTGTATTTTAAGAGTTTAGTTTTTCAAATTTGCTAAATATATAGTGATCTAATGTATGTATGCATGTATGTATCAGTCGTGAGAATAACTGCACAATCTAATATTTTAATGACCGTGTGTTTAATGATCGACATTGTAAATTACTATTGAATTGTGTATTTTAAAGTGTAGTCTTTATACTTTGACCTTTTAGAATTATGTCCGCGAAGATGAATATCGCGAGGCTCATGTAATTCATTAGGCACGTGGGACTTTTATCGTAGTTGTATGCTAGGTCTTTTAAAAGTGTAATTATGAATTGCTTTCTATACTAAAGTTGCTTACTGTTGTAGATCCAAATTGTGTTAAATTGTGGTACGCACTCTTAGTAACTCTGTTAGTGGTAGCGATTGCCCTAGAGCTTAATAAGTTCCTCATTTTAAGTAATTTTCTTTAACGTAATGACTATGAGACATGTATAAATTGATTAGTTGTATTTTTATAGTTTCTCGTTGCTTTAGATGTAATTTAGTTACGTTCGATGTGCAGTGACCGGCGCCGGCGGCCTCCGTGTACATATTTATTTCGCCAATGTTGCCAGTTACTTGTGTCGCGACTCGTGACGTTCACTTGTGAATTATTATGTATGAAATGGAAAACATATCTGAATAAATACTGTTGTTCGCATACTAATGTAGTGTAATTTATAACCTCCATAGAAAGGTAAAATAAAACAAGATCATGGTGTCTGAAATTTAATAAAAAGGTGAATCGAATAAATATAAATTAAAGCTTAATAAAATACACTCTCATACAAACATACCAGAACTAAATTAATATCAGGGAAATAATTATAATTGGAATGCAATCACCTAATTACCTATGAACAAAGTTCCAACATTTTATGTAATAATTTAAATTTAACAACATTGTAAATATAATCTCAAATCAAAAATCAATAATATTTCTTTTAAAAGGCACTGATGTCTTATAAAGCTGCACAGGAATTTATTTGCAAGGTGTTTGTTGTTACACTTTATTTAAAACTAGCTGCCCGGACAGATTTCGTTCTGTCAAAAGTTTGTATTTTATTTTGAGATGTAAACTATCCTATCTTTCAAGTTGGATCAAACTGCACATGGTGTGCAAATTTCATTAAAATCGGTTAAGTAGTTTAGCGAGTCCATCGCGGACAAACAACGTGACACGTAATTTATATATATTAAGATTTAAAAAGTAGGTATACAAAACTTGTAATACTATTACATATATTATAATAATATTGTGCGGTTCTCGTCCACAAGCACGTAACATCTTTATTTTCAAATATTCGAGACGACGTCCTCCGCCTTCACTGACAAACGATACAACTGGTGCATTGAACTGGTAAATATCACATCATTAATAAAATCATTGACATTTTAGCAACAAGAGAGAAACATTTTAGCGGATAAGCTTCACCAATAAACTTTTCAATTTTTGTAGTGCTTTTGAACACTAGCGCCATTATATTATTTCTAAAGTGGATTCGTCGACATAAGCGGACTATCCCTACAGACCTACATCGAACACATACGTTCAATTAAAACTACCCGCAACAAGGACGTGACAGGCATACTGTAGACATTAAACTTAAAGCTAACACGTGCAGATTCATAAGCTGCATACGGCGCTCCGGTTGCCGTAGGGCTGCGGGATGTAGGGCTCCTAGGCGGGCCCGAGCAGCGCCACCAGCGCCCGCTTGTAGTCGCCAGAGGTCTCGCCCTGCTGCCGACAGCGGTACACGAGCGTTACGCGCGATGAGACGAGCGGTGCGGCGAGCGGTGAAACGAGCGGTGCGGCGCGAGGAACGCATGCAGCGAAGAAACGCGATAACATTAGTATTGTGTGCATCATAAATGCAAGTGTGTTAATCAGTTTGGAATTACAGTTCCCTTCGGAGCATAATGTACAAAACGCAAAATGAACACAAGTCGCAAAATGTACAATTCGCAAAATGTACAAAACGCAAAATGTACAAAACGCAAAATGTACACAACTCGCAAAATGTACAAATCGCAAAATGTGCAAGAAAGCCCACGTTCACATCGATTACATAAATGACACAAAATATTGATCTGATTTTTTTCAATTGAAATACAAACTAGGGATAAAATAATTCTTATTTATTCCACAAAATATTTTCCCCTAAACACATTTTACTCAGAACAAAATTGGTTCTATATTGGTTAATCGAAATATCACCTACTTAACAAAAATAAAAATCACTATTAACTATCAAGTCGCTACAGCTTTATCTGCATAAATGCAGTCATTATAGGATGAGGACATTGTATGCCGGAGGGAAATGATGCATGAAAAAAAAGTCTTAAACTCCACAAGTAAAATAAAAATGGTTGTCTGTAAAGTCAGTTTACGGACGGTAGTTTAACGTGACAACGTCATGACAAAGCTCCGCTCCGCCCCGCCCCACTCCGCTCCGCTCCGCTCCGCTCCGCTCCACTCAACTACGATGGCCTACGGCTCACCTACGGCATCGGCTACGATACACCGATCGTAGCCGATAGTGCCTCTCTCTCGCTTTCGCTGCTCTCTCGCTCGCGGAACGCTACATTTTTTCATAGATGCGCCCGGCGCTCATCGTTTTAATGCGTTATCACGTCAAAAAACATAAACTTACTTAAACATAAAATTATGTTCGCGCGTGAGAAGTTCTACTTCTTTGACATCATTAAATTCCCTCTCCCCCTACTCTCTCTCCCCCTGCCCCTACCCTCAAACCCCTCCCCTCCCCCTCCCGTCGCCATGGCGTCCGGGTGAGGTAGGGCACTTAAGAGTATCATGGGTAAAAATATTTATCTTGGTAACTACTCTTCCAGTACCAATCCGGTCTAGTACCAATGTAATTTTTATTTTTATAAATAACGATAGTCCGATTGATAGAACCACAGGCAAAAAAAAATTGCCCATGGATCGACCAGTAGAACTCGGCGATCGGACCACGGGCAATAAACGTTCGAATTTTACATCTGGTAACATCAAAAAGAAAAGCCCTTCAAAAATTTAAGTTCCGTGTCGCCGTGAAAGAGGCCTTAGTGCTTGTTGTACATTTTGCGATTTGTACATTTTGCGTATTGTGTACATTTTGCGTTTTGTACATTTTGCGTTTTGTACATTTTGCGAATTGTACATTTTGCGACTTGTGTTCATTTTGCGTTTTGTACATTATGCTCCGAAGGGTTACAGTTGTACCCAGCCATGAGTTGTTATCATGAACTTGCTAGCAAATGCTTGACCTCTGCTATAGAGACTCTAGTAATTTCGCTTTGAAACTGGTATAACTTACGGCAAGCATTGTTTGAGCAAATAACCTCATGGCTGCTACACTGATAAGTTTGGCAATATAATAAAATTAAAAACAGCTGTATTTGAAAATATTATTGACATTTTGCAAGTTTTGCACATACATTTATAAATAAAAAATAAATAACAATATTAACCATTTTATGAAAAATAACACTAACTACCACCTTATTTGGAACACTTGTGAGCTCTCATCTATACTATAATAAAACTCGTAATATAAATAAAGTAGCATGAAGCAGTAAACCTCACCTCCTTAGGATCCCAACACGTTGCGTTTAAAAAAGTTTGTTAGAATAATATTAGAACGACAACATAGAAATAGCACTTAAATAAATACATTAGTTCATAGTTAATTTCCACCAATTTAAAATTTTAATAATTTAAAATTAATTACATAATATAGTGTATCGAAGCCTAATTATAAGCTATTTTTATGCTGCGCAATGAAAAGTTGGCTACAAGCCAGTGCAAGTAATGTCAGGATATCAATAAATTTTTTAACCATATGAACAGTTTTTTTTAATGGATTTTAGTGCACGTCGTAAAAATATCAAGCAGACATTCAATCAACAAAGAACTGCAGTATGTAGAAATCTGTAAGCTTCTCGATAATTTGATCTCAATTGGTCTATCGTCCTTCGTCGTCATAGATACATACTGAGGACTAACTTGAAACTACTGGTGGTTAATACAAGTGTCACTGTGTCACCAACAAACCAATACCAAAAATGAGCTCAAAGAAATATGGTTTCCGGCAAAATCAGCAGGATTTTGTTATGACAGTTATACACTAATACTTGACTTCGTTTCTTGGTTCAATTTAATTTGTGTTTAGGGTGATGACGGGTGATCAGTACTAGTGAGGTGGGTAGATTTTAATCTTTACTTTTATCTTTTATTTTAATCTTTTCTTTAAACATTTCTCAGGAAATAATACTACTTGTATTAGTGTACTAACGTTAGTACTCGTACACATATTAGTATGGTAAAAACTCGTAATGATTAGTTGTAATATTTGAACACCATGACGACTCATTCAACAGATATTTGAGTTACCTTAACCGCGTTAAAGTACCATCCAAGGCAAGGAACTTCCACCGCGTTTGCTAACCTATATTCCTATTATTGATCTATAATAATATAAATACACTGCATAGGCTGTTCGTAATACAAAGTTGTTAAGCGTCAAAATATCCGTAAAATTCACAACGATATTCTTATTACAGAATGATAGCCAAATTGGCTCAATAATATTAAGTTCCTCTGAACTGAAGTCCAAAGGAGAGACCCAATTTTCGGCCACGAACCATATATGCTCTGTGCTAGAACGTAAGACATAAGTAAACATAAGTGTTTGGTTTGACGTAATAATTGCCTAGTAACATGCATATTAAATAGCACTGTGAACAAGTGTAACATAATCATAACCTATAATTAAGGTGATTCATTCTAGGATTTCATTAGTTGGCCATTGCTGGCAGCCGTGAAAAGCTTAGGAATTAAACCTTTTGCAATGATCTAATTGACGGCCAATTTTCAGTTTTGTCTATCTGGGCCTGAGTTTCTATGGAAGCTGGGTCTCTCCTTTGAGACATATTCTTCGGAGATAGCAATATTGTGCTATCACATATTCGCAATGCATTCGTGACGTTCAATAAAACAGGCCACAGTGTATTTACATCACAGAGGCTATCACTAACCTCGAGCTCGCTGCGGAGCGTCTTATCGTAGAGCCTCTCGTATTCCTGCTTGATGTTCCCGAGGTCGATCTCCGCGCGCGGCGCCACGATGCGCACGATGGCCTTGTCGTCCGTGCCCGCGCCCGCCATCGCCGCCCGCAGCCGCTGCGCGAACCACGCCGGCGCGTTCTCCACGCACTCCACTGGAATGTGACGTCACAGTTCACCTCACGTGATACATACCCGAATCTCGCTTTCCAGTGTCTTGTCGTAGAGCCGTTCGTAGCGGTCCTTGATGGCAGCGAGGTCGAGCTCGGAGCGGCTGACTATGATGCGGACGAGCGTGCGGTCGTCGGTGCCGAGCCCCTGCATGGCGGCCCGCAGCCGCGCCGCGAACCACTCGGCCGGGTCCTGCACGCACTCCACTGGAAGGCCGTTAGCGACCGCCGTGTTTTGACGGTATATTTTTGATCGTTGTCCCGTAAAACTCTTGTGACTTCGTTGCCACTTACCATCAGGTGGAATGTAGTCAAGCATTAATTATTGTACCTACATATTATACTATTAAACCTACAGGGCGCATGTAGCTCCCGATATCAACTGTAGTCTAAAACTTAGTTTATCACTAGACCAATAATATTCTTTTCCCTTAACGATCCTCCTTGCTTGAAATTTTGGTTTCAAAAATGTTCAAGAAATGTGTTTATACTAATAAGTATTTATGTCATGTCAAGAGCTAATCTGTCTCGATCATACGGATCACAATGCTGCATTAAACGAAGCTTGAGAAAGGAAATGCGTAGGTTAACGGGTCGTCCTGCGGCGCGGCGGCGGACGACGCGGCGACAATAAAGACGTCTACAATTGGGTAAATTGATGACAAACATCTCCTCGCTACTTGTTACTATGCCCTCGCCAACGTCATGACTCAACTATTTGTGAATCGTTTTAAAATACCTTTACGAATAAATGAATGAATAATGAAGAATGATAAAATATTATCAATCTCCACAACATGCAGATTTTCTAAGTGCATGGCCAAATTTGAAACTATGGAACTTAAATAGAACTGTAATAGAATTTAAATAGAATAATAAAATGAAATTAAATATTGTTTGATTTTTTTAAAAATATCTTATCTATTGTTAGAATAATCTTTTGATTTTAAAATAAAACCTGTATTCTTGTATAATCCATAATATAGAAATAGAAAAGTTATCAAATACATACTTGAAATTTTAATTTTAATTATCTTATGTGACCAATAAGCAATGTTTCAAAATATGAGTAAAACTCGAGCGAATGAGTGATTGATACGAGTTCTAGTGAGTGAGCGAATGACTGAGTGAGTAATGTATACCGATAGCGGAGAGCGCCTCCTTCAGTTCCCCGTCGATCTCTGCCTTGATGGCCTGCTCGATGGTGCGCCCCGCGATGTTCTTGTACTGCTCGAACACCAGTCGCAGCTGCGCGAAGCTCTCGTGCGCCAGGATCTGGTGACAGCCACGTCAACGGAATTACATGCACGGAAATAAATGCTATTCGTAGTTTACTACATAAAATACAGTGAACTCGTAATGTTCCGGCTGGGGGCTTGAGAGCCGGTTTTTTCACTTTCTTATCTCTTTCTTGACCGGCAATGCATCAGTTATAAGGATATCCACTTAGCATGAGGGATCGTCAGCTCGTTTGTAGACTATTTCCAATAAAATTGTGATAGAGTAATAATAATATAATATTTTTAATGACACAAATAGACACTGGAGAGTGTAGTATATTCTGTCTGTCAGTTTCGTATCACGCGGGTGGAGCTATGGAGGTGCGTTCCACAGAGTATGTACTTAAACAATACTTACGGCGCGTTCTGGTTCGAGTGGACCCTACCTTTAGTTTTACTGCCACAACTCTGACATTAAACTAAACGAACTAAAAACTCACCTTGTTGAATATCTCCTCGTCAGTCCCCCACTTCCCCTCGCCGGCGTCGTACAGCTGCTGGGCTGCTTCCGCCGCGCGCGCCGCGTCCACCCCGCCCTCCTCGTCGCGCGCACCCTGCGACACCGACTGACTCACACGCGTGGTACCGAGCTCTTGTACCAACCGCGGATCAGGTGAATGAATACAACATTGCAACAATATTCAATTAAGAATTGGATTTTTTTGAAAGAATTTAGTTTGATTTTTTTTTATACAGAACGAGTGACTTACAAAGCAGCTGTCATGATCGTAAGACTAGCACAGAGTGCGTAACGCGGTTGACAGCTGACATTAATAGTGTTGAACATTTTATTTTAGATAACTTTACTACAGTATTTTTATATGGTTGCTGTAATACAATAATTTATTCATATTTATTTCCTCGTTTTGCTACTAAATTGGTGCAATTTGGTTTAAATTCCCACATCGTATCGTTTTCAATATTGAAGTATAATAATATCATTTTATATAAAGCCAGGTGTACAACAACACCCGTCAGTATTAACATGATAGTACAGTATTCATTCAACTCAACCGCGGTGCGTCAGACCCGGGCACAAGCGAAAGTAAAGATGTGATCCGACTGGCGGCGGTGAGGTCGACTAAGGTCGGGTGTGAAGACAAAGCGTTATTATCCGCTTGACAAACCTTTCACTGTCACTCCATGCACAACACACGTCTTCAAAACAATGAGACTTGTTTCGAAATAATTAAAAAAAAATTAACAGGATAAAAAAGGAAGTCTTTTTTACTTTTCTAAATCACTAAAAAAAATGAAATAATAACAGAAGTAAATCAATTTAAATAAGCCATGTACTGTGACTTCTGAGAATTGCATGTTGCATTAATTCTTTCAAACACACACAGGGAAGCAAAAAATTATTAATATCATAATTTTGTGCTCAATATTTAAAAGTTCCAATTAAAATTTCCAGATTTACTTCAAGACTTTCAATGGTTAAACATGATCTTCGATTCTAATGAGAAATTTCGTTTTGCAGACAATAAATTAAGCAGTTATTAAATATTAATATGCAACGAAAATCAACGGCACAAGCATTTCATTTTATGTTTTGTTAGTTTTTCACAATACATTTTCATTGTTATATAAAACATTTTTATATGGACATGTGCCTATCGGCATATAAGTAGTTGTTAATCACAATAAATATTCCGGACGTATACATGCACCGAAACCTCTTAATTTAACAGTATAAATTACATCATGTAATTGTAATAAATAAATAAAATTGTTGAAATAGATTTTATCTTGTTTTGTCTAAGACAGATATGTTGTCGAATTTCCATCTTTATATTTTAAGGAAACCTTATCCAACTTTTTGCGTAAATATGAACGATGTCTATAACGAGTGTACAGGTATTATCTATTATTTGTGTGGTACAGTCACCTGCAGAGAAAAGTAACCCATCTGTTTACAACGCAACAGGCAACGGAACCGTTACTTTTCTCTGCAGGTGACTGCATAGGTTAGTATATCAAGTGGCGTGGTGGTGTCGGTGGTGATGGTAACAGGTAACATACGGTGACGATGAGTGTGAGCAGCCGCCTGAAGTCGCCCGACGTCTCCGAGCACATGTGCTCTGCCAGCGGACGGTTGTACACTGCGGGGCACAGATATACTCATTAGATCCATTGGTTTCATTGAGTGGCGACTAGCGACGTTTAAGTAAAGTTTAGCGACTAGACGCGCCAAAAATGCTACTAAATATAGCATACCTAGTAGTTGTGTGTAGTGTTAACAAAATACATATAAAATGTAGATAAGAAATTATGTAATATATTTTCATTTCATGCTAACAAAATATAATTAAAGTTTGTTGCACAGTTGTAATTGATTATGTTTTCTTTATTCTATTACAATGTATCATAATAAAGATAACAACATCTCAGGCAGAAGGAAGCAACTGTAAAACATAAGTTGCAAGAAACCTTGGTCTCATGTCAGCATTAGTTATTATTTTTTATGGAAATAGCCGGCAAACGAGCTGACGATCCACCTGATGGTAAGTGGCTATCGTCGTCCATGGACATCAGCGACACCCGAGGCACCCTGATGCGTTGCTGGCCAAGAAAGAGAGAAGGAAAAGAATGAAAGAACTAGCGAACCCTACGAAGAAATTATATTAGTATAACTAATAATGGTATTATAGAACTATAAAACTTAGGTACAGTCACCTGCAGAGAAAAGTAACCCATCTGTTTACAACACAACAGGTAACGGAAACGTTGCTGTTCGAATATTTAAAAACAGATGGGTTACTTTTCTCTGCAGGTGACTGTACTATAAAATCAATGGCAACTCACACTTCTCATAAGTTTGCACAATCTCGGCGATCTCGGGCTTGGACCTGGTGCACAGGATCTCCACCAGCACTTGCTCATCGGTGCCCAGCCCCTCCATGCAGGCGTGCAGCTCGCGGCACAGGTACTCCGCCGGCGGCCGCATGAGCGCCACTATCACGTCCTCGAAGTGCCCGCCCAGCTCCGACTTCAGGTCTTCGATTATGTCCTGGGTGGGATGTTGTGGGGCTATTTTATTAATGGTTATCAGATATTTTTCATCTTATGATTTATAGAAGATATAGAAGTCATTTGTTTTAATGAAGCACTGGATCAGCCCACCATGACTCGAAAGGTGGATCCACCATTGTTAATTGTGGTGATGGTAATTAATAAATTCGGAAATAAATATATTTGAAATAAACAAAATTCTCAGAGGTAGTAATTATATTGTTTATAATAAAACTTTGAAAGTTGTTATACTTTTATGCTATTTTTAAACGGTTTATTTATTCGTTTGTTTGCTTGGGTCAAATCTTGCAAGTCTGAATGAACCTACTTCCATTTATCTTAAGGAGTTGTAATTTTATACCCTGCTTTAGTTCTGACGACAATGCATTTTTGTGACAAGTTTGATCTGATATGATACACCCAGGTTTGGCTCCAGCCAAAGGAACTCCTTATTGGTTAATCCCAATTTTTTTGCTTCACTATCTACATTGGCAATATAAATCCATGTATTTATAGTATTTTACACTAGTACTTGTATGTGAATGCTACACCCATTATTTTGATTTTTCAACAGCAAATTAGTTGTCTTTGAATAAACCAGTTGTAATAACAAGAATCGGTGCAAAAACCTGTGTTCTAAGAATTCCCAGGTCCAGTGAGTCATAGTTTGTTGGTACTCACGGTAATTGCCCGTGACACAGTTGTACGCCATGATTCATTTACTTATTAAAATATGTATACATCGTTGGGATTCGTTTTTGTCTGGTTTAATGTATACTCAGAGAATAAAAAGTCTGGCAAAATTGTCTACCTTTTTTAAGTTGGTTAAATATATGAATTACAACATGCTACCATACCAGGTCTACTTTTTCATCAGCCCTTCAGTTTATAAAAAAATGTTTTGAATTAAATTAATGATTTACGGTTATGGCCTACCCTTCCATATTCATGAGTGAAGGCCTCGGCAATGGCCTGGCGCTGCATGTTGGAGCGGGAGGTCAGGATGTCGATGATGGTCTGCTCGTCGGTCCCGAAGCCCTTCATGGCGGACCGCAGGGTCGCTGCGTCCTCCGCCGCATTGAAGTTGGCCACTCCAACCACTGTTGGCTCTCGCTATGGAATACAGGGATTTATTAAATTGTTTAAATGTTAGTTATATTTTGATACTTTTACAGTGGAACCTCGATTGTCTGGGCCTCATTCACGATTATCTGGATTACAAAGTATAAACCTTGATCAAATAAGTCACGTTAAAACTAAATACTTTAACCCTTTAAGGTTGCAGTACTGGTGGTGCAGTAATGATCCTGTTTTTTAATAGTTTTACAATAAACATTGATTTTTGACAAAAAATTTAAATTATTTTTATTGTTTTTATTAATTAACTAACATTATGCTACAATGTGTTGTGTGCAAAATCAGCTTTTCTTATATGCGAATTTTCGATTATTGGAATGCCTAATAACAACAATTTTAGTCCGGTTAATCGAGGCTCTACTGTAATTAAAATTTACTTTGAACTCAGCTGATAGTCTCATAATATATAATAATCCCTATCTGTAGCGGAAGATGGTGCATTGGGATTTATTAAATCATTCAATTCTAGGTTTATAAAATCTCATTAAATCATTTATGTTATAGTATTTTGCTACTGAAAAGGAACTGCCCTCGTTATGTTCGATTTACATGTATTAAGTATTTAAGTAGATAACTAAATTTTAACTAAAAATTTACTAAATTGTCTGTTTAGACTTTAGTCTGTTTACACATATTAATATAATTAAATTTTAGTTATCTACTTAACTACTTAATATGTGTAAACCGGACTGTTCAACTTGTTAGTGCACCTACTTTCTTGAGCAGTTCGAAGGACATATTTTTTTTAATGATAATGATGTTAAGTAAAATACCCTTGTGAATTACATTTAAACAATGCTGCGCTAAAGCAAAGTTTAAAGTTTACAATTCAAATCTCCAAGGACGAGTCATCTGATCATTATCAGTAAAGTGAAAATGGATAAACAATTTTTCTATCAAACTTCAGGTCAAGGTAAAAGTACCCGCCCATTGCCCTAATTGTTACATTCTGAGTTTCTGACGTCATCTGGAGGCGAGCTTCGATGAAATAATTAATGTACTTACTTTGTAGGCCATCTTCTTGATAGTCTTCAACTAAAACGTTAGAAGATGCTGCACCAACTTTCTACACTAAATAGCAGTCCAGCACTAAAGTTTGCTCGTAAGTTTTATTTATGGACTTATGGTTGATTACGATATATTAAACGATTATTCACCGGCTCGAAATATTTTTGTACGTGAGCTGAGTGACACAAATCCAATCCAATGACTAATTTTTTTTAAATAAAAATTGTTGATTGCTAATGTCACACTCGTCAGTCGCAGTGTTGCCAATGAAAATTTTTGGAAGGCCGTGTACATTAGTTAAAAAAGACGTGTTTATATGGGAAAAGATCAAGTGTGGGCCGTAGCTTTACGCCAATATATACCATCGGTTCAGCGCTCGAACTAAAAAAAAAGGTCATCGGCAGTGAATTTGATGCCCACAAAACGCGGAATACTTTTCATTAGCCTATATTCACATCAACATTAGCCTAGTCGCGCTTTTTTAAGGGTTTTAACATTCGTTAAATGTTTGCAAAACAATAAATAAATAAAAATTCGTGGAATTTGCGAAAAGCCGTAGAAAATAATAATAGCCGTAGGAAATAGGATTCCAGCCGTAGCCCGTAGATTTTGTGATTTTTTGGCTTGAAAGCCGTAGAACACGGTAATTGCCGTAGCATTGGCAACACTAGTCAGTCGTCACGTCAGTTGATGTGTCAATTGTCAATGTCAAATAACTTGAGATTGACGTCAACGTCAAACTATTCAATAACAACCATGGAGTATAGAGGTAAGTAGGAATGACAGTAATTTATCCATGGAATTGACTCGTAAATGGATTCCGGTCAGGGGGGCTACCATGACCTTTTATGAAAACGCGCAGTTCCCAGTCAGTCCAAAAGCAGCGCTGCTTCTGAATCACTGGAAAGTCGTACCATGACATCATAAAAGGTGAACGAAAAGTGAACGATTATGCTTGTCTGTGGTCTGCTGTAATGACATAGTTTTTGTTTTTTTTTCTTCCATTTAAGGCATTGGCGTAAATACGCTCAGCCAAAGACAAGTAATGACATAGATTTACTACTAAATCTGTGTAATGTCATGTCCATGGATATATTACTCTATCTGGATCACAGACTTCGTAGTCGTAAGTATTAAATCTAAGGTGTGGACACCCTACAATTATGAAGGACAACGTTAATCCAGCCTGTGATTGCTCGAATATGTTTATTTAGTTGTAACGTCGCGTCTTAAAGTACCTCTTCGTACTTTGGGATCCAGATAGACTATTATATCCATGGTAACCAATGTCAATAATTGTCAACTGTCATGATTGTCAGACGAATCACAAATGTTTTGACTTTAGAGTTATCAGTTATGTAGTTGCTGTTAGGCATTGATTTTATATTTTTCTCGTTAAATAGAAATTTGAGAAAGATATTAGAATTGGAAATTGGAAAAGAAATATAGTCTAATGGCTTACCGAATCATAATATTTTACATCGTAAGGAAACCTGCATACGTAAACGAGCCCTCTCTCATTGCGATGCCCGTTGGTCAATCGGATAAAAACTGCTTCCTTCATTGAAGTGAAGAAGAAGAAAGAGGGAGCCTCTTCGTCGTCCCGCCGTGCCAGCATCTTACGTCTACGTCTCTCGTCTCCATTACACCACAAAGGTGTCTGATGTCGTAGAGTATTTGGAGAAGAAGACGAAGTACCTACCGGGTGCGGGTAAAGAAGTTGGACTTGCGCAACGCTGTCAATTTCAACTCCTTTGTTGGGAGTGTTCCAACAAAGCTCCTGTCGACTTTTCTGAAGGAGCTGTGACCGAAGGGGGTCGTCTTTAGAAAATTCCGCGGGCGTCGGCGACCCTCTGAGTCACCGAAAGCGTGTCACTTCGCTGATAAAAGTATTAGTTATAAGTTTATATTGATAATATTTATGTTAGTATGTAAGATATTTTTGCTACGGGCCTCGTTGCTTGAAAGAAAGATATAATAATATTATTATTAAATCTCAAAGGTATATGAAGTTTCAAATTCAATTCAATCATACTTGGCCTGTGTGGTGAACTGCTGAATGTTTTGTCCTGACCCCCACAATGTGAGCAGAGACAGGGGTAATCATGGGATAAGATGACAATAGTTTTATATTGCCCATGTTGTTTAAATAGCAAGTTCAAAATTTATTTTAAGTTTTAATACGGTCAAATGTATCACTTTCTGGACAAATAAAAAACAACAAAGAACTTAAGTGTTTATTTCATTTCCAAATCATTTTATACAACAAATAGTTCACATCAGTTATTGATTATTATTATAAAATAGTCATAAAAAATTGGTTTTTTCTCCCATTACCAGTATCAGTCAACTAATATGATTCATTGGGGTCATCACCGCTCAATAGACCATTGTGCCTTTTTATAGTGTTGTTGTAAAAGTAGTACTTCGTGTGAATTTTTTTCTAGGTCTGCTATTCGTGTTTAAAACTATGGCCTTAATGCATAGCCACTGTAATCTGAAATAAATATAAACATTATTTGCATACCTTTCTACAGATTGTATTAATTAAGTAAATGGTTCATTTAACATCGTTCTTGTAGCTTACAATTAGGATGGTAATATATTGGAATAATTATTCCTTATGTAAGAATCTTGAATCATTGTTAATAATAATGATTTTTACAATAATTCTATTATTGTTTAATCTTAGCTACAAGATTAATAATTGTTACCTACTTAACGTTTAAAATATGCACCAATTATGTATTAATTGAATGATAATTCTTTTTTGCTTACATAACTTACATAACAATACATGAAGTATTGTAAACACGGACCTAAAAAAAAGACGGACGTAATCCCAAGAACAAATTCAGTGAAGCACCCATAGTAATACCAACTCTCTATTCTAGTCCGTGAGCCAGATAGTATTTTTTGTCAGTCATTTCCTCTCAAGCGATAACTCGTGAAATACTTCAGAGAGTTGCATTATATAGCATGGTGAACGTCAGCTGCCGCTCCAAGGGTGGGTAGGGGGGCGGCAGCCTTTCGATCATGTAAAAAAAAAAATTGTTTTCAGTCATTTCCTCCCGACTGAAAATTTGTTAGATGATAGATAACGTAATTATTTAAAGGTAAAAAAAAGTCAGCTGGCCATATCGTGGTGGATTATACGTCAGCTGGGCACGCGAACATGCAAAAAAAATTTTTTTTTTCAGTGATATCCTCTCACTTGAAAATGCGTCAGATGATACTTTACATGTTATTTTGAGTAAATAAAAACGTCAGCTGGCTGTATGTTGGTGGAAAGATCGTCAGCTGATGCAGTGAAAGGTGGAGATCGCTTATTTACATTCGTCAGCTGACGGGTTTTCCACCAACTTAGAGCCAGCTGATGTTTTTGTTTATTCAAAATAGCACGTAAACTATCACCTGACACATTTTCAAGTGAGAGGAAATTACGTAACTACAGTTATTTTACTTTAATAAATAATTATGAAAAATCAAATTTTAGAATAATTTTAATCAATTTTGTACGCCAATAATTGGCAGAGTAAGAGAGCTATTTATTAATGTTACCATCCTTATGTACCTTATTTCACAAATAAAATATTTGATTGATTGATATACGTAACATGTGTATGTGGGTATTTGTAGATGTATAGTATTATATTATATCTAATGTAGCTGCTCAAAATAAACGCTTCTTGTACATTCTCAAACAGAATGTAATATGCCCCACCTTTCAAATTTTCCACTGGTAGAAAGTACTTGGGCCCCCTCCTTTATTTCGTCCAAGTCCCCTCATCTGTGAATACGCTTTAAAAGCGTATCGAAAAAACTTCCGTGAAATGTTAATGATCTTTAAAAGCGTATTTCCCTCATCGCGCCACATTTAATGTCACTGTGCGTCATAGCACAGTACATACAGTACTTTAACTCGGCCCTATTCTTGAAAAACTTGCCTACAGCCGCGCGGAGCGTAGCCGCGCGCTAGGGCTGTCCGCCGACAGTATTTTAATTTTATCAAACGACTTGAGTTTCTTTGTAGTTTTGTATTTAAAAATGTTATATTTTCTATTTTAATAAATGCAATTCATCTATATCTATACATCTATATCTATACAAATAAATAAAATTGGAGTGTCTGTTTGTAATATTAAACTAACCGCTTTTTACCATGTGCATTTGGATGTATACATGGTACATATATCAAAACAACATTTTTCACAATTTTTGTCTGTCTGTCTGTTTGTTCCGGCTAATCTCTGAAATGGTTGGACCGATTTTGACGGGACTTTCACTGGCAGATAGCTGATGTAACAAGGAGTAACTTAGGCTACTTTTATTTTAGAAAAAAAAAATAGTTTGGTGCGATACGAAGTTCGCCGGGTCAGCTAGTTATGAATAAAAAGGAAGTGTTCCATAAAAATATATGTTGTGTTTTTATTAGTACTGTGAAGGTTCGTAAGCCTTCAGTATTGTATTAGAGACAGAGACTCTTAGGGCGTGGTAAGTTCTTCTTGCAGGTTAAGGTAAATAAAAAAGGTACAACTGTCCGATTCTATAAACTTTATACCTATTGCTAAATTAATTCATAACATTGAAATCAAAGTTACAGTAGCAAGTAGCAATAACGTTTTAATGACAAATTAGACGCAAATATTCAGATTACAATTATTACAAATTACAATTTCTGCAAACGTTGCATTTATTAGTTATTTTTTTTATGTAAATAGCCGGCAAACGAGCTGACGATCCACCTGATGGTAAGTGGATATCGTCGCCCATGGACACCAGCAACACCAAAGGCATCACTGATGCGTTGCCGGCCAAAAAAGAGAGAAGAAGAAGAAGAAAGAAAGAACTGGCTCTCAAGCCCCCAGCCGGAACACGACGAGTCATTTGGCGGCTGACTCATCATACTCAAGGGTGGTAACTATCCAGGCGAACCCCATGGAGATATAATAATAGTACCTAATAATGGTATTAATTAACAATTAAAATCTACCACTAAGTTACCAATATAATACGTCGAGGGGCCCTACCACCAGCGGGCCGGATTTAGTCGCCTTTTACGACACCCATCCGGCGTGGGATTGGGGTTAGTATTCTAAGCCGCCCCAATACGGCAAAAGTAATAATAATCAACCATTTGATTTTTTTAGCCCCTTATTTATAAATCTAGGCATTTTACTCGGTGGTTTTATGAAAAATAAACAATTTAGGTACCTACTTATTGCAATACGTACTTGTTTTTATTTATTTATCCTACATGCACTGATCTCCTTCGGCAGGACCAAAGACCTTGAATATAATAATTTGATTTCTTAATAATAATTACAATACAATA
Organism: Thymelicus sylvestris; assembly: GCA_911387775.1. NCBI lineage: Eukaryota > Metazoa > Arthropoda > Insecta > Lepidoptera > Hesperiidae > Thymelicus > Thymelicus sylvestris. Next base: position 15,232,999 of record OU426899.1, on the reverse strand, counting down.
ATAAAGTTGATATTAATCAATGACGCAATAATTATACAATACCTACTTACCTACAAGTTACTTACCTACAAGTACGTATTACATATTATATTATATTGTATAGTATTATATATACTATATAATACGTACTTGTAGGTACGTATATAAAAATAGTCTTACCTTTGGGAGTCTCCAGGTAATTTAAACAATGATATTCCTGGGTGACTTAATGTCGTATTATAACACCCAAAAACCGCACAATATCTTGTATTCCTGTTTGCCATACTTATTAAATAGTCACACGCCGCACACGGTCACCACAGCCGCCGTAAGGAACTAAACTAAAATAATTTGTTATTTGTACCGTGGGCCGCTCGGCCTCGGCCGTGGCTCAACCCGCGCTCGTTCGCCACAGATACTGCCCTTTACTACACTTATTCCGACTTGCGTAGGTATGGCGCGCGTTTCGACCGTTTGTATGAAGAGCGACTACTGTATAGATCTATATACTGTGGTCATAGTCTGTTTCTATCTTGCTCAAACTTACACAAAATGTAGTGTAAAGAACAAGGAATACAAGGCTATAGATTTCAAGTCTATGGACCATACCCATACCATAGACTATGGATGGGAAGAAGTCGACAATAGATATGACTTCAGGTGGTTTTCTGGAAACCAATTACCATCATCGATTACTGAAATAACTATCCAACCAGAAAAAGGTAACATTTTATTTATTCTATTTATATTGATTAAATAACAAATGATATAAATACTTCATTTTTTATCTTTAAATAGATGACGATGAAGAAATAGCCACAATGGACAGCTCTGATGACAGTGATAGTGAATCAGAAAAAGATGAGAGTGGCACGAGTCAAAGTGAATGAATGATTATTTTTGAAACGAAATTTAAAAATGTATAATTAATAAATATCGTTCTATACACTACAGTTTCATTGAAAATAAATAACTGCATTTATATATTATTAAATTTCATTTTTTTATTTATATATTTATCAATTTTTACGTAATTGATTCCTATCCAAAATAGGTATGAGAGTATTGATTCGATTAGTACATATAAGAGCGCGTGCATAGAGCCTAAAGTAAAATAATTGTAGTTACGTAATTTCCTCTCACTTGAAAATGTGTCAGGTGATAGTTTACGTGCTATTTTGAATAAACAAAAACATCAGCTGGCTCTAAGTTGGTGGAAAACCCGTCAGCTGACGAATGTAAATAAGCGATCTCCACCTTTCACTGCATCAGCTGACGATCTTTCCACCAACATACAGCCAGCTGACGTTTTTATTTACTCAAAATAACATGTAAAGTATCATCTGACGCATTTTCAAGTGAGAGGATATCACTGAAAAAAAAATTTTTTTTTGCATGTTCGCGTGCCCAGCTGACGTATAATCCACCACGGTATGGCCAGCTGACTTTTTTTTACCTTTAAATAATTACGTTATCTATCATCTAACAAATTTTCAGTCGGGAGGAAATGACTGAAAACAATTTTTTTTTTACATGTTTAAAAGGCTGCCGCCCCCCTACCCACCCTTGGAGCGGCAGCTGACGTTCACCATGCTATATAATGCAACTCTCTGAAGTATTTCACGAGTTTTCGCTTGAGAGGAAATTGGTCATGAAAATCTGTCGCTAGCTCACGGACCATTCGTACAAGTACACAGACGCACACATTGACACCATACTGCTTTGACATTGACACCATCGCGAATCAAAAATTACAAAATTACGCACACATGGTAAGCGGTCGGACATTGCTATGCTTCACTCTCGATTATACGAGGTTATGTCCGTCTTTTTTTCACGTCCGTGATTGTAAAGTATAGTTAATACTTTGAACAAGCACAAAAGTACCCATTAAATATTATGATTTATGCCACTTTCAACATAGATGGTTGTGTGCTTCAAAATCCTCAGTAATGGCACCATCCTTGACACTGAAGATTAATATTTCGTCGTCATTTCTCGACTAATAGTGCGTAAGTTTCTTTTCTCACTTAAAAATATGCTTTTAACTTACTGTTAGTAAGAAATTTAATTGGAATGTCGTAAGTATATAATTCATATAAATAATATTCATATATAATACATATAAATGCAATATTCAATAATATTGCATTTAAGAGGTATAAAACAGCTTAACTCGATAATTCTATATTAGAAGATTACAATACAATTCCTAAAAAGCTGGTCTGATAGTAACTTTTTTATTTGACGTTTCGGACGAGCAATGATCGTTCAACAAACGCTGAAGTAACACGTCATGGTACGAAAATCTATAGAAAAACAGAGGTGAACGGTTTTAAAATCAATGACGCAGCAGCCCTGCGGCAGGCCTGCTAATATCGATGTCATGGTACGATAATGCCGCGCAGTTCAATTTCTGTCCTGCTTTAAGAGCTCATGGTTAGGCCCCAGGCAGTGGCGTAACTATACCATCTGGGGCCCGTGGCAAATTCTTTTGATGGGGCCCTATCAGTAAAAATGGTCACGTTGTACAGTTTAATTTTGCGGAATTTAATTTTGTTGTTCGAGATTTTCAGCGTACGGTACTCAATTACACGTTGTATATGTCCCACTTATGGCCATAGGCCTCCTCTCTTAGGCGAGAGGGAATGGTCTGCAGTCCCCACGCTAGCCCAATGCATATTGGAGACTTCACATTCATCCATAGAACATAATATCTCAAATCTCAATGCATTCATCATCTGTTCGCTAGCTTTTCGGTGAAGGAACAACATCGTGAGGAAACCTGCATACATTTACAATGAAATAAAAATAATAATTTAATTTCAATAAGATATTATTATTTATAAAGAAAAATCTTTTTTTCGAGCTTTCTGTTCCGCAAAAGTGTCTATAACATCATCAAAGTTTAAAGATCGGACCATAGAATTTTCAATAGTCAGAATAGCCAAGTCACATAGTCAAAATTTTACTCACAAAAAATAACCGACTTCAATGTTACTCAAAAACTACTTGTCAGATCTCGTTCAAATTTATATGGGACTACATGACAAGCATCTGCTTCGATTAAAATAAGAATCATCGAAATCGGTTGGTGTGATATTGATTTATTCGTCCATTTGTCGCGCACATACTTAATACAAATTTAAGACTTAAGTATATGGTTATCTCATGGATGCCACTGTAAGATCTCAATTAAATTTATGTGGGACCACATGACAGGCACCAGCTTTCGATTAAAAAAAGAATCATCAAAATCGGTTCGCCCAGTCGAAAGTTCTGAGGTAACAAACATAAAAAAAAATATAAAAAATACAGTTGAATGGAGAACCTCCTCCTTTTTTTGAAGTCGGTTAAAAACCTGTTTTGTCTCATAGAGTTTCTTAAATAGATTTTTATCAATTTTAGTTTTGAAAATGATCGTTCAGCACTAGCTGTAGTCACAGGAATTGGCTATTTGACAGTTGTCACGGTAAAATATGAAATGTGTTAAATATGGTTGCTTAATGGTTAACAATAATTATACAATACGTTTCTTGCATGAAAATAAATTGTAAATATTTTTACTTTTGAAAAATAGATTTGAGTTTTTTTACCTGTGGATACGAGAACCGAAACGCGGGCGGCCATGATTGAGCATGTTATGACGTCACACTTCAATAAATAAAGCGTCGTGTACTACTAACTATATCGTGTGCACTGTGCAATTTACTGAGAAAATTAATCTTAATATATATAAATTACGTGTCACGTTGTTTGTCCACGATGGACGCCTAAACTACTGAACCGATTTTAATCAAATTTTCACACCATGTGCAGTTTGATCCAACTTGAAAGATAGGATAGTTTACATCTCAAAATAAAAATCTTTTGACAGAACGAAGTCTGTCCGGGCAGCTAGTAAGATATATTTTGATTTGTGCTTTTGAGAGGTTTTGTAAAATGGAGTCAGGCTATACAAAAGCTGACAGTGCGAATTTGCCTCAAGTTGATTCATTTATGGTCGCAAATTTCTTTGCGTGTAACCCTGACTTTTGCTCACCGAGTTTCAGAATGCAAAAACCTCCTGGTCCAAGAGCCCGTGAGTGCCAGACCTTCGGCATTTTATAAAAGCTGAAAATTTTTCTATGTGTGTCCCTACTACAGGTAAGAATGATCCCCACCCATGAAGCTGAGGCAGCGGTGGCTTTGGCAGGTAACAGGTAACAAAGGTGTATAAAATTCCATTTCAAATTTATCATAAAATAAAACTGATTTTTTTTATATTTGATTCATAATAATATCAAAACTCGCGTTGCTCAGTGCCAGACAGTTAGTGTGGTTGCAACCCTCTGCCGGACACCCTTAAACTATTATAATTTATAATTATACTTACGTTATATTATAAAACCTAAATTTTATATATAATTTTTTGGGGGCCTATTAATCTATGTTTACATAATAGCCGGACAGTTTCGACGGTTCTATCATCTTGCCAGACGCATTCAAAGTGAGCAGTAGTTCGGAGAGCAAGGAGCACAATATAGGAATCTAACAGTATTCGCTCTTCATACAAACGGTCGAAACGCGCGTCATACCTACGCACATCGGAATAAGTGTAGTAAAGGGCAGAAACTGTGGCGAACGAGCGCGGGTTGAGCCACGGCCGGGGCCGGGCGCCCCACGGTACAAATAACAAATTATTTTAGTTTAGTTCCGTGGTGGCCGTGTGCGGCGTGTGACTTATAAAAGTATTTAATATGGCAAACAGGAATACAAAATATTGTGCTGTTTTTGGGTGTTATAATACGACATTAAGTCACCCAGGAATATCATTGTTTAAATTAGGTACCTGGAGACTCCCAAAGCATGGGCGTAGCCAGGGGGGGGGGGTTTCGGGGGTTCAACCCCCCCCCCTGAAAAGTTAAGGACTGACATTTCCATACATGTCCGGGCAGCTAGTCTTAATATATATAAATTACGTGTCACGTTGTTTGTCCGCGATGGAATCCTAAACTACTAAACCGATTTTAATCAAATTTGCACACCGTGTGTAGTTTGATCCAACTTGAAAGATAGGATAGCTTACATCTCAAAATAAATAAATAAACTTTTGACAGAACGAAGTCTGTCCGGGCAGCTAGTTACTATATATAAATTACGTGTCACGTTGTTTGTCCGCGATGGACTCCTAAACTGCTGAACCGATTTTAATCAAATTTGCACACCGTGTGCAGTTTGAGCCAACTTGAAAGATAGGATAGCTTACATCTCAAAATAAGAAAAAAAACTTTTGACAGAACGAAGTCTGTCCAGGCAGCTAGCACTGGGTAAAATAATGTCTCTGTATTTTAGGTTATGTATTTTTCGTAATTTAAGAATAGTCTGGCATTTTTTTAAAGTTTCCTCAGAAAATATTATTATATGTTCATCACTTTTCTTACAAACAAAGCAAACAATTTTTTCGTCACTCATGATAGCACTTTATTACAACTGATCACATTTATTTTATAAACTGCACAGAAAAATAATACATTTATTATGAGCATAGCCGTTCACCAGATAGTTACAATAAACAACAGCTGATGCGCAATGAAGGGCCGCAATAGACCAAGCGCTCTGTCATTACGCTCCTTGCTCTCCGAACTACTGCTCACTTTGAATGCGTCTGGCAAGATGATAGAACCGTCGAAACTGTCCGGCTATTATGTAAACATAGATTAATAGGCCCCCAAAAAATTATATATAAAATTTAGGTTTTATAATATAACGTAAGTATAATTATAAATTATAATAGTTTAAGGGTGTCCGGCAGAGGGTTGCAACCACACTAACTGTCTGGCACTGAGCAACGCGAGTTTTGATATTATTATGAATCAAATATAAAAAAAATCAGTTTTATTTTATGATAAATTTGAAATGGAATTTTATACACCTTTGTTACCTGTTACCTGCCAAAGCCACCGCTGCCTCAGCTTCATGGGTGGGGATCATTCTTACCTGTAGTAGGGACACACATAGAAAAATTTTCAGCTTTTATAAAATGCCGAAGGTCTGGCACTCACGGGCTCTTACTCTATCCTTGTAAGTACAGTAGAATCCCGATTATCCGAACCTCGATTATCCGAACATCCGATTATCCGGACTCGCGTCACGGCTCTACTCGCTGATTTAAAAATATTTAACCGCGCAACGAGGCACGTTACAAATTATAAGTTTGATACAAGAAGCGTCTTGGCTGCAATGAAAAGATGAAACGATTGCGTCCAAGATCAACTACAAGTTATTTCCAATCAAAGTTCTAAATTAAATAGGTATTATTACGCGTTCACGTCAAGTTTGCCCTTACCTCTCGTCCCACTCCTCGTACCGCACCTCATTTAGTACGGACAGCAACGCTACCAGCGTATTTTTGAGGTCCCGTGCGGCGAGTACGTTCTTGAGTTTGTTGTTGATTTTGATGTTACTTTCGTTAAATTATTTTTGTATTGATTTATTTTACATTGATTTTTGTCGCTTCAATGACTAAAATAGAAAATGTTTTACACAGTGGCATACGTAGTTTGTTATCTAAGTTAGTGAAATTATTTGATTACTTTTTTGTCTACAGTACCATTAGCTGTGAAATCGTAACGGTCGACGAAGGCAAACTTGAAGTAAACGCGTAGTATTATGTGATTCATTATCATTATAGCACGTATTTTTATAAAATTTAAATATTGTTTGATTTGAATTTGAAATCGATTATCCGGATTTTCGATTATACGGAATACCCCTGGTTTTATTTGATCCGGATAATCGGGATTCTACTGTACTGAAATTAATAAAGTAAAATTGGTCAGTCTTGCTAAGAGGTCACAGGGGGATTTTTTTCTAAGTTTTTCCTCAACGCCCCCTTAACGACACCATATTACTAATGATTTTAAATGACTTATAGGTTATGTTTAGGTTTAATTTGTTTTTTTAGTCAATCAGAGGCTAAGTTGATTTCTTCTAAATATTTATATCAAAGTGGTCCTCACAAAAGAATATTGCTGATATAACAGATGTTAACTCCCCAGAGAGAGAGAGACCCATCTCGACGTGCTAATTGTAACCACTGCTTTCGACGTTGAGGGCATTTAGGAACGTGTAGGTATAAACAATTTGTCAGGTTTAATTGTAGTACTTCTACACATAGGCACTGCACACGTCTTGTAGCTTGTCATTTTCATAATTCCAGTGAAAAAGGTTTAAGTTTTTCACTTAAAATATCTTCAGAGTTAGAGCGTAAACTTTTGTTAATTGAAATATGACGTCACAGCCAGCAAGTGACAGATGGCGGACTATTTTCGCGCGAATTTAAAATTAATGGATTAAAAGTTATTTTTTTCCTACTTTAACACTTTTATGAGAAAAATAAATATTGTAAGAGGTATAAAATAAAACTACGAAAATTTTTAAATATTTTTCCAAAAATTGTCTAATAGCCAATTGTAAGAAGCTGCAGGACATAAAATGATTTTTTATTATTAATAAATCAGCAAGGTCTCTAATACACGAAGATTTTTCTATTTCGTCTCTGAAAGTGGATCGAAAACTGAGAATTTCTCTGGCAAATGATTCAGATATGTCTTCTTTATATATCTCAACAAATTCTAGAGCTTTTTAAATAGATAAGTGTCATTTAAAACTTTTAAAGTGGAAGGCTGCAAAACACTGAAATTGACGGTCATAAGTACGTAAAATTACTCGTCACGGGTAACGTGTACATCTATACTAATATATAAAGAGGAAAGATTTGATTTTTTGTTTGCATTGAATAGGCTCCGAAACTACTGAACCGATTTGAAAAATTCTTTCTCTGTTGGAAAGCTACACTATCCCCGAGTAACATAGGCTATATTATATCTAAAAAAAATTAGGGATCCTTAATAAAACTCCAATAATGTAACCCAAGGTGTAAAAAAATAGGAAAACCGAAGCAAAGCGAGGGCGGTTACTCGTCTCTAATAAAAATGAATCAATATCTTTTTGTTTAGGTTGGTTGATATGCTTAACGATTAACTTGTAAATTGTATTATGGTCTTTAGTTGTCTCACTTTGGATTTTAAGCAGAACTTATAAAAATATACTTTTCAAATAAAATACTCAGGTACAATGTAAAAAAATATTTTTGAGCTCGCGGCCTCTAGGGCCGGGGCCCTCTTGGGTCGGGGGCCCGTGGCATTTTGCCAGCCCTGCCACCCTATTGTTACGCCACTGCCCCAGGTGCCAAAATCAATAACACGATTATAAAAAAAACTGATAATTAATTATTGGCAATTATTATTACTGATTAGTGCAGAGCAGCAAAATAGGTAGATTTTTAAGATTTAGGATTATTCAATATAATAAACTGATATTCGTGAAGTCATTCCTCAAAATAAGATCGGTAGAAATAAAGGTATCAGAATCGGGTTTAATAAAAATAAAAATGATCAGAAAATTCAAAACTTTATTGCGTCATTTGCTTACATAAATCATTAAAACTATGTATAGTACCTATACTTATAATCATAGTAAATACCTGTACCTATACCTATGCAAATTGCAAAATTCATTTAATTGAATTTCATAATAAAAAAAATTAATCACTTTGTAAAATATATTTAATATTTTTCCAATTTATTAGGTAAATTTAAAATACACCACAATACACACACGAAATAATTATTAATCATATAATAAAAATACTTGTATCATTGATTTTAATAGGTACTCGATAAACTGTTACATCTATTGTCAGTGGCGAGAGTCCCGTGTAAATCACCACTAGATCGTAACCATTATTTTGAAATATTTCGTTATAAAATACCTTATCGGGAAAAGTCTAGAAAACAAAAAAATCACAGAACTACCAATCCGGTTGAAGTAAACTGGTTCACTAGCAGATACTACGGTACTACAACCATACATCCTAAACATTGCACTACAATAATTAGTAGATATCTACTTATTACGGACTTTACTGAGGCCCGTGGCTATTTCGCATAATTGTAGCAACTTCGCAGATTTGCGCAGTCTCCATAATAGCTTGTACCTATCGTCCTATCTGTTAATCTCATGTCGTGAAGTACCTAAAATTCTTACAAGTAAATATGTATAAAATATAGCTTCCCGAGCTTGTGAACCTACTAATAAATACTTTATACTCTCGCGAAACAAAATGGCCCCCGCTAGCGGTCAGCGCGACTGCCACAAGACGACGCGGTACTCCCGCTCCACATTGTCCACGTAGTATCCGTTCATGTACTGGCTGGGGAACACGTCGACCAGCTGCAAGAGATCAGCCCACCTTAGCTCTTCGGTTTTACTTAAGGCTGACATCAAATCCATATAGGCCGCGTTCCACTAGACGCTCACAACGATCAAAATATCATGATATGATGAAAGATAATATGATGAAATATTTTGATCGTTGTGAGCGTTGTGAGCGGCTAGTGGAAGGTGGCCATAGTGAGCGACGTAGTTGAAATTATTGGTACAGTCAATAATTGAACCAACTTATCTGTGAATTGAAGGAGGGCGCTGTCGGACGCATTGGAATAATCATTGGACGCAATTCGAGAGGTAGTAAATGACAAATGAATGAGCACAAAGAACATATGTATGAATGACGCGGCATTAGTTCCTATTTTCGCCATTTCACAGATAAGTTAGTGGCGCTGTAAGCTCATTTGACATAAAAGCCTATTGTCTGTTTACAAGACTACCCGCTGGTGGTATTGCTCCTCTGAAGAATTATATTTGTAATATTGATACTAATTGTTACACTTCAATAATATCAATATTACTATTATGAGAAATAAGCGTGGCGTCCGCCTGCACCCCTACTTGGGTCAGCTTCCAAACGAATCGTCGTATTCCGGCTGAAGGCTTGAGAGCCAGTTCTTTCTTATCTTTCTTTTTTTACTCTCCTTGGCTAGTAACGCATCAGTGATGCATTTGGTAGATAGCGACGATAGCCACTTACCATCAGGTGGATCCGTGGATCGTCAGCCTGTTTGTCGGCTATTTCCATAAAAAAATCCCAATCTTCATCTTCATATTGCTCGTTTCTTACGGCTATTCTCATTATTCTATCTATCCACAATCTTTAGATAAGTTGCCTGGCAATGTATGCCAAAAATTCAAGTGTTTGTTATTTTACCAACGATTACTTTCAATTACTTAACCAATGATAATGGATAGATAGACTATAGACTAATAGAGCAGTTAATTGTGTTGTAATGAACATGGTATGCAAACAATAATTTAAAATAATTTACATAATTTCTTTTCACTTTGTCTGTCATATTTTTATATTATAAATTAATACAACAAGACACTGTAGAATTGTGTACTAAATAAGACTTTTCTAAAAACGGACTATATTACATTGGTTATTTTATGTACATGAACTAAGCCTAAAAGTATAATGAAGCGTAAGTAGCAAAAAACTGTATCTACAACTTCCGAACCAACCCACAATTCTCTTGAGTAAATGCAGAAGCTAAAAAAATTAATAGATGGTGCGAAAGGGAAATTAGTTGGTTAATGAAAATAGTAATAGCATTGGTGTGTGAATTAAAATTAAAAACAGTCCAGCAAAACTTGAGACTAACATAGAACAGAAGTAAGCAGAGGCTTTAGTGCGAGTTTTACGTGCCCTTTATGTCACGTAAAACTCGCACTAAGGCCTTAGGTATGGTGAACGGTTTATAAAATACTAGCTGTGCTCCGCGGTTTCACCGGCGTTAATTTGTGGAAAAAACTGACTACTAAAATATATGATGTCATATAGCTTTCCTCAGTAAATGGACTATCAAACACAAAATAATTTTCCAATTCGAACCAGTAGTTCCTGAGATAAGCGCGTTCAACCAAACTAACCCTTCAGCTTTATAATATTAGTATAAAGGAATACTGATTGAGTATAAATATAAAATAAACATTGAGATGTTGAGTGATTCCATGATTATTCACTAGATTAAATAAAAAACTCTGTATTTAAAAAAAAATGTGGTTAAATTCAGATGAGAGCAGGAATTTTAATTTTTTCATCATTATCATTCTCTCATCACGCTTCGGAAGTATGGTTAGCGAACTATTCAAATGAAAAACGGTCATATATCACAGAAATTTAATTAACATAAAATAACTACATTACCAAAAACTATTTCACAGTCTTTACAATAAACTCTACTCTTGTCTTATACTAACATGACTAATTACTTCGTATATTATAAACTATATTTAACTTAATATTATAATATGAGATAAATTACACAATGAAATCGCGAAGAAATCATGAATTCCGAAATCATAAAATCGTTTACAAGATTTTTATTTTTATGCATTTTATTTTTATTTTTATGATCAGAAGTGGGATTTCAATGTTTCGAGTATTTTGGTGCGTCATTCACCGAATAGTCTTTTGAATCAAATTTGACTTTTTGGTGTAATTTGATTTGTTGCCAGTGTCAAATCTAAATCAATTCAAGACTAAGGCTCCTGAGGGAGTCACTCAGTCATGTGATGACGTAACGTAACCCAGTTGGCTTTTCTACAAGTGTGCGTAAAGTCGTGGTGGGCGTGGGCGTGGGCCTCACGACTCCAGGGAGTCGGTAGTGGGGAGGGTGCGCGGCACGATCTGCCAGTGCCGGCGCTTCAGGGAGGCCTGCCAGAATAACAAGCTGCGCTTGGAGGATAAAGCTTACGAAAGACCGAGCAAAACATATGGAGAGAGCATTTCTAATAGATTTGGTCATGTCATATTTTTATAACGAAGGTTCTTTAATGTCTAACTTGTACTCAAAAATAAATTTAATTTTAGATCATGTATTTTCAATAAACACCGAGATCTTTTGGCAGTCGTTACAATATTTATAATATAAATTTTGAAAATTTACAACAGTGGACCTGTTAAGTTATTCCGCACATCAGTGTCAAAGACAATATATTCTAATCTTTGAATATTTAGCTCTCTCCTTATGTACACATGGGCCTAAAGTGGTGGAAATAAGACAGGCCTGCCATCTGCAAAAAACAAGCACGTATTTTTTAAATATACAAGCACTGTCATAAAAGTAGTTTTTCTAAAAACCATTTTAAAACTCTAGAAGTACCTACCTATTCAATTAAAAAAAATATTTTTACAATTATTTTATTTAATTAACAATATTGATTCCCAAAAACATGTCCATAACATTTTTCATAAGATTTATCATCCGATCTATGGATTATGGACTTAATGACAGTGTTAAGCATCACATTTTTCCCAGAATTTCATGTTTGTCAATATATTTAAAGTTTCGGTTACATAAAAAGTGACACACACAGGGTGTATCAGTGTGTTTCGAAAATACAGCAAATAAGATGGCAGCCCGTGTTAATCCGGTGGAATGTACCATACACCTCGGTCGAATTAAGTCATAAAACTCCAATAAAATTAAGCCCAAACTGTGTTATCGCTTTTCCTTTACCATTAAGATGTTAATATGAATTGCCACACATTCACACAATGCCTCTCCGTAGGTAAAATCATCTTACGATACCATAAAAACCATAAAGCAAATGATAAGCAATTATAACCTTTCTGCCCATGCATTCATAAAATCAGTAATAATAATAATATACCTGTGATAAATAATACCTGTGATTATAACAATATGATAAAACCAAGCCCATAATACATCATCAATCATTATATTATGAATCCTGCCTGAATCATGCCTGAATTAGTGACATTAATTTCAATGCTTAATATAAAATTAATACTTTTAACTTATATTTAATGACTAGATCAATATGCAGTGTTCTGTGCACGATTCATCATAAAGTTTTAATACAAATGACTGTGAAATAGTCCAATATACGTATACTTTATTATTTAGTATTTTTTACACATTAAAACAGTCATCAGAAATATTTCCACAAGAGATGTATATAGGATACTAAAGTATGTTATGTAGCGTATAAAGCAATACATAAATGGTAAACATACAACGCTTATTACAACTTTAATTTATTGTAACATACTGAATGAGTGGATTGGTTGTTTGTTTAAATTATTGTGTTTAAATAAGTAATTGCCTGCCGTGAAAATGCACGTCCACAAGCAATAGGTGTGTTTGGCAAGTACATACATAATATAATGAAAATATTAAGTATTTAGAGCGATAGATGTCTTAAATGTGTTAGTATGACAAAACACACTCGACTTTTATTTATTTAATTTGTTACAGTTTAGTAAGAGACAGATTGAACAAAACTTGGATTTTTTTCGCAACTACCCTCTACCGGACAATTTTTTGAGACAATTTTTTATGTCGAAAAGTAAACACGTAAGTAGTATTACGATCTGATTGATCAATTAAGGTCCGTCCACACTAGTCGAAATAATTAAGTGCGCTATGGTATCGGGAGACCCTTATCTAACCATTCCTAGGTGGAATATGTTTTGGAAAATTAAATTACAACTATTCTAGGCCTTCGTATACGATTAAAATGCAACATTTAGACCGTTGAAATTGAATTTGAAGTTGCAATGAAAATTTACTTAAAACTTATCTTTTTGATTGACGAAGCAAAGTATGTACTCGTATATTCATATAATAAATTTAATTCAATTAAGTAATTTATGTATATTGACAAAATACATCTCTTTCTATCTGCTGCCATCTTACACAGAGAGCTTACACCAAAACTGTTATACTTAGCTATAAGTACGACACACATAATACTTAATTTTAAATACTTAAGTATCTACTACTTATAATTTAAGTATATGGTTTTTAATGAATAAATGAATTTGATTTGCAAATGTGATAGGCCATTGTATACTTAGGGCAATATCGCAATAATTTATATAATCAATATTTTATTTAATCGCAATAAAATATCCACCAAAGGATCTATCTATAAATTTTGTTCTCGAGTCCTTTGGGTCATAAAGCAATTGTATGGGAACGTTGGAGAAACCAGAATTGAGCATAGATGACGAACATAATCAGAGATATCGTCATAAGGGCTAAATACACCGCAGGTATTGAAGAGGACGTTGACCGGATAACATTGATGGAATTAGACAATATAGACAAGCTGACTAAAGGTTTACAGCATGATATTAAAGAAATCGATTTAATTTGTTCAGCATTGGAAAAATCATCATAATTATCTTTTCATCGCACACATCGCATCACAAGTTAAAAATGTGCACGAGAGCATAAGAGCATAAAGGCCGGACCGCATTTCAGCGGCGCTGCGCAGCGCTGCACAGAGCGTCAAAATATTATTTCAATTATTTGGTATATTTCGTATATCGTATTTGCATGTCACACTAGAGCGGTGCTGCATCGTATGCGTCGTGGCATAGTTGCCTCCGAGAGAATATTTTGACGCGCAGCGCCGCGACGCGCAGTGCATCGACGCTCAGTGCGACAGCAAGCGGCGCGTCGCTTCAATATGCATAATTATTACGTACTGCGCTCGGTGAATATACACGCGTATTGTGTTTGGTATTCGAAAATGGAGATAGAAGAAGAAAAATTAATTAATATAATTTTTCTTCCATAATTCGTTCTTCTTCTGTACACAACAAAGAAATAATAACCAAATCCTCGTCATTATCGCTTATCTTGCAATGTTCCTCGCCCGTAAATAACGTGAGATGCCGCTAACTGTTGTAATGCGATAGGTACCGTCAAGCGACGTGAAGCGACGCGCCGCGCAGCGCCGCTGTAATGCGGTCCGACCTTAACAACCGCAAGAGAAATTTGAATGAGTAGCCTGAATTAAGTCAGCGACATTTTTATGGCGGTATTTGAAAATTAAATGGCAGTGGACTGGAATTTGGCGACAACGGAGGAAATTAGACCACAAGGTCGCAGTTTAATCAGATAAACGAAGTAAGGGACGAACTCCTGCTCAGCTGCCCTATTTGAAAAGATTATGTCCACTAAAAGGTCGCCAGACAATGATGAAGTCGATGATGATGGTGATGACAATGGTGTTGATAATGGTGATGCCTCTGCCTCATCGGTCGAGATGAGCGTCAAGCCATCCCTGAACTGAATAATGTTGTAGCACGGCTGGGTTCGCTCCGTGCGCGGCTGTTGACAACAAACTCGTACAAGTTTAAAATATATCCATTTGGATCGACTGAATAAATCAGAAAGAAGCAGTCCAACGAAAAATAGAATGGGGTAGATGTCTCGATGTTTTATTCAAATATGCAATAAAGCCAATCTCATCTTATGTTTCCATAAATCTGTTTTTGAAACCTATCCAAATAAAACTCGAGAACCAACAGGCACAACAATAACTCTTAAAAAATATCTACCTTGAACTTATCTGAACATCTAGTCACATAAATAGAAATAAAGAAGAAGAAACAAATAGTGAAGTGCACTAATGATGTAGAAAGTAACCGTAAAAGAATAAGAATGTTACCAAGAAATCATAAGATGGAAGAGTTCAAGAAGATTAAGGTTAATAAATTGCCGTCACTGCTCATACGAGTATTATACGAAGATAATTTAAAATTGTAGTTTAAATTTGATTTTAGGATTAAATTCTGGCAATTAAATTGAAATTCAACATAGAGTGAATAACGTAATAAAATAAAAAAAATCTTGATCTTCTTGATTAGTGTGTTATATCTAGTATATTATGATGAATCAATATAATCAATTATATTATGTAATATCAGCAATTTGTGGTTTTAGCGCAGGCGATGTTCGAGCGAGACACAAAAATGATGTTATAGCAAAATACAAACTACATAATACATACATGTTTGTTAATGATATGGTAATACAGAAATTAAATGATGGTGGAATTGGAATTACTTCGGGAAGCAGTGCGGGATAAAACCAGCGATAGTTAATTTTTCAGACTAGACTTATTTGGGAAACAATCTTAGCACTGCTTTTAAGGAAAAAATAATTTGAATTAGTTTAAAAAAAAATTGTGTCTGCCTTATTAATTAATTAAATTGACGGTAAAAAGACCGACCAAGTTTGTTTACTAAATAAGACTTGTCTAAAAAAACCGGTTAGAAGGAGAGCAGATTATGTGAAGGTTTTGGGGCGGCGGAAAGGATTTGTAACGTATTTTACGTTACATGCGTGGCCTAGTGTTGAATAAATCGTTTTTCAAACCTTTTTTTACACAAAATTGTTTCATACACATTGTTTGTTTACATTCATAACCTCATAACTTATAAACTTTAATTTCATTCTATTGACATTGGTTTGGGCTGTCATTTTGAATTATTTTGACAAGCTGTCACATGACGTTTGCCACAGAGCCTCTATAATAAATGTTAGTTCCAAAAATTAACTATTGGTGGCGCTACTGAGCGATTCAAATTCAGTAAGCTTCAGTTCAATGCAGTTTAACGTGGGATCCAGTATTTGGTTCCATGGTCCTTGGATTTTGGCTGAATGTCTCTATGTCTTTGCCTACATTTTTCTTTCGAATTTTGACGAGTTTTGGATTGTGGATGACGGATCACTTTCCTGTCGGACTGTCAAACGATCACAAAATGAAGCTGTGATTTAATTTGCTTTTTTATAACTTTTCTTACTTTTTTGGTCAAATAATGTGACAAACCTTCCATTTAAAAACAGCTATGCTGTTATTCTTAAATAATTTGTAAATTTATTCGACGATTCGCCAAATAATGTGCGATTAATTTTGCCTCATGGTAAGTTTTGTAAGAACTTGTTCGTCTCGAATCAAATTTTGGTTGAGATCATATTTCTTATAGTGATCGTTGTCTTACAGGATTCCAATTAAATACCTTTCTGCGTAACTAATGGATTATTTTGCGAAAAACACCGGATTAACCGGGTAAGTTGTCAGACTTTTTTGAAACTTCAAATTCGAAAATTTAATAGATACTTACTTAGTATCTAGTATTAACGTAGTATTTCTCTTTGTTACAGTGTTTTTTCCAACAACTGTTTTTTTCCAACGTGTTTTACAACCGTTTTTTACAACAAGTTTTTACAACAACCGTTTTTTCAACAAGTTTTTTTAACAAGTTTTTTTCAACACGCTTATGAACAATGTTTGATCGCCTGTTTTTTTTCATATAACATATAGTTTGGATAGCGACGTTCTGGTATGTAATTACATTTTCATTACACACTGAGGAACTGGGCATTCAACCTTATTCGACGTATATTTAAGTACGATTTATTTTAAGACTAGGTTACTTACTCTAGTTAATTTTAAGTCGGTTTATTATTAGTAAATTGTTATAAATTTTGAATGTTAATTTTCCAATTTAACTTTTAGGATGGATTAAGCCATCCAGGCGCCCGAAATTATTAATTAAATACATTTTTTTCTCTATTAACAATTCCTAAATTCAAAATTAACCCTTTGGCTTGCATATAGATCTACAAAATTGTAATTTAGATAGTAAGTTGGATAAATTGAAATAAAATATTTGGATAATTATAAATTAAATTTATTAAGATTTTGGAAAAATACAAAATTAAAGAATTGTTAAATATTTGTTTTTGATAGTAATAAATAATTGTTATTAAAATTTCATGCGGTTTACTTTTTCCAAGCGAACCCCATTGTAATATAAATAAATTTTTTCTATAGTCCAATGTTCTATTCCGGCACAATTTATTAATTTAATTTTATTTATATTACAATTTGGCGCTGCGAACGTAGGGACTTGACCTATATTTTGCAGTTTGTATATCTGTTGCTTAACTTTTCAACTTTTGTATTGGAACTTTGTATTGGGATTTCGACCATTGTGTTTATGTATCGTCTATGATATTTTACATACAAGCTAAGCTTATTTTGTGAATTGAATGCCAAGTTCACTTATACTTATTAACTGTAGTTAGTACTTTTAACTAACCTTTTTGTTGATTTATTTTGAGTTCATTGAACTTTATTTTTGAAATAATTTAATACGGTGTTATCGCTGGAAATTTAGGACTTCTCAAACATGTCGCATAAGGAATCTTTACCCACCATCTTACAACCACCTAGTAGTGATGATAACTTGAACAATTTAACTTCGAATATTGATAATGATAATTCTAACCTTGCAGAAGCAAATAACTCTCAGGCCATGCCTATGACTTCTAATGACTTATTGGATTTATCGTTTCATCCTAATAATTTATCTTTTCCTAACAAACTTTCATATAACAAAGGACCTGATTTGTCTAAGTTCAAACATAAATTTAACGGTAAAACTTGTGTTCGCGAATTCTTACTCACTTTTGAGGAGTATTGTTATGCTCGTGATATTTCTGATGATCATATACTCATATCGTTTACTGAGGTACTTTCAGATTTAGCGCTGAAATGGTTTAGATCTATTCGTGGTTCTGTAACTTCTTGGAAGCAACTTAAGCTTGAATTATTGAAGCGTTTTGATACACTTAACTTTGATTACAATTTAGAATACAACTTGAGAACTAGGAAGCAGAAATCTAGTGAATCGTTATCAGATTTTATTATAGAAATTGAATATATGTCTAAGAGACTTACTTATCCATTAGCCGAGTCAACTCTTTTGGAAATTATTAAACATAATATGTTACCGATGTACTCAATACATTTGGTTGGTCGTTCTATAGATTCTTTATCAGTTTTAGTCAGTCTTTCTAAACAAATTGATGATTTTCATGTTTCTAATAACAATAAACACTATAATATTGATAGTAAAGTTAAAAATATTAATCTTGTTCAAACTTCATTAACTTCAACTTGCCTTAAGTGTAAAGAAACTGGACACACTTACAAGCATTGTAAAAAGATTCCAGGTGTAATTTGCTTTAAATGTGGTAAGCAAAATGTTACTACTAGTTCATGCGAAACTTGTAAATCTAGTAAAGAGATTCCAAAAAACGTATAAAGTTCTGTCAGTCACGGATTCTTAACAAAGAAAACAGTGAACTGACATCGTTTAATTCTTCGCGTCCTAACTCATTACAAATTCATAAAGAATTTTCAGATTGGTGTAATTACTTAAAAGTATTTTTTCAAATAAATAAATTTGCTCCTATTTTATTTACTAAGAATAACGACTCTCGTCCATTCTTGAAATTCCATGTTTGTGGTAAAACTTTCTCAGGTTTATTAGATAGTGGTGCTAATAAGAGTGTTCTAGGCTCTAATAGTCACTTAAAATTTATTGAATTGGGATTTAAACTTAAAACTAATAATTATAACATAGCTTATACTGCTGATGGTAAACATCAAGATGTTTTAGGAACTATTGATATACCAATTACTTGTGACAACGTTACTCGTATGGTAGAATTCATGGTTATACCTTCTCTTAGACCAGATATTATTCTAGGTTTTGACTTTTGGCTTGTATTTGACCTTGCTAAAGACTTATTTAATAACATAGTTTTTGAAAGTAATTTAAATTCAAGTAATAATAATAACATTAATTCTATAACTTCTTCGGTTCAACTTTCTTGTATTGATAAAGATCAATTAGATCAAGTCATTAAACTTTTTGAGGAAATTTCTTATGAAAAGAAAGGTTTGGGTTTAACTCATTTGACGGAACACAAAATTGTTACTGTTGGTGATCCTATTAAACAACGTTATTGGCCTATTAGTCCTGCTAAACAAAAAGAACTTTATGATGAAGTAGAGGTTTTACTTAAAGAAGGAATTATTCAACGTTCAAAATCCCCTTGGTCTTCTCCTGTTTTAGCTGTAGAGAAAAAAGATGGTTCAACTAGATTATGTTTAGATTCTAGAAAATTAAATTCTGTTACTGTTAAAGATGCCTATCCTTTACCTTACACATCGCGAATATTGGATAATTTGCGTGGTGCTAAGTTTATTTCCGCTATTGATTTGTCAAAGGCTTTTCTTCAAATTCCTTTAGAAGAATCTTCTTGTGAAAAAACTGCATTTGTAATCCCTGGCAAAGGATTATTCGAATTTGTTCGAATGCCTTTTGGTTTAACTAACGCTCCCGCTGAACTTCAACGTTTAGTTGATAGATTATTTGGTCCTGAATTTGATTCCCAAGTTTTTGTATATTTAGATGATTTAATAGCTGTTTCTAGCGATTTTTCAAGTCATTTAGCTTTGCTACGTAAAATTTATACACGTTTAAAAGAAGCAGGTCTTACTGTTAATTTAAAAAAGTGCGAATTTTGTAAAGATCGTTTACGTTATTTAGGCTATATTGTAGATAGTCAAGGTTTACATACAGATCCTTCTAAGTTATCTGTTATTGAAAATTTTCCCCAACCTAAAACCGTTAAAGAGGTTCGAAGTTTTTTAGGTATGTGTTCTTATTATCGTAGATTCATTAAAGGTTTTGCTGATATTGCTACTCCTTTATCTAAATTAACTGGAGGAAGTAAAAACTCTAAACGTCAAATTGATTGGAATTCTAATTGTGAAAACTCTTTTATTCAACTTAAACAAGCTCTTCTGTCAGCTCCTGTTTTAATTTGCCCTAATTTTGAAAAACCATTTTACTTACATTGTGACGCTAGTTCATTTGCTATTGGTAGTGTTTTATGTCAAAAAGATGAAGATGATAACCAACATCCTATTGCATTTTATTCAAGAACTTTTGGTAAATGTGAAATTAATTATAGCACAACTGAAAAAGAACTTCTTGCAATTTTAGATTCAATTGAACATTTTAGACCATATATTGAAGGTATGAAATTTACTGTTATAACTGACCACGCTAGTTTAAAATGGCTGTTAGGTTTAAGTAATCCTAGTGGACGATTAGCTCGTTGGGCTGCTCGTATTTCCCAATTTACATTTGATATAATTCATAAAAAAGGAAATTTACATGTTGTACCTGACACTTTGTCTCGTATTCAAATTAATGCTATTGATGTTCCATCAGAAATTGTTCAGCCTGATGATGAAATTACTGATCCTTGGTATAAACGTATTTTCATCGGATGTCAAAAATATCCTTTAAGATATAAAAATTATAGAGTTGATAATAACGTTCTTTATAGATTCTGTAAACCTAGATTTGAAATTCAGAGTAATTTATCTTGGAAAATTGTTATTCCTAAGGAAAATATATTAGATACTATTCGTAATAACCATGATAATTTAGATTCTGCTCATCTTGGTATTTTCAAAACTTAAAATAAATTAAAAATTCATTATTATTGGCCCAATATGGCAAAAGATGTAAAAGATTATATTTCTAAATGTGAAGTTTGTAAAGCTTATAAACATTCAAATTCTCCTCCCTTTGGTTTCATGTCTAATCCTAAAATAGTAAATTCACCTATGACGATGCTATCTATTGATATCATTGGTCCTTTGCCTAGATCTTATTCTGGCCACCGCTTCATTTGTTCAGTATTAGATGTATTTTCAAAATATTGCTGGTTATGTCCATTGGGTAATGCCACTACTAAGTCTATTTGTAGATTTCTTGAGAGAGATATTTTCCTTAAATTTGGTTGTCCAAAGATTTTTGTATGCGATAATGGAAAACAATTTATTTCAAAGACTTTTGTTGAATTTTTGAAAAATTATAATATTGATAAAATATTTTATAACACTTTTTATACGCCACAAAATAATCCTGTTGAGCGTTATCATAAAACTTTAGAAACTTGTTTAGCTTGTTACGTTAAAAACGATCATCGTACGTGGTCGAAGTTTATCAATCATGTTCAATTAGCTTTGAATAGTAGTGTTAATTTAGCTACGGAATTTACTCCTAACTTTTTAATGTTTGGTAGAGAAGTTATAGTTGATGCTTCGCTACATAAATTTAGTAATTCTATTAATAATTTAGATGATATCCAATTAGGTAGTCGCGAAAGGTACTCTACTTCCTTGAACTCTCTTAGTTCAATTTTTGAATTGGTTTCCACTTCTCTATTAAAAGCATATCGTAAAAATGCTTCTTATTATAATAAAGGCAGGAAAGTCATTTCCTATGATTTGGGAGATACTGTTTGGAGACGGAATTTTGTTCAGTCTAATGCATTGCATTATTTTTCGGCTAAACTTGCTCCTAAGTTTGTTAAATCTAAAATAATTAATAAAATTTCAGATAATGTTTACCTTTTGAAAGATGTAGGAAAACGTTCTACTGGACGTTACCATGTTAAAGATATCCTTAAAATTAATTAATTTTTGGTTGTGTACACTTTGTACAAATCTTTTTTTTGTTGAGCTGTCGTTGGCGATAGTTTATGGGACTTTGTTTGTGGAAGGACTAGTGCGACGTATGTTTGGGTTGTCCCGTGTGAGATGAATGTATGATAGGAATTAACTTGAACTTACACAGCACTACATAATTAGATTACTAAAATTTTACTTAGGACATTTTGGAATATTCTAAATTAAAATCTTAACTTTTCCCCAAAGCATAAGAAATTAGTTAGATTTAAGTTTGTTTATAGATCTTGTACTATATTTTTAAAGATCTAATTTTTCTTAGTTTAGTTTACGCCCTTCAACGTAATACTAATTTATTTTATTTACATAATTGTTTGATACAATTAAGTAATACTTTTAAGCTTATTTGTTAAGTTTAAGTTTCTAGCTTAATGTTATATACCCGGATTTGACTTCTCGGATATTGACAGTTTCTTGTACTCGTCTACTGCAGGGAGAGTATAACCTTTGCTTTGACCTTTGGATTTAGTAACCTTTTCGGGAACTTTTCCATTTTTTGTTGATGGCACTCAATTGTGTAGTTGTCTATCACACCTTTTTAGTAATACAGCTCAAGTTTGTAGTTGTTATTACAACTTTTGTTCTGTGCACGGTAAGTCGGTGGAGTAGAGCCGGTCACAGTAACACTTGTTTTGGTTTATTTGGTTTATTTGGTTATTTAGTAGCTATTGTTTGGTGCTACTAGTAACAATTTTCGTTCTGTGCTCGGGAGTTCGGTGGTGTTGGGCCGATCACAGACAAAGCTTTTGGTGGTTTCGTGTTCGGAAAGCCGATGGTGTAGAGTCGACCACGAAATTCATTCTTTTGGTAATTTTCCCTTTATGTCTTCGTGTTCGGAAAGTCGATGGTGTTGTGTCGATCACGATTACATTCTTTTTCGCGTCTCTCGTTTTGTAGCGATCGCGTTAGTTGTTTTTCAACTCCTTAGAGTGAAAAGTTTAACTTTGAGCTTTTGCTTTACCTTTTAGACTTAAGTTATAACTCACTTATTTTTCGTTCGAGTTCGAGTTTTTCTCATTGACTTTCGACTCCAATGAAGAGTGTAGAGATAACCTAAAGCTTTTCTTCTATAACTTTGTAGATATTTGTAGAGACAATATAGAGCTTTTCTATTTTGACTTTGTACTTGTAGAGCTAGTATAGAGCTGGTTTTTCTTTCAATTGGTACTCGTTGATGTAGTCTCTTGATTACTTCTGAGTTCAATGTAGAGTTTTGAAATTGTAGAGTCACTTGCGACTTGAACAATTCTTCGTTTTAACGATTGTTTCGTTAACCTTTTGGTATTTTGCGCCTTTAATTCCCTTACTTTTGTAGATTCTTACGACTCTATCAAACTTTATTAACTTAGAATTTTCATTTGAAAAGAGTTTCTCCTTCGGAGCTCCTCTTTTATTTTTGGCAGGGGGGTAATGTAACGTATTTTACGTTACATGCGTGGCCTAGTGTTGAATAAATCGTTTTTCAAACCTTTTTTTACACAAAATTGTTTCATACACATTGTTTGTTTACATTCATAACCTCATAACTTATAAACTTTAATTTCATTCTATTGACATTGGTTTGGGCTGTCATTTTGAATTATTTTGACAAGCTGTCACATGACGTTTGCCACAGAGCCTCTATAATAAATGTTAGTTCCAAAAATTAACTATTGGTGGCGCTACTGAGCGATTCAAATTCAGTAAGCTTCAGTTCAATGCAGTTTAACGTGGGATCCAGTATTTGGTTCCATGGTCCTTGGATTTTGGCTGAATGTCTCTATGTCTTTGCCTACATTTTTCTTTCGAATTTTGACGAGTTTTGGATTGTGGATGACGGATCACTTTCCTGTCGGACTGTCAAACGATCACAAAATGAAGCTGTGATTTAATTTGCTTTTTTATAACTTTTCTTACTTTTTTGGTCAAATAATGTGACAAACCTTCCATTTAAAAACAGCTATGCTGTTATTCTTAAATAATTTGTAAATTTATTCGACGATTCGCCAAATAATGTGCGATTAATTTTGCCTCATGGTAAGTTTTGTAAGAACTTGTTCGTCTCGAATCAAATTTTGGTTGAGATCATATTTCTTATAGTGATCGTTGTCTTACAGGATTCCAATTAAATACCTTTCTGCGTAACTAATGGATTATTTTGCGAAAAACACCGGATTAACCGGGTAAGTTGTCAGACTTTTTTGAAACTTCAAATTCGAAAATTTAATAGATACTTACTTAGTATCTAGTATTAACGTAGTATTTCTCTTTGTTACAGTGTTTTTTCCAACAACTGTTTTTTTCCAACGTGTTTTACAACCGTTTTTTACAACAAGTTTTTACAACAACCGTTTTTTCAACAAGTTTTTTTAACAAGTTTTTTTCAACACGCTTATGAACAATGTTTGATCGCCTGTTTTTTTTCATATAACATATAGTTTGGATAGCGACGTTCTGGTATGTAATTACATTTTCATTACACACTGAGGAACTGGGCATTCAACCTTATTCGACGTATATTTAAGTACGATTTATTTTAAGACTAGGTTACTTACTCTAGTTAATTTTAAGTCGGTTTATTATTAGTAAATTGTTATAAATTTTGAATGTTAATTTTCCAATTTAACTTTTAGGATGGATTAAGCCATCCAGGCGCCCGAAATTATTAATTAAATACATTTTTTTCTCTATTAACAATTCCTAAATTCAAAATTAACCCTTTGGCTTGCATATAGATCTACAAAATTGTAATTTAGATAGTAAGTTGGATAAATTGAAATAAAATATTTGGATAATTATAAATTAAATTTATTAAGATTTTGGAAAAATACAAAATTAAAGAATTGTTAAATATTTGTTTTTGATAGTAATAAATAATTGTTATTAAAATTTCATGCGGTTTACTTTTTCCAAGCGAACCCCATTGTAATATAAATAAATTTTTTCTATAGTCCAATGTTCTATTCCGGCACAATTTATTAATTTAATTTTTATTTATATTACAGATTGAATCGCTTTACATCAGTGATTTCAAGAAACCCACAAACTAAGTGAGAGTAAGCGGTAGCCGTTGATATATTTTTGACATAGATTTCCTCACTTACCGGCACGTGGCTGGACTTCACTGCTTGCTTTCCAGAGAGGGCATTCCCGTTGTCATCACCATCACCTGGAAATAACAGGTGATTTTTCTTATATTTCTTATTATTAAATTCATTTATATTATTACTATTATTATCTCTCCGTGAAGCCTGCCAGGTTAGCAACCATTGACTTGGTTAAGTCAGCTGCCAAACGAACTGTCATGTTGTTTAGGGGCTTTGGAGCAAGTTTTGCTTTTCTTTTATTGTCTTCTCGCGCTTTGATGCTACAGATGACCATGGGCGACGATAGCCACTACCATCAAGTGCATCGTTTTTGTTTGCCGGCTACTCCCATAAAAACACCATAGTCATTGAAGTATTAAACTATTAATAGGTACTAGCGTATAGATCCGATCATCCGACACCGCGGACACGATGTACCTACATAAATGTCCCAACGAATTGGCGCCAATGGGCTCAAATTTTCAAAGGGAAAAGAAAGGGGAAAGAAAGGGGGGCTCAATTTTGAAAGTTGAACCTCCCGGCGGGTGTCCTGTTCCTGTTCGAGATGTCTGTTCTATGACATCATACTTCGCTGCATAGAGTATAGTGCATGTAGACAGAAGCTAGATATAATTATATCGTACCATCAGTGGGCAAGGAGAGCCAGAACTGCGTGGTGGAGGCGAACATCATCCCCGGCGGCAGCACGTGGCGCGGGTTGGCGCTGGCGGCCAGGATGCGCAGCGCGTCCACCAGCAGCGAGCCGCGGTGCGAGCCCGCGTACAGCAGCCGCATGGTGGACTGCGCCGCCGTCGAGCTGATCATCGGGAACAGCGCCTCGTGCCGCCGCAGGTTGTAGAACGATATGCCTGGGGAACGATGGACTTATGTCATGCAATAGTCAATGCACGATTATTATTTTATACCGATACTAGCTTTTGCCCGCAGCTTCGCCCGCGGTAGAGATCGATTTTTTACAAATCCTACTTACTTTTACTTAGTTAGATGTATCATTTGATAGCGTGATTCAGAACTTGCAAATGAATTGTACTAACGCCATCATAACAACATCCAGAAATAAATATCTAGCAACTAACAAAATATCGATCTTCCCATGGGGATGTTTTATCGCGGTAAAAAGTAGCCTACGTTACTCTCCACCCTCCTCACTATCTCCACACACAAAAACCATACCATATAACAGCTTCGTTGCGACGTGAAAGACGGACAAGCAAACACACTTTCACATTTATAATATTAGTAAGTATGGATTTACCATACATGTAACTAGGTCGGAATACCGGTATAACAAAAAAATTGTCAGTACCCGCTGTGGTACAATAAATAAAATAAATTTTATTAACTTGCTCATAGCGTGACGGCTTTTGTCAATCCTAATAAGTGATCGACATAGTTAAACAACGGGCGCGGGCGGTAATTGGATTTATGACCGCTAGTGGAAAATTTTATTGAGCGCTCCGTGCTTCAGAGGGCACGTAAAGCTGTCGGTCCCAATTGCTATCGTAAGATACAACGACAGTCGTTAAGCCATGTCGGAGGCCCTCGGACAGCATGAAAACTTTCGACCTTAGTGTTGGTCTCTAACCCCTCCATGAATCCGCACTGGCTCAGGAATTACCTCGAAAAAGCATGTATTACTAAAATTACATGTATTGAAAGTATTTTTCGAAAGACTTATTACAGAGTAGGTACGTAACAATGTAAGAATATGTAAGTAGCAAGTTGTTTACGCCCCTTTGAAATTCAATTTCATTTCGTTCCTATAATTATGTGCATGTGCCCATTGTTAAGTGAGGTTGTCGAGGTTGACTATCAAACATTCTCCCCCGCATCTGCCGCTTCCCACATACATATCCAGGTATTTTCGTCTATTGAAGGCTGCATCCGAACTGCACTTGCCATGCGCATATCGATCGGGTCTACTCTTTAAGCACTAACTATGTAAGCTATGACTGTTAATCTAGTATCTATCTAGTATGTAGGTACCTGTAGCGGGAGGAACTTTTAATACTAACATCCTTTCAATCTATGGTTTGGATAATAGTATTTTTTCCCGAGATTTACTTATCTTAAATTTTTGTCGTTGTTTTTGTTTGCGTTTAAATAATGTATGGTTCAGAAGACAAACTGAACTCTAAGATGAACAGATCAGATTCAACATGGTTTTCAATCATCACATAATAATTTTATTTATGTCTGATTGTCTGCTCATAAATAAAATTATGAGTCATAATTCAGAAGTCATAAATCCGAAGTATGTAGTAAGTTTATTACAAATTATAGCTTTTTAGCAATAAGGTACTCAGCGCTTCGCTTCGGACAAACGGACGTACAGAAGGACGGACATGACGAAGCTGTAAGGGTTCCGATTTTACTTCGGAACCCTAAAAACTGGGATGCAAGCAGAGTTGAGCGTAATCTTAATAACTTGTTATTTATCAGACTATAGTAATTCCGATTTAATAATCGGAGTACATACATAGCTGATCAATCTTTATTCAGGAATTTCAGCATTACAAATTACAACAGCGCGTTCGGCAGTTCCTATCACAAAAGCATCCAGTTTAAGTACCGACAGCCAATTAAAAAGAGAAGTTCGTGAAACCTCGGCCCGAGTCCCGGGCAGAGCTGTACTATATATTTACCTTACTACCTATAGCAGGTAATTCAATTGCGATGCGCGCATCGATTGCTGAACTCCCGTTCGAGTGGCTATAGGTAACCGGAGCTTGATCGAAACTACAATGTATTGCTATATCTCTGGCATTTAAAATCATGGCTTTAACCGAGAAAATCAATACTTGAAAGAGTTGACATGAACATTGGTTGCACATCACATAATTTCAGCTTCGCACCAAACCTCAAAGCGCACTGAACAAATTGTGTAAAAAAATAAAAATACTACACTTAATTCGCGCCATTTTAGCGTTAATCGTATTCTTCTACACTATAGCAAAAACCGAAAATCGCATCTCACATTGTGAGGAGAGGGATTTACTGAGAAATCCCAGGTGTACAGGTTCAACCACGATGTTTTCAATTGAAGGAATCACGCTTAAGCTATTTATAATAAATTTTAAAATGTAGAGTTCCGTGCGGGATTCCAACTCAGGCCCTCTCGTTCAGACCAACGATACCGCTAGGCTATCACTGTTTGGTGCAGGATAATTGTTATAGGCAGAATAAAATACCTATAGATCCTATAATTTAGTACTACTGAATTTTAATATTTTCAATAGGTTAGATGACAAAATTAAATAAAACGCGGGAAAGGTCATCATGTAACAATACATTATTAAGATCGCTCCAGGTATCTGGGCGGGGCCGCCCGGCCGCGGGGCTAGCAACAGATCTAGGCTACCTGTAACAAATAGGTCATAGAGAACTGCAACTGCCATGCGCAATATCGATTGCACCGGCCGAGCTACATCTGCCCAGTGCCCTGACTGGATCTGGTTATATCCGTAAACAAACTAAACTCTACAGTACATACATTTTTATTTAAACTACGAAATGGTATAATAAATCTTCGTTTAAATGGTCTTTCAAAAATATTATGGGTCAGCAAAGACCATTTTTCGATTCTGGGGTTCACTTGCGAAGTATGCTGAATATTTAAAGTGCTAATTTTGGTTAGTGTCGACTGTCAAGTGTGTTACACTTATTTGCAACTTCAGAATTTCAGATTTAAGAACTTCGGTGGCCTAACACGCACTCGGCCGGTTTTTTGATTTTTTAGACGCCTACACGGATTTGCCTGCAACTTCAAGTTGCACTACGATATGGGGTTCTTAAAAAAAAGTGTCCATAGTATCCTTCAAGGCCGGCAATGTACTTGCAGCTCCCTTGGAGCTACACGTGTACATAGGCGACGGCATGGGCGTAGCCAGGGGGGGGGGGTTTCGGGGGTTCAAACCTCCCCCGAAAAGTTAAGGACTGAAATTTTTATGTGCTAATAAACCCTTAAAAAACAATTTTCTAGACATCCGCGTCATTCCGAATCGAATGAGCTATCGCACATATTTTTAGGAGCTTTATTTTTATTATACACGTTTTTGAACTTTTTGACTAAACTAATAATAGATGGCACTATATAATTGTCGTGAGAAAAAATAAAGTCTCAATTTTCTTTAGGGTTATTTTATGTACTTTTAGTCGTTGTACCCCCCCCCCCCCCCCCCCCCCCCCCCCCCGAAACTAAAACCTGGCTACGCCCATGGGCGACGGTGACCACTTACCATCAGGTGGGCTGTAGCCTGTATGCCTGTTTGCCCGTCTGTCACATTGTGGCCTAATGAAACAATAACTTCATTAATGTGATACCACAAAAAAGGAAACCTAAAAAAGCAGCCTAGGTTTCAACCCAAATCACTAAAGGACAGTAAATAAATTATCACAACAAAAACATAGGAACCTACTTCAAATTGTTTTATCATTCAATAAAACGAAAACATTGGATTAATTTTGATTGATCGTTAAGCCAAAAATTTCACCTTATTTATATAATGATAATATGACAGGATTTTGTAGATTTAGGTCTTTGATTATATAATTGTAACAAAGTGTGCCCTTGCCCAGGGGGCCCTGGACCAATAAAATCTAATTCACCCCTCTGGCCCTGAAGCTGAATCTAGTTACGCCAATGGATACAACCTCGAAACATATTTAATTAATTGGCTTCCAGAAAGCAGGCAATGTCTTGTCGAATCCAATTATTTTTATGTAAGTACGCCTCTTATTAAAATATGTGGACTGATTAGCGACATGGTGGGAAATGTCGGAAATAGTTATTCTAAAAAATTATACTTAGTAAAATAATTTCTCTGTATATTTGGAATCTGTATCTCTCTGAATACTGTAACAAAGTACAATCGTACTCTACGCGACAAAACAGATAAAAAATCACATATTAATCACATTAAACATTAGACAGATAACCCAAACAGCTATTTGTTATTAATACACTACTTACGCAGATAAATTTAATTGAAGTCAATGACATTTATAATTAATCACTGAGAATTAAATACAATGTACAATACAATAGCCTCACGCCTTGTTACGATCCTATGATTGATCGATTTATGGCATCTTTTCAAAATTATACGAGTACATCTATCTATCCTGAATCAATTAGTACGTAAAATAATAACAACGACTTACTTGACTTGAGGCACTGACAATGACTTTCATACAGTTGCTACGCAACTTACTAGAGGATGACGGATAGATATAATATTGAGAACCGCCGTAAAACAAGGCGATAGATAAACCTATAAAGCCACCGGTTCTAAAGGGTTATGGTTGGTCATCATCATTAAGCCTTGTCGAATCCTTTGGGCACCACAAAAACATTTAGACACTAGGGTTGGCACACCACTCCACGTTAGAGCGTGGTAGAGAGAGAGTATGCATACGCCAGGCCTAGTCAGTTAAGGGTTAAAAGGACAATCAATCAATGTTGTTACATTGATATCGTATGACCTGAGGTTATTTCCGCGGAATCATGCGTGAACTTTTTAAACTTTAATCTTGTAAACTAAGTGTTATCGCTTTACGACTAGTATGTGTCGACTTGCACACTTTATTCGAGTTGAGAAGACAAACAAATGAATGTCATCAATGCCAAAGTAGTGGGAAGTGGGTACAAAAATTGTATTCAAATTTCATAATAACTTAATGTTTATGTTTTATGTTGTGCCGAGTAATTTCTTCACTTTCTTCTCTCCAACATAAGTTCCCTTTCTTCCTTTTCTAAGACTTACCTTGCGGCTTCCTATTCAAGTAGAACTCGAGCGTCCCGCGCCACATATCAACGCGCACCCCCACGATAGTCCCGCGACAGAAGCCGCCAGCGTCCCGGATCTCCCAGTCCATGTGCCGCAGCTTGCCCGTGTACGACAGCCCGTACGACTCCTCCGAGCTGCCCAGCAGGGAGGAGAAAGTGAACTTGGCGCTGTTCACGTCCAGGTTGTTGGTGCCCACGCCGATGATCTGCCGGCAACAGGTCTCGGTGTAGGAGATTGATTTTTTGAAGTTATAGGTACTTCTTTATAGCCCGTACTAAGTAGTTAACAATTTTTTTAGTGGTCTAAAACCATATTCTCATTATTTCCTTTCAAATAAAACCGATTTGGGACACATCGGTTGGATGGTTTCAAAGAATTTAACGTACATTGCCAGATTTTTTTTGTGTTTTATAAATTGTATACCTATCGATAGATATCAGAAGACAAAAATACTCTTAATTAGCTCGTAGCGGAACGCTGTGTAATAGCAGATATCATAAACGCGTAATCTGCGTAGAGAACAGGTCAAATGCACAGTTCAAGAACGGTAATCAATCTTTCATTAGCGTTCATAAGTTTGTGTCCCACAGTAAGCTACTGTGCATATTGAAATTGATCGTAAAACAACGCGAGTCACTATCACTAAGCAGACGTTTTATAGTCCAATGTAATTAGTGCTGTTGATTTTATGATCCTTACTTCTGTTTTAATCTAAGTACAGTAATTGCCAAAATTTTTAATCATATTGATAAATAACATATACAGAATCTATATACGGAATCCAAAATATTTTTTTCAGGGTAGGTACCTCCCATACACGTAAGGTGGGAATTATTTTTTTCCGTCATCCATGCGGCATCCGGTTTGCATGAAATACATACATACATAGCTATATGGCCAGATAGCCATACACCGTCAAGTTTACTGGATGCCGCATCAAGTCCGCTGCAAACTTGACAAGTAGGTAAACAGGTGGGATTGTGGTCAAGCATTAACTTATTTTAAGTAAAAAAAAAAACGTGTATGGCCGATGGCCAGCTATATCATCCTAATAAAACACTGCACTTGTTATCTTTCCGGCAACTGTTGAACAGTAAATCGAGTTCAAAAAACCAAAGCACCGTCTGGCAATGACATTGAGGCATTATGCCAAGTCGGAGATAACGCGCTTCGCGCAGCGGCACTGACTGGCATTGAATGTGGACTGTTGCGTCTGGCTATTTACTCAACTACTTTCTTTGACATGATTCTAAAATGACAAAACGTGCGTAATATTCTAAATTTTACTAACAAAAAATAATCGACTTCAAAGTCTCAAAAACTACTTGTCAGATCTCATTCAAATTTATGTGGGACCACATGACAAGCACCTGCTTTTGATTAAAAAAAGAATCATCGAAATCAGTTGGCTTGATATTGAGTTATTCGTCAATTTGTCGCGCACATCTTAACACAAATTTACGACTTATGTGGTTTTGTCGTGGATGCCATTGTCAGATCTCAATAAAATTTATATGGGATCACAATGACATGACAGCCATCAGCTTTCGATTAAAAAAAGAATCATCAAAATCGGTTCGCCCAGTCCAAAGTTCTGAGGTAACAAACATAAAAAAAAAAAAAAATACAGTCGAATTGAGAACCTCCTCCTTTTTTTGAAGTCGGTTAAAAATATCTTGGCTACAACAAACTATTATTATACAGTGTGTTTGGTCTCGACTCTCGACCTAGCGATAATTTAAGATTACAAAATATCATTACTACTATTACCTAATTTCATCGACAAAAACACCCTTAAATGGGGGTCTACCCCCCCTCCTGTCGGAATGGCCGCCATTTAAATTTTTGTTTATTCTTGTTGATACCTCTGCCAAGAGATGCAGATTTCTCTGGACAGAAAGGTCCTACAGGTGTAAAAAAAATGTTATTTAAAAGGTGAAAATAGCATCTATCCATCTATCCATCTATCAAATAAAAATAAACATCATGGAAAGTTTTCCCCACAAAATATCTTAAAACATTTACAATGCTAATTTAAGTAAAAAAAGTTGACTGTTTTTTTCCACTTTTCATAACATAATTCAAAAACTAGCACATTGATACTAAGTTTTTTAATACTGTCCTAAATCCTAATACTTAAGGATATTATAGTTAATAGTATCAGGCGTTACTTTGCGGAAATCCATTGTTATTAAGTTAGTATTAGTCTACTTTGCAACAATCCGCGTTTAACATGTATGATGGTATATAC
This sequence comes from Thymelicus sylvestris, assembly GCA_911387775.1. Classification (NCBI taxonomy): domain Eukaryota; kingdom Metazoa; phylum Arthropoda; class Insecta; order Lepidoptera; family Hesperiidae; genus Thymelicus; species Thymelicus sylvestris. The sequence goes on along the minus strand of OU426899.1, from coordinate 15,199,724 downwards.
TCTAAAACATGCGTGGCACCTCCCTCCCTCCCACAACGGAAACATGCACTACAATAATTAAACGTATATACCAACATACATACCAGCACCAACACGTGTTTCGCCCCGAAACCCTGATGATGCTCCGTTTCGGGGCGAAACACGTGTTGGTGCTGGTATGTATGTTGGTATATACGTTTAATTATTGTAGTGCATTTTTCCGTTGTGGGAGGGAGGGAGGTGCCACGCATGTTTTAGAGTATATACCATCATACATGTTAAACGCGGATTGTTGCAAAGTAGACTAATACTAACTTAATTAAGGATATTACTTACAAATTGACGTTAAAATTATTGCATAACTCGAGAGTTAGGGCTTTCTTGTGAGGAAAGGTTATTATTATTACAAACTTTAATGGCTATTTCAAGGACAAAAGTATTTGGCATGAGTTAGATATTTAGCCAAAAGTTACTAAGTTGCATGTAGGTAAAAATACTCCTTGGTAGTTTCTTGTCACTTCTCAGTAAAAATATTCCTACTGGCAATAATATTTTCTTTAAATGCTATGGTTTGACTTTTGAAGAGTGTAAAAACCAACTTAAAATTTCATAAGCAGATAGCTGATATGGGCAAGCTATTCCAGTTTTTTGTGTCATCCAAAAAAATGTTCTTGTGTAAAAAGCAAAATGTTTGTATGGGTGTTTTATGACATCTCATCTGTGTGTGTTTATGAAAACTATGTACAGTCCCCTGCAGTGAAAAGTAACCCATCTGTTTATAAGTATACGAACAGCAACGTTTCTGTTGCCTGTTGCGTTGTAAACAGTTGGGTTACTTTTCTCTGCAGGTGACTGTACCTAATATGCATGTGAGGTGTATGAAACATGAACTGATACTTACAATATCAGTGCCATAGGTTTCAGTAAGCACTTTGACCTCCCAGTAGTAGTGCACATTGTGAACAAAGGGTGTGTCCCCTTTAATAACAGCTGTACCCGAGCTGTAGAACGGATGGAACGTGACTTGTCTCTTGTCTTCACTGAGAACCATGCTGGACCCATTGTCTCCTGATGCATCCCACACCCACTCGCAATCTGATAACAATATGTAACAATTTTGAGCATTTCAACTGTGCATGTTATATATCTGCTAAACAAAATGAATCTATTTGTAAGGGTGCCTACACTTTAGGATGGTTGCTTATTTGACGTTATTTAACTATCATCTTTGTCAAAAACTACAGTACAATGGAGCAAGCATCAATTTTATACCATTGTAGTATGAGAAGGTTGACAGGCAATCTACACAATGATAGTGAACAAAACATGTGGCTCTTAAATGAACTAAATAATAGTAAACTGTAACCTGACACACTTCAGCTCCTCATTTTGTGAGTAATAAGTAATAACTCTATATTGACAATGTGGTGTATGGCTCCATATGCCTAACTCTATATTAACAATGTGGTGTATGGCTCCATATGCCTAACTCTATATTAACAATGTGGTGTATGGCTCCATATGCCTAACTCTATATTAACAATGTGGTGTATGGCTCCATATGCCTAACTCTATATTAACAACGTGGTGTATGGCTCCATATGCCTAACTCTATATTAACAATGTGGTGTATGGCTCCATATGCCTAACTCTATATTAACAATGTGGTGTATGGCTCCATATGCCTAACTCTATATTAACAATGTGGTGTATGGCTCCATATGCCTAACTCTATATTAACAATGTGGTGTATGGCTCCATATGCCTAACTCTATATTGACAATGTGGTGTATGGCTCCATATACCAAACAGGATTCTGAAGTTAGGTGTCGGTTGATATAGTTGTTAAAGTTAGACTAACTCCCCAACTCAAGAGTCACTAACAGTTATTTTAATTGCTCCTTATTTAAGAATCTTCATACAATTCTCTACTAAGGAGCGATTTAAGTATGTAACCGTTAGTAACTCTGGAGTTGGGGCTTATGTACTTTTGATACAAACTATTTATTCTATTTTTTTAAATAATATTTTGACACAATGTAAACATTTGAATGCAATTTAATTTTTTAACAATTTACTTGTAGGTATTAATTACCCTAAATAAATTAGGATATCAATTATGGTCAAGTTTACTTTCAAGACAAAGAAATACAACCAAACAAACGTCCATTTCGATTTATTGTACTTACCCGCACCAGAGATTTCCCCACATCCGCACGGGTCTAGTTCACTCCACGGTACCGGTGTTTTCGTGGCCCAGCATCCACAGTACGGGCGCGGCTCGTTCTTAGAAGAGCTAGAACGCACGACGGGTGCAGCCAGCATTTTGACCAGAAGAAACAAGCTATTCCGACTAGCACCACCAACGCTCGCGAGCTATGCCTGTTCCAGGTCCAAATCGATCTTATCTCTTCAATGTCGTCCCCCTGTGTACAATAATACCCCCCTGTGTACATTAATAACCGCGGTGATACGCGACTGAATTCGAAGATTAGCGTCGAATCTCGTATACCCAGTTACGAGAATAACAAGTATGTTTAATTCGACACAACACAATACACAACAAATCACGAGTTCTCTTCAATAATTATTAAAGCGCAGGCTGCTAACGTTGACGACGATAAAACAAACGTAGTGAGTACTTTGTGAATATTTCAAATTTCAATTCAACTTTGATGATTCATTGAATTTTGGGTTTTGGAGAATGCTCAAGCGCCATACAAATTACAAAGTAGACCCGTGGTAGACCCGAGTTGAGAGAATCATTTGAAAAAGCATTCACAGAGTACTTAATCACTACGTGAAAGCATTTGAGAATGGTCACAGAGTACAGACACAGATCACACAGAGCAGAGCAAAGATTCCGTCACGTCATGTCTTGACTTTTGAAAAGTGTTGCCAGGTCCAAAAACTTGATTACGGTAGATTATTTCATGAAATACCATAAATTCTTATAAAATACAGTAAATTTTATGACATTTGAGATTTTCCCTACTAAAATCAGATTTTTGTGTTGATCGAAATACGGTAAAATGTACTAAAACCACTAAAAATCGTCACAGTAGATCGAAGATGAATACGGTAGATCTATTGTTCCGGAAGTGTCTTGATTATCTTTTGCCACACAGGACCACAGATAACATTACTGACAAGATTGACAAGTTATATTGTCTATATAATGTTTATTCTGTGGATTTGTGAAACAGCAGTTAAGTCCGGTTTACACACGTAATAAGTTAAAAAAAAAGATCTAAAAAGTTTTAGTTATGAATATAGGTAACTAAATTCTAAGTAATTCTTATGTTCGGTTTAGACGTATTATTTAGTAAAGTAGATAAGTAAATTTTAAGTGAATAATTTTTAGTGCGCGTTCACACGTATTAATTTAGTAAAGCTCTTTAGTTCATACAATTCTAAATAATTACTTAAGCATATTACTAAATTTTAACTAAAAAGTGCCTGTCCAAACGTGTTAAGTGATAAGCCCCGCCCACCTATTAAACAGAAAATATAAAAAAAAATCTATCTAAATTACTTGTCTACTTGATTACTAAACTACTAAATTGTCCGTTTACACGTATTCATTTACTTAAAATTTTGTTAACTATACGTGTAAACCGAACATAATAGGTGTAAACAGACAATAGTAACTTTTTAGTAATTTAGGTATCTACATACCTACAGACTTATTACGTGTAAACCGAACATTTTAACGTAGTGATTAACACAGAGTACTTAATGGTGATTAAGTACTCTGTGGTGATTTGATTAATACTCTGTGACAGGACAGTAGTGAAAAGTATTTATCGCGGCAGTTTTTAAAACGTTTTCTTTGTCGGGTTTGGTTTGGTTACTTAATCCTATTATTTATAATAATGTCCTTTCCTCTATCACTACGCTCAAATGACCCGTGAAAAGTTTGAGAGTAAGATCAACATTGAATATCGATCTGCAAAATCATTCTCTATGTTGGTAGCTCCGTTGCCTCCGTTGTTTTGCTGCGCACCCCGCCCAGCGCCAGGCAGCCAAGCAAGCAAGCAAGCCACCACCAGCCAGCTGTCAGTCACAGAAAGGTACTTCTATCCTTTGAATGATTTGCTATAAAAAACTGAAGCATAGTAACATGAGCTGACCAAAATTGACGCTAATTTGCGATGTCCTAACAAAAAGCAGCAGTACGGGGTTACAGCACTTACAGCCCAAACATAGACCATCCAGACTACCTATTCAAGAGTTCAAGACAAATGAAATGGCTGTCAATGAAGTGAAACTTAAATTCAATTCAATTGTCTTTAATACGTGTCGCTAAAAAATATGACACAGCTAAGCTTTTTATGATAGTGCCTCTTATTTTTATGTACAATCTTTATTAGCATTAAAAATCATAGACCTATAAGTCTAATACTCAATCTTCGATGGTGACGTTGGTGACAGACCCTACATTAAAGGTAAGTAAACCTTAATGAAAAGCTTTTATGTTCTACTATGATTTGCTTTACAAAATAGTGTTTAAACTATCTCCTTAAACTTTTTCAGATAAGTTCTCAAGTATGCAACAGTAGGATCTACAAATTCCGTGGTGTGTAGGGCGGCGCTCGGCGCTCGGCGCGCTTTCCGATGCATTTCTGGATAGACAAGCGCAGCCAGTGTGCCTACACCGGCCGCCATCGCGTACCTTCGTCCCTGTCAGCTGGTAAATGTTATTCTTTTGCTGGTAAAGCTATATCTCATCTGTTCTCTATTTATCTTGCTTGGTTTCTGCAGTCCCAGCTTGATCAGGTTTCATCAGCAGCAGACACTAGCTGCTTATTAAACAGCAGTTCTTTGTAACACTGACTTTGACGTTGTGTTGTTGGTGAAACTACGGGAAGCCATGATCTGCCTGTGGATCTGTTGATGTAATCTACAGTTTATCTAATGGTCCATAATGCTATACATATTTACTAAACATCAGATGGAACTCTGGTTAAAAAGTAACCCATTAAAAAAAAATGTGCTATCTTTAGAATATAATCCAATTTTTTGAGATAAGCTTCAGATGATTTCCTGTGGTCTGGCTTCAACCCATTAATGGCCCACTACTGGGCACGAGTCTCTCCTCTTGAGGAGGCCTAGAGCATACTCCACCACGCTGCTCCAGTGCGGATTGGTGGAGGGGTTAGTGGCCAACCCGAGTGTCGGAAGTTTTCAAACCGCCCGAGGGCCTCCGACATGGCTTTACGACTGTTATCTTATGATAACAACCGGGACCGACGGCTTTACGTGCCCTCCGAAGCACGGAAACGCTCAAGAAATGTTTGCCACTAGCGGTCACCCATCCAACTACCGACCGCGCCCGCTGTTGCTTAACTTTGTCGATCACATAGGATCGACGCAAGCCGCCGGGCTATGAGCGCTTCATGAGCATTTCCTGTGGTCTATCAAATGCAATGTCCAACTGTAATTATGAAATTTCAATGAATATATTGTTGATGTAGAAATTCACAGTTTATACATGAATAAAAACTACCTAAGTGGCACTTGTCCAATTGATGTGTGGCTCTAGCTACCTCTAACTAAAATTGTACTGGCTAAAGTCCCCCTATACACAGTATGTTCCACCTATACACAAAATTTATTTCATATTACATCTATTCTTACCTTATAAATCTATCTAGTCTATATGATTATAGATGTTAAAAGTTCAGACAAAAATGACCACCACACAAATTATATTATAAAGAAAAATACTTTGTCTAAAAAAAACGAGACATGATATCTTTATGAAAGAACAGCTTATGACCCAGGCGTGGGCGTGGGGCGGTCGCGCGGGCGGGTGTACGCGGGCCGCAAGGGGCCGCACCGGCTGGCGCCCGCCGACTGCCCGCCGCGACGCCCGCGGACACAGCGCCAGTATGGGTGAGGCTAGTGTATCTGTATAGCTACTGTAACCGCTTATTGATATTTTGATAGCATGTTATATATGCATAGCACTGACTAAGAATTATAGAGTCTGAGTGAAGTCATCGTCACAATCTATAAAGTCCCCACTAGGCTAGGGCCTACAAACAAAAGATAATTCATGACAAAAATTAACCGACTTCAAAATAACTTAAAACTACTGGTCAGATCTAGCTCTTTAAGTAGGACCACATGACAAGCACCAGCTTTCGATTGAAAAAAGAATCATCAAAATCGGTTCACCCAGTCGAAAGTTCTGAGGTAACAAACATAAAAAATACAGTTGAATTGAATAACTCCTCCTTTTTTGAAGTCGGTTAAAAATGGCAAACTTCACACACATTTGACACACCCTAACCAAGAAAGAATGCTTGCCAGCCCCCAGCTGGAGACACCACAGCCCCACAGGTTACAATGTATATTTCAACAAGTTTGTGAGAACGTTTGTTACTCTTCCACGCAAAAACTACGGACGAACGGATTTTCATGATTTTGAGTCAACGCTGACAACGAGTTTCCATCTCCCATACAATACGTTGAACGCAACTGATGCCTTCCAGTCCGCCGCCCATGCCGGCGGTGCACTCCCGCCGCCCGCCGGAGGAGCCGAGCCTGTACGTGGAGATCCCGCCGGAGCGCCCGGAGCGGCCGCAGCCCACCATCGCGAGCCTGGCGGCCGCGCGCTCCGTCACGCCCGACACGCTGCTGCGCACGGCCGCGCTCGGCATGCACCACTCGCCCATGATGGCGCCGCACCTCAAGTTCGGGATGCTGGTATCCTTCGCGCTCGCCACCGTCTTCCTGGCCGGGGCCAAGTACTATTTTGATAGACAGGTGAGGTTCTTTTGTTTTTGGTTTTGGTTCTTGGTCAGCAATCATTGTACTTGGTGTTACTGATGTGTGGCCGATGGTGACCACTTACCAACAGGTTGCTCATTTTCATAACAATAGCACTGGAATGTAACTATGTATGTAACAAGTTCTGTTCAGCATTGAATTGAACTCAAACAAGATCTAATAAACTTGTTAACAACAGACTGTGTCCCGCCCGTCCAAAGTTTTTGCACACTAACAACATTGGTCTGGAAAGACCTGAAGGGCGAAGCATAGACGGCTGGAAAACCTGCCTGACTCTGTGGTTAATGACTCACAGTAGACCCCAGTATCTCTACAACATGTATAGTCTGGAAAGACTTGAAACTTGGCCAATCTACCAACTTCCAACACCAACCATGATCGGCACACGGCAGGTGTCTCGCGAGCCGGAGACGCGCGGCGGCGAGGCGGGCGTGGTGTGCGCGTCCGTGGCGTTCGTGTGCGGCGTGGGCTGCGCGCTGTCGCTGTGCCGCGCGCGCCCCGCGCCGCCCGCGCCGCCCGAGCGCGTCTCCTCCACCGCGCGCCGCGAGAGGGAGAGGGAGCGACACGTGAGTCTCACTCGCACACTGCACACAACACTAAACTGTCCCGCTGGGATTCGGTTCGCTCAATGATTATTGGAAAGCCATTGGTGAAACATGAACGCGGGGAATTCTAGGATAAGGAAGAAATCAAAATTCCACACGCTTTTTATTCACTTCTGGAATCGGTATTTTTTTAATAACAAATAAGATGCTCTCATCCTCACAGCAGAATTTCGTGTCGCGAGTGACGTAGTTAGATAACAATATCTTGTAGATCTTAATCCCACTCGCTTCAATGTCCTCCTCCAAGTGACATCTTAAGTCAAGGTCCGAACTCCATAAGGGCACCTACCTTGGGTTGATCGCAACTCCTACTTCTCGAAGCGGTGAGATGAACAATTCCCCTGCGCAAAATTTGTGTTCTCGCTTTAGCCGCACCCCTCTGTTTGCTGAAGCTGTAAAGGCCGCTAGAGCCAAAAGCAACTGTCCTTAAAAAAAGTCTGGCAGCGACATTTAACTTATGATTCTTAGCCTAGCAGACAGGCCCAACCGTAAACTGCAATACAGTCACCAATAAAAGCATATTTATTCAACAGCAGCTACCATCAGAGCCTTCAGACGACATCTCGCTCGCGACGCTGCTCCAGTCGTCGGAGCACACGGGCAGCGTGGCGAGCGCGGGGAGCGCGGGGAGTGCGACGAGCGCGTCGGAGGCGCCGCCGCCCTACCACATCGCCGTGCTGCTGCCCGCGCGCTCCCCGCTGCCCCCCGCCTACAGCGCGCTCAGCTAGCACCGCGCGCCCTCGCCCGGGCCCGCCGCCGAGTTCATTATATAACCTGTGTGCGGACTGCGGACCGAGCGAGGACCACTCGACCAACTCGACCACCTGGACCAACAGCTGACTATACTACTCTTCACTGGGAATATGTTGATAGTATTGAAATAAGTGTCTTATATTTCAAAAACCATTTCATGAATAATAGTAGCGTTGTTATTAAGTTTATCAAAGGTAATAACGATATAAAACATTATATGTAATGTAACATTTTAATTTCTATACTCCTATTTCAATGCTACCAACATTACGCTCAAGTGCAGATTTAGTTGAAGAGCACTATAGTGCTGACGACATACAGCTGTAATGGTTGACGACAAGTGAATGTGTGAAGTGAAGTGACCAGTTTAGTGATGCTCTAACCGAATTTGATTGTTCACCCATGATGGGATTGATGGAAGGATGTTATCTATATCTATACAATGTGGAGATTTTATGTAAACAAGTGTATTGTGATGGTTCATCAGACCAAAATCAACGCTGGACTTAAATCTATTTTTCAGTGCAAATGGATACTAACAATTTTTATATTCTATACTGATATTTCAACCCGGTTTCATGAAGCATTGTCACGCCAAGATGTTAATTATACAATTTGTTAGTACCCGTTAACTTTAAAATATAATATGATGTCTGCAATGATATTAAGTGTTTTAAATAACAATTTGAATACATGTGGAATGCAAGCATGTTTAAATATGAAGATGTTGTAAAGTGCTTGTGTAACTATGACTTGACTAGACAAACAGAATAATGAGAATGATAAATTAGTCATATAAATGGGGAGCAAAATGTTGTTTAATAATATTCTTCATTTTGTTAGCTGCAGTATATTTATAAACTTTATTTTTATTTTTCATATAGGTTTAAGTTAATGTTCACTGACTGAATTTGAGTAAAATTTTGTGATTTAATTATTTTCAAACTTGTTTTCTTTTTTATAATATTTATTATAGTTTAAAATAAGGTTTTCGTTGAATTTTTTATTTTAAGTAAAATATTAGTGTGCTGGCCTAATTGCCATAAAAACTGAATGATATTAGATTAACCTGAATATTAAAAACAGGAGGTAAATATAAATTTATGAATGCCAATGATTGATGTTGGCTGATTACCCCAATTATATAAAAAAATATTTAAATGTTCAAGTTCAATGTGTGTATATCTAAAATTATAATTTAATATCGGTGTTGCTTTGTTATGTAATGATAGCTTAGAACTAAATGGTGCAACTACGCCGGATAGCCTGTAATCTGTAACTACAGTACGCCCGACGTATCTTGGCGCGTCTGTTCAGTAGCTCGAGCACGAATATTTGCGAGAAAGTATTCGTATGGTTAACGTAAGCAATTTGTCAAATTTGTATGGCATTTTAGTACCATTTACGCACGATAGGGGCGCTTTTGAAAAAATGCCATACAAATTGCTTACGTTAACCATACGAATACTTTCTCGCAAATATTCGTGCTCGAGCTACTGAACATAGGCTTTGTATGACAGAGATAGCGACACGAACATGAACTAAGTGAATAAATTAAATGAACCGACAAGATACGTCGGCCGTACTGTACATCTCTAGAATATCTTGCGTGTTTAGCTAATTTGAAAATCTCTTGATGTATTGTTCAACCAATTTTATTATTTCTAATTTCTGATGATATCACACTTTATTTTCTGTGAAACTTCAAGTTAGTTGATTATTTATTAACACAATTTGTATTTTTAAGATGTGAGTAAATAAATGTACCTTATCCTATGCAGTTAGCTAATTACATGGGTATGAGTTATGTTAAAATAATTGATGTTAGGTATAGCCACTTGCTGTAATTGGTGTTTCAACAGGGTTCCACCTGCCATAGTTAAATAATACTTAATTAGTAAACGTTAATGTGGAGATTAAATGATATGAAACGACTGTTTAAAAATAATGTAATGAAAAAATTACATTCATTCTATAGCAATGAGTAATGATGATGATGATATATTGTAACTAACTGGTATGATTTTAACGTAAAGTTTTATTGTTATAGATAATTGAGATCTTTTTAGAATCCTGCGCTTACGTTTCATAAGAGGATTGAATATTTTTTTTAGAAAACACATTTTTCTTGAATAATATAATGTTGTATATGTTAAGATGAATGCATGCGACTTTTGAGTATGTACTGCATTTGTATGCCAATATTGCTTGGCTGTGGCTTCATATTTTGACTAATGATTTGGCACCATTGAGCTTGGTTAATGCAAATGACTTGCACACACAGGGGCCTATTCCTATATTCATGTGAGTATTAGTAAAACAGTATAAAAAGGAAGATGAGGTAAAAAAAACTTAACTGTATTTGGACATCCCAATATTGTGAGCCTATTAACTAAAATGGAAATGTTAGTTGACCTGTGAGACTTGTAACTACAGTTGCTTTATTTTCGTGAAATTATTTTGAAAAACGACATATTGTTGTTTCTTGGATGCTGAAACTAACGACATTGCAGAGCTGTAATTCAGCGTTTAGATCAGTGACAATGAAATTCTAAATATGTGAGTTCCGTGTATGATATACAGTTGCTACGCAGTGTTTACATCAGTGTTCCCTTTCTTGCGCACAAGTAGCTTGTTTACATTTCTAATAGCAAATCTAATTAAATTCTATGCAATTTAAATAAATTTGTCCATACATAATAAAATCAGTGTTCAGTACATATTTTCGATAAGACATAGTTTTGTATGAGTATTGATGTAAAATTACTATATGTAAGTTGGGTATTGTATCGATATATTACAGAACATTTTAAAATATAATTATTATTTAACTGGAAATTACTAATTGTGATTGAATACTTTTGAAATCATATTAATTTCACATGTAATAAATCTTAATTACAAAAAAGTAGAAATAAGTTTAGCTCAAGTCGTGCCAAATAGCGACATCAATATTTTCGCGGAAATATCTGTAATCACATACTCAATACTTTTTAATACTATAAAAAACCATGACAATGTGTAAATGTTCTGTAATGATATTGTATGTTACTATGTTAGAGTAGCTTAGATAGTTGTCCAGTGTGTAGTGTAGACCCCGGCAGGTGTACTCTAATATATTGTTTTTCTTAATCATCTGTGTTCCTTGAATTAAGTTATTTAGAAACTTAAAGTCCATGCAATATGGCCTAATATTAATAAAAAATTAGCCTAATTTTATATTATAAAATTATGCATAAATTATATGTTAAATTTTATAAAATTATGAATTTATGATCTCAAATGGAATCTTTGTATTCGTTGTAATTTACTTGCATTTATTTATGCATTTCTTATAAGTATATTATAGTCTATTTTACTTTGAATAGGTTAATGCAGCAATATAAAAATCGATTCTAGTCGCGCTAGAGGACAAATGTGATTTATTTTATTGTATGAATTGGTCGGCTAGTGCCGGCGTGTTATTTTTGTACCGGACCTCGGAAGGGGTAGATTGGTTTGTATTTGTAAGGAGGCTTCAATAAATGTAATTAATGTGAATTTTGTTTTACTAGATCTCCTTCGTGTTCAGTCCATTCAACAACCGCACGACAAATTGAATCCTTGTTTAGGAGAATTAATTAGGTATATGATCGCAAATCGTCAGACGAAATTACCGATAGTAGTAGTACAAATTATAAAAGTATTGAAACCATAGTTGATTTAACATTATTCAGGTTCCTATTCATAAATAGTTGAAAAAATTTAAATGTAATTCATTAATGTGTATATATTACATCATTTTATATGAGGTTTACTATAGCTATTTCACGCCGATAAGGTACATTCTAACGAGAAATAAAAGTCCAGACTGCAAGCTCATATTTTTATATATTTAAAATTCATAACATTAAGTACATTATTTAGTGATCATTTAAATAAATAGATTAACTCTAAATTCACACAAACAGAATATTCGGTATACGATTGGTCCTGACGTCACCCGTCAGATATATTCCACCCCTGTAGCGAGGTCATTACGTGCTACAGCGCCACCAACTTATCTGTGAAGTGGCGAAAATTGGAACTAATGCCGCGTCATTCATAAGTTCGTTGTGCTCATTCATTTGTCATTTACTACCTCTCGAATTGCGTCCAATGCGTCCGACAGCGCCCTCCTTCAATTCACAGATAAGTTGGTTTCACTGTACTCCATTTTTTATACAAGTCCTATTTGCTAAACAATGTTACGGTGTATTTTAATAGTATTTTGTCATTTAACAATAAGACGGACCAAGTTAAAAGAATTTAAAGACAAATGAATGAAAGCCAAAACTTATCTGTTTACTATAATTTTTTTTTAACTAATTTAAATTATTATTTCAATTAAAAGAAGTGCCAAAATTGTAGTGTCCGACCGAAGCTTCGGCTTCGGCCACCTTCGGCCAAAAAAGCACCTTCGGCCAAATCTTCGGCTTCGGCCAAAAATTTGCCGAAGGTTTACTAGTTGTCAAATATTGAAAGGAGAACCCCGATTTCCGGCCACGAATTATATGTGCTCTGTGGTAGGCATAAGAAAAGACAAGAGTAAACTATATACCAAAAAATTCGTCTTATTTACTAGATAAACACGTTTAAATCTGAGCCTCATCTGCATTTGCTAAATGAACAAAATAATACAAAAAAGTTTTCGTAGTATTTACCTCATTTCAAACGATTTTATAATCGATTAAATCGATTACATGTATCGATTAGGGAACTTAATAATATATTTTATGAATTATTTATTATTCATTGTAAGTACAAGATTAATTCCTTTTTTCCTTTTTTACATGTTTTCTTATTCATTGTATAACTAAACTATGTAATATATTTATAATTACCATTAAATCGTTACGCTAATTAAAAGACAATTCTAGTATTTTGACATCGATTTCGAGACATTTGAATCGATTGACAACAAAGATCTCTGTTGTAATCTAACCTATCTAATGTCATTTTGGTTACCATAGCAATTATAAATAACGCCATTGTCAATAATCTTGCATCTTTTGTGTATTTTTACTATTAAATTAATATTTTCATCGTATTTGCAGTCCTATTTACTATTGAAACATATCGAAACGCACACAGTTATTTTAATTTTCTATTGCATTCGCCTTCGTAATAGTGTTTTGGTGAATGTGTTTTCGCTATAACTTCTGGATTTGTTGTTGTTGTTTTTTAAACAAATATTGCATGAATATTGGACTCCGAGATCGCCTGTTTTGTGACTGACCTTTTTCTGAACACTGGATGACGTACCTTATATACCTCTAGAAGAACAGTAGGATGCAGACGTTGCAGTACCCATACAATACGTATACCTACTGCACAATTTCTAGACGAAATATTAGTATAATATTATGATGTGATGATAACTAATAAAATCCCTATAAAACATGAAATAGCTTTTATTAATAATAATATTCACCCACCTACTTGGTTTGAACCATTACCTACTGTTTAAGTAGTTGTATTTTGTTAGTGTTTATATGTAACTTTAATTTTTACTGCGTCTTATGATCATAATTATTCCTAATACTGTCAATATTAGAGTAGGTGTTTGGTTTGAGGTAGTAAGTCCCTAGTAACAGGCATAATATATTGCTGTGAGTGACATGAGTGTGACATAACCATATTTAGGTGGAAATTATAGGATTTCATTAGTTGGCCATTGCTAGCAGACGTGAAAATTGGAGAAATTAAAGCTTTTACAATGATCTAATTGACCACCAATTTTCATTCTTGTCTAATCTGGGCCGGTGTCTCTATGGAAGATGGGGTTCTCCTTTACTGAACGATGCTAGAGCGAGACGGAGAGTGTGCAGAGCAGCAGAGTTTCGCCGCGCCGCCGCACCGGCCCAAACGAATCGCAGTTAGTAAACTAAACGAGTCAAAACAATTGAAAAAAAAACTTAACCCTTGCATAATAATTGCAAAATGTGTTTTTCTATTGATTTTGTAATGATGATTTAATTATTAGAAACAGTAACTATTGAAGTTATTGTCAAACTGAAATTATTGTTTTATGTATACTTTCATCGAAAAAATATGTTTTTTATTTTATTTTAGAGAATCTTTAGAATTAGCTGATTAAAGTGCATTTATAACTTTAAGTCTAGTCTCTTCTACTACCTAAGGTTTTTTCCAAATAATATCCAAATAGTGAATAATGTTCATATTTTCTTTTAATTGTAAGTTTTTATTATAGTTTAGTTTAGTTTTCCCAAATAGGTATATTATTGATAATTTTGATAAATGACTGCTTCGCCATATAATTAAGTATAAAGAGCTATTTTTAATTAAGACTAGTCGAAAAAAGTGAGTTTATTTTTTAATAAGGTGCCTCAAATTGTTACCAAAACTTGTTAAGTTTTTATTTTCTCCAATTGTTACCAAAAATGTTTAACTTAATTATCCTAAGAAATTACTTATAAGTATTTAATTTTCTCAAAAATTCCAAAAAATTATATGTAAAAAATAGATATTGAAAAAGCGTTAAACTTTGCTCAATTATTTTATAGAAATATTTTGTGTTCGTCTGATAATTAAAAAAATGTGACTGATTATTTGATTATTTTTGTTAAAATTACATTAAGTAAATAAATATTTAATTAACATTGTATATTTGAAACTTTTATTTTTGACAATATTTTATTACCTACTTGTATATGTTGGTCACTCGGCTCGTTATTGGGCTAAATCTCTAAAGCTCTCACAATATGTATCTAGTATATTCTGAGATCAAAGTAACTATCGTATTTCTCAAGGTCAATGACACCTTCGGCTTCGGCTTCGGCTTCGGCCGAAGGTTTTGGTGAATACCGATTAATCGGCTTCGGCTTCGGCTTCGGCCAGAATTGCACCTTCGGTCGGACACTACAAAATTGTTTTCCAAATAAGACTCGGAAATGGAGTACATCATGTGCTAATATAATAAGATTTGGTATTTATCTTACCCTTCAAATATGGATAATGTAGCATCTTCACATGATTGGTACTGCTCACCGGAAATGAATTAGTATTTTTGTACAAACACACGGCAACTTTTTCTTAAATTGTAATACGTAAAAGTGAGGCGTATATACTACAATCATTCACAACATAATTTCAGTTTTACCACAAAATCTAACTACCTTAAACAAGAAAGAAAAAGGCAGTAATAGTACGTAGGTACAAACAAGTTAAAAATTAAAAGTTTGACCTTGTGGTACAATATAAAAACTTGTTAGATAAAATTAAATGAAATTTTGCGTATTACTACAAATAATATTAATTTATTTTAAAATAATGTTTTGGTGAGCGTTTCAATCGAATCCATTCTTACTCACTGGAATGTCAGTAATTATAAATCAATAACTTTATAACATTATATTTTGTTACAATATAAACAGTTGGTACATTTGATGAGTACCTACAACAATGTAGATCCGGTTCCGGTCAGCACTCCTCAAAGGCGGATACAAACATCATATATTTGAAGTATATACATGACTAGGTAAAGAGTAAAAAGTAAGCTTACAGCTGCAATCAAATACGAACCAAGAAAATAATACAAAGTTTCAAAGTATCTGAGAGCTGCTGCTGAACACCGAAAGTGTAACTGGATAAAAAAATCTACAGATTTCCATTTTATCTATTGTTATGGTTTCATAAAATATGTTATTGTATAATCATTTACTCCGGTGTTCAATAACTTCAAACTGCTGTCAAGCACTAAATTCATTAAAAAAAATACACCTAAAATAAAATAACATTCGGCATCTTAAATAAAATATCTCATAGGAATAAAATGTAATAGGGTGCAAAATAATTTGGCTTGCCCTTTAGTAACAAAGAATTTTATAAAAACCATAAGAATATTTTTCATATTAAACTTAAACCTACGAGGTGATATTTATAATAAATAAGATTGTATTCTGTTTCCATAATATTAAGATGCAAAGTGAGTTTCCGCTAAAAGAATAATAAGCCGACTACATAGTGATTTTGTACCTAAAACTTAGTGTCTGCAGCTATTTAATTGTTATTAAGAAAAAATAGTGTAACTTAAAATAGTTTATGCAGAGGCAAGGTAACTAATTGAGTGTGTGGAACATAATTATTATGACATAAACTAACATAACTAACATAAGCTAGAAAAAACCCCTAAAAAACTTTTCACATAGCCTTTAAAACTTAGTAATAATTTATTACTTTTTATATTATTTTTAGTTCTTTTAAATAAATATGTATAAGTAGTTAGTAATTACGTAAAATGGTATTATCAAAGACTTTGAACGTACGTAAAATTGACTGCTGATTATGTATTTTATTCAGAACATCAATTCAGAAATCAGCTAAGGCTTAAAGGCCTATTACATTTTCTTAAATATCGAGACGAATTCTTTATACACTGACCAGATAATAACTAGCCTTTATTGAATAATACAACAATGTATAACGAATTAGAATTTAGGAAAATACATATAATAAGAATTTTCGACTCCCAA
Organism: Thymelicus sylvestris; assembly: GCA_911387775.1. NCBI lineage: Eukaryota > Metazoa > Arthropoda > Insecta > Lepidoptera > Hesperiidae > Thymelicus > Thymelicus sylvestris. The sequence goes on along the minus strand of OU426899.1, from coordinate 15,183,076 downwards.
ATAAGTCTCAAGTCTGAAACCGGTAAGACCGTTGTCGTTCCAAAATTGTCCATTTTGTTATATCCAGAGTCAACCTCAATAGTAGACTTAGAACATGAAAGTGTGATGCTTATATTTAGTGTCAAAATGTAAAATACAAATATATAATAACGTCAGCTCACAAAACTGGGTGAAGACAGGCGCTAGGCGTCGATGCGTGATGTGATAAAATATAAACGATAAAATATTCGCGATCTGACTGGCAACGCGAGTTTGCTAAGCTTGCTACCAGTAATGGACAATTTCAAATGAATGTTTTGGGATAAATTAGCCTTAATGCGACTCTTCGATACACAACGATGGTAAGTGGGAAGGTTCTACGCTCCCGTGGAGAATACATTTTATGTGTTAATGCTAATAATAATATATTCGAGTAATCTTTGCTAACAAATGTACTTAGTTTATATTGCATACATGCGGTCACACATTTTTTAACGTCATGCCGTCATGATTTGTTGTCACATATTTAGAGGTACATATTTACTTTAAAAAAATAGTTTTCCAACAAAGAGAATATTGTAATTTTCACTAAAATTTAATTGAACTCAACACACACACTTTACTATAGGAATAAAAATAGGCGTTTCATATAATTGATACACTTCATCTTTATCAGCAATAATAAATTAATGAACTTTGCAGTACTTGTAATTATCGTTATCCAAAACTGCAAAATTGAATTCAGTTTCATGACTTTTGAACTATCCTCTGTTCTAGGGTGAGAGATCGGAAATAGTATAAAAATATGTAACAACGTACGTGTCATTCAATACACCACTATTAAAAGTAAAGTACACGTTTTACACTGACCTCAAAAAAGCGACTTTTTACGCTATTAAAAAAACAGGCAAAATTATATTAGCTCTATCTGTCATCTCTGTTGTCTCTGGTCTGATCTCTCTGGTCTGGCGAACTCCCTCACGGTCACACCCGCTGGATCTCGAACAGTTTCACATCCGTGTCGTACCAAATAGGCGGGTCCACATTTCTGCAAGTATAAATAATTTTTATATGAATGATATGTCATGGCAGCACGTACGTTGGTACAATAATTGTACTAGTGGCGCTTTTTATTGTGTGAAGAAACTAAAACGCTATTTATATTGATAAAATTATAGAGATTATAAATATGTTTATCGTGTTTACGTGTCACGTTGTTTGTCCGCGATGGACTCCTAAACTATTAAACCGATTTTAATCTTTGCACACCGTGCGCAGTTTGATCCAACTTGAAAGATAGGATAGCTTACATCTCAAAATAAAAAAACTTTTAACAGAACGAAGTCTGTCCGGGCAGCTAGTTAAATTATAAAAATATCGTGGCGTGCGGTAGTGTGTGTGCGGTAGTGGCGTGTGGTAGTGGCGTGTGTGTGTGGTAGTGTGTATGTGGTGTGGTACCGTACCGTATGTAGATGACGCCCCACATGTAGGTGCGGAACCAGGCGGCCGTGCCGGCGTTGGCCTGGTACTTGCGGATGAGGATGGGGTGCGGCACGGGCAGCAGCCCCACCAGCGTGCCGTGCTGCAGGAACCGCAGGATCTCCGACTCGTCCGTCAGACCTCTGCAGAAACAAAGAAAGAAATAAAGAAAAAACATTGCGAACACAATCACTTGATTGTAAACACAATTTATAATTACACATTATCTAATCTTATCTTATAGTTTAACAATAATAAATAAATTTAAAAATAAAATTGTAGGTAATTCATCAATTAATTATTCTACAGACAGTTACTCTGATCAAACATGACAATTTGATCGAATCAACACATTAACCCTACGTTCCAGTAGACGATCACAACGACCACGCTCACGACCGCGATTTTTCCGTTCCACTAGCTTGTGAGCGTTACAATCATACACCCAAGTGGAACGGGTATAGTGAGCGACGTGAGCGTTCAAGGTCAAGCCACAGAGTATTTACACGTTTTAGCCGTTGATACAAAATGTACTCTATGATGTTGAGAATAAGACAAGTCTGAAACATTAGAGGTTAAGTTATAATTTTTAAGCTATAAATAAACGTTACATAATTAATTATCAATTTTATTTTTATACTAGCAAAAAAGTATATCTACAAACAAAACATTTTTTTTTATGAATAGAAAAATTAATATAATAAAAAATTGCATAATAATTATGTTAATTATATTGACCGACGAGGAAAAATGTATACATGGCTATCTGTATAGTTAATTAAACATTAAAATTATTTACATAATTTAACATATTTATATCAACTTGTGACCCCACGTCGAGCATCTGCTGGAGAAACTACTATAATCCATTAAAGTATCTCTTGTCGAATCGTATACAGTAATTTTTTTCCATCACCATCCTTATCTTTTATAAAATTGCGCCAAATTTCTATCACCATCCATTTCTACCCAGTGTTGCCAGGTCTAAAAACTGGCGAGAGTAACTTCGTCGTATCTGGCAACACTGCAATTCGACCACTTCGACCCACCCCGTGAGGTGGGTTGTTTTGAGCGTGCCGTGAGCGAAATTAATGACGTCATCAATGACGTTTTCACCGCGACCATGAAGACCGTGGTCGCCATGTGGAACGCGTTTTGATCATTGTGAGCGATGTGAGCCTCTACTGGAACGCAGCCTAAGTTTGATATATCTGTGTGTCTGTGCATCTTTATTTCTGTCTGTGGCATCCTAGCTCCCTTAATGGAGAGTGTTCTTAATTATGTTTAGTGTAAATAAAAATGTCGGGCTTTTAAAAAATAATAATTTAAAATTATGTAGTATACAAACATAAAAGTTTATCTAACTATGTACAAAGACAAACAACAAAGAGTTTATTTAGATATACATATATTTTTATATCATCTGTGAGCACTAACTTGTCGATGCATATCTTCTCGACTTGCGGCACCAGCACCTGCAGCAGCCGCATGATGGTCTGCAGCGGCAGCCGCGCGCGCCAGCTCGCCACCCACTCGCCCGTCGGCCGCCACGCCTCCGCCCCCTCCGCCCCTTCCGCCCCGTCCGCCCCGTCCGCGCCCTCCGCTGATGAGGACATGCGGATGCTGTCCCGCTGAAACAATAGTTATCTAAATAAGCTCCACTCTGAAGCTACGGCATGCGGACTTCTCGCGCACATTGTATGAACAATTTCGACCAATTATAGATCTGATTGACGCTGACTCTAGACTCGTAGTCACTAGTAGGATGTCGGTGTAACTTAGACCAATGTTAGGGCGCAGATATTCATCCAATGTCACGCGATCCGTTACCAAGTCCTCTTCATAGCTTGCCATTTTAATAGGCATGATGACAGATTTTTAAATACTGTTCGATATTGTTGGGAAATATATTATAATTAAAACGTATATCATATTTCCGCCAAACAATAAGGTTTAGTATAAAATAAATACATTTCAATTTATAAGTTTAAAATTCGCACCAAAACACTTGAAAGTGTCATGGCGTCGCTTGTGACGTCACTCCTCAGGAAAATAATAGACAAGACGTCATTATCAGTATGGTGATATTCATTTGTTTAAAGAAGTGTGACGTAATTCGCGCTAATTGAGACTGATTGGCGTTCAAGCTAACATGGCGGCTTACCGTATTTTGTATTTTTATTTTATATCATATTTCCGCCAAACAATAAGGTTTAGTATAAAATAAATACATTTCAATTTATAAGTTTAAAATTCGCACCAAAACACTTGAAAGTGTCATGGCGTCGCTTGTGACGTCACTCCTCAGGAAAATAATAGACAAGACGTCATTATCAGTATGGTGATATTCATTTGTTTAAAGAAGTGTGATGTAATTCGCGCTAATTGAGACTGATTGGCGTTCAAGCTAACATGGCGGCTTACCGTATTTTGTATTTTTATTTTATATCATATTTCCGCCAAACAATAAGGTTTAGTATAAAATAAATACATTTCAATTTATAAGTTTAAAATTCGCACCAAAACACTTGAAAGTGTCATGGCATCGCTTGTGACGTCACTCCTCAGGAAAATAATAGACAAGACGTCATTATCAGTATGGTGATATTCATTTGTTTAAAGAAGTGTGACGTAATTCGCGCTAATTGAGACTGATTGGCGTTCAAGCTAACATGGCGGCTTACCGTATTTTGTATTTGTATTTTATCAAAAATGTTGTTAATCTCGCTCATAATAATACGATAAATGCGTGTTTTGTAATCCATTAATAGGGTTTCATTAAATAAATACATAATTTTAGTGATTTTTCATCATGCCTATTGTATATAGACTTGCTGTCTGCACTACATCGACGTTAGCTGTTAATATCAAGGCAACCGTGTGCAGACTATAACTCACGTGTGTAACGGTGTGGACAGCGTGGGGCGCGTGGGGAGCGTGGGGAGAATCCCCACTGTCAGCGCTGTCCTCGCCGTCCCCGCTGCGGCGCGGCAGCAACGTCTCGCGCACGGGCGCTGCGCCCTCCACGCCCTCCGCCCCCTCCACCGGCGCCGCGGGCGGGTGCGCAGACTCGCGCTCCGTCATGGTCGCGATCGCTGTTGCAATACCGTAATTTATTTCCTATGGAAAGAGCCGACTGGCTGGCTATCGACGCACTTAGACATCAGCGATATCGAAGGCATCACTGATGCGTTGCAGGCCAAGAAAGAGAGAAGAAAAAGTAAGAAAGGGAAAGAAAAAAACATATTTTATTTATTATAAACTGATGAAAACATCTAAAAATATACATATACAAATCAAATAGTTTAGGCAACAAGCAGTTACTAAAAAAGTTAGTTTCAGTTTATAAACTGTTATTATTAATTTCAAAGCCTTTTATTTGTTATTTTACTAAACGTAACAATAGCTGCTGCCATCTTATTTCGTCACTAGGTCTGTAGATTTAGGTGGCCATTCACGATCAGACGCTAAGGTCGTGCCGTATGGACGCGTTACTTATGTGGAACCCGAATAATAAAATGTAGCTAGCTGCCTAAACTAAATACAATAAAACGGATATATCATTAAAATAAAATTTCAAAGAACCAATCACATGTCGTCATTCCCTCATCTCTCCGCTTGGGCCGAGTTAGGGCTGACGACAAACAATTTGGTTGTTGCACCTTCGCACTTTTCAAAAACGTCTATTATGGTGCAACTAGCGATCGCATCAATTACTGTAACTTCCAGATAAGCTACAATGTTCTAGCAATAAATGAATTATTATTATTACACTGGAGTGGTAGTGGTGGCGGCTTAGCAAGGGAGATATTATCTTAATATATATAAATTACGTGTCACGTTGTTTGTCCGCGATGGACTCCTAAACTACTTAACCGATTTTAATCAAATCTGCACACCATGTACAGTTTGATCCAACTTGAAAGATAGGATAGGTTACATCTCAAAATAAAAAAAAACTTTTGACAGAACAAAGTCTGTCCGGGCAGTTAGTAATAAAGTATTGCACCAGAGTTGATAGATGACGCCTTGCTTGAGAGTCTAGTTCACTCACTAGTTACATAATTACGACTTACGAGTCAGTCTTCTCTTGGCTGTCGGAGCGGATGGTCGTGCCTCTACGTATGTGTGCTTACTTACTATGAATATTACTGGCTTATTCTAAATCTGCATATTTGTGTTTCGTACTCATAATATCTAATTACTACTAACGCTAATAGTAGACTGACTGATCATACTGTGATAGATATAATAATAATAATAATAACGCTTCACACTCATAGCCCCACACTAGGATTCCCTGTGTCGTGGGTGCCATGGACAACACACTAGACAAGGACATTCACACCCAGACCGAGAACAGAAATTCAAACTCATTATTCAAATTTCCGCCTCGCTGGGAATCGAACCCAGGACCCTTGGTGCGGCGATCCGGCACGGTAACCATTGCGCCACACGGTCGTCGATAGATAGATAGCGGTGGTATAACAGGTAGCGGAGCGGTAGAGCGGTAGTTACCGGGCGTGTCGGGCAGCGTGGGGTTGAGCGTACCGGGCTCGGCGGGCTGCGCCGGCCGCGAGCCCTCCATGGCCGCCTCCGCCAGCGACTCCGCGCTGCGGGACCTGATGGACCAGGGGCATTAATGCGTTAGGACGCAGGTTTGGCAGGGACATGAGGGTGAGATCTCTAAACCGTACTTAAGCTTTGCTCACACTTACAACTATCCGAACAAAAATAATGACTCAATCTTACAATTTGCAGTTATAAATGACTTTAACAAAGAGTTTGTCATGTAGTACATTCGAATGTTTACTGATCAACTTCCAAGTCTAACGTTTGAGTTGGGGACTCAAAATCACTAATAGTTACTTAAATCGCTCCTTAACACATAATTTATATGGTGATTATTTACTAAGCAGCGATTAAAGTAACTGTTAGTGACTCTGACTTGGAGCGTAAGTTGGCTTCCCAGATCTCACCCCGAGTGTGTGTGTGAGGTATGTGTGTGGTACGGACCTGGGCAGAGCCTTCACGACGGGGGGTCGTCCGCTCCCCCCGCCGCCCCCGCCCCCCCGCGGGGTCCCGGCGGCCAGCGAGCGCGCTATGGCGCTGCGCTCGTGCGGCAGGTTGGCGAGCGCGTGGAACACGGCGCGCTTGCGGATTATCGTGTACACCAGGTTCGAGTTGCCTGCTCACACGAACGAGTAGACAGCTTGTTAGTTATCTTATGGCAGAGATTTAATTAAATGGTGTTTATCTGTGGTGGTATGGCAGAGATTAATAATGAACATTATCATTTAAATGTTTGCTCTCGAATCGTGAGTGTTAGGCTGTGTTCCCAGTAGGCAAACTGTTAGCGGCCGACTGAGTGAGCCGCAAATTTTTGGCGAACTGAAATTTGAGTTAGCTGCAAACTCAGATCAATTTGCGTGCGTCGCAAGCAAACTGTTATGAGTTAGCCGCTTATTTAGGTCGACCGACTGAATTTTCACTTCACTATTATTGTTCGAAGGGAGTGGTTGTGTTGGTCACGATGGATATTTTTGAAGTAATTGGTATCTTAGAGGCGTTGAAAGAGGATAAAAACTGTCCGCATGAACAGTTTGCGGCAAACGGACTCACTACGCCCGGCGAACAACCATATCGCCGCCGCCGACTGGAACCGGGTTTGCTGTGAGTCAGCCTGACTACTGAGACAGTCGGCGCACGTAACGCTGCAAACTGCGTATAGTGAGCGCAAAACTAGCAAACTGTGGACACTCCATTTCAAATATATGGAAGGGCGTACTGCAAACTCAGTCGGCCGCTAACAGTTTGCCTACTGGGAACATAGCCTTACTGATGTGTAATGTATACTGTCATAACATGTCATACATGTCATCCGAGACAAAGGTAATTCTAAAGCGAATTGTACAGTCACCTGCAGAGAAAAGTAACCCATCTGTTTATAAATATACGAACAGCAACGTTTCCGCTGCCTGTTACGTTGTAAACAGATGGGTTACTTTTCTCTGCAGGTGACTGTACACGTTATGTCATGTCTCACCATCAAACTGGTACTGGATGATGTTGTTGAACATCTCGAGCAGGAAGAACACGAGGTGGTGGTTCTGCGGGCGCGAGAACAGGAACCAGGGCGTGCTGAACGCCTCCAGCAGGTGCAGCAGCTTGGTGGACGCCACCATCGACAGCGTCTTCAGGTACGGTGACACTGCAAGTGCGATAACACATGCATTGCCATATCACTCAAATACATACTTCAACTACAGTGATTTGCTTTATGAACCAACCTCTTCAGTTGCACCCTGCTCAAAAACGGTCGAAGCAATGCCAATCAGTCGCTAATCACGGGACTAAAGGACTTCTTAATGTTTTTGATTCTATTTAAACGGTACAAAAACAACATTATTTATTATGACGTATGAAACATACGAATATAAACGAATGACGATAACCACACTTATGTCCATATGTAGTTGGAGACTAAAAATTATTAATAGTCTCATTACAACAATTTTTCCAGACTACCCACATGATCCATTTGGTGGCAGCGGTGGGACAACTCACCGTTGACAAGTATAGTGAGTAGGCAGTCGAACAGCGGCTGCAGGCGCTGGTGGCCGGTGGTGATGACCTTGTGGAACACCACCACCAGCAGGTCGGCGTGCGTGCCCGTGAACACCGGGATGTCCATGGGCACGGCGGCCGCGTACGGCTTGTTGAGCCGCACGCCGAAGTTCCTCTCGCCGGAGAGCAGGAGGAGGATGAACACGCCGATGTGCATTAACCCCACGCGAGCTGTTTGAAGCAATAGCCAGTTAAGACTTTATTTAAATGCAAGAACATGAGAATTATTATTAACTGCTAGCAAGCAGCTCAAAATCAAAACTTTATAACAAATCAAAGTCAAAGATCTGATGATGAGACTACCAAAAGATCAAAAATAATACTATTACAATATTCATTGTTGGATACATATTACCAAACAAAATGTTTTCAGTAATGCTACCGACACAGGGATCAACTTACACTGGTCAGCTCTGGAGTCATTCAGGTGGTAGAGGATGGGCACCAGCACCTCCAGCACGTCGCTACTCTTCAACACGTAGTACATGAATTTCTGGCAACATAAAAACAAAAAAATGATTTTTAAAAATTAATATCTCATTATATCATCTCCAGAATAGGGAACTCCTCAACGTTGAACAGCACAGCTACCATTTTTTCTTATTTTGAGTGCCCTAAATAATATTTTAGCACATAACCTTCTTACAACAGCACATCGCACCCTCACCTTATTATAATCGCACATCTTCCAGAACAGCACGAGCAGCTCCTGGTGCAGCGCGACCTTCTTGGCGGAGTTGGGCAGGTAGGTCTGCAGCAGCGGGTTATTGAGCAGACGCGTCACGCCGCGCAGCACCAGCTGGAAGTCCTCGTCGCGGTGGATGCGCGACAGGTAGTTGATGAACAGGTTGTCTGGTAACGCCTGGCAAGTGGTTAAGAGATATAAGAACTTACGGTAGAGGAAAATTTGCCTTATGTTATAAAAGTTTGTGTGATAGCGCTTGCGTCTCTGGACTCTCCATGAAATGTTCCACGGTGTTCAAAGTTTCTGTCGCATATTGCAAATGCGATCTAGAGCCAAAAGTAGTGACTAGTGATGCAGTTCCCCGTTAAATATGACGTTAAAAAATAAAGATATAAGAGTAAATAAATCTATACTAAGATTTGCTTACTTCATCGGAATCCTCGCTGACCACGTTGCTAGTGTCGTGGTCCAACGTCACGATTAGAATTTGTAACGCGACCTGTGGAAGAAACATGACACTTAACACAAATATGGATTAACTGATGTCATACTAAAATAACACTGTGTACCGTGCCCTACAGGGTACAAACCTCGACGAGCGGCTCGAGCGTGTCGGCGAACAGCAGGTGGTTGTAGGGCAGGCCGAGCCCCACGGGGTCGTACGAGCACACCGTGTTCAGCAGCGATGTGAACAGTGGCAGCGCGTGCCGGTTCTCCGGGCTCGTCAGGTACCTACATGACAATGACAGAGATAACACTCCATCATAATGTTTCTATAACATAAGGGCATCGATCACGGATTGAGCCGTGTTCATATGCCACTTTGCACTAAATCTTATGGTCGCTTAGTATCGTTAGAATGTAGTGTAAATACATAGAATATATTACATTGGCATTTGTTAATTTAATTGATGGTCTTTACTACTTTTTAGAGGATCTTTACTTTTTTTTAGCAGTTGGGTTTTAGTTTTTGAACATATTTTACAATAAGCATAATTTTGTTTTAATAGTAAAATTTAGAGACCGACCGAAGGTTCGGTTTCGGTTTCGGCCAGTTTCGGCCAAAAAATCTAGTTTCGGTTTCGGTTTCGGTTTCCGAAAAAATTGGCCGAACCTTTCGGCCAAACCGAAACTCTGTGTTCGTGAAACGTCATGCGTCGTTCAGTTAAGTTCGTGGCTAACCCGTGGCCGCTGACGGTGATCCAAGCATGGTAATGAAACTGTAACTGGAAGATATTTAAGTAAAACTTTTACTAGGAGTATTAATTAGACGTAATCTATACTATACTAAAACTCAAAGGGCAAATTTACTGTACATTGAATATTTTTTAAAAATTTTGATTAGGGGGCACTTCAATAACGTGTTAGAGCACAAAAATATTTTTTTTAGAATTATTGTCTGTCTGTCTGTCTGTCCGGGCATCACATGAAAACCCTTGAACGGATTTCGATGAAAATTGGTAAAGTTGTTACTAATACTCCGGGTCATATTTTAGGATACTTTTTATGCCGTAAAATTAAAAGGTTTCCCCGGGAAACGGGATGAAAGTTTGTATGGAATATTTTTAAAACATCAACCGATTTGCTTCAAATTTGCATCAAATGTTCCTTGCTTAAATTTATGGAACATGTATTTTTCAGTTTTTCAAAATTTTGCAAAAAAAAAAAGAAAAATATACAAATTAATGTGAATATTGCTTATTTTACAAAACCCGCTCCTGGAGGAATCCTTTGTGATTTTATCGTGGGTTTCAGTATATAAATTACTAAATATAAGTACTTCAATATAAATTCACCGTTTTTGAAATTTCCTTCTGCAAGAGGTACAAATAAGGTAAAACATAATTTCCGTGTGCGAAGCTGCGGGCAACAGCTAGTAGAATATAAAAAGTAGTTTTCGTCTATTTGTCTGTGCGTTTGTTCTGGCTACTCTCAGGAACGACATAACAGATTTACCTGCGGTTTTCACTTCCTTATATCTTACAATACATGCATATTGTAGTGAGCTTTGGTTAACATTTAGTGGTTGGTTTATTAAAACGGTTTACAAATAAATAAATTACGTTATGTCAATTTCGCCCATACTTGCATTTATTGAGTGAGGGGCTGAGGGCTTACCAAAAGGTTTACGGAAGCAAAGCGAGGGCATTCACTATTCATAGATATCCCACACGTATGGGTTTGATGAAAAAAGATTTTGATTTTCAGTTATAAGTATGGGGAACCCCCAAAATTTATTGTTTTTTTTTTCTATTTTTGTGTAAAAATCTTAATGCGGTACTTTTTTCTGTTGAGTCCACAAATGAGCAGCTCAAAATAAATACCCTAATGCTGTAGACACAGAGTGTATTTTTTGAGCTGTGCGTCGCGTAAAATAGCGTAAATCGTAAAATCGCGTAAAATACAAATTCCAAAGAGTTGAATATGAACTTTTGTATGAAACCGGCTCATTTCACGTGACTCACAGCACCAAAAATACGTTCGTTTGGCCTCACCCTAAGTTTCGGTTTCGGTTTCGGCCGAAACTGGACCTAAGGCCGAAGGTTCGGTTTCGGCTGAAAAACCAGTTTCGGTCGGACTCTAGTAAAATTATGTCTTATTAATGTTATAATTCGTTATCTACAATAACAACGACTATATCACTCAGCTTTATCGAAAACAATAGTTTTACATTTAGTGTGATATCGCAAAACTTATGGTATAAACTTATCACTAATTTGCTTATTTTGTGTGAATAGCCGGCAAACCAGCAGACGGGCCAGCTAATGTGTTTTTGTTGTTACTGAAGTCCATGGACGACGTCATCCACTTATTATCCGAGGTTCTATACAAACTCTGTTCTCTAAGGATTACGCCATCTGCTACAAAAGTGATGTGCTCATTTTTCTGCACTCGATGTTATTCCCATACATTTTGAAGGCAACCTTAGGCGTGAACTCCACGTCACCTACGAACGCGAACTTCAGGTCCGCCTTAGGCTTGAACCGTGTGGCGACGACGCGCACATGTCACACGGTGACGTCACGCCAACCTGAATTACGCTATCGAAGTTTCCAAAGATCGCTAGCATATATACAAATGCTCCGACAACATCAGTCGGGGCTCGGCCGCCTCCCAGGCAACACACCTCGCCTGGCGGCAGATCTCCCTTTGCCAAAAACCGTGTGTCCAGTGCGTAGTGTACTCACGCGATCCACTTGTTGTGGTGCGTGGCGGCGGTGTGCGCGGGCCGGTAGATGGTCTCGCTGAAGCAGGCGAGCAGCAGCCGCAGCAGCTCGGTGCGCGCGGCCTCATGCGCGGCGCAGCGGGCCGGCGAGCGCGCGAACCCCACGCCGCCCGCCCAGATGTACTCGCAGCTGTCCAGCGAGGACAGCTCCTCGGCGCGCTCCTGTGATTTATTTAGGATTTATTGAACGCCAACATAATGTAAACTGTTATTTACTTATTACAAAATGTATCGAGCACTAGGGCGATTTCATAAGTGCCATTATAATTAACAAGCGAAGATTACACGCATAAAAGTAAGCAGTAACATTTTAAATTGATGACATTTGAAAGTGATGACATTATTAGGGACCTGCGTCCATGGCACGGCATGTCTAATCGTTTATATGCGACGAAAACAAATATACCTGGCAGAAATTACAACATATTATATATTATTTATATAACATAAACAAATTTTTGTGATCGTAATAAAATATAGCCCTATGTCACTCAGGAATAATGTAGCTTTCTAGTGGTCAAATAATTTTCAGAATAGATTTAGTAACAATTAGTTTTTGTTTAGATTTAACTCACTTATTGTTGATAAATATAAATAAAAAATAGGGAAAGGGGTTTTATATGGTAAAATCCACAGAACATCTAATAATTAGTTAGAAAGGGCATAGCGCGTAACTTGTACGAGAACCACTGTCGCCGTTATGATCCCCTCCATTTGCTTACTACTACGAAAATGAACAAATACGCACGAGAGTCGTTATGTGTGCGTGAGAGGCGTGACACTGTACCTAAGGATTGACTGACGTAAACTTTTATCGGTATTTATTTTCGTAAGGTCGATAGATGTGTAAAATAAAGGTTTACCTTAAATCCATAAAAAATATCATATTTATTGGAAAAAATATAGGATATTGGAAACTCGCTACGTATGTCAGATTCAGATTCATTTGTTCTTCATCATACTTATTTTATTATAATAATATATGTAATATTTATCTTCAAGGCAAGAGTGAATAGGCTTTTGCTAATTTAGTTCGTTTTACCACCCATGACTACATCGCCACTTACCATCAGGTGGGATTGAGGTCAAGCATTAACTTTTAAGATATAAAAAATTGGATTAAAAAAAATTAAAAACATAAAAGAAATAGGATGTAAAATACGTCAATGTTCTTTCAAACTATATTTCAATGCATAAAATATTAAATTTATCTGGCCACATGTACATTATTTAAAAAAGTTATTATAACTTCGAAAGAATCTATCGAATATCGATGTCATCTTTTACTACGCCCAACGCTAGAGCTACTACTACGTAATACATTACGCGTTCTCATTGATGTGTTAAAAATGACGAGCGCATGAAGCCCGCAATGTATATTTTTTGGGCAAATAATCATTTGTAGGACATTTTTAAAGATTTAAACTAAAATATCCTAGTTTTTTACTTATCGATGAAAAGAAACGCTTCCTTTGTTTATTTTGAGCATTTCGCTTCTTGCAGGGCAAGTAATTACCGCACATGTAGGCATTTTTATGTAATTTAGTCGCAGTATTTCGCAGTACTTTTCTCCGTTGGAGTTCGCGAGTCACTAAAACAGCGCGATCGCGTGTTTTTGAGGATCCTGCACGTTTGCTCATAATCTTGGCGCGCCTGCCACGCCCACAACTCCTTTCTAACTAATTATTAGGTGTTCTGTGGTAAAATCATTGTCAATTCCCATAATAGCAGATCTTGGAGCTCTGCACCATACAGCTTAATATCGATGCAAATTTACACTATGGTACAGTTTTTAACCAGCCTGTAAATAAAGCGGTTTAATTGTGTTATTCTGCTCCATTAAAATTCATATGGATCAAATCCTCATACAAACGTGTGCCAGCTAATCTTGGATAGATATAGTGCACTGAATAATCAATACTAAAAATATGTATACAGATAGGGGATTGCATGTTATCTCAAAATCAATACTCACCGGCCCCGATCTCTTGGTGCTCGCTACTGTGAAGTCCGGACAGAACAGGAGATCCTGAGGGGAAATACAACTGTTTTATTTACAACAACAACAGAACTCTTTATTGTACACTAATATACAGTAATAACCTTCAGTCTATAGATAAAATGGTACAACAGGCGGCTTTATCGCTACACAAGCGATTTCTTATAGCAAACCTTAGGGAAGAGGACTGTTTGATAAGCAAACAAAGTGTGCGAGTGCTTAATAAATAAATATAGATAAAATACATATACCCCAACTCAGAGTCACTAATGGTTATTTAAATTACTCGTTAGTAGAAAATTCGTATTGTGACTCTTTCTTTACTAATAAGGAGCGATTAAAGTAACCATTACTGACTCTGAGTTGGGGCGTTAGTGTCATAAAAGTAAATAGAAAGTGATAGTTATTGTAAATAGCGAAGTGGTCTCCAATCTTATACTCGTAGCGAATAAAATAAGAATAATAAAACTATAACTAATGGATATCCGTATATGAAAGATATTCCAGAAACACCAATAATGTTAGTGGAGGTATTCATTTACATAAGGCATTTTTTGTCTGTCTGTCCGTTTGTCTGTATGTCTGCGCAAATGTTCCCGCTATGAACTGAAATGTTTTGTTTGGAAATGATATGAGAAAATATATGATTTACTAATAATTATCTAATGTACTCGTATATAGAAAGTCGATCACAAATACTATATGGTACACGGCGATTTGAAGCACGCGATCGTTGATTTTGTATGTACAAAGCTGCGGGCATAGCGTTTGTATAAAATAAAATGAGTACAAAGCATCGACTCACACAAACAGCATTAATGAGCGACTGCGCGAGCGGCACGGACTCGTTGTCGACGGCGGCGGCGGGCAGCGAGGACCAGAAGTAGCCGTGCCACTCGGGGTCCTCCAGCATGTACGGCAGCACGCGGGTCAGCAGCCGCGCGCAGTTCAGTGCTGGTAGTACAATTGTACGGTTTACACTGGTTCCATTAGATACGCTAAAAACGCTAATGCTAAACGCTAACATACTTATCCCCTGCATTAGGTATTGCAGGTGGCACAGACAACTTAAATATCACATCACTATAACACCTGAGTATAAATATTTATCTGTCACATAAATATCTGCCTCGGCCAGGAACCAAACCAGGGACCCCTCGCTGCGCAGGCAGGGTCGCTACCAACTAGGCTACAGGCTCATCTAATGTGAAAGTTTGTTTGTGAAGTATTGAAAGGGTTTTCGTATTTATCAAACAGGTAGAATATGATTTAAAATAAAATAAAGAATACATATTATAAATATTTCTAGGAAACTATGGCATATCTGCGGGCAGAGTGTTAGTTGAATATAAAGCATTCAAGTTCCCCTCTACTCAATGTAATGGATTTATGAATCATGATAATCACTGTGCATTTAAACATTCTGACTCATTATTATTATTGTATTATTATACACAAGAATAATTGTTCTTTTCTAAACACAAATTATTATATTAAACACAAATAATTATATTTAAAAGTTCAGAAATATCCAAATTATTTTAATCATACTATCCTGAAATGCAAAGCATACAAAATTACTAATTCATTTTAATGATAAATAAGCACACTAGAAACTATGATTCTCATCCTGGTTGATAATATCTGGTCATAGTTACAGATTACGAGCAACAACTTGATTTGAATGCATGCTAATGTTATCAGTTCTATACATTGATTCATAGACATTAGCCTGGCGTTCGTGCAAACGTCTAACAGGTGTATTAACAGTAAACTAAAACAATCTACACTTACTGCTAATAACAATAGTTTTCACGCAATAAAAAACAAACAATCGCGTTCCAATTACCACCTACCGGTCTGTTGCTCCCGCTGCGTCCTACAGCTGCTGTCGACGGTCTTGACCAACTTTTCAACGGCCTTATACACGAGCATAGCCAAGTTGTTCGGGGACTCCTCCCGAAGCGCGCGGATTTCTGCCCCCGGGACCAATGCAAACACATCTTGCACGTTCGTGACGCTCTCAGACCAAAACTGGTCCCAGAATTCATCGTCTGACGAATCGATAGGCTAAAACAAACCAATTCAATCAATAATCAACTAACATTAAGAAATCGCTTACGCAGTCAAACACCCACCTGCGATTTTGATGTCAGCTGTACTACCGCCTTCCTGAAGTTCAACTTCGTGTCAGCATTCCCCATTTTCACAATGTACTATTTCAAAAAAATATTAAAATCATTTCATTTCTAACATACGTCTACACAAAACAAAAAAGAATTTGACATAAAAATGAAACGGATGTTCGACGGATCAATTTCTGATGTTCGATTTGTTTGTGACATGTGTGTGACATACATAACTGTCAACAGTGTCAACTGTCAAATGATATTCCCTACGTTCCAGTAGACGATCACAACGACCACGCTCACGACCGCGATTTTGCCGTTCCACTAGCTTGTGAGCGTTACAATCATACACCCAAGTGGAACGGGCACTTCGACCCACCCCGTGAGGTGGGTTGTTTTGAGCGTGCCGTGAACTGCCGTGAGCGAAATTAATGACGTCATCAATGACGTTTTCACCGCGACCATGACGACCGTGGTCGCCATGTGGAACGCGTTTTGATCGTTGTGAGCGATGTGAGCGTCTACTGGAACGCAGCCAAGAAATGTCTCAATGAAATAGATCTATTTATTTGAGGTTACTGCCTTAAATATACATAAACGAGATTATTTTAATATTTAATTACTTAGAACTAAAGGTATTTTCTTTTATATGTAAGTTATTCTATAATGCTTTATTCTAAAATTCATCTTATTTTTTAAAATACTATGGTAAAAATCTATCGACAACAAGCATTTTTTTTTTATCTGCATCCTACTTCGATGTTCGTCTGCTTGCTTTATTCTTGTTTATGGTTTGTGTAAAATTGAAAAGGCCGAAAAATGCCTGCTGCGAATCTTGTTCGAAGTGCATTCAATGGATTATTACGAAAATCTTCGACTTATAGAGCTCCAGTGGTATGTCGACTATCCACTGTAGCTGTGCAGCAAAAATACCATGTCATTAAAAATACCACTAGCTTGTATTTCGCCCAGCGACCACAAAATGGGGTAAGATGGTTAATTGTTAATTTTTCTTTATTGTTAATACTACTTTCCATCATATCTTAATATCCATCATGTGCACAATATTATATGCCCTTTTCGACATTTATTGGTCAAGTATTAATAATTGAGGTGAGAGAAGTATAACCTCAACATATTGCATAACAAATGTGTACAATGCTGCTCAAAACTGTTTAGGTACGTTTGATGCGACCTTACGCGACGGGGCCCAAGTCAAAGGTGACTCCACAGCAGATAGCGGATCGCGTGATGAAAGTGTGCAGGGCTTACGACAAACTGAGTGCTGCTCAGGTACAAGTCATTCATTGTATTAATTTTGTTTCAGAGCCTGGTAGCCGGCGTCCGCAAGTACAGCGGCGGGCCCCCTCTCACGTTAGAGCTTGTTCGATCCAGAGTGCTCCTAGTTCTCCAACTTTATGACAAAATTTCGCCTGACAAGGTAGCTCTACCCTCATAGCAATATAAGACTGAGGCTGCCAGATTCATGTTACCAGGCTGTAGACAAGCAAAACTATTTATTGTTACAGTAATCAATGTTAAGAGATTCCGTGCATTATCTTAAAGTAGGTCACCAATATGTATCTGGTAATCTTCAGTCTGGATTTTGAAATAGAAAACTGGATCACTCTGAGATTACACAAACTCTTTCATAATATGAAAGAAACAAATTCTGTTATTTTCTAAAATCATGATTTTTGTATTCTATACCAATATTTGGGCTCTGTGAGACTCCATCTAAGTTAGACTGCTTGTTTTTATCAACATTTTTTATAACGTACCGATGATCCTTATAACTGGCTCAGAATATTGATATCAAATATAAAAATTATTATATTTTCTTTCAAAATGTATATTTTAATGTTTTGTTTACAGTTGACCCTCGATTCCCACTTCATGAATGACTTGGGTCTTGATTCCCTGGACCATGTGGAGGTGATCATGGCTATGGAGGATGAATTTGGTTTTGAAATCCCTGATGTTGATGCCGAGAGGCTGGTTAGACCTAAAGACATTGTGCAATACATTGCAGACAAGGAGGATGTTTATGAATAAACCGTTAATTTAGTGCAAAACAGCTTAAGCAACCGCAGATCAATGTGCGATGTTTTACTATAAAAACCATAGACAACAAAATGTTCTTAATACACTCTTGGTCGAGGATGTCTTGTGATTCAGCTTAGTATTTAGTTCCAATTTAATTAACTGTTATTGTTCTAATAAGAATGTACACTTTTATGGCTGAACATCTGTGGATTGTATAAAGTGTAAATTGTTTTTATTGATTATATGTCTGTTAGACTAGATCAATTGCTTTTCATTTGGTCAATCAAACCTGTTTAACAGCCAATAAAGGATAATTCTAAAAATAGTTATTTTGTTTTGCATGTATAATATACCACTGCCTTAGTCCAAGGTAGATTAGCCCCTGTAGGTTGTAGTTCATCATAAATTAAGATCTTGGAAGTAGATTACCTGTTCCTCTGGTAGTCATATTCTAATCAGTGACTTGGTATATAGTTTGATACTTTTGGAATTTGTCAGTATACACTTATAGTACCACACTAGGAGATTCTCTGTCGTGGGTGCCATCAGCATGGCATGGGCAACATAGACAAGATCACACTCAATCTGTGAACAGAAATTCCAAATTCTGCATCCCTCGGAATGAAATCCAGGACCTTTGGCATGGGAACTGTGATGTTTACATATATACTTTGTGGTGGGAACCATTGTGCCACATTACTTTGCATAACCAGGTCTCCACTGGTATTGATGCATTTTCCTGTGTAGTGACGGGTTGTCCCACATTTACTTACCCAGTTATTATATCAGATCTACAGTAGCCATTAGGTATAATAAATTTAACAGCAAACTATATTTATGATTCCCAAGTAAAACTCAATTTAAAATAATTTGAGTAACCTTGGGATATTTCCGATTGGTGATATTTTGAATAGGTAAACAGATTAAAAAAAAAGTTAATAATGAAATTTTTATTTTTATACAAATTTGAGAAGAAACTTTACAAGTAAAAAGTTTCATCTGTCTAAACGAAAAAACATACTCTAGGCATACATACCGAAAAACATCAATTTATGTACAGACTAAGCTCGCCACTGCTAAATGCACCACACTCCGTCACATTCACTCTACGAGTCCAATAGTTCACATATATTACAAATATTTACAGCATCACTTGACTACTAATGAGCCTCAGTTGTTTTCAGTTCATAAATATTGCAAACTTCGTAATCTTGATACAGAAGAAAATTTCTAACAGTCAAAGGTAGCAAATCGATACACTTCGCTTGTCCCACAATTATAAAAATGTACAAAATAAATTATTATATAAGTAAATGAACTAAGAATAAATACATACATAACGATTCCTTTGTTACGTGTGCATTTATATGAAGAACGATTCGATATTACAACACAAAATATAATCTTGTTATAAACAAATGTTATGAAATTAAATTAATAATTAGAACATATTATTCGCGTGTGTTACAAACTACTTTGGCAACAAATACAACTTTATTTTTGTTTTGCAAAGAGCCAAAACTTAACAACACTTAATAAATACTAGCAAAAATAACAGATAAGGAAAAACTTTCTTAATCTGAATCAGTATATATTATCATTATGATGAAGCAACTCTTTGTTGCACTAATGGGTTATTTCAATATTATTTTGTGCAAGTAATTTAAGTTTGTTCTACACATTGATCACAAAAACACTACTAGGAATCATAAACTGGAAATCACTGACTATACTATAATATTAAAATGAAAATAACTGTAATATTCATTCAAGGTTTAAGAAATAGCTCTCAGACGTTGTTCCAACATCCTTCACTTGATAGTCTATAATGGAGAATAACAGATATTAAATTGAAACATAATTCAGTCAGATTTACCATCGACAAGTTGGACAACCCACAATCAGACACCGAATATACAATGAGATCGCTACAACAGACATCACTATATCAAAATGTAGGAAGACGGCACAAGGAATTATTTGAACTGTAACCAGTAACACTAACCAGTATTATATTATAACGATCGTTCAACGTTCATCGGTTAGCACGAGACCAAGTTTGTTTCGGCGAGCCTGTTTCGCAACAGGGCGGCGTCGCGCTATCTGAAGCGGTTGGTGCGCGCGCGGCCGGCGGAGCGCAGGCGGCGGCCCACGGTGTCGACGCGCGCCACGCGAACCACGGGCTGCAGCCAGTCCCCCAGGGAGGGCATCGCACGCTTCTTCTCTACCTTCTCCACCTTGTCCTCCTTGTCCTCGCTCTCCGAAGCCGAAGACCGCGAGGTGCGCTTCTCCACACTTTTCTTCCCTATCTTTTCTTGAACATTGTCATGCAACACCACTTTCAAGTCGAAGTGAACCGGCTTTCCCTCTGCCGCCTTCGTCTCGTCTGTGGAGTTACACTTGGTCGGAGTCTCCTCCGAGTTCTCGACTGTTCTGGAATCGGTGATCGTGCGGTCTTGAGACTCCTCCGATTTATCCTCCTTGAGAGTGTCGTCCTTTTCCGCCTCGGACATGTTTGGGTCGTCCTCGCTGGCCGTTTCGTCGTCGGGTGGTTCCGCAGAGGACCTGTCCAGGCTGCTGTCCGCTTTCCGCTCGTAGTCTGTGCTATTGGCGCGAGAATCCTTCTTTGGTTTCTTTTTATTGGGCCAGCCGGTCTTATTCTTCTTCTTGAACCTGCCGCGCCTGCCCCGTTGCTTGTTCGCGTCTTGGTTGATTTCGTTCCGGATGATATCACAGTCCTCGCATTCGGACACCAAGCTCGACAGGTCGGGGATGTTCGTCGACGGAATGACGGCTGTTTCATCGCCGATAAGGTCGTCCGACATGTCGAATTCGGCCGCATCCTCGAATACTTCGGATAGGAACTGCTGCAACCTTTCTGACGCCTCCTGCGTTTCAGAGAGGACCGGTTCTACCTTCAGGTTACTAGTGGTATCGCTGACGGTGTCCTCCGAGGCCGTAGATTTATTGTCATCGGTGTGTTTTCTTCGATGCAGGAGACCGGCGGAACCGAGTATAGCTAGGGTTGACGCGTGTTCTCTCGGAGATTTCCTAGGATGCGCCTCCAGAGCTAACAAGGCGGCGGTTCGTTTTCTAATCTTTTGCTTCTTCATTCCTCTCGTTCCATAGGAACGCGACGGTCCAGGTTTTTCATCCCGCCGAACCAAATCGCTTAGCGGACAGCAGTTCGGTTTTAACGGTGGTAACATTCCTATTTCATATGGTAACTTTGGTGACTTTGAGTACAGCGCTGCAACAAAAATTATAGAAATTAGATTTATATATTTTCGTAGATAAAATAAAGTAATAAAAAAAAATATGGAAAAAATCTTCAGGGGATGCTTACCAAAATACTTGGGTACATTTTTAGTGACCACTTTATCCTGGTCTTGCCGTTTGAAAGTCTCAAACCAGGGTTCACTATGAGGAACTGACTCGAAAGCAAACTCCAGTTGTTCTACAGCCGGAGTGTACTTGAGCTTGCCATCTTCCCATTTCATACATTTTTCCGCTTTGTCATCTCTTAGTGGACTAACTTCGGGTACTTTTTCCGGAATTGGAGTTGGAGTTGGATCCTTGACGGGTTCAGGAGTTTTGGGTCGAGGTTCAGTCGGGGGCGCTGGAGAGACAGCGGGCGCTCTGCCGGGGGCTCGTCTTCCCCTCTTGGCCACCGCGGGCGCACGTCTCTTGCGTCTTCTCTTGTCTTCGGGCCAGCTGTCCTCCTCGGAAGATTCTTCCTTCAAAGCTAGCGGCCGCGCAAGCCTCTGCCTCTCCAGGGACAGCGGCGGCGGCGGCTGCGGGGGAGTTCTCCGTTTGGGGAGCAGCTCCTCCTTCTCCTCCTCATCAGACGAGGTAGAGCTCGTCGAGCTGGCTCGCTTAGGAAACATGAATTGTTCAGCTTCGTCACTCAGTACAGAAAGTTCTGACCTCCTCACTTTCCTGAACTTAACTACTAACGGCTTGGTTCCATTACAAGTCGGCAAGGAGTCCTTCCTCTTAGTTGTGAAACCTCCGCTCGACCTTAACTTTGTGCTCACCCCGACCACCTTGTAATACTGTCGATCTTCCGATAACTGAGACTCACTAGATTTCTTGCCACATCTGGTGTTATGTTTTTTCTCATCCTCCAAGCCTCCGTTGCGGCGCGGGCTTTGGCTGCCGTTTATTGTTGAATCTGGGGATTGGGATCGCTTAGCTCGCTTGTTTTTTGGTTCGGTATCACCATTACATAATTTTCTTAGTGATCGCCTTTCCCCGTTAACCGGTGTGGCTTTGTCTAGGAAAGTTGCAACGTCTGCACCGGATCCTATGAGCGAGTCGAGCGCCAGGAAGTTGGTATGGTCCCTGACGAAGGCCAGGTGATGCGGGGAGCGGCGGTGTAGCGCGGCGTCCGTGTAGTCCGCATTGCACATCTCACAGTATCCGGCTTTCTGCTCCTTTTCTTCCCTCTCCTTTATTCGCGGCCTGCTCCTTCTCGTCATTCTAAAACAACGACAAAACTAATAAGACACATATTACATGTTGGCATAATATACAAATTAAAAACTAAGTAATACTTACTTTTGACTTATATTATTGTTGTTATGCGAAATTGTGCCAACTATTTGTATGTCAGATGATTCCTTCTTTTCTTTTTTCTCTCTGGAAGGATCAGGCTCTAATGATATCTGGGGCCATTCATCAAACTCCTTAAAAACGGGCCGGCATGGTCTGCAAAATTAATGATCACATTTTAATATCAATGTTCGTAAAGAAAAGTAACTTGTTTGAAGAATATTGGTCCATACTTGTCCAAAAATTCAATCTTGATAAAATGTTTACTGAAGAGGTTGATATGAGGTTTACGCGGTGCCTTGAAGAATGTGTCATACAGTTTATCCAATAGACTTATAGCCTGAAAGATTAATGAATATGCTGTAAGAATATATAATGTCTAAAATGCGAAGAAAGAATGGGTATTAGCTCAAACATTAGTAGAAAATTTAAAGCTTATGTTAAAATAATAATCTACATAATCACTAGATATGTTATAGATCTTAAAGTTGCATGCAATTAGATTTTCAGTTTTAAAATACCAGTTAAATAAATCAATGGAAAGGTATAACCATAACCATTTTAGCAACTGTATCACATATACTTCTATTGCATGAACAATTTCAATGAAAATGCTGAATCGTATTCAGTAAACATTGAGAACATCGAGTTTTGATTACTCAGAAATTATTATATTACTCATACACAAGGGCAAAATATTTGGTACAAAATAAGCAATTCAACTAAAACATATTTAATATTGCATAATTTTATTCTGATGTGTAAGCTAATATGCAGGCAAATGCTATTTTTTACTCCTCTTTATCAATATTTAATTACTCCTTAACACCCTAATTATTATCTGAATACTTGTATCTTATAAATTAATTTTCATGTCTTACTGACATCTATTTTAAGTATTCTTAGCCAACAAATGCTAAAGCTTTTTCCAACATAAGTCATCATGCTACTAAAAAAATCTGGCTAAAATTGTCACTTCCCAATTGTCATGATAAAACTTGGACCATCTTAGTTTGAGGTACATTTACATAAAATTGCCTGAATAAATTAGATATGTATAACAGATTTTCTTGGTTACATTTAAAGTATTTGTTTCATAATACAATTTTTATCAGATTCTTAGAAATTATCTTAAAATCACTGTAGATTTTATAAAAAATCATTTAAATACCAGAAACGTAGTAAACCAAAGATGGGCCAAATGGTTCGTCAATATACACCCATGACCCAATGTCTCTTAAGAAGACTCATTTCAGCTTCTATAGACTATGGTAAAGTCTAACATATAGTATGACCGAGCTGCCTACAACATTTGCAATCTAACATCTACGATGTTAACCACATATGCAGGTCTAGCGTGTAGTCGACTACCATCCACCATGTAGCAGCGACTGGACTGCATACCTTCTGCACAGTGAGGTGCACGTAGGGTCGCGGCTGAGCTCGCAGCCGCTCCAGCATGGCATCGGCACGGGCACGCGCCGCGTCACGCCGCGCACATCGCGGCACCCCCGCCCCCTGCCCCGCCCCGTGCCCCGCCGCCTCACCGCCGACCACGTGGGTCACGCGCGACGACAGACAGAACTCCTCGCGCTGAAACCGTTTATAGCTTATTAATAGGAGGGTAGGATGCAAAGTTCATTATTTTAGATGAGTCTTTTTTTAGTACACAATTTACAGGGTCATAAACAAATACAATATTTTTTTGATGCAATACTAATATTTTTGTTTTCTCATATTTATTTTCTACTAGTACTGCGGAGATTATTTACCAAAGAAGACTTGTTTAAAACAGGACTGTGGAATACATGTATAGCTTATTAATAGGAAGGTAGTAGGATTGATGGTGTATAATAACATGCCAATAAAAGTTAATTTTATGTTTGCATGATTTGTTCATCATTTGAATACCAATGCATGAGATGGACAATTATTTCTAAGTCAACAAAATCTTTTTTGACATCAACCCAAACAAACTCTTCGTTGGTAGATGTATGTTGAACTATGCACATTTTTGTAACTGATAACGCTATTATCATATTACTATCATACACTATTATCATATTAGTATACAGTATGAGTTAAAGAAGAATTGTGTGTGTAGTAATTTTTTTTCTGCTATTGTTAATAAATTACTGAACATTTTAATAAAGTACAGTTATATGGACATTTCAGAAAAGTAGAATATTTGAAAGAAAATTTTAAAAATCTACGCTGACAACATACATATTATATCCAATTAATATTTTACTCTGGAAGTAGTCTTACCAAATAAGAATTAATTACATGTGTTAAGTTTCATAAAAGGGCCCAGACGCCCAGTTTCTAAGTTCACTTTGACTGTTAAGGAATGGTATGGTACTACAATACATTTTTAGAATAAATGGTTTACACAGGATAAAATACATTGTAAGTTAAAAATTCTAGTTTGTTATTCAATAATATTTTTTATGAACTTATCATTTAAAACAATCCAACTAAAGCAGTTAAGAAAAATTGTACAAGTTACAGACATTCAAAAGTATAAATTTTATGAAAACCAGACGGATGATAATTATCAACCATAATAAAATAATCTGAATTTTACCAAGAAAAAAATAACTGACTTCAAAATAACTGAAAAATTACTCATCAGATCTAGCTCAAAAAGTGGGACCACGCGCCAAGCACCAGCTTTCGATTAAAAAAAGAATGATCAAAATCAGTTCATCCAGTTGAATGTTCTGAG
Source organism: Thymelicus sylvestris (assembly GCA_911387775.1). Taxonomy (NCBI): domain Eukaryota; kingdom Metazoa; phylum Arthropoda; class Insecta; order Lepidoptera; family Hesperiidae; genus Thymelicus; species Thymelicus sylvestris. Next base: position 15,157,624 of record OU426899.1, on the reverse strand, counting down.
GTAACGAACTTAAAAAAAATAGTCGAATTGAATACCTCCTCCTTTTTTGAAGTTTGTTAAAAAATACAATCTTGGATAGTATTTAAAGCATTAATGTCTTTAAAATAAAATATAGAATGACAGATATTTTATTGTTTATGGGCATTATATTAAATTGGTGCAGAAACACTGTCTACCTATATCAGACATTACAAATATTAATAATATCAACTGTCCCATAGCTGAGTTGGCCTAATTTTCCAACTGCAGCGGAAAATGAGTATGATAGATAAATGTTTTTTCTGCGATTATTGGTGTTTGTGATATTTTATTTTTATTATTTGTGCCACCCATGACACAGAATCCTGTTTAAGAGGTATCTGTGCCACATTATTAATTCAAATATGTAATGACTTCACAAGAAAATGTATGGCATGTGTTATTTTTTGTACCATGTGTCATGAACACATCCCTGATAGCATTTATTAAAAATAAAGGAAGTTATAGTGTGGAAGATCTAACTTAATTTACTGTGTCTATTGGCAACCGGTATAAACATCCTGATATTATGTTCAATGAAATGTGTATGTAGTGGAATTTACAATGCTTAAATTAACATAATTTACAATAACAAAGAGAATGGAACACAACATGTTATTATCATGTTGAAATTATTATGAGGTAAGGGAGAATTCCACTGATTTTTTTTTCTAACCTTATACAGATGTTTATGATATTGCAATGTTGCAAGTTGCGAAAAAATTATGGAAATTAAATATAATTACCCCGAATTATTTACTGGCAACTCTAATTAGAATTGTCATAGTACATTGTTGAAAAACGGGTGTAGCTTGGAAAGGACAATGTGAAAGTCCCAAACGCGGGCGGTATAATAGCGCGATACGTGGAGTGCGTGATGCAACCAACACCGCGGTCGGCGGCGAGTAGTGGACACGGCCGTCGGGCTCGCTAGCTCGCTACAATATCGCTAGGAAATCGCTCATTAGAAGCGCGGCGAGCGGCTAACGCGAATCCGACACGGCCACACGGCACAGTCGCCGAGTTTCCTCGAAATACGAGCCCCGATCGCGAGCGGACGACGCCGGCCCGAGTCATAGCACCGACGACTCGCGCCAACCGTCCCGCGCAAAAAAATAACACAACCCCCGATCGACATCCTAATTTCGACCCTAACGTCTTCCCCTTACGAACCACATCGCGTTGCCCTTAGGACGGTAATATCAACTGTCAAAAATTAAGCATACACACGCGTAGGCCAAAGAAAACTACATTTCAAACAGCTTTTAAATGGATACGGTGCAGCGCAGCGTGATCGAGCGCGGCGCGCGGCCTCGGCCCGTTGCATTTCATGCTGCGGCGGTGGCTCTAACGCGAGCATACAAAAGATGACCTAAAATCCTACGCAAGCTACGCGCCCAACAGGCCATCGGACAACTATGTTTTAAACTGTTTTCTAAACTATTCTGACTCAATCAATGTATCAGTTCACAGGTGTAAGTAATGAACGGCATTTATACTTACACAAAAGCCGTCCGCGAGGCCCCCGCGCACCGCTTATCACAAAAATAAGTAACTATATACTAGTCACTCAGACGGGCACTTCGTCACTGCTACAATTACCACGAATCGCAACGCACACTTTAAATATTTACGTTTACGAATGCAGAACGCAAGATTCTATTAGTTACGTGTTGGTTTTAATACTTTTTATTATCTTTTATAATACATTTCTCGAGTAAAATCGAAAAAGTAACAACAAACACAAATCTGTCACACAAGATGGAGATATTTTGCATTAGTTTGTGTCTCTTTCACTGGCGGCGCTGCTATCGTATGGAAGGGGGAATGATTTCTATTGGTCAGTTTGTACGATTGCGTTTCTTTCAACATTGGCAATGAAATAATGACAAGTAGCGCTTAATTTTGCTTAAATACCTTGGTAAATTATAAATATGTATTTTTATTGCACAGTTTATATCAAGTATTGAATGTGTTGAAATTCTCAGACGGATATATAAAATTTCCTTAATAAAAACGTTTCAATTAATAAATTAAAATATTTAATAATGCGTAAATCAGAACGTAAGTAATGTGACCAAGTTTAGAACGTCACACCAAAACCACATTACGGTAAGGTTAATAGGTTTTCTAATTTGTTTTCATAATCTAAAACATACCTAACCAAAAAAGTTGCAACGTATAGAGATATTGTGTTAAATTATAATTTTGGCGGCAATAATAGCTACTGAACATACCAATCCCATATTTAGAAGTTTTTGAGATATAGATCTTGACAGTGCAGGCTCTGGAATATCCAAATAAAAGCAGAAGTTTTTTCGAACTGTAAAAGGAAAATGCCATTTCAAAGTACATCAAGATGATAAGAAAACAATGAACCATTTCACAAATTCAAAACATTACGAACTTTTATTATATTTTTCTTGAAGTTGCAATGTCGAGACCATCGTTACACAAAAAAATATTTAGCACCAATTACAATTACACGTATGAATAGTATTCCGAGGGATGTTATTTATTCATGAAAGCATATTAGTAATCTCCATAGCATCCCTCTGATCTCGAACATGTAACGTTACATAAGGAGGACATTGCGAAGGCCAAAATTTAGAAAAATGTTCATCACATTTTGAGAATACAACAACACGATTCACCAAAAGACGAAATGTCACTGACAGACAGCTGAGACAGCTGAAATCAGTAGACAATAACATCTGAGATCTATGGTCATTAATCGATATCGCAATCGATAATAAAGTTATGTTTCGTCGTTTCGTTTTATCGTGGGTTATATCCAGTCATGATTCAATATCAGGAATCAATCATCATACCATGAATTTCATGATTATTATGAATGGTATAATTTTGTATTAATATTAACTAATTATATTTCATTTTAAATTAAAAAAATATATTTTACATTTTCAGAAAAAAATAAACCTAAAATCTTAGAAATAGTAACGTATTCGCCGGTATTATTAGACGGTACACCATTAATATGAAAAAAACAAATAGTTACAAGGTATAGCAATAGCACATGAATAGTATATTTAAATAAAGTGTGCCTAACAAACGGATTCAATGGATGAAGCTTGGTATGGTTTATTCGGAGCGCGGCGGCCGCGGCCGCGGCGTAGGCAATACATGCTATAGTATGTAACTATATACGTATTTTATTGATTACTCATGTTCGTATACAGGCTGGACGGGACGTTAGCCGCGATACCTACACAGTACACATTGCTAGGTCGCCGCGCCCGACCTGTTTATTTTATTCGGTAGGTATGAACGATATAGGTCACCGAACTGCAATTTGATAACAAAAACTGCAAATAATTGTATGTGGTTATTTAATTAAGTCTACATAATAATTTATATGAACATAATTTTATTAATAGTAGGTATAAAAAAATCACCAATGTTTACCACAGCCAATCATGAATTTTCTTTCAGCCTCGGTGGTCGCTTATAATCACGTGATAGGTAATCATATATTTAAGAATGGATGACGGGAATGAGTAAATAACTTAAAAGTCTTTTTAATTACATTTAATTATTACATACAATCAATAATTTAAATTTAATTTACGAAATGACGATAGATGAATACCTACATGAACATAAGTTCCTAATATGGAAAACAGAACAAAATGAAGGTAGATACACTTGTAGCACCACACGAAATATTAAATAAAAGAAAAATCTACGTGGACAGGCTTTGGGATAGAAAAGTATTTTGTCTCTATACAACATAGTTCCATCAAACGCTTTTCGTTTATTCTATTGCAGGCAGTAGATGATATAAAATATCAATACTCGAACATAAAATTGAATCATAGTAGCCACAGAATAACGATGAGAATACCTGTAGAAGCGTTATGTAGCCTGTGCGTTATGTTGAAGTGATATGTAGGAATATATCGCTTACACTTTGTTCTTGATATAATTATAAGGTATACAATATAAATTATCGACATATTGATCATATTGTTTACCAGACATAAAATGACAATCTATTTTTGTCAAAAATAGAACTACCCTATTTTTAACCAATTCGCAATTAAAATTGGTTAAGATTCAAGAAAAATCACAAAAAAATATTACTTTAAACCGATTCTGTTTTATTTGGGAGTTTAATTAATCAACAAATCGAATTAACATTGAATAAATCAAACCTAAGGGCGAAGCTAGCACAGTAGTTGAGGTTTTTACTCGCCTGATGACATCATTGCTGATGACAAGAAGAAATTGTCGTTACAAACTATTCGGAACTTTAAATGTTTAATGTATACTAATTCTTTTTTTATTCCTCTCTGACTCTATACTTAGGTTGAGTTGTTTAAATAGCTAGGCACTTCCTCGTTTCTCGTTATTCTATGGTGGCTACTGGTTGCTATGGAAACCAAATAGATCGGACTCGCCGCGGGGCGAGGAGCGGGGAGGGACATGTGGCTGCCACCCTCCGGCCTCCTGTCCTTCCTGTCACATAATTAAAAATATTATATTTCGGCGTTTACGTCAGTCTACGCCATACGCCATAAAATAAAATTTAAATTGAATGTTGAAAGTTGAAACATACATCTCTATTTAATTATCATCCACAGAGAAAAGTGCCATCTATTATAGAGGAAACATGAATATAATAGTTTTTTGTACTTCTTTTCGCCATATAATTTATTATAATACTTTCTTTTTTAAATAAATCGTACACGTAAGGACGTAACCCTGTACAGGCAGTGCCATCTATTACTTGAATAAAAAATCGCATTTTAAATTTAGTTCGTTCACACTTGACCGATTTTAGTACTTAATTTTGTCCATAGACAAACTTATTTTTTCCTTTCATTCGTTGCAAATGTTGCAATCCAGCCGAGAATCAAACCCGAGACTTCACTTGACAGGCAGTCTTTACCGACCGTGCTATATACATGCAACTTAAACCGCAGACTAAACCGTGCAATTAAATCATAATGTAAAAAGAGTATTTTTTTAAAATTGTAGCAGTACTTACAGACGCTATCGTCAACTACTTTACAACGCAAAAGAAAATGTTTCCCATGAAAATTCGAAAAGTGAAACTTTTCATACAAAATAAATATTAAATTTATTCAACATCGCCCAGTAGACTGATATCACTTTAAACATGGTCGTTATCTGCGCACAAAGTTACGATAACAAACCAAGCTGCTATGGCGGTACAAATAATAAAATGTCATTAATGTAGGTAGGTATTATTCCTTTACAAAGGTACAGTACAGTACGGCCGACGTATCTTGGCGCGTCTGAACATAGGCTTTGCGAACTTTAGCGCATGTAAGACAGAGATAGCGACACGAACATGCTAACAGGTGACTGAAACATAATACGCTGCGTACCGAATATTGTCGAATTATGTTACTGCGCAGCCTTCTGCGCGAAGTTCAGACGCGCCAAGATACGTCGGCCGTACTGTACAATACCTTTATAAACGGATCATAAGGGTGAGAATTGGGTCAGAAGTGAAAACTCTTTTTGGAGACGAAGACGTCAGCTTTCCGCCGCGCTGTACCTTATGGGCTGGGCTATACAGACATTCGGGCCCGGCCTTCGCAGAGGCTAGAAATGACTTCCTACTACTTTACTTTATTTCAAATATTTATTATTTTATTTATTATTTATTTTATTTTATTGTATTCGGAAAGCATACAGTGATACTTAACAACTTACAAATAACGTACTTAAAAATCTATATATAATTTTTATACTACGCGTTCACTCTAAGTTTGCACTTACCTCCCGTCCCGCTCCTCATACCGCAGCTCATTTAGTACGGACAGCAACGCTAGTCGCGTATTTTTGAGGTCCCGTGCGGCGCGTGCATTCTTGAGTTTGTTGTTGATTTTGATATTACTTTCGTTAAATTATTTTTCTATTGATTTATTTTACGTTCGTTGATTTTTGTCGCTACAATGACTAAAATAGAAAATGTTTTACACAGTGGCAAACGTAATTTGTTATTAAACACTTGACCGTTATTTGAAGCTTACTAGATTGAGAGAGGCGTGCAGCTGAGTTCCGCAATATCTTCCCTCTTTTTCACTCTTTCCTTGCCCTTTAGTCTATCTATCTCGCTCGCACATCTGGTTTTACCTCTCCACCAGGCGACTCGGCCCGAGGTTTGCAGGTACTAGGGCCGTCTTCTAAAATTCATTGGCGTCAAATTCTCCGCAGTGAGCAGTCGTCTACTAGACAACAGTGCGTTCGAATTATAACCTCAATACCACATTGGTACCGAGTTAGTGTTGTGAGTGCAATAATACCATATTATTTAAGATAAAAGTGCAACTATCGAGTTTAAACTGTAAGTAATTTTATTTCTTTACATTATGAAGATGTCTGTGCAACCATTGCGAGTGAGTAAAGCGCTTATATAAAACGGTGTTACCGTTCGGCTTTGCTAATATTAACACTACGCAATAATACTTTTTGCACAGGAGACTTCCCTCTAGCTCTTCTATAAACACATTTTTGTTTTTGTTGTTGTTCTACCTACATTTTTAACAATATTGATAAAACGAATAATTTTATCAACTAATCATTGTCATTATTTTTACATTTCGCCTTAGCTTATCTTTTCTTTCTTAAACTACCTTACATTTTTATAACTACTGGTAGAATTCTACGTTATTTTCTAATTATACAGTTTACCATTTAATAATAATTGCTATTGTTTCACATCTCTTAATTGCTGCTTAATTGCTGATCACTATTAAACAGTTTTGACTTATAGAATGGCGGATCCAAGCGATAATATTGCGGCACCGGGTCCATCGGGACTGCAGAATGAAGGACCGACATTACGTGAGCGTCGCGAGCGGGTGAGTACTAACTCATCTAGTAGTAGTTCTACTTCCTCGACCACATCATCATCAGGGTCGCGTCATAAGAAGCGACGTCATCGTCGTCACCTTAAAAAGAGGGGGCGCAAACGTAGTCACAAAGATGAATTATTACACAAATTAAGTTGTGAACGAATTACGTAACCAAATGTATTATGGGAGTGGTACTGGTTTACCATGTGCGAATACTGGAACCCCACCTTGTGTCACTGTAAACGTAGAAGATAATGACGAGATATCACTAATGGACCAGGATCGTAGATCATTATACGAATCCGGATGTGAGGAGGACAGAGTAGGTGACGCGCATAAATTTAAATTTGATATTCAGGTTAAGTTAAAAGAACCAGCTATTCATAGGGCTCCTGAGCAGTTCGTACAGTTGTTGCAAAGTATTCAACATTTTGACAAACCTGAGTGGGCCGAAGTTAGATACTCAGAAGTACAAAAGTCCTACAATCACACGCCTGGTTTTACCGACCTGGAGACCAATGAGGAAATAAAATCCTATGACTCACTTCGAAGCTTAGCATATGCTGACAAAGCATATGGCGCACTGACATTTTGCATCTTAAAACAAAGAGAGGTATTGCAAAATACCATGACTGATCTCATCACCTGGGCACGCGAAAAAGGCAATATATCGCCGGATATTTTGCATGAAAAGATTACAGATTTATTTTCGCAGGGTGAATATCAGAAGGTTTCGTCAGACATGCTCCAGTTAATTTGTGGACACCGGGCTGAAACCATACAAATGCGCAGAGATGGAATTATGAAATATGTTCGGGACCCACTTATTAAGTCAACTCTACGCAAAATCCCACCATCCAATCAATATATTTTCAATCCGGAAACTTTAACATCGGTTTTAGAAAAAAACGGAGGTGTTAAAAAGACTTTTTTGCCCCCGAACAAACCAAGTGGCTTTAAATCTGCTTCCCAAGCTGAAGTTAAGACGGCCACTCGCTACTCCTCGCAGGGGTTAGCTAATTTTTCTAGACCCTCGCAGGGTACCTCACATCACGCATGTTGCTCAATGCCGCATACGTGCTCACATCAAACATCACATGGTTGTGGTAATAACCATCCCTCGCGGGGATGTGGTAACTACATCAAGGACAATCGTAATAATCATAACTTTCGCGGATCCACTCGCCCAAGGGGAAATTCTAATAGATCCAACAGACAAGAGACGGTCAAGAATAATAGAAAGCGGCCTTCAGCTCCCGACTGTCAGACTGGTGGAAAAAGAAGGCGGTTCTGACAATCAGAACTTCAGGGCGGGTCATTTGATTTATTACGTCAATCGATGGAAGAAGCTGGGAGCACCAAATGCCCTGATACGCATAATAAAAGGATATCGCATACACTTTTGCAAGAGGCCTCCGCTGATGCTACCCAATGCCCAAGGTCAATTTATAACAATGGAGTCCGAGGAAATGTCAACTATCATTTCACAAATGATAGCGCAACACGTCCTCGAGAAGGTGCCACCGAGCCCCAGTTTCATATCAACAATGTTCTTGGTTCCCAAGGGCGACGGCAGCAGTCGGCCCATTCTCAATTTAAAAAACCTCAACAATTTTGTTCACACAGAACCATTCAGGCTGATAAATGTTTTTCGTGTCCCAGATTTTCTCCAACCAGAGGATTGGTTAGCCAAGGTGGACCTCTCACAAGCGTACTTCAATCTACCGGTAGCTCAGTCTCACGGGCGATTTCTCCGTTTGCTATACCAGGGAAATCTATTGCAAATGACATGCCTTCCCTTTGGCCTCAGTACAGCGCCCAAAGTATTCGCGTCTCTGACCAACTGGGTTGCACAAACCTTAAGAAGGGAAGGCATTCGAATATTAGTCTATCTGGACGATTTTCTGGTGATGCATCAGGACCGTCAGATACTGCAAAGCCATATTCAAATAGTACTAGAGCGACTACATTATTTGGGATGGCAAACAAACTTCCAAAAGTCTGTCACTACCCCTTGCAAAAATCTTATTTTTCTCGGTATTTTATGGGACCCTTGGCTCAACAAGAGATCATTGCCTCTCGAAAAGATAATAAAATTAAAAGACAGGTTACTGGGTTTGTTAAAAAAGGGTACAACAACTTTGGATACGCTGCAGAGTTTGGTGGGCCTTCTAAACTTTGCCAGTTTTGCTGTCCCGAGGGGAAGGCTTCACTTTCGGGACACACAAATGTTTCTAAACAGCATCGTAAAAGAGTCTCACAGGATTACATTCATTCTACCTCCAGAGGTACACGAGGACTTGGAATGGTGGCTACAAAACTGTCATCGGCCTTCTTCGATCCATTACCCCCCAGCCACACATTTTCTAACGACGGACGCATCGGATATAGCATGGGGGGCTCAAATAGATGGATGTGCTCTATCAGGACCCTGGACGGAAAAGGAACAACAGCTTCATTGCAATCAGAAGGAGATGATCGCAGTCATAAAGTCACTCGAATCGGAGGGTCCAAAGTTATGCAGGTCCACGATCCTTCTTCAGTGCGACAACAAAACTGTCGTAGCCTTCCTGCGAAACGAAGGCGGGACCAGATCCGAACCTCTGATGCGATTAACAAAGGAAGTTTATCGCCTACTAGAGAAGCATCAAATACACCTGAAAGTCCAATATATTCCCGGGAAGTACAACACGCATGCAGATTCGGGGTGCCGGTAATAGACCTATTCGCGTCAGAACGGGCAAAAGTAGTAGCGAACTATGTGTCGTTAGACCAAAACGACCCCCAAGCGATGTTCCACGATGCCTTCTCTCGGACTTGGACGTACCAACTAGCCTGGATATTTCCTCCACCTTATCTGATACCGAAAGTGTTGGCTCACCTCAATTCGGCAACGGGCATATTTCTGCTGGTAGTTCCAAGATGGGAACGAGTTTTTTGGAGGGCGGATCTGAAAGCCAGAGCAATAGGTCCCCCATACACAATTCACAAGCTACACTCCTGTCTGATAGACATAGCGACCGGCCTTCCACCCCCCAAAGTCCACGAGATGACATTGGAAGTGTGGAAATGTGGGGGTGGTCAGGGAACTTAAAAGATTGGAATAAAGCGCAATTACTACTCTTAAAATCCTCCTGGCGTCCATCTACCGTAAAAACTTATAAGGTAGCATGGAATAGATGGCTTAATTGGTCTAAGCAACATAAAAACAACCCACTACAGCCGACAGGACAAGTCTTAGCCCGCTTCCTAGCAGATCTGTACATTATACATGGCTTCGCTTATAACACAATTTTACTACATAAATCGGTTGTTTCCACTCTTTGCAATCCTGATTTTTCAGGTAATTTAAGCTCCCATGTATTGGTTAATCATGTCTTAAAATCAATAGCATTAAAGAACCCAGTGTCTCGTAAACAGGAAATATGGGACTTAAATAAATTAGTGTCCTACTTAGAAAATCACACAATAGATGAAAATAATATTTTTGCAACTTGTCGGCACACTGCAACCTTGCTACTTGTTTGTTCAGGCAGAAGAGTCCATGATTTAACTTTATTGGCAGTAGCTTCTAAACACCTGTCTGAATTTGATGATGGCTTAGTTCTGTGGCCTATTTTTGGATCCAAAACAGACACTGTTACCTATAGACAGTCTGGATGGAGACTAACTTCGAATCCTGTTAATAAAAATCTTGACCCAGTATTCTGAGTGAAGCGTTCAATTAGTCTGCTGAAAGACAGGCGCGAGTCGGGGGGTTTTATTAATTTATTTATAAATATCAGAGGTAAACCGAAAGTAGCCTCCCGCACGGTAATCGCGGGGTGGGTTAAATCTTTGTTGTTGGATTCCGGGGTAGTTGCTGCACCTGGCAGTTTACGTTCTGCCGTGGCATCTAAAAATTGGTCTAATAATCTTCCACTAGATCAAATTCTCTCCAGGGGTAATTGGAGGTCTCAAAATACTTTTACTCGTCATTATTGTAAGGAGGTGATACCCTCTAACAACAATAGAGTTGATCTTGCAGAGTCATTAAATACATTAATTAGTTTTTAACTATTGATTTATGGATATAGATGGAGATAATAAGATAATTAAACTACATTTCCTTAGAGATTTATTTAAACCTTATATTTATACAAATTTTGTTAACATTCCAATCAATAAAATATAAATAATTAATTTACAAAATAATTATTATTACCACATGTAGCGTGATTTTATTAATTACTCCATTGTTAACAATGTTTTGTTTGATTTCATAATAAATTTTGTTTACCGCACATCAATCTTTATAATTTTTCCTTCTTCACATTGGCGCCACTCCACCAGGAGATAACAAACACGTCTCAATCTAGTAAGCTTCAAATAACGGTCAAGTGTTTAATAGCAGTGTTTTACCTGAAAATAAAACACATATTAAATACTTACCTTATTTGAAGCTTACATTTTATTTCTTCCTGGTGAGGATTTTCGACTCAATGAATTTTAGAAGACGGCCCTAGTACCTGCAAACCTCGGGCCGAGTCGCCTGGTGGAGAGGTAAAACCAGATGTGCGAGCGAGATAGATAGACTAAAGGGCAAGGAAAGAGTGAAAAAGAGGGAAGATATTGCGGAACTCAGCTGCACGCCTCTCTCAATCTAGTAAGCTTCAAATAAGGTAAGTATTTAATATGTGTTTTATTTTCAGGTAAAACACTGCTATTTAAGTTAGTGAAATTATTTTATTACTTTTTTGTCTACAGTACCGTTAGCTGTTAAATCGTAACGGTCGACGAGTGCAAACTTAGAGTGAACGCGTAGTACCTATGTATTTCTACCTCCTCATATGCACTCATTTTAGAGCAATACCTACATTCGCGTGATGATGTGATCATGAATATAAATGTCTTGAACTCTTGATAGTGTTTTTGCAAGCGACTGCATACCTCACGAGGCTTTGTGTTTTTGTGCATTCAGCGTTGTAAGATGGATTCTACTTACTCGTTATTCTCGTTAACAATACCTTTAGGCCAAAATGTCAATGACATTCGAAAACGTCGACATCGCGGTTTGTGTAATAGTGGCCGCGTTCCACTAGACGCTCACAACGCTCAAAATATCATACTAATTTGATCGTTGTGAGCGTTTTGAGCGTCTAGTGGAATGCGCCCAGTGTCTGTATTTAACTGTGCATACAAGTTACTCTGTCTTTATCAGGCTTGACAATCTTAGCATTACAAACCGAGTAACAGTTCATGTATAATGTAACAAAATTAAAATGGTTAACCACTTCATCCACTCCATACGTTTACGAGACATCTGAATTTGTTGTTATTATAACATACTACCAAATATAAATCTAGATGGCGTTGTTACTGATGTGGCAATAACGTCAATAGATGGTTGACGAAAACTTCAAGAGATGGCGCTGACCTGCTTTGTGAATCACGCTAACGAATGTTTGTTGTAGTTTCCTTATATAACTAGTATGTCATTTAGGAAACGTTAAGGTTTTTAGGAAAAGAAATAGACCGAGTTTGATGATATCGTTAATTTATCTAACTTTATGAGTATTTTATAGGCAGAGAGTACTTAATCATACGTCACCTACTTGTCATAGCTTTGAGTACTTACTCCGAAAGTTTACGAATCATGTTTCCAGAGGGCGACTCTTCTTGTTTCTCATAATTCGCTCAGAGATAGACCTCTATTCCCGTATATACAAAGTTACTCTATGGTCTTTATTAACCTTCGAACAACAAATGCCCGCGCAACGTAAAAATTCCACCGAGAATATTTTTAAAGACAATGCTTTCCTGTCAGTCTTGCTATGTACCTACATTATGTTCAGGGAATTACGTTATTTACGGTACTTTCAGCCCTTCGAATAATGTGCTTTAGTCAATAGTTGTAAGCGTTCTATTAGGAGGCAAAAGTACCTACCTCGAGGATCGTAAGTTTACCCATTGATATAATTAAATATACATATCCAATTAGGCAATTAGTGGACTGCCTTTATGCAGGACACAGATCTCTTCTTGTATTTGCGAGGCGTACATTACCACAATAATAATTATTTTATTAGTAAACTTAATGATGTATTGTATTGTATTTATCTGTATTTGGACAGAGATCAAAATATAGACCGAGGTAGATGTAGTGGGGAGCAACATGGGATTCATTAAATAAAACAATTGATCCCGCTTACAATAAACTTATAATTTAAATAATTAAATTAATAATTACAATAATATTAAACTAACATTATAGCCACTTTGTAAAAATCCTTATATTACATATTTTATATATGATAGTGACAGGAGAATAGACAAAACGAGATAGATTATACAAAAATATATAAGGGCGCGGTCGCACGGTCCGGCTTAATGGCGAAGTTAGGGTTGTTACACACAACAAATTTATCAACGCATGTAAGTCCCCGGAGTCTTCTTTGAAGGCATCAATTAAATTAAAATAAGCTTTGGAAAAAAACGTCACAATAATACGTTTACACGGCTTACTTACTAGCCTTTGGCTCGATTAAAACAAATAAAAGTTAATAACCACAGAAATTTGTCATGTGCCTATAATATGATGTTAATATCCCTAAACTACAATATTTTTCAACATTATATCAATTAGATGTATAAGGTATACAATACAAGTAATATCACTAGAATATACTGATATCTATAATATAAAATCTAGAATATACCAATTACACCGCAATAAGTTGGAAATTGAATAGTTATTTCCCAACTATTGCTACAAAAGAATGCGATCTATCACAAAATGGCGCGAATAAAATAAGAAAATATTTTATATTATAAATATCAGGGAATACAATAGCATATTATTATACAATTCAAAATAACGCACAGCGTTCGAGACTACAACTGGACATCAAGGATCAACCACGTCAAGTTCCAAAAAACTATTTACAATTTCAGCATTCAATTTATACCATATCAAAGCTAGAACTACAGATAGTATAAAGTATACACATTGTATAATTATAGTACATGTGATATCGTATATAACCCTGGTAAATATTTTAAGTTCGTCACAATTTAGTTTACATATAAAACGAATAGTTCAAAATGTTTATCTATAACACTTAAAATAAATATTATTTATTAATTAAGGTGATAAGGACAAAATATTAGGTCGACAACACTGACTTGCTTTTAATGTTGTCTCATAAATATATTTTTAAATAATTCACTAAAAATACTTTATAGTACACTGGCCTAAGTCTGCACTTAGGTCACGCTGTGCTATAAAATAATATACGATACTCTTGACGACGTGGTATATTATTGCACGGCATTCAGGGCACTCGTTAAGACCACTTCCAATAAATTAAAAGAAACCTCTGGGTTCGCATTTGTTCTATAAACAACCATATTTTGTATCTATAATGCAACATAGTTTAGATACCATTTTGAACTTTTAAATATTTTTAGCAAAAAAAAAAAATGAAGCGATCACCCCATTAATCTTACGACGAGTATTAAGTGATTTTATTAAAAATATTTATTCAAATAAATTAGGCTATCTATACTGGCAACACCACGCGCAGCCAGTCAATGTTGCCATCTTCCCCTCACTGTGGACCGTGGGACCGCGTACCACTCTCAGGTGCAAGGTGACTATGGGATGAAATTATATTTCATGTGTATTTTTTGACATTTCCCCTCATGACACTTTAACGTTGACTTAAAAGTCTAAACTCACTTATCTCAGTCTCAAATTCGTCGACCCACAGACCGTAAGCAGTCAGCTTATGCAACCACGCGATATATTCGTCATCCATTGGTCATGTTATAGTAGCAGTGGGCTGTCAGAATAATCTGAAGCTTATCTCATTAAAAAAATATGGTATAATTTATACCCGAATTGTAGAAGCTTTTTTTACTCACCGAATTATGACGAAAAATATAATATGACGAAAAATATTGATATAAATGTCGATTAAAATTTAGCAGAGACCAGGTACCAAATTATTCATAACCACACACTGCTTTAAATATATAGTTGATATTTTATTAAATTAAATAATAACAAGCTTGGACGTTACTCCTACGGGTTGGTGTTGCGTTTCTAGTGTTTCTCCTCCGCCGGTTCACCGTTCGCTTCCCCGTTGGAGACAGGCGGCACTGGTGGCTTTATAGGGGGCGCTGGTATCACCTATAATCAAGTAAATAGTTAAGTATGCTGTATAACTAGAGATTTTTTATATTATGACGTTATCTTAACATCGCCATCTGAGAAAATATAATCGTTAAATATCGACGCGATTAGGTGCGGTATATTATTGGATATGTGTAGAACACCCGCGATTTTAAAGAAGTTAGATCTGAAAGCGGTCTTTGCTAAACTGAATAAGATAATACAGCAATGTCATTCACCTAAGCATTATTTGTACCAGGTTCTGCTTTTAAATTTATCAATTTAACAGAATAATCTAGCGAGGTCACAGATAACGCATTTCAACCCAGGGAATTGAGTAGGACAGGGACAGACAGTTTTATGAGGACACAATTAAAAAAAAACCTCGTCGAACTAAGATATAGTTCCAGGGAGCTCAGTATAAATTTTAAATCGTAGTGCAGGTAGAAAGATGAACAGTGAACACATATTCACACATAAACCAACCCCATAGATACCCAATAAAGATAATATCCGTCACTCAACACACACACCCACACCCGAATAAAACATACAAAACAGTTATTGACAACTACAGTCCTATCTATTATAGTAACGTGGCCACTTGACGCGATGGTGTAGATAGAGTGACTTTCGAAAATCGTTTGTAACAAACCTACTTCGAATAAAAACTTATTTTATTTACAATATTTATTTTACTAAACATTTAACACCCGACCACGAACAAAAATGCTATTTAGGGCAGACTCGACCAAATGTAAGTATTTATTATTATGCAAATAAACCGTTATATCTGAGTGTCATATCTTTGATGGTAACGACGGTCGACATTATTGTAATTTGGAAAAATTTAGTGTCTTGTCGTCGTAATTAATCAAAATTTTAGTTGGGTATATGTTTATACGTCAACCATTCGAGACATAGTTAGTGAATAATAATTATTGATATGATTTTTATGATATATCGCTGTTCAAAGTCAAGGCCCTTCAGAACCCTTATAGGATCATTTCCTTAGGATCATGTATGTCTCTCCTATGTCATTTTGTAGTGACATCTCAAAATAAATCTTGACAAAAAAATAACCGACTTCAAAATTAGGGATAACTCATAAACTACTCGTTAGATCTCTATATTTTTATTTGTTTATATTTAAGTGGGACCACATGACAAACACCAGCTTCCGATTAAAAAAAAGAATCATCAAAATCGATTAACTCAGTCGAAAGTTCTGAGGTAACAAACATAAAAAAATAATAAAAAAATATAGTCGAATTGAATACCTCCACCTTTTTTGAAGTCGGTTAAAAATAGCTGTTTCTTATTTGCAGTTGGTAAGTTGATCGCGACCTATGTCGTTGTATGGGTACGACAGCTGTCCAACGTTAAAAATAAGTGTTACTCAATTCAGGTTATTTTTTCTCGAGTTAATTTCGTTAGCTACAACTTTGTACGGAACGGCCGGTTGTACTATATGATACTTTATAAATAAAATAGACATTATAAATTCATGTTCACCAGCGAAGGTATCAATACTAAATACATAGACAATTCTTCATATGAAGCTACCCACACTGCCACACCTCAAAATTCCTCCACCACGAATCAAAATTCAACTTAGCTTGAAAAACAATTTGTCTTCGGCCTCGTTATCAACTATGAACGACAATAATCATGCTTATAGGGTTTCTAAACTATCGCAAAAAACGACTGTAGACTCAATGCAACATGTTATTGGCAAAACGACTCTATAAAATAAAATAAATATCAATAAAATATATACATAGAAATATATATCTGTATACTTCACTCTGTATTTAAAACTGTATAAAGTTAGTTGCCAGATCGGTTCCGAAAATAATAAGGATAAAAAAAACTTCACAGGAACATAAAAATATTTTTAATCAGTAAATACAACGAGAGAATTTTGAAAAAGTTAGCTACGCCATAAAGCATTATAATTTTAGCCAATAAGGCAGATAGTGAAGTTGAAGATATAATTAATGTCAACAAAGAAATTATTCAAGGTGAGTCAAGTTTGTACAATTGAGAACTTAAAACCACTATATACGAGTACATACAGCACATCTTGAACCGCACTGCTCCAAAGCAGTTTAACCTCCTCACCTTTACTTTCCCTTGCCAATTTACCAACCCAAAACTCAGAAGATCAAAACCCGCTGTTTTCCGAAAAATTTAAGACAAGGCCTGAACTATTTTAAAATGAATTTACTGAGACGTTGTCTATTCACACAACCCAAGCATTATGTGCACCTTAACTCATTTTATGGTAATAATAAAGATCCTAATATTGGACAATGTTTAATATTTACATTACTGTTTATCACAGATCAAAAAGTCGTCTATATATTTGAAGTTCAACTTCACCAAATGCAAAAGAAATATTTCTTTTTTGCATTGGTGATCACGAAAATCACTTTATTGACACGGGTTTAGCAAGGCATAATTAATAATCGGAAAATTAATAAAAATTAAAGCTATTATTTAAAATCGTCATTATAAAGGCGTCGTCAGATTGCCAACAACATGTCACAGATGGCCACAACGGTCACAATCACAATTTGCATACGTTTCCGTCTGACGAGTCATCATCTTCGTCGTCCTGTTAGAAACAATTGGACATGTCAATTGCGTCATATTAATAAAATGTAATCTAAAGACATCTAAACAGCATCGGATAGATGTGAATACATGTCACATATTATTAAACTCTTATAAATCAGGGCAACACTCATATTATAGAGTAAGGGCACAATATGACATACATAATATTATATTATGATATTTGCAGTTTAGTATTTATCTTATCTGTTACATTTTGTCCCCATTTCCCCTACTTCAGATAAGAGTGTTGCCCTATTAAATTTTTAAGAGTTTATTGAAATCTGATATGTATTCACATTTAGCTGACAAACTATTATATGGCAATCTAGAGATAAACTGTACAGCAGTAATCAAAGCATAAATGCCTAATACAAACGGTAAAAATCCTTCTCAAAAAATAACCGACTTCAAAATTAAAGATAACTCAAAAACCACTCGTCAGATCTCGTTAAAATTTAAGTGAGACCACATCACAAGCACCAGCTTTTGATTAAAAAAAGAATCATCAAAATCGGTTCACCCGGTCGAAAGTTCTGAGGTAACAAACATAAAAAAATACAATCGAATTGAATACCTCTTGCTTTTTTGAAGTCGGTTAAAAATACAACTCTGTAGCTTATGTGAGTATCTTCAAACATATCCATATAAGATGCATGTGACATGCAGATAACATATTATAAGACATATTTGATATAAGATCAATGAAGATTAATCGAGATCAACTAATCACATAACATTTTTAAATAAAATTGCAGTCTCATCATTAATGTCACATATATTTTAATGATATGAATGTGTCAGATCTTCAGTACATTTCAAGTGCATAACAAATGCTATCGCATAATTTTATTATCCACCTTTGACTGATGACAGCGGTTCAAATGCCAACTTTATAATATCTACACTATTCAATCAATAGAAACAATATGTTTATTTATTTAAGTTACATTTCAATGTTTTTTTCTCAAACAAAACGTACTTGTGCTATGTAGTTATGCAACATATCGTTTTGATAAAACTACATTTAGTCATCAAATAAACCCGAAGAATTGTAATGACCTTGAATAAATGTAATGTGACAAGGTACTAAAATGTTAAGCTACTTCTGCGGCCGACTGTACGTATGTGTTCGTGCGTGTGTATGTGTGTGTCCGCTCTCTCAGACAAGACTTATTTGGTAAACAAACTTAGCACTACTTTTTATGAAAATATTAATTTAAATTAGTTAAAAAAAATTAATAATTAACAGAAATAAATGGCATCAAATGACTATTTCTCTTTAAATACTTTTAATTTAGTGTCAGCCTTATTTTTAAATTAAAAAGACACTGTAACATTGTTTACCAAATAGGACTCGTCTAAAAAACGTAGAATCTGTCTGTATGTTTATGTGTGTGTCTGTTTGTTTGTGTATGTGTGTGTGTGTGTGTGTGTGTGTGTGTGTGTGTGTGTGCGCGTGCGACTCACAGAAGGCTTGGGGCGGTGCGTGTCGACGGCGGGCACGGAGAGCGTGATGTGCTCCTCGCGACAGCCGTACGCCACCGGCGTCAGCTTGATCACCGTGTGCAGCGGCACGTGTAGGTACGGCAGCTCCTCTGCAACACCGGGGGAGATTGGTCAAGACACAGAATACTTAATAGTACCATTTAAATGCAACTTTTGCTCCGACACAATAAAGTGCTATTCAGGTCGCACAGCGCTAATCGTAAACAGACGTTGACGTCTAGACTAAGACTAAGAAGAAGAAGAATAAGATGCTTTGCCAGCCAAGTAAAATACTCAAATAGAATATAAGTACATTTTGTTTATTATCACGGAACGGTACAATATTGTATTCTGTTTGTGAACAGTATTGAAATAGTTTTTTTTATTACTGTGATTGGATTGAAAAAATAATAAAATTGTTTTTTGAGTCTTAAGCTCTATTTAATATCATCATGAGAACGAAGTGACTAATTATGGAGGGTATACCTCTACCCTCCATGACTAATTTAATAATCTAACTAACGCAATAAACCAACAAACTCGTCTCTATACACATTCATGAACTAGTGGTAAAGCAGTGTCACACCTGCCCTCAGTAATGTTCGGTTTAGACATATTAAGTTAACTAAATTTTAAGTGAATAATTTTTAGTGTGCGTCCACACGTAATAATTTAGTAAAGCTCTTTAGTTCATACAATTCTCCTTAACTACTTAAGCATTTCACTAAATTACTTAAGCATTTTACTAAATTTTAAGTAAAAAGTGCCTGTCTAAACGTGTTAAGTGATAAGCCCCACCCACCTACTTAACAGAAAATAGAAAAGTTTAAATTACTTGTTTACTTGATTACTTAACTACTAAATTGTCCGTTTACACGTATTAATTTAGTTAAAATTTAGTTAACTACTTAATACGTGTAAACCTCACATAACACTCACCAGCGGACTTGTCCAGGAAGTACGCGAGCAGACAGCGCATGACGGCCTGGTGCGACACCACCAGCACGTTCCCCTGCCGCTCCAGCTCCATGATGACGGGCTCCAGCCGCGCCACCAGGTCCTCGTAGCTCTCCCCGCGCGGGTACCGGTACGCGAACTTGTTGGCGTCGCGCGCGTTGAAGTCCGAGGGGTATTTCTGCTGGATCTCCGCGTAGGTCATCTCTTCGCATATGCCCTGTGGGGATGTGCAATGAATAATAAACGGTGAAATAGTACGGATGACCGTTTGTGGCTATTCTTAGTTTACTGTCTAACCAAAATCCTCAAGAAATAGCGGTTTACAAAATCAAAATTAAAAAGACAATAATATATTGTTAAATAACACACAATAAATATTACAGCCGTTTGATGACATAAAAGTAAATATTGTCTGTCTGCTACTATTCGACGTCATACCAGTACCGGTACTACCAATACATTAAATTCGGTACTACCAATACATAAAATCCGGTACTACCAATACCTAAAATACCGGTACTCCCAATACATAAAATACCGGTACAAACCGGTAGCTACCGTTATATATCCAGCCACATACCGCATCGATCTCATTGAGCGCCTTCCACCGCTCCTGCGGCGCGCGCACGTCCTTCACCGTCTGTATGGCGCGGCGCATCCACGAGCTCCAGACGCGCAGGCCGGGGATGCGCTGCCGCTCGATGTACTGCGCCAGCGCGCCCGCGTACCGCGCGCCGCGCTCCGACAGCGAGCTGTCGCCGCCGATGCGCCCCACCAGGTTGTGCAGGCTCTCGCCGTGCTGCGGTACAGAATACTTTGCGTTTTTAACCTGACCTAATTAATGATCATCATCATCATCATCCTGCCCATTTCCCAATTTTATTTGGGGTCGGCGCAATATGTTTTCCTCTTCCACACTTCCCTATCAGCCATCATCTTTACACTAACTCTCTTATCTTTCATATCATCTGTCACACAATCCATCCATCTTTTCTTTTGTCTTTTTTTCTGACCTAATTAATGATATTATTTTTAATTTAATTACGAAGAATTTACAGTTTAATACGTTTCTGCTTTGAGTTTACACACTGCGCGGAAACGGAGGCGTTAAGTCCTGGAGATTAAGAATAATATTCAAGTATAAAACTAGTATTTTCAAGCAATTACTATTTGATTGAATTTTTCAATAAATGTATATAGTTAAATCAGTTCAAGGCAACTAATAATTTCAAAAAAATATAATTTGTAATGTGGGCCACCGTAATGTGTAGTGTAATGTACAGTGTACTCACCCTGGTGAGGTAGATGGTCCGCGGCACGATGTGTATGTTCATGAGGTAGTACACGATCCGGCTCTGGATGTGGCCCTCGTGCTTGTGCACCACCACCTGGGGACACACACGCATATATATACTTCAATAAATAATTATATACTAACATACGAGTGACTTTTGCTTTTATTTATTAATTTTTTTTGTGGCTCATCATCATTGACTACATCCCCACTTACCATCAAGTGCGATTGTGGTCAAGCATTAACTTATTAAAATTAAAATGTGTGCAATTCACACGTGGTAGAAGTGAAACCTTCAAAATTTTTGTTTTCAAGATAATGAGACGAATGTAAAATTTTGGGAAGATGATAAATGTAGGTTTGACTAATCTACTTCACTCCGCTCCGCCCCGCCCCGATCCGCTCCGCTCAACTCTAGTCTCCACTCAACTCCAGTCTCCACTCATTTCTAGTCTCCACTGGACAATTTCGTTTCATAAAATTTCAAGTCACCCCGTACTAAAGAAGTTTTCACTTCAAAAAATGACTGATTGCTTGAGTAACAATAGGAAAATTGAACAGACGAACGTAATCTGTCTACACGAGGCCAGTCTGGATACCTTCACACTCCTCACCTTCTCCCCGGTGTCGTATATCTTCATGAAGCTGTAGTCGGACTCGGTGGCCTCGTCGAGCGGCTCGTACTTCTCCTTGTAGTGCTCGATCCGCAGCAGGAAGTCGTTCAGCACGTTGTCCGTGTTCTGGATGTTCGTGTAGTCCGGGCTGCTCACCTTCACCTCCTGAACACCGTGAAGTGGACATTTTATGTTATAGTGTAGCCGATACACTATAACATAAACAAACAACTAAACAGTCGATAGTAAACAGTAGATATTATCTCTAATCAAGTTGGCCACCCCTGGTGTAGTGTAAAGTGCAACGGTTTATTGTAACGTTTTACCGTCACAGCGGCGTGTGCGTGCACAGCGACGTTACGTCTTGTTACAGTAACGTAGGGTAATAATAATAATAATAAACGCTACACACTCATTGCCACACACTAGGATTCCCTGTGTCGTGGGTGCCATGGGCAACATACATCCAGACTGAACAGAAATTCAAACTCATCATTCAAATTTCCCCGTCGCGCCACCATTGCGCCACACGGGTCTTCGAGAATAAATAGGGTAAACGATATTATTGAAGAGAACGTTTTGCCGTCACAGCGGCGTTAAAAAATTACGTGCATAAGTGTACCTATATTATGATTTTCAATAATTTGAATACTGAAACAGTTTTCATTTCCTCCCTTATATGTCTACGAGCACAGACATATATGTGTCTACGAGCATATTTTTTATTATTTTTATAGTCTGAAGGACTGGCAAAAAGCAACGTACTGTACATCGATAAAGCTAGGGGTACGCTTGACTTATTTATACTTTCATCAGTCACAAAACTGTTGAACCTCTTTTATACTTGTACACGTTAATTTAATCATGATTTTAAACTTAACTCATCGTGGACTGAACACATTTTATGTGGCATACAAAATAAATATTGTGAGTACCCTCAACATTGTTAAATTGTCAACAAGTTTTCTTTATTACTTTGTTTTGGTTGACTGTTGCATTATATTATAATGGTTCTGAACATACTAAAATAGATGCTCTCAGAACTGGAATAATACTCGTTTAAAAACATCAAAACTGATGTCAATAAACAGCAAGTCTAGCAACCAAACTTCCGGGCCGCCGAATGTGTTTTGTGTTTTTTGCCTTTTGTTTTCTCTACTTTTGTATGAGGCATGAAGATTAATGTCCCAACTCAGAGTCACTAATTGGCAATTAGACAATTTTTGGAAAAATATTTTAAAATTTTCATAGTTTTATTTTATACCTCTTACAATATTTATTTTTCTCATAAAAGTGTTATTTAGTAGGAAAAAAATAACTTTTATCCATTAATTTTAAATTCACGGGAAAATAGTCCGCCATCTGTCACTTGCTGGCTGTGACGTCATATTTCAACTAACAAAAGTTTACGCTCTAACTCTAAAGATATTTTAAGTGAAAAACTTACACCTTTTTCACTGGAATTGTGAAAATGACATGCTACAAGACGTGTGCAGTGCCTATGTGTAGTAGTACTACAATTTAACCTGACAAATTGTTTATACCTACACATTCCTAAATGCCCTCAACGTCGAAAGCAAGCAAGCAACAACCCATAATTGTCCCACTGCTGGGCTCGGGGTCTCCTCTCATAAAGCGAGGGTTAGGCCATAGTCTACCACGCTGGCCAAGTGCGGATTGGTAGACTTCACACGCCTTCGAGAACTTTTATGGAGAACTCTCCGGTGTGCAAGTTTCCTCACGATGTTTTCCTTCACCGAAGCAAGTGATAATTAACTTGTAATACGCACATAATATTTGAAAATCAGAGGTGCGTGCCAGGATTTGAACTCAGGCCCCTTCGTTCGGGCGACCAACGTTCTACCGCTAGGCTATCACTGCTACGTCGAAAGCAGTGGTTACAATTTTATTAGCACGTCGAGACCCAGAGTTAACATCTGTTATATCAGCAATATTCTTTTGTGAGGACCACTTTGATGTAAGTATTTAGAAGAAGTCAACTTAGCCTCTGATTTACTAAAAAAAATTCAGTACTTACAAGGAGGTTTTTGCATTCCGAAACTCGGTAGAGCAAAAGTCAGGGTTACACGCAAAGAAATTTGCGGTCATAAATGAATCAACTTGAGGCAAATTCGCACTGTCAGCTTTTGTATAGCCTGACTCCATTTTACAAAACCTCTCAAAAGCAGAAATCAAAATATATCTTATTAATTTTGTCAGTAAATTGCACAGTGCACACGATATAGTTAGTAGTACACGACACTTTATTTTTTGAATTGTGACGTCATAACATGCTCAATCATGGCCGCCCGCGTTCGGGTTCTCGTATCCACAGGTAAAAAAACTCATATCTATTTTTCAAAAGTAAAAATATTTACAATTTATTTTCATGCAAGAATCGTATTGTATAATTATTGTTAACCATTAAGCAACCATATTTAACACATTTCATATTTTACCGTGACAACTGTCAAATAGCCAATGGTTACTTTAAAAGCTCCTTAATAAAGAATTGCCATACAAATTCTGTACTAAGGAGCGATTTAAGTAACCGTTAGTGACTCTGAGTTGGGACATTAAATAAATAAAAAAAACTTGAGAGGTGTCAAGGGACACCCGGATGGAACGAAGTTCCTTGCAGTCAGTAGCAAAAACAGGATAGCGATAGACGATAGACAGGATAGGTAGGATAGCAAAAACATGCAGCAAATGTGCCAAAACAAATCTAAGGTATTAAATTTCTCACGAAATTTAACTGACTTTAATTTACCTGACACTTGACACCTCTCAAGATTCAACTACGACGGCAAAAAGTGTCGTTACCAAATTTTCCGCCTAGCCCCTTACGCAACGCGCGATAAGGAACTTCGTTCCAATAAATGTGAAGTGATTAGTCTCGGTCCACAGATCCCGGACCTCAGTATGATACGCACCATGATGTTCTGCTCAATGATCCGAGGGTCGTCGCAGATGGACTCCACGAAGAACAGCTTGAAGCCCATCTGGTGCACCACGATGTCGCGGATCATGCGCCGCCGCTCACGCGTCGAGTTCGTCGCGTCGAACACCTGCACAGACGGACGCGAAGGTGACACTCACCGGATGCAAGAGATCGTCTAATTTAAAAATAAACGCCCCAACAATTTAGATAGATAGATAGATAACTCTTTATTGTTTGCACACCACATATTATACAATAGTACAAGAATAACAGTAAAGATGGAAGTACAAAACAACAGGCGGCCTTATCGCTACATAGCGATTTCTTCCAGGTAAGGCAACCTATAAGAAGGATATATAACAATAATAATGTTTTATTATAAATTACATTACATTTATATGTAGAATAGACCCCTGCCTCCCAGAAAAGCGTGAGCTGTGGCCTGGGAGCCAGTTCCTTCGCAATTATTTTGTTACATTTTCAATTGTTGTGTAACTGTATATAAAACTAAACTTCATAACCCATAGAGGATACCCATAGGATTGTTTTGACAGTCACAGAACAGAGTTACCTGACGACGGTCACTGATTCTACTGTTACCCTCGACAAATGTTGTTACAGGCTACATCATGAACCACAGCGCTGTCAATACGAGTGTCGGGTACTCACAGCGACCTCCCCGCCCTTGACGAGCCACTCGCAGACGTCCTGCAGCGCGTCCAGCGCGCACTGCTGCCGTATCGCCATGGCCTCCTTGTTGTCCGCGCGGAAGAACTCGTGGCTCATGTACGCCGTCGTCGCGTGCCGCCTGTACTCGCCCAAGTTGAATACTGGAACCGATCAACATACTGTATGTTATAATAAGTAATAGTAATAAAGCGTGTTATTTTTGACGTGATAACGTCTATTAAAACGATGAACACCGGGTGCACGCACGAAAAAGCATGACTCATTGTCCCGTTCCGCGCGAGAGCGAGAGCGCGGAACAAGGGATAGAGAGGTACGATCGACTATGATCGGCCGAAGCACTCAATTTTATCTATAAAAGTCTGCAATCATTTCATCAATGTTTTGTCATGACGTTGTCACGTTAAACTACCTTCCGTAAACCGACTTTACAGACAACCATGTTTTTTAATAATAACTAGGCTAATGCTTGACAAAGCCACCTGGTAGTAAGGTGTTTGAATGTTTCTTACTCTTTCACATAACATCTACTGAACGGATTTTCATGAAACTGCACACAGGTAAACCATAACCTGGATTATCATACAGGGTACCTACATGTTATCCCGAGAAACGCCACGGACAAGCATAGTGAAGTATTAATGTGAGTCTTAATATTTTCTATTACCTTAACGTACGTTTTCAATATTCATCAGTCGATAACACCAAATGCAAAGGCATCACCGATGCGTTTCCGGCCAAAAAAAAAAGACAGAAGAAAAAATAAAGTATTTACTGGCTCTTTTAAGCGGACGGGAATATGAGCCTTGTCTTGGCTGTAAGGATTCAAAAATTTTTGATTCTTTTCCACAGAAGTAATAATAGTATCTACTTATGTCTTTACTGAATAAAAATGATTTAGCAAACAGTATTATATTAGTTCGTTGCATTTCTCTCATTACCTCATAAGTCATAACCATGTGTTTGCTGTCAGATAAGATAAACAAACACTTTCGACCGCTGATGACAATGACTGCGCTCTCAAGCTCAGGGTCAAGGCGGTTGGCAGCCCTCCAAGCTAGCTGCTAGAGCTCTAACTCCCGCGCAAATCGTGCGAATTCAGTTATTGATAGACGCTATCAAAATCCTTTTAGTACAGTTTGCTGTAACTCTATTGTTGAGTCGATGAGAATCAGGACAAGCGTAAACGGAAGTCGGATAATGACTAATTTACTTTGCGATTTTTATCTAAATTATCTTGTTAAAAAGTACACTTGGCATGGGCCTTTTTGATGATGGGATAATCATTTTACTTTCACGCCCTACAATGTACACCGAACTCCGAGTTTAGCTGATATAAAGTCCACGATCGAAAGACAAGATTTTAAAGCCTGACTCAAAGTGTCTTCCAAAAATTAGGATATATTATTGTTACTGGGATAAAAAAGCTCTTTAATACATAATAATATACATAATAATAATAAAGCAAGATCAAGTGTGTGTATGTGAAGTGGTGTAATGTTCCACTCAAATTTTCATTTTCTTTATTTCTTTTAATTATTTACTGTTCTCTTCCTTATCACTATGTCTTCAACCCATTAATGGCCCACTACTGGGCACGGGTCTCTCCTCTTGAGGAGGCCTTTAGCATACTCCACCACGCTGCTCCAGCGCAGATTGGTGGAGGGGTTAGTGGCCAACCCGAGTGTCGGAAGTTTTCAAACCGCCCGAGGGCCTCCGACATGGCTTAACGACTGTTATCTTACTATAACAACCGGGACTGACGGCTTTACGTGCCCTCCGAAGCACGGAAACGCTCAAGAATTTTTGCCACTAGCGGTCACCCATCCAACTACTGACCGCGCCCGCTGTCGCCCGCTGTTGCTTAATTTTCTCGATCACTTAGGACCGACACAAGCTGCCGGGCGCGCTATATATATATATATATGAGCGCTTCACTTATCACTATAATTTCCTATAATTTGACCTGTTGTGGTTAAGGTGTAGACGTGCTGTGGTTAAGGTGTAGACTTCTATTTCCTCTGCTGATCTGATTTACCTGAATTTAACTACAACTTAATGTTTTTGTGTTGTGTCATGTCATTATAATGTTTCTATTCTCTTTTTTCATGTTCTGTAGTTTATAAAAATATGGGAGAATCAACTATACACACTCACCCCTGGTATTGATCCCAATCCAATTAAGGTACCGGGACAGTTTTTTGGAAATATACGTCTTGCCACGTGCCGGCAGCCCGACCATGGCTATCACGTGTGGAATGTTCACATAGTTGGACCTTTCACCTGGAAACAAAGATAAAGTATTCATTAAAATAACGCTACACAATATACATTCTTAGTCCCACAATAGGATTCCCTGTGTCATGGGTACTATGGACAACACACAAAGATAAGAATAGAAACACCCAGCTGAAAACAGAAATTCAAACTCCTTCAAATTTCTGCTGTGCTGGGAAACAATCCGAGGAACAAAATTAGCACTTTAAAGCAAATAATTGGCAAACGGACCCCTAAATCGAGAAATGTTTTTAGCAGACCCATTTTTGAGAATCCTTTTCTCTGCAGACCGACGGACATGACAAACCTATAAGGGTTCCGTTTAGACTTCAGAACGTAAAAAAATATGCTTTGATTTTTTTAATGGAAATAGTCGAACAAGCTGACGATCCACCTGATGGTAAGTGGCCATTGTCGCCCATAAACATCAGCAACACCACAGGCATCACTGATGCATTGCGGGACTAGAAAGAGAGACGAAAAAGAAATAAAGAACTGGCTCTCAACCCATTCGGCGTGGGATTGGGGTTACTATTCTAAGCTGCCCCAATACAGTTAAAATGCTTTGATTTGCTATGCTTTAATTGTTTTCTTGCCAGTAAGCATATGAAAAGTAATTATTATCATTATAATAAGAAATAAATAATTATATTGTCAACTTGATAAGTCAGTGTAATTGGACTTAAAAAATATAGGGCTACTTAAGCTTAAAGGTCAACAAAATTACTGAAGTAAGTTAATTTTAAAACCTTTGTTTCAAAACCTTACAAATAAAGTTGTGCAATGTGTAGACTCTTATGTTCGGTTTACACATATTAATTAACTAAATTTTAAGTAAATTAATACATGTAAACGGACACTTGTCTACTTGATTACTTAACTACTAAATTACTAAATTGTCCGTTTACACATATTAATTTGCTTAAAATTTAGTTAAAATTTAGTTAACTACTTAATATGTGTAAACCGAACATTAATTAAAACAGCAGCAACCCATAATTGTCCCACTGCTGGGCTCGGGATCTCCTCTCACAATGTGACACAATGTGAGGGGTATTAGGCCATAGTCTACCACGCTGGCCAAGTGCAGATTGGTAGACTTCACGCACCTTTGAGAACTTTATTTAGAACTCTCCAGGTTAGTGCAGGTTTCCTCACGATGTTTTCCTTCACCGAAGCAAGTGATAATACACACATAATATCTGAAAATTAGAGGTGCGTGCCAGGATTTGAACTTGGGCCCCTTCGTTCGGGAGACCAACGTTCAACCACTAGGCTATCACTGCTATTAGTTAATTATCTTTATCTTAAATTATTTCTTCATCACAGCCCATATATAATTGTTCCACGGGATTTGGGTATCCTTGAACATCAGTAATATTGTTATGTTCAATGATATTGCTGTCTAAATGCAAGTTTTCTCATCATTTTCTTTTACGGGACGCTTTATGGGTCTAACCATCAACACCAAATCATTCAGTGGAATTTCATTAATTGATGGCATCTAATGAGAATGAGAATTATGGTGCAAAAGTTTCTGTTGCCTATCATAACCAAATATATAATCAGCATTATGTGAATTCACATAATCAGCATTCACATAATGCTGATTATATATTTGGTTATGATAGGCACTTAAATATGAACTTAAACAGAGAAATTCAAAGTAGAAATATTAGCAATAAAATTTCCTAAATACATGTATTTCTAATTATCATTCTTGATATTGCATCAAAAAATAAATATATCTTGTAAATACATAATCAATAAACTTATCTTGACAAATATTGTATCTGGATGTAGTTATTAACATTAATATTTATAATAATCATTTCAGTCATTCCCTCTGTACATGATCACCTGAATTAAGGGTTTGTTCCATCCATCCATCCATCCATCAAATTAGTGCCGTTGATAATAATACTGTAATAACAATGTCCTTTTGCTATCTATCGCTAGCCACGAGTCAGAGATTGAAAGTCAAGTCAATTTATCTATGGAACCAGATATTTCATCCAGTACAAAGTTTATTTTTAGAACACATAACAATGGATTCATATCTTTTCAGACACCTAATAAGCGTTAAAAGATAGCCTTAATAACCCATATCCCATTATTATTTTTGCCATAACTTTCTCGATTTTTCGCAAAACAAAGACCTTATCATTCATACTAACCGTCACCAAAAAATTGCTTATTTAAATACTTCCAGCCTTCAGCACGATTTTCGTCAGTGTCCATTATAACCAGTCACTAAAAATCGCACACAGACACTGAATTCAGTGAATTTTAGTATTAAATTACGTATTTAATTAACCAGTTCTACGATCACTACTTCTACAGCTACTTGACGATAGCCATTCATTTCATTTGCGACTGACAACAGTGACAACTGACAAATGACAGCTGATAGCAATTGACATCATTGACAGAACAGTGACAAAAGACATTAATAAGCATAGAGCATAGAAATTATTATTATTATTATTACTACTTGGATATGGTTACGATAACCTTTGTAGAGCAAGATCCCAGGGCCGCCAGACGTCACGTATTTTCTGACGGACGAAATGTGGACGATTGAGTAGGGTTAGTATGTACTATGAGCGTGTGCCTACGTGCTAGCTTGGTCAAACGGCCAATTTCCAGGTATCAGGTGATCAAGGTACATAAAAACACTATAAACTTCACGTAAATTCTCATGGCTGATATTCACGTATGTCCTAGAAAATATAGTTAAAAATAAGTCGTCAATGCTCCCAGACACTTTCCGTCGGCCATATTGCTTTGCAGACCCTTTAAAGTTCTCAAAATAATAAGGTATAAACTCTAATCGACTCCTGTAGAATTCGAGGAGCAATCAAATTGCACGGTGTAAAAGTGTCTGTTTTGGTGTAGGCGCACATAACTAATTATTTTGGGAGATTTAAAGCGTCTACAAAGCAATATGACCAACGGAAGGTGTCTGGTAGCATTGACGACTTACTTTTAACTATATTATCTAGAACATCGTGAAAATCAGCCATGAAAATTCACGTGAAGTTTATAATGTTTTTATGTACCTTGATCACCTGATACCTGGAAATTGGCCGTTTGACCAAGTTAGCAGGTAGGCATACGACCGTAGTATACACTAACACTACTCAATCGTCCACATTTCGTCCGTCAGAAAATACGTGACGTCTGGTGGCCCTGGGATCTTGGACCATTGGTAATTATTAAGATTCGCAAATCGCACTTGATGTACCGGCCCCGCGGCCGGACAGCTCGCGCATGTTCCGCGGATCCCGATTATGTAACACGGGGAGGGGAGGGGAGGTTATACCGGCAGCATTCCACTAGGCTAGCTTTAATAAATTTTTTTTCTTCCATTCATGGCATTCCCGTAATGGTCCAAGATCCCAGGGCCACCAGACGTCACGTATTTTCTGACGGACGAAATGTGGACGATTGAGTAGGGTTAGTATGTACTATGTGCGTATGTACTACCTGCTAGCTTGGTCAAACGGCCAATTTCCAGGTATCAGGTGATCAAGGTACATAAAAACATTATAAAATTCACGTGAATTCTCATGGCTGATTTTCACGATGTTCTAGATAATATAGTTAAAAGTAAGTCGTCAATGCTCCCAGACACTTTCCGTTGGTCATATTGCTTTGTAGACGCTTTAAATCTCCCAAAATAATTAGTTATGTGCGCCTACACCAAAACAGACACTTTTACACCGCGCAATTTGATTGCTCTTCGAATTCTACAGGAGTCGATTATTGTTGATACCTTATTATTTTGAGAGCTTTAAAGCGTCTGCAAAGCAATATGGCCGACGGAAAATGTCTGGGAGCATTGACGACCTATTTTTAACTATATTTTCTACAACATACGTGAATATCAGCCATGAGAATTTACTTCAAGTTTTTGGTGTTTTTATGTACCTTGATCACCTGATACCTGGAAATTGGCCGTTTGACCAAGCTAGCAGGTAGTACATACGCTCATAGTACATACTAACCCTACTCAATCGTCCACATTTCGTCCGTCAGAAAATACGTGACGTCTGGCGGCCCTGGGATCTTGCTCTATAAATAACTAAATACGCTCAGCCAAAGACAAGTAAAACACGGGGAAACTGCAGATACGCAAAAGGACAGATTCGCAAAAGGACAGATTCGCATAAGGACAGATTGTCAAAATTATAAAGTATACAGACGTAAATAGCCCATAGACATAATACTACTAGACTAGGCAAGGTATCTGAGCATAAGTAAGTGAAACCGTCACGCTGCGAAGAAAGGCAGGAGGTAAACCTATCCTTGTGTTACTTACGAGTTACGCGAGTCTCCTTGGTCTCTTTCTCTTTCTAATAGCGTGACGCAAAGAAGGCCCGCTTGTCTAGTCTAGTAGTATTATGTCTATGAAATAGCCCCACTTGTATAAGAGCGATGGTAACCCCCAGGGCTACCAACATAAGGGTTTTCCCCTCAAATTTAGGGGGTAAATATGTAAGATGGGATGTTTTAGGGGTCTTATATGTTTAGGGTTATTTTTAAGATTTTTATGACTCTTCATATTTTTTATTTATTGATCAAAATAAAGATGCAAGAGGCTCTGGAATAAACTAGTCAAGCAAAGAAGACTTGGACTTTTGGCGTTTAAATAGAGGATATCAGATTATTCTGCAATCTGGAAAAAGATAAATCAAAAAATGAGAACATATTTGTGAATTTGCCGTACAAAATAAATCGATATTGTAATCAGAATTGATTTATTTGCAAGAATTTATATGTCCAATTAATGAATCAAATGGCAATGAATGAATTATTATCGCCGTATCTAATATTAAAATTAATTTTACTTAAAGGCATAGAAATACATGCATAATTTATAAATAAATATAATTTTTTGATTATTATTTACTATTTTTCCAAAAAAAACTTTAGGGGGATTTCCCAGTAATTTAGGCGATCTTAGGGGTTTTTGATTTTGTTTTAGGGATAAATATTTTTGAGAGTTGGTAACACTGGTAACCCCTCAACATCATAATAATATGCTATTAACATGAAAGGCCCGGTGTATGCGTTACTTCAGTTTACATAAGAATACACTTCTCACTGATAGAATCAGGCTAAGCGTTAAATGCAGACATGTGTCATTTAGGATGCTGCTGCCCACACGATGTGGTCACGCTGTGGGTCGGTAGAGACGTTAGTGTGCCCACACGCTCTCTCCTGCAGACGGGACGGGACTGGTATCTTTGGGTTTAACTGGATACGAGTGGACTGATAAATTGGTCAACGCATCCTCGCAATTACAACTGTTCCGAATAGCATATTAAACTGCCTTGCCAGTAAATCGTCTAAGTGAGAAGGAAATCCTAAATGAAGAAGTTTGTTACTGGTTAAATGCATGGATGTAACCACAGAACACCTAATAATTAGTATTATTAATAATAACTAATTATTAGGTGTTCTGTGGATGTAACATCTTACGTTCTGTCCTAAGGATTCTGTAAATTCAGATCCAACGTTAGAGCAGTCAATTGTCTGATTACGTGGTGTCGTGCTGGTACATTAAATATTTACTATGGTATGCCATTGATCTAACCGTCGCCAACATCACCGATGCGTTACCGGCCAAGAAAGAGGAGGAAAGAGAAGAAAGAACTGGCTCTCAAGCTCCCAGCTGTGACACAACGAGACGTCTGGTGGCTGACCCAAGAAAGAGTGTGGTATGCATTCAACTATTGGAAAGACTAACTACGAGCAATGATATAGATAGGTCACGCCGGTCACGCCATAGGCGTAGCCAGGGGGGGGGTTTCGGGGGTTCAAACCCCCCCCGAAAAGTTAAGGACTGACATTTTTATGTGCTAATAAACCCTTAAAAAACATTTTTCTAGACGTCATTCCGAATCGAATGAGCTATCGCGCATATTTTTAGGAGCTTTATTTCTAATAAACACGTTTTTGAACTTTTTGACTAAACTAATAATAAAATTTATAGATGGGTGGGACTACCTAAGTACGTCGCCGCGTCGTGAGAAAAAATAAAGTCTCAATTTTCTTTAGGGTTATTTTATGTACTTTTAGTCGTTGTATTTTCTTGAACCCCCCCCCCCCCCCCCCCCCCGCCCCGAAACTTGAACCCCCCCCGAAACTAAAACCTGGCTACGCCCATGGGTCACGCCCTTAGAATATTATTAAAGTCACGCCTTACCACACGGTCCCGGTTTTTCGTACATACATAGCGTTGTTTACCTCTTTTTATATGTTCTGTGGTTGTTACCTACTCAGTGCCTGCCTCGCCCGTACAGCATTCTGTCTAGACTGAAATTATTATCTATTTTATGAGTTGTTATCCTGTAAGTATTTTTAAACGGTCTAATATCACGACCTTCTTCGCCAAACTCGCAGTATGTTGATTTTGACGGCGCGACATCCATTACCGTAATCTTATCAACTGTAGCCATCTCTTCGACACCTGATAAGTAATCCAGAAATTCTGTTAGCATTTTTGCAGTATTTTCCCAGGGAAGTACCTACGCACGTAAAATTATCTTCAATGCACATCTGTGAGCACTGCCAATTAATAAGTTTGATTGTGAGTGCCAAAAAGATGAAAAGATACTGGTCAAGCGTAAGTCAGCCCACGCAGCTAGAGTTTCACTACATGTTGTAGATCTCAACACTGTTAATTACAGAATCACTGTACAAATTCTGCACTAAGGAGCTATTTAAGTAATCGTTAAGTGACTCTGAGTGTGGCCATTAATAACACTTTTAGAGTACAATTCACATGTAAGCGCTCTATTTTTTTGTTGCCTATGAAAAAGCAACATTATTAAGTACAATTATTTAAGACTGTGTGTAATTAGCAGACGCCAGACGGTCTTATTGATAGTATAATCTCTACCAGAATCCAGACATAGTTTGGATACATAGTAAGGACGTAAAAAAAGAAAAAAAAGCGAGCACGGAGCACTGAGAATCTGTCACCAGCAGAAAGTCGACGTGTTGACGACACCTTGACAGATTGACAAGGCGCGCGGCTTTGTAAACAAACAATGACGTAGGTAATATATACCGGCTGACGTATGTACAGTCGGCCGCAGAAGTAGCTTAACATTATAGTACTTTGTAATAGTAACTGTTTCGATGGTTTCCTAGCAACATCTATGACAAATTCAAGAAATGTAATGTGACAAGGTACTAAAATGTTAAGCTAGGTACTTCTGCGGCCGACTGTACTCGTATGTATCTGGCTGCTGCAGCTGCTGACACTAATGAGATCGAGTTTGTGATCTTCTGTTAATTCTCTCACGTACTTTCTGCGTTACTTATTGTTATTTTTTTTTATATATTTCTGCGATTTAATAGGTGTCGTAATGGCTGAGCTGTGCACTGTGTAGTAAATAATAAGTGGGCACCTGAATAATATTTTATACGACGTTCAAATAATTAATTATTTATAAAATAATTCATCTTATTAAATTACCAAAAATATGTATAAAAAGGACAAATTTACACTATAGTAGGGTCGATTTGCAGTCAATACAAATGTAAACAAACCATTAAAATCGTTTTCTACGGTTTTCACCAACTGAAATGAATTTGTACACAAAATGCGTTTTATTTAGACAAACTACTCATTATGACAAAAATAGTACATTATGTTAAAGGTTTCAAATCGCTTGGAAATAAGATTATCATTGCAAAGTGTTTGAATGATGACAGTGTTATTTAATTTTGTTTGTTTCCCTTTGGTTTCTACGTTTACTTGGAGTTTATAATTGTTATCGATCAATATGTATTTATTTAAGAATTCTCAAATACCTTATTGAGTAGTTTGTTTACATTTATATCGGCTGCAAATCGATGCTACTATACATTCGGTTGTTGCAGATGATATCTAAAGGCACGAATGAGATCCAGAGTGAGAATCAAACCTAGGATCTCGCGCTCGGCAGGACACTATCAACAACTACGCTACAAGAGTACAAGGCGTTCAAATGCTCACTGGTTTTTATTTGCTATATTAAATACTGAACAATATTCATGGCGCACGCACATCGTTGGATTCTAAAATAGAGCTAGGAATTTCAGTAGTTTCTTGTCTTTCTTTAACTAGTAGGTGGCGCTAGCTTGTGACACGTACATTACACATAGGCCGCGTTCCACTAGACGCTCAAAACGCTCACAACGATCAAATTAGTATGATATTTTGATCATTGTGAGCGTTGTGAGCGTCTAGTGGAACGCGCCCATAGTATAGTGGAGTTTATTCACCAGTCATATAAGTACATACAGGTGATAAAGTGGCGTATTATGCTAAAGATTATTCCTAAGGTTAAAAATATAAAATCCTAGATGACAAGTATTTTTTAATAAAAAAAAAAAAGATTATCAGTAAAAGTTCAGTATGCCAACAAACCATAATTAAAGTTTAATATAAACAAAACGGGGCATTAAACTGTCAACACAACATTAATCATCAGCATTGACCAAGCACGTGGACTCCGCTCCATCCTTTTCACATCTTGCTGGAGTGAAAGGGACAGGATAAGACATAATGTTATCAGATGGCACGCACAAATGAAATGAATGTTTAGAAGTCACAAGTTTATTATACTTTATTGTGCTGATAATGATAACCTATTTATTTACCTACAGTGCGTCATTGGCCCTATGCAAGAACTTAGTTTCTCTTTTTAGGGTTATGTTTTTCCATATGTATGGATCAGAATGTTGGGCTACAAAGAAGACGGATGAGAGACGATTGCATGTCACAGAGATGAGAATGTTAAGGTGGATGTGTGGAGTGACGAGAATGGATAAAGTAAGGAATGAGTATATTAGAGGAAGTTTGAAAGTAGCAAAAATGACAGAAAAGTTGAAAGGGAACCGAATGTCGTGGTATGGTCATGTGATGAGGCGAGAGGAAACGCATGTGGCGAGAAGAGTGATGGATATGAATGTGATGGATAGACGAAGGGGACGAGGACGACCAAAGAAAAGATGGATGGATTGTGTGACAGAGGATATGAAAGATAAGAGAGTTAATGTAATAGAGCAAGATCCCAGGGCCACCAGACGTCACGTATTTTCTGACGGACGAAATGTGGACGATTGAGTAGGGTTAGTATGTACTATGAGCGTATGCCTACCTGCTAGCTTGGTCAAACGGCCAATTTCCAGGTATCAGGTGATCAAGGTACATAAAAACATTATAAACTTCACGTAAATTCTCATGGCTGATTTTCACGTATGTTCTAGATAATATAGTTAAAAATAAGTCGTCAATGCTCCCAGACACTTTCCGTCGGCCATATTGCTTGCCAGACGCTTTAAAGCTCTCAAAATAATAAGGTATCAACACTAATCGACTCCTGTAGAATTCGAAGAGCAATCAAATTGCGCGGTGTAAAAGTGTCTGTTTTGGTGTAGGCGCACATAACTAATTATTTTGGGAGATTTAAAGCGTCTACAAAGCAATATGGCCAACGGAAAGTATCTGGGAGCACTGACGACTCACTTTTAACTATATTATCTAGAACATCGTGAAAATCAGCCATGAGAATTCACGTGAAGTTTATAATGTTTTTATGTACCTTGATCACCTGATACCTGGAAATTGGCCGTTTGACCAAGTTAGCAGGTAGGCATACGACCGTAGTATACACTAACACTACTCAATCGTCCACATTTCGTCCGTCAGAAAATACGTGACGTCTGGTGGCCCTGGGATCTTGGACCATAAAGATGACGGCTAATAGGGAAGTGTGGAAGAGGAAAACATATTGCGCCGACCCCAAATAAAATTGGGAAATGGGCAGGATGATGATGATGTTTTTCCATGTAATATTCTTTTCAACACCCTTGCTCATAAATTGGTTTTTATCACATGGCTTTTACACTCATAAACCATGGTTTTAAACACTTGTGCTTTTTTATCCTTTATCGCACTAGTGTTTTATTTTATACGAGTAACCGCCCTCGCTTTGCTTCGGTTTCTTATTTTTGTACATCGTGGATTACATTATTGGAGTTTTATTAAGGATCCCTAATTTTTTTTAATATAATATAGCCTATGTCACCCGGGGATAGTGTAGCTTCCCGACAGTGAAAGAATTTTTCAAATCGGTTCAGTAGTTTCGGAGCCTATTCAATGCAAACAAACAATCAAATCTTTCCTCTTTATAATATTAGTATAGATTCCATCAAATTAAGTTTGTACCTTGCTGAATGAAATATTATTATTTATGCATTCTATTTGCTCTTAACTTAGCCGGGTTATAGTTTTATTTTTAAATTTCGGAAAAAAGTTTTGACTTAGATACGTCTCGTTTCAACATAAGACTAAAAATAACACTATTTTTGTAAAAAAAAAGAAGTTTACCACCTTGAATATGATAAATTTTCAACAACTTATTTACTTTAATTAATAATTCAACGTGAAACTAATTCATAAATGCTTATGCATAAATGCTTATGCATTTACGAATTAGTTTCACTATGTAAAATCAAATGTAAAAAAATCTAATATTTATATATTAAATTTATATATTAAAAAAATCTAATATTTATATATTAGATTTTTTTACATTTTGCGTTTTGTCTGTTTAGCGTAATTGTTCGTGCCTACGCTCCAGCGGCGTGTTAGCTATGCGCGCGCAGAAAAAAAAATCAGCGCGGAGCGCGCCATTTTTAACAAACTTTCCGTCTGGTCTGTGAGCATTGTTTATTTGAGTACGAAATTTGTTTTTTTACTCGTAAGTGTGTTGAAAAACGTCGTATGACACACGTGAGGTTTGGTCATTACACTCTCGGTTTTCTTGCAGCACTCGCCTTCGGCTCGCGCTGTGCAATATCACCTCGAGTGTAATGACCAACATACCACACTTGTATCATAATGTACTATTATTACCGCGTATCTTCCAAACCGCTGAACGGATTTATTTAATTAAGATATCGTTAGATTCGTCTTGATATCCCAAGTGTTCTTAGATAAGTGAAATTAAATTAATGGCAAAAACTTTTTCAAAATAAGCTTTTATTTAATTGCCCTAAAAAGAAGAAAATAAACTTTAAATTAAACCAATTTAGTATTAAACAATTTATTAAATAATATAAAAGTTTGTCAGCTCAGGGGCTCAACAATCTGTAGTCCAAAGCCTCACACGGTCTCCTATGGAATTCCATTTCACTCTGTTTCATCCACAGAATACTTCATCAGCCTCTACGACCACCTTCGAGCAATATTATTCAGAGGCAATCGAAGCAATGGGCTTAGCAACAAATGCAACTAACTTGATATATGTAGTTCACGAATTGCACTCGTGTGTGCTATCACAGGCCGCGCGGCTGGTTGCAGAAATGTAGGTACTTGATATACATAGTCGTAGTGTATATAAATGCGCTGGCTGTTATCTACGTGCATGTATGCTAGCGGCAGGTGTCAGGCTACCTGATACGTGATATGTGACTTACCAATCAATCTATTGGAGTAATGTTTCTGTCGACAATCTGTTCTCGTTTCCGCGATCTTTCTTTGATTGAGAGACAAGGAAACATTGGTCAAATGGTCACGCTATTTGATCTGCCAAGGCTATATTGTCGTATATTGCAGTTAATTCTGACATCTGACATGACATGTCTTTATTCCGTCTGGGTACCAGCGAACCTCTTCTATAGAGGATCCATAACACAAAGATAATCCACGATGTGCGAGTGATAAATGATAATGATACGATCATTAACGGTACCTATTCTGGCAATAAATAATAAGCCAAGATAATTTATTCAATATGGTTAAAATATCAGTTTTGTAAATGGCGCACGCCAGGTTTGTTACACTCATTAAAAATCTTAATTTTTTGTGGCGTCGCGTCTGTTAACGGTGTTAAATGAAAGGTATGTCAAGGGTATTAAATAAAAAGTCTATTAAAACATTGCATTGGCATTGAAGTATAATGTCATAGAATAGACATCTCGAACAAAATGTATGTCCCCGCCCCGGGAGGTCCTATTTTCAAAATTGAGCCCCTGTTCTCCTTTCAAAATCGAACGAATCCATTGGCAATTGAAGCCGCGCGGCGCCAATTCATTGGAACATACATTGTGTTCGCGGTGTCTGTTCTATACGCTAGTAATAATACTTCAATGCTGCCTGGCCCCTATCTACAGGGTGTGTGACAGACATAGGTACAGTATCTGTGTCACTCATTAGGAAAGAAATTCGTAACATACAGCCTTCGATCATTATATAGTTGATCGAAGCCCACAGCGTACCCGAAATAATCAGGGGCTCTATAATTTCCACGTTGAGCCTTATTTATATTAATAGGTTTAAGAATCTAATTAGTATTAACCCAAAACCTTCTTGAATGTCGACAGCAACAGCTGATATTTTTAAAAATGAATTCCGTTCAAATGTTAAGGCCATATTAAATTACTTATGCTATGTATTTAAAGGGACTGTTTAATAAAGGGCTGTCTTGTCTATCTTTTTTGTTGAAAGATCAATTAAATTAAATCGTGCCATCATAAGACAATCCTATCTTTTATCATTCAAATGTCTTACAATTAGAATAAATACCTACTAGAATAGGTCCTTAGTATAGTGTATGTGTTAGCCATATACTTACCTATTTAATTCATAATTTCATTACAATTATCTCCAGTCAATCTATTTAAATAGTAGGTAATAAGTACACAGTTGTATTTAGGGATTGCAATCCGGAAAACCGGATCCGGTAATCCGGCCGGATCCGGCGTTTTTTTCGCATACCGGATCCGGTGAAATCTGCCGGATCCGGTCACGCAAATTTTTGGCAAAATAATCACCCTGTTGCTAGTGTAGATGCTTTGAATGCCTGGTATAGATGTTGTAAATAATCTAGTATTGCAATCGGGTATTTATAACGTTCAATAGGGATGAAATTTACAACACAAATGACTGAATGGATACATTGAAAGTTACCAAACGTGAAATTATATTTTAGTAAATTAATATTACTTCTTGTTTATAATTTGTAATATTTGTAATGGATGTAGGTGTAAGCTATAGGTGTATTTTTAATTGATTCGCGATAACATGACGACAGAAAAACCCATTTAAACATATATAGATGTGTAGTTGTATACATGTTCACTTGTTATTGGCTCCCTTCTAGTCTACTCGATAAGTTCAAAATGGTTGAAATTAGAGATACTGCTCTTAAAAATACGTGCGATAGCTCATTCTGTTCGGAATGATGTCTAGAAAAATGTTTCGGAAGCGTTTACCAGCACGTAAAAAATTGCAAAAGTTATTGACAAAATAAAGTTGAAAAAAAAAAGTATTTTGTTTTTGGTAATCACTTCGAAACTATTAATATTTAAGAAATTTTAAAACAAGATTCTTAAAGTAGAGGAAATTTCCAAAAAATGACTCGCGACTCTCGGAACTCTATCTCCATTATTTATAACTTTAATTTAACGCTGAAAATGGGTCTCCACGCTGCATTTTTAGGTTGCGCGTGCGGCGTCAAAACCGAGTTCGTCACACTCAATAATTTTTTAAGGTATTAATTATTAATTTTAAAAAATAAAAAAAATATAGTGTATTCGAAACACTTCAAAGAATTTGCTCCCGTAGGAAATTTTGCTTAAAGTTAATTTTTCAACAAGTTAGACGATTGTTAATTAACTAAATTTTCTCGAACTTCCATTTTCATTGTACATTAAAAAAAATGTTTAAGTAATTGTCCTATAAATTTTTCGCTTCGTGGAGCCCTTCTTATATACATGCTTAACGAGATCACGTCATAAAAGTTTAAAAAGTTTTAATACTTTGTGTATAATAATTTTATAAGTTGAACAAAAAATGAAAAATCCAAATAATATTATTGAAAATATTTTTTTCTCAATTTATTATTACATAATCGTTTTGGCATTCATAAAAGACATTAAATGACTTGAAAAAAAAAAATCCCTCATTTTTTTATATTTTTTTTTTATAAACAAATAGACTATTTTAATGCTTTCAAGAAAAAATTTCTTAATATCTTATTCTTTACAAAACATTATGATTTTTGA
Source organism: Thymelicus sylvestris (assembly GCA_911387775.1). Classification (NCBI taxonomy): domain Eukaryota; kingdom Metazoa; phylum Arthropoda; class Insecta; order Lepidoptera; family Hesperiidae; genus Thymelicus; species Thymelicus sylvestris. The sequence goes on along the minus strand of OU426899.1, from coordinate 15,115,650 downwards.
AAAAAAATTTTTTTTCTTAATAATGATAATTAATTGTTTATAATTGTTTTTTAATATTTCTATTGTTTGAATAATTAGTTAATAATTTTTTTTTCTTCAAAATTATAATTAACCATCTTTAATAGAAATGTAAAAAAAAAATTTTTTTATCAACAATTTCATTGTTTTTTAACTTAACAATTTTTTATAAACAAATTCTCAACTTTTTTATATATTTTTTCTGAAACACCTAAAAATAAAAAAAACAACGATGTATAACAAAGTACAGATAAAAACATTTTTCAATTTTTTAATTTCGATTCGATAAAAAAACGAAAAAATTGTTTGTTCAACTTATAAAATTATTATACACAAAGTATTAAAACTTTTTAAACTTTTATGACGTGATCTCGTTAAGCATGTATATAAGAAGGGCTCCACGAAGCGAAAAATTTATAGGACAATTACTTAAACATTTTTTTTAATGTACAATGAAAATGGAAGTTCGAGAAAATTTAGTTAATTAACAATCGTCTAACTTGTTGAAAAATTAACTTTAAGCAAAATTTCCTACGGGAGCAAATTCTTTGAAGTGTTTCGAATACACCATATTTTTTTTATTTTTTTAAATTAATAATTAATACCTTAAAAAATTATTGAGTGTGACGAACTCGGTTTTGACGCCGCACGCGCAACCTAAAAATGCAGCGTGGAGACCCATTTTCAGCGTTAAATTAAAGTTATAAATAATGGAGATAGAGTTCCGAGAGTCGCGAGTCATTGTTTGGAAATTTCCTCTACTTTAAGAATCTTGTTTTAAAATTTCTTAAATATTAATAGTTTCGAAGTGATTACCAAAAACAAAATACTTTCTTTTTTCAACTTTATTTTGTCAATAACTTTTGCAATTTTTTACGTGCTGGTAAACGCTTCCGAAACATTTTTCTAGACATCATTCCGAACAGAATGAGCTATCGCACGTATTTTTAAGAGCAGTATCTCTAATTTCAACCATTTTGAACTTATCGAGTAGACTATTCTTAAAGAAAGTAAGGAGGAAGAAATATAGCAATTGATATATTTTTTACAGGACAAGTTAAATTGACTATCTGTTCTACTTCTTACTAAAATTACAGTTCTTGGGCTGTTTACATCCAGAGTCCAGACACAGGTATAATATAGTAAATTAGGTGAACCATATCTACTTTGCTGGGCGTCAAAAATTTTTACTTGTGATGAAGTAAAAAAAATATTATTAATCACAATAAAATATAGTCTATTTGACTAAGGAATAATGTAGCTTTTTATTGGTGTAAAAATTTTTGAAATAGGTCCAATAGTTTTTGAGTTTATCCATTACAAAAAATTAATAAAAATCAAAAATTTCCTCTTTTTCCATCCATCCATCCATCAGCCTTTAGAGGTCCCCTGCTAGACATAGGCCTCTCCTAATATTCGCCACTTAGACCGGTCGTGAGCCTTCTGAATCCAGCGGATACCTGCTGTCTTCTTCAGGACGTCGGTCCTCCTGGTCGGGGGGCGTCCTATGCTCCTTTTACCGAAGCGTTGTCTCCATTCGAGGACCTTTCATCCCCAACGGTTATCGGTTCATCTTCAGCCGGCTAAGTCTCTGAGCTATGTTGGTCACCCTCGTTCGTCTACGGATTTCATCATTTCTGATTCGATCGCGTAGAGAAATACTGAGCATGGCTCGTTCCATAGCCCGCTGGGCGCCTCTAAGCTTACGCATTAGGCCAATAGTGAAGCACCACGTCTCGGATCCGTACGTCATCACTGGCAACACACACTTCTCGAATACCTTCGACTTCAAATTCAAATTCAAATTCAAAATCATTTATTCATGTAGGTATCATTGATACACTTATGCACGTCATTTTTTTAATTTACCAGCTTTTCGGAAAGGTGCTTTGTCATGGAGGAGAAGAAAAGCCGAAAGAAACTCCTCAGCACATCTTTTAAAAATAAAATACATTGGTATATTTCTTACAAAGAAGTATCACTAGTCTGTACGGAACTGGTTGCAGATCTGGTCATTTCCATGCGTCTTTGTCATTTATGTACTCATCTACAGTATAGTAGCCTTTGCCTAAAAGTTGAGATTTTACATGTTTCTTAAATAATTCCACTGGCAAATCACGTATTAACTTTGGGATTTTATTATAGAACTGTACACCACGGCCCATAAAAGATCGCTTCACTTTAGAAAGACGGTAAGATGGCGTTACTAACTGGTGCATTTTTCTTGTTTGGCGATTAGTGATATCAAAATTTTGTTTATACGCGCTTATATTATTCCGTATAAAAACCACGTTACTATAGATGTATTGTGAGGCTACTGTAAGTATACCTATTTCTTTGAACTTGTCACGCAAAGTTTCACGAGACCTAAGTTTATAAATAGCCCTAATAGCTCTTTTTTGTAGTATGAAAATTTGTTCTATACTGGCTGCTTTGCCCCACAGCAAGATGGCATATGACATAATACTGTGAAAATATGCAAAATAAACCATCCTAGCAGTTTCGACGTCAGTATACTGCCTTATTTTTCTAACAGCGTAAGCAGCCCTACCGAGTTTAGTCGCGAGATTTGTTATATGTGGGTCCCATTGAAGTTTATTATCTAAGGTCACCCCTAAAAATACGGTGGATTCCTCCATATTCAATGTTTCATTATTAAGTTTAATAAGTTTATTGACTTTTTTAACATTAGGTAGCACAAACTCTATACATTTAGTTTTTTTTGCATTTAACAGTAAATTGTTAATAGTGAACCAACGCGAGACATACGAAAGAGTACTATTTACGTCGTCGAAATTTTCTTTATTCCTATCACACTTAAATATTAATGATGTATCATCAGCAAATAGTACAATATCCGCTTGGTTTTTTACATAATGAGGTAAATCATTTATGTATACCAGGAAAAGAAAAGGACCTAAGATCGAGCCCTGTGGTACACCCATCACCGCCGGTGACCCCGATGACTTAATATCATTTATGCTGACTTTTTGTATTCTATCACTCAAATAAGACGCGATCAAGCTAAGAGCCTTATTTTTTATTCCGTAATGACCAAGTTTTAACAGTAATGTTTTATGTTCAACACAGTCAAATGCTTTAGATAAGTCACAAAATCGCCTATTGCATTTTGTGACGCCTCCCATGCTTCGAATATATGCTTTAAGAGCCTAGCCCCTGCATCTGTTGTATTACGGCCTTTAGTAAAACCGTATTGCTCAGGGTGTAATAATTTGTTATTGCTGAAATGGTTTAGCATTTGATTCAATATTATTTTCTCGAAAATCTTACTAAGTGTTGGTAATACGGAAACTGGTCTATAGTTATTAAGATCAGTTTTTTCACCTGTTTTAAAAAGTGGTATAATTTTACTACATTTCATAAGATCTGGAAAAATACCTAGATCTATACATTTATTAAACACTACGGCTAAAGATGGAGCTATAATATCAATAATATGTTGTATTATTTTTACTGAGATCCCCCACAAATCACCCGTATTCTTTACCTTCAGAGATTGAAACGCTTTAATTATGTCTCTGGTAGTAATATGTTCAAACTGAAATAAAATATTACATTCGTTTACATTATCTTTTAATATAGAAAGTGCTTCGGTCGGTGAAGAAGCTAGTGCACTGGTTAATATTACTGGAATATTACGGAAGTGATTTTCAAATGCGCTTGCCACGTCTTTATCAGCGGTAATTATTTTTTCATTAATTTTTAATTCGTAACTGAAGTCACAGGATTTTGTGTTACCGTTCTCACTACTAATTATATTCCAAGTTGTTTTCATTTTGTTATCGGAGTTAATTATTTTATCCTTTATGTACATTGACTTCGCCTGAGTGCAGACGATTTTAAAAATTTTTGAATAATTTCTCACGTACTCCTGGAAAGTGGAAGAAAGATTGTATTGTTTCTCGGCATAGAGATCATACATCTTGTTCCTACTTTTGAAAATACCTACAGTAGCCCAATCACTGAATTTACTAATTTTAGCTAAATTTACGTACCTAAACTTAAATATTCGATTAAATTCGTTATTAATGTTATAAGACAATGTATTATATATTTTAATAGGATCACTTCGTTGTAACGTTAACTGCGTATGTATTTTTGAATGAATTTTTTCTTTAAAAGTTGAAATTTTATTTTTAGTTACTGGTCTACATTTTATTAGTTGTTTTTTCTTATCGACAGAATTATACAATGAAATCTTTTGTCCGCAGTGGTCTGACCTCAACTTACTGAATATCTCTTTATCTAAGATCTCACAATTGCAAAAAATATTATCTAAACATGTAGCTGTAGTTTCAGTTATTCTGGTTGGCTCGTTGAATAGTGGGTTTAAATTAAAGCATTTAAACAAGCTTAGTAGTCTAGTAGTCATCGAAGTATTCAATAAAATATCTACGTTGAAGTCGCCACATATCACTAATCCTTTTCTAGAAACACATAACCGTTTAAGTACATCCTCCAATGTATCTTCAAAAATAGTATAATCACCAGAGGGGGGTCGATATACGCAGACTACAATAAACCGCTCCAGTTCCACACAGGCCAGCTCAATAGCGCGCTCAATAGAGAGACTTACAATATCTTTTCTGTCCTTGCAAGACATATCATTGTGCACTAAAATTAATGATCCGCCATGAATTGCGGTCTCTCTGAAGAATGCACTTGACAATCTGTAATTATGGTAATTTACATTATTCTGAGTGCTAGATAGCCAATGCTCAGTTAAACATAAAACATTTATGTTAAAGTGCCTAATAAACAATTCAATTTCTAATTCTTTGCCAGAGAAGCCCTGTATATTTTGGTGTACAATATTCATATTATAGAGCTTTCCCGTTGTCTTAACATCTAGTTTAAATTATGGTTATCAACTGTACTTGTACAGGAATCAATAATATATTTAGTGGTACTACTACCACAATCTAAAACATTGTCAATAGACTTAGTTACATGACATGTAACTGTATCTTTTAATTTATAAGCTAACAATTTAGCTAACTGTCGTTTTACTTTAAATGGCAAGTACATATTCTCCTTTATTAACTTAAACGGAATGAACTTATTAATATCATAGTAAAAAATTGCATCTCTATGATGAATTGTCAAGTTATATAATAATAAATTTAATCTATATATGCGCTTATTTTGGTATTTGTTTAAGTTATTAAGATAAGGAAAAGCACATATGACAAACTTGCATTCAGTACTGCTGTGTAAATGTACTAACTTTTCAATATATTTAGTTATTTGGCGCCTCGTGATGTTCAAACTGTCACCTATCATTAAGACTATATTAGTATTATTACTTAATTCATTTGGTTCAATTTGATTTAACAGATAGTCAAAAGATGCTCCCGGTGAGCACCTGTTTATAACAGAATGGGTCAAGTATGGATTAATTATAGCACCAAAGTCTTTTCCTAATTGATCAGAAATAATAATGGTGTTACTTTTTGAGTTGACTGATGGAGAGGAACATGGGGTAGTTTCTATTGTGGCACTGTCACTCTGAGCTATTGAAGAACAAAGACTAGTTTTGTCTTGTGTGTAGTATTTATTCGACAGTGACTCAAACCTATTCATGTTGTCGTTGCAAACCTCTAGCAAGTTATTGAATGATGCAATATGTTCTTTAATTTGCTCCTGTGCACTGCTATAAAGGCTGGTAATAGTTTGCAAGGACTTCTCCAATCCTTCAATTTTTTGTTTTAAGTACAATACTTCAGACTCATACCGTAAGCTATTGTGCTCTGATTCCAGTTGTAATTTATTTATTTTACTAACTAAACATTGACATTTCTTCTTAGACTGCCCTAATTGCTGAATACAATTTTTGTTTTTAATCACCTTTTTAGTTTTCGCTATAAACCTTTTTATTTTAATATATTTCTTTAATTTTTTGTTACTATTAAAATGAACTATTTGTTTAATTGAGTCATCACCAGTAAGATCAATAATAGATGTGTTCAGTTTACTAGGATAGGTATCGCACTCAACAAGCTCATTGAAGAGGCTCTGGGTCGCACTCCAACTCTGAGCATCTTTTAGTTGTTCTAGTTGGCTCACGGTCTTATTGGCATGGCTTAAGCTTACTTCTAGCTCAGTAATGCGACTCAGAGCCCTTTCATGCTCATTACTACACTGGTCGAATGAGTCAATGATGTCTTGAAGCTGGTCCCGTTGCTGCAGACATTCCGTATACTTGTTATGGAGTTCAACAAGTTGATTTTTGTATTCAGCGTTGGAGTTGTGAATTTTAGACATCTCGTCTTCATTGTCTTTTATTTCCTGTAGTAATTGAGCATTGAGGTCCTTGGAGATTTTAAGTTCTTGGAGGGCCAATTTAAGCTTCTGCTCCATATCCTTGAATGTGGCCTGACGGGTCATCATGATGGTAGTAGGTGATGTTAATGTACTGCAATAATATAAATAATATGAGCAACCTTAGTGTAAGCCAAAGTTTTATAGTTTTTATTGTCTGATCTAAGTTCTATCTAAGATCTACTATTACCACATATAATTTACAAGTATTTAATTTCTCTAACAATCAAAACTATTATTAAGGTTTATGATAATACTATGTAAAAGAATGTCAAGTATAAAAGTTGGGCAGTGTAAAGTATTAATTATGTCTGAGGCAAGAATAATTTGTCATCAAATTTTACTTCCACAGTTAGTCAAGTAAAACGAGACAAGTATGAGCGCCGGTGTGTAGTTTGACGTTACTCACTATTGTGAGATTATGTAAAGTATGTGTTAAGGCAATTAGCACTGCTATTTAAAGTGTAATTAATGTAATAAAATAATACTCCCCGGGTTAAAATGACGTTGCAAATTCGAATTCCTGATTGACAGTTTGAACCGGCGACTGGGTTGAGTAATCCGATGAGTTTTATCAGCACTTGCGTTGATTTAATACTTATTTTATATTTACGCGAATAAACACTCCTTAAAAACTAAATATTAACAACTTTTTGTGTATTTTTAACACGTAAAAAACAATATAATGCAATTTTATTAAAACAGCTGATTGCAAGACGTTTAGTTGGCAGTGTTGCCAATTCAGTCTTCCCAGCACTGAGGTAGTGTTTTGGACGACAAGATGTGGCGCAGTCTGTTTTCCAAACGCAGCCCATCCGGATTGGATTCTACGAATGACTTCTTTCTCAAAATTGGACTTACCCATTTGGATCACTTGTCCCAGGTAAATGTACTCGTCTACAACTTCGACAACTTATTAAAATTAAGTATAGATAATCGTCATTAGGGTCTACCTAACTTGACCTGTGCGAGTATTTATTACGGTTCGGTTGTATTTACTTTGTCTTAACGCATTTGCGTTCCATTATAATCCAAAAAACTTTTTTTTACATCAAAAACAGTCTATATTGGAATGAGAAAGAGAAATTTTGATCATGTCATCAATCCGGCCGGATCCGGCCGGATCCGGCCGGATCCGACCGGATTGGTGAAAATCCGGTAAAATCCGGCCGGATTCAAAATGACACCGGATTGCAATCCCTAGTTGTATTATATAATTTTATCAGGTGGAATAATTTTCTTTAATATTATACAACCATAATCGCTCGCAGAAATGGTGGTTATCGGTTATAGGACGGGGTCAATACCGCCGTCACGTGACGACTCTGCGATTCCATAGATTAACAACCAGAAGAGATGGAGTGCAGAAAGTTACTAAGTTTCATATACCAGATAATACACTTTCACTTCCTTAATTTACACACAAAGACACTGAAACTACACTCTTTTTTGTTAATCCTCTATGTTAGAGTCTTGTCTTTTCGATTGGGCTTAAGTTGACAAGGAAAAAACTGAACCTGTCTGTTTGTCAACTCCCTTTTTCTCAGGAACGCGTGGATGCATTAGATTAATATCGGAATATCCAATACAGTGCTTTGCTCTATGTTCCATACTCAGATCTGCAATCCCGAAAAAAATAAATAACTAAATAATAATAATAAATTACATAAGTATTTACAGTTGGTAAGTTGATCGCGATCAATCGATGTATGGGAACGACAGTTTTCCAACCGCAATGTTAAGTTTGATACCTTTGTTCAATAGGAGCAATTTTTAGCTCTAAAGATTATACAGAACCCTCGTTGCGCGAGCCCGACTCGACCCGGTGTTTTCGACGGATATTATTTGATTTAAGAAAAGATATTTTTAATGTGAATGTTTATGTTCTGTCTGTTTATCTGGATAATCTATGATTGCCCTTCGCGGCATCGCGGCATTTGTGGTATTCGCACTTCGCAGCGTCGCGATCGTCGATCTATTCGAGAGCCGGTTCGCGAGACCGGCGCTCGCGCATGTCTCATTATCGCTCGGTAATTTGTTTGTCCACTTGTATGTGTATAAAACACGATTGATAGCATCTACAGTGGCGATAACATTATCTTGTAAGCTGTCAGAACAACTGTGATTAATTTATCGATTTTGCGTTGATTGATGGGTAGGGTAGTTTCAAGAACCCTGGGCTGTGGCTATTGTGTACAGCAGCTGTGATCGCATCAACTTGATGTCTTGGTTTCAGTTGGCTTGGCCCAGAGTCAGATAAAATTAAAATCAAGATTTTTTATGGAAATAGCCGATAAACGAGCTGATGATCCACCTGATAGTAAATGGCTATCGTCGCCCATAGACATCAGCAACACCATATATAGGCATATTAGGCATCACTGATGCGTTGCCAGCCAAGAGAGAAAAAAAGAAGGAATTTCTTTCATTTAAAAAAGGCCGGAACTCACGTCCAGAAACTAGCCGAGCGTGGAACGGTAGAGAATGGTTTAATCTGGGGTTATCTACATTATCTGTGGTCGCAGGCGTCGTCGGAGCACGCGCGCGGGGCGTGAACTCCCCACACTATCAACATTGTCGCGCGGTGGTCATTAAAAAAGTACTAAAATAAAATATCTGTGATATTCTGTTCAGTGTTCTGGCGCGGCATTCGACAAACATCGCAAGACGAAAGCGCTCATTATTTGCACTGCAATATTCTTTGCGCCTTATCGATGTTACCACCTCAGTTCTAGATAACGGTTAAGATTAAGACTGGCCTGGGGGTTTACTCGTAAATGGTATATTATATTACCTATATCATACCCAGTTTTTAAATTTAATCTGACGTTATATGTTTGTACGCAATATTTTTGTAGACTGAGGATTGTATCTTATTTATCATAATCAATCGTAATGCTAAAAATATAATTAAGTTATGTGTCTAACCAGTGGCGTAGCGTGGGCTTCCGCCGCCCGGGGCCGACCGAAAATTTGCCGCCCCCCCAGTGATCTTTGCCGCCCCCATATTATTTAAAATATTTTTTTTTTATTAATTAAAAATGCATAATTTTCTTGTGTTTTATATAGCACAATTTACATTAAAATTTAAATAAAATTAATTTTAATGTACCTATATATTTTTTTCTTCTTTAAAAATCGAGTGGTTTGCCGCCCCCTCTTCATGTGCCGGCCGGGGCCAGGGCCCCCCTGGCCCCCCCCCACGCTACGCTACTGTGTCTAACAAAGCCGTATGCTGAAGTCTGAACATTGAAGTATAATGTCATAGAACGAACAGACATCTCGAACAAAAGTGTCCTGCCGCGCCGCCGCACAGTGGGAAATATCGGAAAAAATTCTAGGCACGCGCCAATTTAGTCGTACCATCGTAATTTTTTTTTGTTATTCTTTAAATATCCTCAACTTTACTATTCAGATGCAAAAATTACACTTTTCTGTAAACAAAGTTTCACATCGACTTATATGAACCATTCGCCTCAATATTAAATAATTGTATAGGAACTAATTTGAAGTAAAATGGTCTGAAAAATCTGAAAAAATTTACAACATACAGATACACAGATACGTCAAACTTATAACACCCCTCTTTTTTCGTCGGGGGTTAATGAAGATGCTGGAATTTAAGGGCCACCAATCATTGAGACAGAGCTAGCCTCCTCATCTCGTTTCTCGTCTGAATAGAAAAGTCTATTATTTTTATAGAAATAGCCGGCTAACGAGCTGACGATCCACCTGATGATGAGTGATGGTAAGTGGCTATCGTCGCCCATGGACATCTGTGACACCAAAGGCATCGCTGATGCGCTGCCGGCTAAGAAAGAGAAAAGAAAAAGAAAGAATGAACTGGCTCTCAAGTCAAATGAAGGTTAATTTTAATGCATTGTCTAGGAAAAACTTCAGTTTCTTCAGAAACAGTCAATTTCTTCAGTATATAAATAGACATTGTTGTCACCGACGTCACTTAATTGCACTTCGTCACAACACTCACAACGCACAGTAATCCACTCGATATAATAATATGAGAATAAGATAGTGACGCAGAATTCGGTGTCACGACTCACGAGCAAGCCTCGTGTCGCGTTCTAATTCATGACCACTAACTGGGTTTTGTGTTAATTGTCTCGTAAAAATTAGTAAATAGACTGCTTATTTACATACTTTACATTGTTGACGACGTCGTGTAGTCGTCAAGTCGGATTCTAAATGATTTCGTTTCGTATTGAATTTTGTTTTACATGACTTTGATACTAAAGTTTTGTCTGTAACTGTGAGTAGAAAAAAAAAACACCTGGCAGCGTGCATTACGGCATGCGATGCTATCAAACTCGTTTTACCGCATACATCAGCATGTGCACTGGTCGTATAGACATGCAGTTGGAAATAATCTAAATTTTTAACCGACGAAAAAAAAGGAGGAGGTTCTCAATTCGACACGTATATATTTTTTTTTATGTATGATCACGCAGAAATCGGCACAGGGTGGTCCGATTTGGATGATTCTTTTAGTAACAAAAAATAACCGACTTCTTCTTCTTCTTCTTAGTCGTCATCTTCAATGCTGAAGGTCGTGTCTAGCATGGATTGTCGATCACTTTGTGCACTATGCTCTTCCACTTTTCCCTGTTCTGGGCGGTCTTCAAAGCTTCGGCAATTGGTAGTCCGGTGAGCGTCTTTACTGAATCAGACCAGCGGGTTGGAGAGCGACCTCGTGGTCTTTTCCCGTCGACCTGGCCAACTACCATGAGCTTCTCGAGGTTGTCAGGGTTTCTACGAGCGACATGTCCAAAGTAATTAAGGATTCGCTGGAAGCAGAGAGCGGATAGCCTTGTGGTTATTCGGAGCTCGTTAAGAATAGATGCATTGGTCCGGAATGCAGTCCATGAAATTTGCAACATCCGCCTCCAACACCACATCTCAAAAGTGTCGATCTTTGCTCTTTCCTTCTTTCGGATCGTCCAGGATTCTGCGCCGTAAAAGAAAATCGAGAATACCAACGTACTTATAGTTGACCGGTTAAAACCGACTTCAGAGTTACTCAAAAACTACTTGTCAGATCTCGTTCAAATTTGTGTGGGACCACATGACAGGCACCACGATTAAAAAAAGAGTCATCAAAATCGGTTCACCCAGTCCAAAGTTCTGAGGTAACAAACATAAAAATAAAAATACAGTCGAATTGAGAATCTCCTCCTTTTTTCAAAGTCGGTTAAAAAGGAAGATGATCATGAAATCGCACTGGTGTAAACATAGGTTAAAAATTTGGTGCCGCTTTTTCTTCTGAGCTCGGTTCCGGGTTTCGGGCGTAGATTGACTCCCAAAATGAAACAGTTTTCGTAAAAAATACTAGGAATTTTCATTTCATTCATTTCTATAGGTATATCGAAGGAATCTTTTCCCATTGCCTTCGGAAATGAAGGACTTATTATTTTCTAATAATTGCTGAAACAATATCTGTCGCATTTTCTACCCCGGCTGAAATCGAACCCTGACACGGACTAGGGATACGCAAAAAGTATCGATACTTCTAGGTATCGATACTTTTGTTTCGATACCAAGTACTTTTGGTATCGATACTTTTGTTCCGATACTTTCGAGGTATCGATACTTTCTAGAAGTATCGATACTTTCCTTACTCCATTTCCAATAAATTATTAGCTTATGAAAAATACCAATTATTAATCGATGAAAGCTAAAACATTATTCGGTGAATTCCCAGCCATTGCCGAGCACTTATGTGTGTTACTATTTTATTTCATTGAACTATTTTAGGAGTTTTTCTACGAGTAACCTTTACGGGTTGAATAATATGTGTAGTGTTTTTTGTCTTTTAAACAATTTCACTTATTCAGTTTTCTGATAATAATTGCAGCCCTTAAAAGTATTATTGCATTATTTGCACAGCATCTTTCAGTTCCTTAGTTATAGGAAAGTACTTTACTGACGTACGCGTTTCTGTACGCTTATGACTAACTCATGTAGTACAGAGATAAGGAGAGCCATCTCTGTGCATGAAAATTGTCCGTAAAAACGCGTCCAATAACGGGTGGCGCTGTGGTAGCCTAGGATAAATTTTATTGAACTCAGCAAACTTCACTCCCCAGCTCCATATACAACGTTCATATCGTAGTTATTCCGACGCCCGCGCTATTGTCGCAGGATGGTGGTAGGTATTGGAATCTCTATTATCAGTATACAACTGGACACTACATCAACTTTCCACCCATATGAGATGGCTCATCTTACCCTCTGTACTCCATGAACTAACTGTCTGGCAGTTTCTTAATACATATCTACTACTAGTGGATACTCGGCATGTTCCACTAAGATACATTATTTTGTGATAAATATGACAGATCAGCGTTTTTGTGTTGACGTTGATGCGCCATCGTTACAAATTAAATATCTTCAAATTGTTGTATTGTAAAAGTAGAAAATCCACTTTATCAATGGACTGAATGTGCTTAATGCATTGCTTTGGTCTCAAACCATCTTCGGATTATTTCCTTTCAAATGAAACCATTTTGAGGGATATCGGTTGAATGGATTCAGTGTCTATAAAGGACATACGTACAAACATTTTTTGTGTTATATAGTATACATTATATAACACAAAAAATGTATGTGTAGTATATATTTAGATTGAATATTAGTGAATATTTTGTGAGACACGTTCCTGTTAGATTTTTTTGCGAAACTTTGCAACACACAACATTCCATTCAGGTTTTTTATAAATGTATTAAAAAGTACTCGATACCTGAAGGTATCGATACTTTTGTTTCGATACTTTTTTGGTATCGATACTTTTGATACGATACTGGTATCGAGTAAAGTATCGATACTTTTTAAATTTTGCGTAACCCTAACACGGACAGTGTCACTAATCAACGTTGCTGCAGAGTCGCCTTCCTACCTATGTTACCTAAGAATTAAAATTAATTATAATTATGTACCTATAAGGTACAATGATATAATAAGACAATGATATTATAATAATAATTTAAAATTAAACATTAACCCTCAGTATTAACCCTTCATTCGGAGGCAGCGGAGGCAGCCCTAAGCTGATACGTCATTCTGAGACGTCATTCATTTCGTTCATTGAATATTCATAGTCAATTAGGAGCGGCAATACCGGCATACGACAATCCCGCGTGCGGCATTTTGTTCAATACTTCCACTTGAACAGTTTCTTAAATTAATTTACATAATACAGCGTGAATGAAGATGATCACATCACTAAGTATTATTTGTATTATGACTTATGAGAGTTCAGCGACAGCGGTCGCGAACTTTGTGAGTGCTTCTGAGAATCCGTGGGTCAGACTTCAACCCACGATACCTCTTCTGTCCTAGTTTTGTTATCGTTAGACTACAGTCGTTATAGTATTGAATTTGTTTCTCGAATATAATAAATATGGGAGACAGTCTACGAGTATATGCGTTGGATGGTTCCCGAAGCTAACATTGGGGTTTTAGTGGGTAGAAATCCCCAAACCACTATAGTAGGGTCGATTTACAGCCTATACAAATATAAACAAACTATTAAAATCGTTTTCTAGGATTTTTACCAACTGACATGAATTTGAACACCAAATGCGTTTTATTTAGATAAACTAGGTAGGTACTCATTAAGGCAAAATTGTACATTATTTTAAAGGTTTCAAATCGCTTCTTGGAAATAAGGTTGTCATTACAAAGTGTTTGAATGATGAGTGTTATATAATTTTGTTTGTTTCCACATTTACTCGGAGTTTATAATTGTTATCGATTAATGTATTTATGTACGATGTATTTATTGAAGAATTCACAAATACCTACTTTTGGTTTGGAGCGTGTAAACAATTATAATTACTAAAATTAAACTAATTAAATTCAGGATTTGGACTGAAATAAAAAGACGTATTGCCGATTTGGAGGCTGGTTTAATACTTGTTTAACAGTCATGGTGGGCTCATCCGGTGGGCCGAGCACATTCGCTGAGCCCTCACATTTTGTTCTTAGAACTAGTATGGAACTACACTAATGCTGAAACAGCAGTAGGGGAAGAGGGCTATACATAACTACCTTAATGAGTAGTTTGTCTAAATAAAACGCATTTGTTTTACAAATTCATGTCAGTTGGTGAAGATCCTAGAAAACGATTTTAATGGTTTGTTTACATTTGTATCGGCTGCAAATCGACTCTACTAAGTAATAGGTTCGGGTATTTTTAAAGATTTCCCCCTCGAAAAAAGAGGTTGTTAGTTATCAACTCCCTCGCTACAAATGAATCAAATGATGTGATCAGCGTCAAATTATCACGAACGAGGATGCAAACATATTATAACATATAATCATGACTGCCATTATCTATACTAATATATAAAGAGGAAAGATTTGATTTTTTGTTTGCATTGAATAGGCTCCGAAACTACTGAACCGATTTGAAAAATTCTTTCACTGTAAGAAAGCTACACTATCCCCGGTAAACATAGGCTATATTTCAAAAAAATTAGGGATCCTTAATAAAACTCCAATAATGTAACCCAAGGTGTAAAAAATAGGAAAACAGAAGCAAAGCGAGGGCGGTTACTCGTAGATAATATAGAGATCAGTGAGCTATAAGAAGCTGGTCGTAACCATAATAAATCTCATTCAAGAGATTTCCAATTACTCGAACTTGCTAGAGCAGAGGCGTGGAGGCGACCCACATCGCACTCCAATACTCTGATGTGATTACACGCACGAGTTTCTTTCATTGATGGAACTGTAGTCGAGGCCGTCTTTAACCTAATGGAGGCCCTGGCCATATTAGGATAATGGGGCGCCTACGACTTTGACAGAACACTATTTTTATGTTAGAATAAACAAAGAAAGTAGATAATCAAGCTTCTAGATTTATTTTTATTGATTCATCTAAGCATACTGAAATCGGAAAGCGTAATTTTTCTGGCGAGAATAGAGTAGCTTCGCGCATGCAAAATCTAATAAGCAAAATATTTATAGTAACGCTTCACAATCATAGCCCCACACTAGGATTCCCTGTGTCGTGGGTGCCATGGACAACACACTAGACAAGGACATTCACACCCAGACCGAGAACAGAAATTCAAACTCATCATTCAAATTTCCGCCTCGCTGGGAATTGAACCCAGGACCCTCGGTGCGGCGATCCGGTGATCCGGCATGGTAACCATTGCGCCACACGGGTCGTGTAGTAATTGGTATTGTAGTCAGTAATTTAGGTTAGATTTATTCGAATTAAAAAAGTTTTTCGATCTGGCAGGAACTCTATCGATCACGGGGCCCCTGGGCACGTGCCCAGGCCCCAGAGTGCCCAGTGGGAACGAGGGGTCTGACTGTAGTCATAGAATAAGACTGAATAAGTATAACAAAAAGAGCTACGAATAATATAAATACATGTTTGGTACAATAAGACTGGACTGTACACTGTGGAGCGTATCATAGTTATCGACTATTGTGTCCTTGATTCACAGTTCTGTTATTAGTGATCGAAGTTCACAGTCATTAATTATTATAAATTTAACAAACACATTTGAAGTTTGTTTTTTATTGTGGTTTTAAATAAAAACAATTAGTTACTTACATTTCCTGTTATGTTTCTGTATTGTCATATTTATCATAGAAAACAAATTAAATTCCTCAGTTAAAAAATAACGATACAAAAGTCTTACACTTAATTATGTTAGGCGAGCCCTGCTTGAGATAATTCTACTAAATAACTGGACAATAAAATTATCGTTAGAATTTGTAAAGACAAGAAGGCTTAAATTACTGAAGTTTCTTCCTAAAAAATAGTAGTGTAGACCACTAGGCTACGGATTCACAATGGATGGATAAGCTCCGTAAGCCTGACAAGTTCTGTTATCGTCTTTATTATCGTCTATTGCACCTGTCTATTTATATACAGGGAGCTGTTTTATTATGTTATCTAGGGATTTACAAGTATTAAGTACTTGCTTAATAAATTAAGTAGGTACCTGCGTTAAAAAAAAATACCTACTGATTGCTAAACGAACTTCAAAGTTCCGTTCGGTTCGTTCCGTTTCGGAACAAAAAGGTTACAACATAAAAACACATTTTTGTGTTTGCCGTGCCCGGCCTACGTTTTTATAACAACAGTCGTGATATATGTATATAGGAAAAAGGGGTAATCTACGGTGTTGGTTATGAAATGATATTCCTTTTACTATGCTCCATGATATTATATTTCTAGTTCTCATAACGTTCACATCAATACTTCCAAGTACTTCAACACTACGTGACCATTCGTTCTATCTTATTGACAATACCTTCATCTAAATATGACATGTCGTTTCTTATATGCCAACCTCTGCATCGGACAAGCGTTTTAGAATATAGAGGTCCGTCCCTGGACCTTCACTGGAGATTCGTGGCCTCACCGACATGTATATATGATGTGGGTTTTTACTACTTCAGTGGCTATATTTACCGGAAACATGTAATTTTGAAGAGTGATCATAGCTTTGAGGGGATCTTTTATTTCGGGATGCTCGCTATATTTTGCGCCAATGACTTTAAAATATGTAAGATGATGCAATGTAAAAATATGCAATGACTCATGTGACATGTCATCAGTTAAGGTTTAAACAAGAGCAGTCTTTTAGATATATTATTATTAGACTTTGCTACCATTTACGAGGAATTTTAAAAATCCTATATTCGATCTTATAAATGTATTAATTATAAAACAAAAAATATTTTATTTGTTTTTTTGTTAATTAAATTAAAGTTAAATTCACATTATCTATCGGTCTATAGAGTAATTACCTATAAACCGGTTTTCCGTTTTCCTTTGCCATAATTATTATGGCTTTATATCGTAATAATAAACCATGAGATATTATGCAAATATTTTTATTACGTATAGTGTATACCTACTAAATAATAAAGCATTGTGTTGTATTATACGCTGGAACGTTATAAATGTATAAATAATGTAACGTACCTATATTTATAGGTACCATTGTTAAAAATATCGATTTTATCAAATCAAAACAAATCAAATCAATTTATTGTGGAATATAGGTATAGGTAATCTAATATATGAAATTCTCGCGTCACGCTTTTTTGAAGTTGAACTCCTCCGAAACGGTTCGACCGATTTTCGTGAATCTTTGCGTGCATATCGGCTAGGGTGGGTGGTCGGACATCTATTTTTCATCCCCCTACCCCTAAATTTTTTTTGGCAGAACAAAGTTTGCCCGGTTAGCTAGTATAATATAGGTTTATGTGTTTTAATATTGTTTTAATATCTACTTTCATTTCAAGTGCAATGATGAAACTATAAGTGCAGTTTTATTACTATCATTGCACCCTCTGAGGTGTGACCTGTTAGATCTGTGTGATGGCAGCTGTATGTACTTATGTGTATGTATAGCTACTACAGAATTATTTTACGGTACATCACATACTTCAACAATGATATTTTTTCATACAAAACAAGTGTGGTCGTTAAATATATGAATAAGGAGAAAAAAACCGGGCAAGTGCGTGTCACGCCCCGCGCAATGTAGAGTTAATGTAAAGTACACATATCAACACGGTCTAGGGATATTTTTAAAAATGTGAATTACTATTAAAGTGACATTAATTTTATATGACATCTATATATCAAAAGAAACGTTACTTATTAGTCTTTAAGTATTTAAAATAAAAAATTACTTACATTAAAATTTAATGATTTTATCGAATAAAGATGAAAAATGGGTAAAACCTGAATTTGAATAAAATTTTGTTTAATACGATAAAAAGAAAAAAAAAAATAAAAAATGTTATTGGTTCATATAAACTTTAATTTAGTAATCTGAGAAAGCTCCCATAACGTTGACAACGCATCTGCAACGATTCGGCATGCTTAAAACCAGGTTGTCTATATCTTCCTGTGGAATAGTGTCCCAGGTCCTTCGGAGATGCGCAAAAAGTTGGGATTCTGTAACCAGATTTTCGGGGACTTCCCTCAGAGATTTTCTTTGAAGCATATCCCACGCGTGCCCAATGGGATTTAGGTCAGGTGATTGCGCAGGCCAGTCTAAGGCCCTAACATTGTGATCTTGCAACCAACTCGCTACCGTTCTAGCCGTATGTGACCGGGCATTGTCGTGCATGAGCAGAAAATCTTGACCCATTTTTGTCCTGTGGGGCAAGATTATGGGTTCTAGCACCTGTTGGCGATACCTTTCTGCCGTCATATTGCCCTGCACCCAAACGAGGTCCGTCCGTCTTCCAAGGCGAATTCTTGCCCAAACCATGATTGTGCCTCCTTGGTATGGGTGGACTTCCTGGGGGTCCTGGAGTCGGCTTCATCGCCCAGAAACTCTCCAAACACGCGTCCTTCTTGAATCAGGATGGCAGCCGAACCTGGATTCATCCGTGAACATCACATTCGACCATTGGTGAAGACCCCAGTTCACGTGGTCCCGAACCCATTCCAATCGCCGTCCACGATTGCCTCTCCGTAAGGGTGGGACCCGGAGTGGTCTATGAGAGCGTAGATTGGCTTCGTGTAGTCTCCTCCTCACAGTTTGGTCACTCACAAGCACTTGGTGTTCCACCTGCAGCCTTTGGACCAATTGAGTCGCCGTCACGTTTGATTGAGTTCTTGCAGCAATTTGTAAAAATCGATCTTGTCTCGGGGTTGTGATACGACTGCACCCTCGATGCCTTTCCGCTACTTCACCTGTGGCACGATAGCGTGTCCACAATCTGGAAATTACGTTTTGGTGGGTCCCTATAGCATCACCGACACCACGTTGAATAGACCCAGCTTCCAGCATTCCTACAGGCCGTAACATTTCCTCCCTAGTCAAATGTTGACGTTGCATGACTAAAGCAGGTCAATTGATTGCTTTATCTTGAAGTTTCCAAACGAAAAAAAACTTTTATTTAAGGTAATTTGATTTTTTACGAAATCATACACGTATAAAAACTCGCTCTCCTACACATCAAGCCAACTTTTGCCACAGAAAAAAAGATTTTTTCAAAAATTTGAATTTGGAATTACTTCGAGACAAATTACGAACAATTTGGTGTAAAAAAGTTTTTAATACGGCCAGTACTTTTTAAGATATTTAATTAAGAATAAAATATCCCTAGACCGTGTTGATGTGTTTAGTAAGTTTATCGACTATTACTCATCAAATAATTATGCTAACATAGCCGTGATAGTTTTTCCTTGTCAATTCATCTTATAACCTATTTTTGAGAATTTTGTCACTTGTCCAACTCCAACAGTTTAGCCGGCAGGGCGGGGGGACACTTGACTCTATCCAAAATTAGCACTTCAAAGCCAAATATTTAGCAAACGGACCCCTAAATCCTAAAATGGTCTTAGAAGACCCATAGTATTTTTCCTTTTCAACGATACCCCACATTATAGGGTATTCGACGAATAAAAATGCATTCTCAAGTTACTTGTAAGGGTACCTCCCTAAAGGGTAACCTACCCTGAAAAAAATATTTTTTAATATTTTTTTCTAAGATTCTTGAGTTTTAATAAATATGTGGCTTCAATATATAATAAATATGTATCCATGCCAAATTACAGCTTTCTCATAAGGGTCTCGCCGCTTTGCTTCGGACGGACGGACGGACATGACGAAACTATAAGGGGTCCGATTTTATTTCGAAACCCTAAAAATTAACGCATCATGAGTTGAATTTTTTTAGATAAACAATAAAAAGATTTTTTTCGTTTTTAGGGTTCCGAAGTAAAATTGGAACCCTTATAGTTTCGTCATGTCCGTCCGTCCGTTTCGTCATCGGTCATCGTCATCCATCGGTCCGTACGTCTGTTCGTCTGTAAGTCCGTCTGCTGCTTCGTATACTTAATTGGAACTTATTTCGATTGTGTTTCTTATTTATTTCCTTGTGTTTCGCATCTGTAAAACGTAATAGAGCTACATATTTTACTCAATAAATAATATAATTCTACTGGAATTAACATTCAAATAGAATAATTATTTTGTGACATCTTTTAAGATCTTCAAAATTAGATTTCGTCGAAATTATCAATAATACGATTAGTTGCACTTGATATGAGTGACATAACTACTATCATTAAATTGCACAGCATGATATAATTTTTCGCGTAAAACAACGGGGTGAACGATGCTTTGCACTTGAATTTATCTTCATCGATACATAACCGTATAAAAATACATCGTTTTAAATGTCAAAGAAATTTCTTTGGCTTCGTAATTCTATTACGATGTTGTAATTTGCCAACATGTCCGTAAACTTATACATGTATACAGTACTTTGACATTGACCTCTCGCGTACAGAGCGGTGAGCCGGTGACATTGTGTCCCAAGTGGCTTCTGATGAACGATTGATTGTAGCTAATTGGCCTTGGATAGCAGAAAGGAAATTGCTACTAAAGTCTAACAATTTTTAATAGCAGGAACTGTCCAAAAGCGTACAATTCCTCATATTCGTTATAAATTATCCGGCTCAAAGGACCATGTTATGTTGTTGGTCCTGCGCCGCATAGGAACGATCAAATTGTGTCTATTGGTCCTTCTCATAATAATTATTATCGATCCATGATGCATTCGGTGCACTGACGTAGCTAAGAGCGAGTTTTATTGTTTCGATGACAGCACAGAGATTGGCCTAGGAATGCAACAGGTACATCGCAGTGCGCATTTTGTATTATTTAGGGTCTTGGGGAAAGCGAACAACGAACAACTCTTACCTCGTATGGGGAAAGGTTTGGTCATGATCGTCTCCGTGGTGGGCGGCAGCAGCCGCTGCGTCTCCGGAGACATAACACTGGTGCACAAGTTTAACTCATGTTTTTTGCCGTCACTTATACTGTTGACGCCACTGCGTAACCGCAGCGACGGACCGTTAGCCGCGTCCATCTGCGTGAGCTATCGCGGCATGACTGACTGGCCTGGCGAACACGACACGAACGAACGCACACCACTCCACCGGCCGACAGCCGACAGTCCAACACAATCACTGCTATCAGCTGATTTTGTGGAAATTTATGGGAGACGAACTCGTTCTCAGTTATACGAGCGTCTCACTCTTGCGTATGCGCTACGTACGGCGCGCGCTGCGCAGTTAGTGGTAATGAATGATTGCCCCGGGTAGATCTCGAGTCGAGTGCAAACACGATTGAAGCTATAGTATAATATAGAGAAGCGCATAGCTCGGACGCTCGCGACGCGTCGGTAACCGCGGAGGACGCAGAAGGGACTGGCTGAGATTTTGGGCAATGTGCCATTCTTGCTAAGAATACGTCACAGCTTCCCCCTCGCGATGCATGCGGCTATGAATCCGGATTCTTTTCGTCTGTGTCTACTCGGGATGAGGCCAGCGGACAATGAATCAATTGTTATTTGGACAGTTTGAAAAAGGTCTTTGGGTTAATTAAACGATATTGGTGCATAGATGGAGCAATAGCCTATATTTAAGGAGTGTCGCAAGGGAACATTGAGCAATTACAATACATATACATATGTACTACTATGATGAATGCACGGGAGAGATGCCTAGTCAATAATTGTTCAATAAGCATGCTTCTCACGGTATGGACGCAAATCAAATTAATTATATACCCATTATCTACTTACAATCAAGGTGGGCGAGGTTAGAGGTACATTATCAGAAGTGGGATGGGACGCAAAATAATTGCTTTTGTGTAAATTGATATTGCAGCGTATTGTCAGAATTAATTTCTTCTAGACGCCGCACTGTCCTGCGAATGAATTGAATGAATGATTTGGACATCCATTTTGTTAGACGAGACTTATTTGGTAAACAGTAACAAATTAATGAATTATTAATTTAATTTAGTTTAAAAAAATATTAATAAGTCGTAAACAGAAATTAGTTTTGGCATTAATTGATTACTTATGTCTTTATTTTTTTCATTTTGTGTCTGGCTTAGTACCCGACTGCCAAGGAATGGTTGTTTTTCGCGTGTATCATATAAACATGTATGTATATATTGTATGCGTGTAATATTCTGTATTACCTCGTATCCTCCAAACCGCTTTAAGATATCTTTAGATTCTTCTTAATAACCCAAGTGTTCTTAGATTGGTGACGTTAAAAAACAAATATGGTGGCTGTGAGATGCCATTGTTTGAAGTATCCAAAAATAAAAATAAATTGATTAATGCAATATGGGTATCAAATTAAAGAGCATAAGGATTTCAAAAAGGTGTATCATGATTAATTTCAAAATAAAAAGCTATCTAGCTTAAATTGATACCTGTTTGCAGTTTAAATCACAAATTAAGATATTTAAAAGACGGTTTAAGTTTGTTTACCAAATAGGACTCGTCTAAAAAATGGAGAATACAATTTTATTATGTAGTAAAAAAAAGACGCCTTTAATTTGTCTTGTTGCATAGAGACAACTCCGCACACCAGGATAGCATAATTGTGGAGAGAATTACATCGACGTACACGAAAAAGAGACATCAGAAACATTCACGATCCGACAACAACGTTATCTGTTATATGCTATGTCTCGAGAATCGAACCTCGGACCCTTCGTTCAATCAAGATCTCTAACTCTTGATTCGCGTGAACTAAATATCTACACGTAGAGTAGAAGCAATAAATATGGAGATGTAAAATATTCACCATGTTTCTTATACATTTGTATTTTATACTAATGGTGAAATGATTGCAATGTTGGCGAAAGTAATGTGGTGTAATTATAACAGGCAACAGGCGCGGCAGACTCTTGCCAGCGGCTGTGATCGCATGATTTCGATATATATGCACATGTACAAGGAACAATCAATCTCACAACCAAAGAGCTATTAGCCGTTTATAGCTGCAGCCATTAGAATTGACGTCTTGCCGTCTTCGAAGCTATTGTGAAATGTGATGTGGAGGTGTGTCTGGTTGTTACGCATGTGTTATGCGCGACATGTGGATGACTAAACTATCTTGTATGCAACAACCTTGAGGCACTTATTACACGTTTTATAACAACTTAATAAGTAGGTAACTGGTGTAAAATTTGACTAACTGCCTGTTATATGTCTACATATATTCTTGTCCACGGTATCAAATAATCACGTGTCGCGAATATCGCGATATCAAATAATATCCTTTGTCCACAACAGTGTAGGATAATCACCACTTTCGACGAAACAGAACAATGGTGTTTGCATAGGATACAATACCGAATAACTCATATTCTATACACGTGTAAAGAGTATAATAGAGTTGCTGACAATTATACATTGTAATGTATAATATGATATAAACGACCACTTAGCCGTTGCTAAGTGTAGTTCAGTACAAAAAGGGTATTTCTTTTTTACTTGTAAAAATAGTCTACTTTGCATTGGTTACCTATTGACGAAGATGAGGAACACGAATGCCGGATGTTCTTTCAGCACGCCGTAATCTACCAAAGTAAACGGACTTGCAAATTGCGAAGCACGGCAGTGCCGATTCCCTTAGAATTTTTGGTCATGGATAATAATGCGCACCTTTGATTTAATTTATGTATGTCAGAAGCCGGATTTCCCGAATCCTACTAATATTATTAATTATTATGCTCAATGCCCTCACAATGTTTTATCATCAATCTGTATTACATTTGGCTATCAAATTCAAAATAAGCTATAGGCTATGCATAACGTGGCTCCTCTCACGTAGAGCTTATCGACCAAACAATTCGTTTCATGCTCGCGGCTCGCCTGCTGTCGGCATACTTTTATTTAGTGAACGTGACCCTGTGCTCGTGAGTTCTCTTTAGAAGCCAGACAGCATTCAAGATAAAGAAAGCATAATTATTATAAATGATTAATAAGTATATCTTCGTGGACTTCGAGCTTCCGGGAGAAATATTTTAAAGAAGGTACGTGCTTCACGAATTTCACGATCGATTTTAAACTTTTTAGGAAGTGGTTATAAAAGCCAAGAGGTAAAAAACCCTACCACCTTGTACAAGCCCTAACCATCGCGATTAATGGGTGGTAGAGGATCCAGTGACCTCTAACAATAGTCCTCGTCCGTTGTTCAACTGGGTGCACCCCACTGTAAAGGTTGGAGATGGACTTATATTTAATAGGGTACACAAACATAAACTTTTAAATATGTTTTTTAATTTGATCTATTTTCAGATAATAGCACCAAAAATTGCGCAATTGCACAATAAAATTGTACAATGTATATGTTCCAATCGGTCCTGGAGACGGTTCCCAAGACCCGTTCGCAATTGGTGAATGAGCTGGAGCTGCCGGACGTCACGGTGACGCCGTACGTGTGGGTGGAGCCCGAGGAGTCCCTCTCGGAGACCGACAGCTTTCCCTCCGTCAGCGAACAGGAGGCAAGGACTCTCAGCTCCGACTCCAGCTTGGCCCTGTCCCGAGCTATGACGGACTCGGAGATCGATTACGAGAGATATAGACGGGTGAGTGGCTTCTACCACTTGGCTGCTTGGGATCTATTCCTAACTTTCTTGTTACAAGGAGACGAGCGTAGGATTAATTCCTTTGCGAATGAGTAAGATACTTATGTTGGAGACAATTCATTCTCCAACCTGGCTTAATTCAACTGTCAACTAAACATCTTTGCTTGCTATTTGAAGTAGGGAGTAGGTATATATAGTAACTCTCTGAAATTTTTCCCTCGTTGCATAGCATTATATGCGGTGAGAACGTTGAAATTGAACGTTGAAGTTGATGTTGAAAGAGATTTATTAGGTGTAGTGTGTAAGGTTTATTATAGGTCAGATATTAGTATGTTTCTGTTGATTGATACCTACATTTTCTTTTTACGTAATTTAAAATTATTGTTTTTGAATGAACGCGAATAAAATCCTTATATACCAGCTTTGATTCCAGTAAAAAAGATAAATAACTTTAGGACACCTTTAGGAGGATAAAAAAGTTTTTATTATAAGTGCAGAGGTGGTTTCCGAATGAAAAGCCTAATGAATTTACGAGTAAGTGAACCGTGAAGGTAGTCTGTCCCATGCCGGACGCTGACGAAATTATCACAAAAACTACAAGATGATTCACTTTTGCAGAAAACCAGTTAATTGTTGTGTAATCTTTGTTAAGTCACGTACCTATTAGTAACTATTGCGTGACGGGTTAAAAGTTGATGTAATTTTTGGAAATCACATTAAAAAAATATATATATTAACTTAAATTCCCTCCAATTTATCATTATGATAAACGATCTACCGGATGTGGTCCAGGAGTCTACATGCCTTTTATTCGCTGATGACCTAAAACTGGTACGCGGGATAGGTGACATCTCAGATCACATAAGGCTGCAGAATGATATTGACAGAGTTGTGGACTGGAGCCAAAAGAACAAGCTTTACTTCAACGTGGGGAAGTGCTCAGTAATGTCATTCAGCCGATCACGCACTCCGCGGCATCACCAGTACCACGTCGAGGGGGAGCCGCTGCGGCGCGTCACAGAGATGAGGGATTTGGGGGTACTGTTTACTACTGATCTTACCTTTCGGGAACATATAACTGAAATATGCAAAAAGGCGTACCGGAACCTTGGCTTCGTATTGAGGCAAGCAGCTGGTTTCACCAACATCAATGCGCTGCGTGCCTTATACGAAGCTTTGGTAAAGAGTCACTTGGAGCATAATTCGGTTATATGGGCTCCAAGGGAGGAGAAGTATAAACAAATGCTAGAACGTATTCAGAACAAATTCACTCGATTCCTCTATATGAGGCTGTACGGAGTATATCCAGGCTATCCGCTCCTGTATCCCAGTTTGTTCGTCCTGGGCATGGTGGTTACATGAAGCTGGAACAGGAGGGAAGTGACGTTAGCTAAACACTTGCTTATGGTGCTAAGGGGGGAACGTCACAGTCCGGCCATCCTGGAACAGCTAAGACTGTGCGCTCCGGATAACAGCATAGAGCGGAGGCGGCTCCCGCCCCTGCTGGCGCTGCCGCGGGCGCGCACCGGACTCCTGCGCGACGCACCGATCACCCGAGCGCTGCGCACGCTCAATGCAGTAGCGTCTCGTATCGACATTTTCAGTTGTACACAGATTGAGTGCACAAGGGCTATAACAAATGTTGTCACAGGTTTATAGTTCGGATAATTAATAATTTGTAATTGTTTGTATTGTTATTAATAATTTAATAATTTGTAATTTCTAATGGATTTATAATTAAAGAATGAATGATTTTAACAACTTGACATCTAGGTGACATGAATATTATTTCATTATTATTGTTATCAATTATGGGCCCCATTGACGATGCGATCGATCGGTGCGATCCGTCGTTGCCGACCGATCGCAACGACGGATCGGTAGTGTATGTTGTGATCGTGAACGATTTGCTTGATCGCAGACGATATCGGCGATCGCAACAAAAATCTATGCAATCTTGAATATCGCACCGATGAATCGACAGTGTGTGGACCTTTGCGATCACCGATGCGATTTTTGTCTCATTCTGATGCCGGCCGCCACACCGCACGCATCGCATGCCTTCAATGCCTTGGCTAGTGCGTTACGTACTTGTTACGTAGGTACTACGTACCTATCAACATTCGATGGATGAAACAAATATTTTTTTTGCCGTATTGGGGCGGCTTTAGAATACTAAACCCAAACCCACGCTGGATGGGTGTCGTAAGAGGCGACTAAATCCGGCCCGCTGGTGGTAGGCCCTCGGAGGGATTATATTGGTAATATTGATTTTAATTGTTAATTAATACCATTATTACTATTGTTATTATTTCATGGGGTTCGCTTTTACTTTTACTTTTCGCTTTTACCTCTGGTGTTGCTAATGTTCATGGGCGACGATAGCCACTTACCATCAGGTAGATCGTCAGCTCGATTGTCGGCTATTTCCATAAAAAAAACTTCGTGGACTTATCGAGGACCGATGCCGCGATGACAATTCAATATTAAAAAAAAGAAAGAAAGAAAGAAAAACCTAGTTAAACGCTTTATATTAGCTTTAAACAGTTAGACTAAGACTAAGTTTGGAAGACCAAACTTCGTAGACCTATCGAGGACCGATGATAATTCAATATTTAAAGAAAAAAGAAAGAAAGAAAGAAAAAAATGTTCGGTTATGTTCGGTTTACACGTATTAAGTAGTTAACTAAATTTTAAGTAAATTAATACGTGTAAACGGTAGTTTTGTAATCAAGTAGAGTTTTATTTTTTTCTTTTGTAGCCGAATCAAAGTTACTGCCACATAGCTAAGGAAAAGAAGTTCATTTTCCATTTTGTAGGGCACGTATTGAATTATTTGAGCACGTCTTTATCCTTCCGTGTCAAACAAGTAAATGTTTGATAGCGATCGATCGTTGCGATCGATCGTTGCGACCGATCGTTCGTGTATGAGTGGCACTTTTGAACCGATCGATCGTTGCGATCGATCGCACCGATCGATCGCATGTCAATGGCGCCCATTAGACTATTATTTATTGAATTTTTATTGTTGTTAGATATTAGATTTATGAATTAATATGAATATGTATTGACATTTTTAGGGTTAATTATATATTATTTGACTGTTCGTTATTGGAACTTGAAATAATAATTAATAGAATTTATAATTTAATAATATAAGGATTATGTTAACTATAGGAACAATATATGTACTAACAATAGATATAAGAAATCAATAATACTAACGCATTAGGCTAGACCTGTAATGTTAGTATGTTCATGGACAAATAAATAAATAAATAAATGAAATAAATAAATAAATAAAATAAAAAAGACAAGTGCGAGTTAAACTCGCTTGGAGAGGGTTCCGTACATTGATTAGGTATTTATCGTTATTTTTCTATTTAATTTTTTTTTTTCAAAATTCGAGCATTTTGAAGATAAGGGGTGGGAATGGTAAATTTTTGGCTTTAATTTTCGTTCTTTCTTGAATAATTTTAAACTATCTATTGTAGAACTATAGCAAAAATATATTTGAGACCCTTACCACAAGCCCTTTCATTAGACATACGAGACAGTTTTTGTTAAATTTGATTCAACAGAACAGTAGAACTCAGTGTCCTTCAGGGATCTGGCGCCAGCCGCCAATGCTCGTGAGCAGGAAAGGTTGACTTGGATTGATTGTAAAAATGTTTTTATAACCCCTGTAATGTCTGTGCATGGCGTCGTATAATAATGAATGTATTTCTAGATGAAAAGCAGGAGTTTTAGTGACCCGTGGCTGCAGATGCGCGCCGCACTCGACGCATTTCCGCCGGGGTACTTGGACTCTCTTAATAGGTACGCATGAGTAATAATCTAAATTTTACTAACAAAAAATAACCGACTTCAAATTCTCAAAAACTACTTGTCAGATCTCGTTCAAATTTATGTGGGACTACATGACAAGCACCAGCTTTCTATTAAAAAAAGAATAATCGAAATCGGTTGACGTGATATTGAGTTATTCGTCAATTTGTCGCGCACATCTTGACACAAATTTACGACTTATGTAGTTTTCTCATGGATGCCATTGTCAGATCTCAATAAAGAGCTGATTTATTATGTAAATGGAAGGTGCTTAAGGAGAATCTTTTTGCGTTAAGTTATAGAGGTGAAAGCGCGTCTTGGCTCGGTGCCCGCGACGACGCCGGTGCACGCCTCAAAACGTCCCGATATTGTATTGGCTGCTGGTTATGTGCTGGCTAACGTAGTACTATCAAGTATTATTCTTGACAAAAAATAACCGACTTCAATATAACTCAAAAAGTACTTGCCAGATCTCGCTGGAATTTATGTGGGACCACATGACAGCCATCAGCTTTCGATTAAAAAAAGAATCATCAAAATCAGTTCGCCCAGTCCAAAGTTCTGAGGTAACAAACATAAAAAAAAATACAGTCGAATTGAGAATCTCTCCTTTTTTTGAAGTCGGTTAAAAAGAAAATTTAATTTGTTACTTGCAGTTATACAGCTATTCTTGAGCCATGTGGTGTTAGCTGATTAGCATCGCCCATTGAGATTTGTAACATCAAACTCGTAAAAGGAGAAGCTTCTCCCCTGCCAGATGGTAAGGCTTCGCGGATGGCTCAGAGGAGAGCAGAGGTAAGATCATCAATCCCTAAATAAATCAGTTCATTAGTTTTCAGACAGTTTCTCCAGAAGTACCAGAGACGCCGCCCACTCCGTCCCTCGGCCAGTCTCGTCAGCGATACAACGAGTTGCGGTTGAAGATGGAGCGGTTCTTCGAGGAGGAGTGCCGGGTGTTCACCCCGGACGACCCCGGCCTGCTGGAGCTCGAAGAAGCCCTGGAAGACCTACACTTGAAGGTACATCGGCTGACCAATGACTATATGTATATTTTATTTTATTTTAAAAACACTGTCATATAGAGCTATTTTTCGTAAACGAGTTGACGATCCACCTGATGGCAAGTGGATATCGTCGCTCATGGACATCAGCAACACCAAAGGCATTACTAATGCGTTGCCGGCCAAGAAAGAGAAGAAAAAGAAAGTGAATTAATTTTATTTCTATCCGACCCTTGAGAAAGCATCCCCATGTACAATCTCATATTTCTCCATACCATAGTCGGTCATTTACACAGTAGTTTTTTTTACAGGACCCCGAGTTAGACAGCACTGATTAGGAAAGAATAAAGTGATGTAAGATAGTCGTGATAATTAAGGTATGAACTTTATAACATCATAATATAAACCCACACCAGTGGGGACCCTTTGGAAGAGATTTCAGGAATGAATCAAATATTTCAGTTATAATAAAACTGAACATTACAATTTGGGTGAATGAGGTCTTCGCTTTTAGTTATTTCGTTTGTAACTTTTCCACACATTAATGATCAATTAAAAGTGGATTAGCAAAAAGTGTTAATTACTGTGTTCGAAAACACAGACTTAGTGATAAAACCTAAAATTGTTCTGGGTCCTAATTCCAAGAAAATAATTATTTATTTAAGCCTGCTTTAGCAATTAAAACCACGTCATTAGGACCCTGGACATTTATGCAGCTCCACTATGTGTTGTATGTACACAAATAAAACAAATGCATTGTGTAAAATGTAGTTTTAATGGGAATGATTTCCAACATCACAACAACGGTTTTATTCTATTGCGGCCACTGCCGGCCGCCATCACATGTTATGTTCAAACAGAGTATAACTCATATACATAAAATCATTTTCGGCAACCCAGTGTGTTTATAGTTTATACTTATTATATTTAAGGTGTTAACTTCCACGTGAACGTTATTACCTATAATTAAATTACATTGGAACACTTCACCAAGCTCAAACTTAATGACAGTTTAATACATTAGGGTATTAGTTAAAGGGCTACTCAACCTATATTCTATTTTTCTTTTTTGGCAATATTTTAAAGTATTAAACACATTCCACCTTAAATTGATTTTCAAATCAGTAATTTTTTATGACGATATATAAAAAGTTCGAGTTTCAATACTTGTAATACATTGAGTGTAAAAAAAAATATATTTTGTTAGCAGTAAACTACGAACATTATTTTATACTCGTGTAAATTAAAATTAACATAATAATAAAAAATATTATTACTGAAGATCACGCATCAAGATTTGGAATGCTTTAAAATTGTTATTAAAAATTTATTTATAACAATGTACCTAACAATAACCGTAAATAAACACACTGTTTTGCCGACAGTAAAATAAAACAATATTGCACATAATAATTATTATTTTTGGAATTAGCGTCAGGTCCACTAATAAACTCGACCAACTAATACAAATAAAAATAAACAACCAAATTATAGTTACATTATTTTTGGATTGAATCACAATATTCAGTCTGTTATACTATACAATTATACATATATTATCGAACATCATATCATACTATATTTATGCCGATCACCGATCGTTCAAAGTAAACCGAAGGGGATTCACACTTCATATTGGTGATATCCGCTAACCGTGTTTGTTGGGAGAATTTGAAGCGTTTTGTTCACTACAATCCTAAAATGTGTACGATTTTTAAGGAGTATTTAATTGGTATATAATACTTTATAGAATTTAAAGATTTAATATCATATTTAATAATCCCAAGTGCGAATTGGCAAAATTTAGACTAAGAATTTTTGAAGCTATCTTACATGTGTATGCAATTTTCGTTGCAATGTTTTGTTGCACAAAATCGAGTGATACCTAACAAATAAAAAATAAATGGCAATGTAGGCTGCCACAGTGATGGAAAGTTCAATAACCGAGCTTGAGCATATCAGTCAGCTTTTGATTATAAACTTCCTTCAATTAAACGTATAAAAATATGTTGACTTTTAATAAAATTGTTACATGAAAAATAAAGTTATATCATCAAATAAGGATTGCAGTGAACAAACCACTTGACATTATGGTGCAGACTGCAGCGATCATTTCTCTAAGAAACATGTTTATGTAAGGACATATAAAGCGTATTAACTACGCTACCTCGGGCTCCGGCGCCGACTCGGGGCGCAGGCCGAGGGCGCGGCCCGACCAGAAGGAAGACAAAAACATCAAATACGTAAAGCCTCTTCTCGTTGCTAATTTAAATACAGAACATTTTAAAACATTTTTAAAACTGGCAAGAAATACAATAATGGCAATTTCGAAATGATTAAAAAGAGAGCGTTTTCTTATTTTATGTTCACGCTAAAAATGACGTATAAAAATTTAACCGCGAAAAGTTAATTTAATTTAATTTCTTCAATAGAGAAGCAGGCAACGGCTTGCTTTCTGCCAACGATCAACAACTTGTTATTTATTGTTGATCCAAGTTTCTGCCTTACGTTTCCGGTCAATGTATTAACACTAGCCTTAAATTACTTACACGATAGAAAAATATTGCCAATCAATAAAGTATTTTGGTAACTTACACTTAGCAATTACTATTAGTTGGCAAAATAATAATCAACATTCACTGCCCTAATCCATGGACGTGCTTGTAAAAAGGCGACCTTAACCTAAAATATCATTACTTTAATATAAAGTAAAACATTGTTCACAAGTAGATTATAGAGAAAATACACGTTTCTTTGGATGCGAGAGGATTTTTCATATTATGTAGAAGTTTAACGTAACTTATTCGGTGCTTCATAATTTTTAATCAAAAATACAATCCATACAACAATTTGTAAGCGGAGTCTACCACAATCTGTATTCCTTCTCCTAGGAGATTTAAATTAAATTCAAGATATAGTATTGCACTGTAAATGTGTTTAGTATTTTTAATAGCAAGTTTATATTTTCCTTTATAAGAAGTAATGAAGTACCAACTGACTACATTTGCCGTGCAAAAGATAAGTATAGTAAGTTGCTTTGGTACAAATGGAAATCATGGTATCGCCTTTGTATAAAAATATATTTAATGAAAGAAATCCATGAAACTTAAAATCTCAGTTTAAAAACCTGGAAAACTTAAACTTTCCTTTTTTAAATCATCAACCAACTTTATCCAAATATTCAGGAATCACATGTAACTCAATATTAAAATTGCCACCATAATTACATTTAGCACGACACACTTAACTACTTAAGTAATACGATATTTTTTCATTCACCGTACAATAATACAATTTTAGGTTTTATTATTCGTTATTATGTCTTAATTATTCATTAAGCTTTTAAATTGAATGTAACAAAATGAGAGTAGGTAGATATTTTGTACCTACAATTTAAAATAGGTACATAGATCACATTTTCTATAAAGGAATATTCACACTCGCAACAACGATAATTATCCAGGAATTGCGTGGCAGTATAAGATATACACACACAGATACAAACACTCTTTAAAATGAAATAGAACTATAAACTCAGAGACAGAATAACATGAATTTCGCCTACCACAATGCTTCAATCCCATAATTGGCGATGTAAAGCTTCGCGACTCCACATAACTTAGATTTGCTTATAGATACTTGATATACCTATCTATATCATAGTAGGCATATATGGACAGTTAAATTTGTGGTCGAACCTTTCGCACAGAATCCCATCCTGTATGCCATGCACACATAGGGTTGCCAGATAGTCGGGATTCGTCTGGATTGTCCCGACATTTCACATGATGTCGAGACAAGTCCCGACAAATCACGACTTTTTGAAGTTTAGTCCAGATATTTCAGTCTTGCCATCTGGCAACCCTATGCACAAACACTGTTGAGACACCACAAAAAGTGACCCAGATAGATGCCTGGTATTGGAATTCAACGTGGCATCTCCCACAGGAAACGACATTAATAGTTGTCTCTATCGTAGATATGTTATTATATCGTATTACCTACTCATTTAAATGTTTAAGTATCCAATCATACACATTTTCTTCATATGCCCAAGATATTATAGATGAACCCCATTTTCGTAAAATAGTAACAGAAGATTATGAAATTAATATAACATGGAAGAAGACCTAATATGGCAAGTCATGCAAACATGCAAGTATTATATAAAAGCGGTAACTTATAAGTGCCCTAAAAGAACAACACATAGGTACGTTGCTTTTGCTGCATGCAGGCATGCTATGGGTATCATCCCGATTATCCTCTCTTATTCCTCTTAATTTTTCAGACATCTTTATGATCAATAAAAATCACCTTTTTAAAGTAACCTGATCAAAATCATGTATTTGCATTACATTTTTAAATGTCTTGCTTACGACACAGAAGCTGAGTGCGATGTCAATGTGAACAGAAAACTTTTAAATAAATGAACTCAGACAACATACAGCAAGGGCCAACCCTGTGTCACGGGCCATAGTTGTACATTATAATCAGTGGCGTAGCTAGCCCTAAGATAGCCCCATATCAATATTTGTTGTGTGGCCCCCTCGACGTCAGCTGTCAAATATAAAAAGAGTGCCGACTGTTGTAGCGGTCGTAGGCCGCTGGCGAGCTTTTTTTGGGAGTGTTAGTGGGGGCCCCTATACGCTGGGGGCCCCATATAATTGATACGGCTGATACGGCGGTAGCTACGCCCCGGATTATAATAATAATAAACATTACTAACAACCGACACCTGAGAACTTTTATGGACATGACATTAACCACGTAAAGCCACTACTGAGTTGAAGAGTCCTAATCAGAAGTTCGGTGACTTCTATTCATCGGCATTATACAAGATCATGATTCATTCGTATTTCGAGTCATGCAACATCAACATCCACATCGCCAACAAAATCCGTTCAGACGTTAGTTTCAATTATAATTACAATCATGATTTATTTGCGAGTTTCTCCATCAAGCAGTTATGGAGTGGTGGAGTGCTCCTCACTCATGACATGAGTCCTCAAAACATGTGCCCTGTAGTAGCCAATAAAGGGTTGAATCCATTTGACGGTTGTCGCTAATAACGCTACACGCTCATAGTTCCACACTACGATTCTCTGTGCCTTAGGTGCCATAGACAACAACATACATAGACAAGAACACGCACCCAGACCGAGAACTTCAAACCCATCATTCAAACCACATTCACAATCTGATCACCCGCACCCCAGTCTTGACTCTCACCCCTCACATGCCCTACACTAATGTAAAAAATCACTACTTGAACAATCCTTACTCACTAAACGTCAACTTTGAACTATACTTTCCCAACGTGAACTAATGTATCGATACTGGCAAGTATTAAAAACTCTACATACTTAACATACATATTTATAAGTACATTCCTCTATCCATTATACTATTTTAATGTAAACTTTAATGTGTACTTTTAAAACACACAGCCAAGTTTCGTTAAAACTTAGATTTTTTATTTTAGTACAGGTTCTAATGTTCAATTTCTATGGTATTTATTATTTAATTTCAACATTCTCTATTTTATGTAAAGCACTTGCCACTA
Source organism: Thymelicus sylvestris (assembly GCA_911387775.1). NCBI lineage: Eukaryota > Metazoa > Arthropoda > Insecta > Lepidoptera > Hesperiidae > Thymelicus > Thymelicus sylvestris. The sequence continues at coordinate 15,080,484 of OU426899.1, read as the reverse complement.
CCGACGTATTGAATAAACATGCGTTTTACTGTTGTTACTTAGAGGAGCTCCGCATTAAATTAGCTATACGAAGATCGTTGCAAGGATTCGCCGCTTACGACTGCAATTTTCGCCCTTCATTTTTATTTGATTTTGAGAAAGATCATGATATGAAAATTTTAACATGAAATACCAAAATATTCAATGAAATGTACACAAATTTCATTTTCTTCAACTTTACAGTTTTAATACTAAATGTTTAAAATCTTAATACTTTATAATATTTGAAGTATTTCGGCACGTAACATAGCATTTATGTAGTTTTTTTTTTTAATTAAGCTTTAGCTCCTCTAAGAATTTACTAGACATAACCATATTAATAGCGACGTCCACATTTCTGCCAAAAACACATTTTTCACATAAACATGATACAAATTATTCCGCACATCAGTCTCGTCAACATCCCTGATGTAGTATAGAGATATACCTCAATACTCCATGTACTTTATTTATACGGTACGTCATTTGTCAGTCAATGTCATGTTCCTGTCAAATTAAAAAGTCACAAATGTACATGTAGGGCCAATCGGTGTGGAAACCAAAGCCATGAAGAAACAAATGAGCTTGTCCTGTTTACATAATACGCTTAAAATATTAACGTGACTGATGTCAGATGTGCCTTTGCATTCAAATTCATAAAGAAACATCATTGACCATTACAAACATCCACTAAACATGCAACTACCTTCATCCCATGATTCATGTTAGTATGCCATACAAAAATAACCTTACCCGTTCGTTATACTATAATACATTAGAGCTAATACTTAACATACCTTAGAGACAAATGCGATGAGATAGATTGTAGAAATTCATTATTTTGGACTCTGTTCATTTAGTAAATATTACGCTCAATGGAGTCATAAGAGACCCTTATTACCGTTGAATAGAGTCCAAAATAACTGTAACATACACGACGGCTAGTGCAGCGGTGCAAGCACACTACACGTGACAGCACGGACGCACACAGGCACGGACACGCGGACAGAGAAACACGTAATTGACACGATAGCACGCGCTGTGAGAGACGGACAGTTATCGATAATTGCTGATATATAAGTATGTATATCTCTTACTCTATTCGATTCGCAAGCACAACGCGATATAGGAATATCAGTTTTTTAAGCTACTGACCAGTAGTATTTGAATGTTATCAGAAGTTAAATCTCATAAACAAGTGAGTGTTAATAAAATAAAAATATTGTAAAAACTACAGCTAAGTCAAAATAAAACAAACTGCAAAAAATGGTTGAAAGCCATGTTGCTTCTATATAATATATAATCTGTGGTTAAAAGCCATTTCTGAACCGGAATCCATCGACGTGGAATTTGCTTAATTTAAATTTACTAAATTTCAAATATTACCAGTCAATAGATTACAGAAACACAGAATAAAATACAATAAAATAACATATAAATAGGTAGTGAATACACAGAAAGGCAATGAGCGTTTGAGAGAGGAAGTTACAAGAGGAATCTCCTCATATCGTTACAGGGAGGGTACTAAGACTACAAAGTACTTCACTACAACATTATAAAACGAATGTAAATGTTGGACAAACATTTAGAAAATCATACACCGAGAAAGACGAAAATAAGATCGTGAAGAATCACTGTTACGACTTGAAAATTTCTGTTGGCCATATCGGCCTTACGGGCTTCACTTCACGCGATGTTAAACTTATATTTTGTTATTTGGAAGTAGATATTCGAATTGCCTGATAACTTCTAAGTATTATTGTAAAATAAAAAAACATTAAATAACATAAACCCCGTAAGTTTCGCCTGTAACGATGCGAGGGTGTAGAACGGAAGGAAGGTTTAAAATTTTCAATATATTAATACACGTATATTAAATATGATAATCTCTTTTCTCTTTAGTTTCTAAGGCTCTCCTGATATGCTTACAAGTTGCGTACAAAAATAAACCGCTCTACAAACCGACAACAATCTTATATCTCATACTTTGTAATACTTACCTAAAGCGGGTGCATCTCTACTGATTTATTAGTCATGCAACTAACTGAACATGTGACAACACAGAAATTAAACTATCAACTTGTCAACCTTCACCTGTCAAAATGGAGTCCGGAACCAGATGGCTCCATCTCCTTTCTCTCTTAATCTCTGTTAAAAACAATATTCTAATTTATAACAATCACCACTGATATACAACAAACACCCGCTTAATATATTATCGTGCGTCATTGCCTTCGAGTGTCACGAAAAGTATTCATGAATTTATATATAATATATGAATATTCACTACCATATTGTCATCTGGCAACACTACAATAGCCTTTACTTATCAATTTAAAAGCAGTGTTGAGAGGCTGGCCACACGGCTACCGATAATCACCGATAACCAATGTCAGTGGAAGCTTACATTAGTGATAAGTACCACAAAATCTATATATAATATAATCTACTGGATATACATTACCTGTGCATTAGCGACAGTCTCCGTCTACATTTAAAATAGTAAAACAAGTCAGAACACATACTGGGTCAAAACATCTCTCGACTCAAGAGTCCAACTGTATCCAACAGCCGAGTTGACCGTATAATACACTGAATACATATTCGTATATTAATTCCACTGATTCAATTATAAACCAAGAGACCATAGACTATGGAAGGAAAAATCACAGTATAAAAATCACATTAAAAAATAACATCAACAAAAGATTATTTTTTTACAGTCTATCCTACTAATTTTACATGAGATCCCTTACAAAAATATATATAATAAATACGTATTGCAAAAAATACATAATTAATTACACCATTACCATTATTAGAGCTAGCAACATTAACAATTTTAAAACGGTAAGCAATATTTTTCAAAATTTACGTCACTCGGGCGTCAGGGCTGCCAGTGGGGAAACAATTGTATTGCAGTACTCTACGCTATAACTATGTAAACATTTTATCAAAAGTAAATGCAAGCTTCAGTTCGTTTTGAAACTACATCGTGAACTAAATAGCCGGTAACGCTACAGTTACTTGTCTAATGGCAACCTCAACACTATTTTAATACGAAACGCTTACAATACTAAAAAAGTTCTCTCTCGGTAGTTAGGTACAAGCTAATTTACTGCCAAGTATTTTTTCCAAAATTTACATTATTTTATGCAACAATCGTAATCAGAATTAAAAATAAACAAAATAGTATTGTTATGTTTTATACAGTTACTTTAAATTTATAACACAATCGTAGGTTATATAAATATTAAAATACAATTTGTCTGTCATTAATAAGAAAGCGTCAACAATCACTAATTTAAAACAATATGAAAATTTTGTGTTGTAAAAATAAATGTAATTTTGGAAAAACTATTGGACTTTAATATCGCATAAAGCGCAATAGCATATTTATTTATATCATACAATCTATAGAATATTCTATCACTCCAATTCAATGACAAAAATAATCATTTATGCAGCACTGATATGTCAGCCTTTACCCCTGGGTCGTTTTAATTTCGATATTTTTCTGAACATACAACACCACATGCTTACTATGGCAAGGATACCAACTAAACAAGAAAAATGTTTATTAAATGTATTATAGTCATTACTATTTCAATAAAAAATCAAAGTACAGCAGATTTTTTTTTCAGGTATTACTTTTTGTTTAACGATAACTTTGTAACTATACCTAACATCAGTAAGCATGCGATATGTAGCACTTTAAAAATCCTTACACGCCGTAAGATTATTTTGTCAAATGCAAGGCAAAAGCCCGATTACAATCCGTACAAAAATAATTGAATTGATATTTCTGTAATTCTATGCGTCACAGTTGAAGAGTAACAATTTTTCACGAATTGGATATAAACGCGATGGGAAAAAGTTGAATCGTTTTGTTATGAATTAATTCAACAATTCGTCGTACCATGTTCAACTGTGTCACAGCAACACACCTCAAAACCAAACCAGTCACTGAAACTCACGACTCACGACGAATCAATGTTCATTCAGAGTCATGACAACAGACCAGAATCGGTGAGATAGAATATCCTTAGGTTGAGTATGGACGAGAATCAGACACGCCGCGGCTTGCCCGGCCCGGGGCACTCGCTCGAGCGGATGATGGAGCCGGGGAACTCCCGCGGCCGCACCGGGTCGCTCTCCATGAACCCCGGATTCAGGATTATATTAGGCACTAACTCTATTATATCTTGATCGTCACCGTTCTCTGTTTCACCAGGACAGGATGGGGCGGGGTCGATTAGATCGGGGCCGAGGTTAATACATACCGTCACCGTGTATATGTGTGTTTGTTTGTTAGTGTGCAGCCCCGCAGTCCAAGCGTGCGTTCCAAGCCAGTGCGATAGAAGGGAAAGAAGAAAAAATTTTGAATGAATAAAAATGAGTAAAATACAGCGTAAAATCAGATCTCGGAAAAATGCGAGACATGCGAGTAATTGAACGATGGAACTCGCTTCTGCACACGTCGTTGCTAAACTGGAAGCCAAGCGGAATCACCATGAATGAATGATATTAAGCTCTATAGACTTGGTTACAGAAGCGAGTTTCCCTTAACTTTAAGAAAAACTTTTCCAAAGATGTAGTCACTTGCATCTTTTTGAATAAGGAGCGGATACCGTCTATAAAAATTATATTTTGATCAAGTTACTCCAAATTCCATTAATTTATATAAACGGTAGTTTTCCTGCTGCCTATATACATAAATAAAACATTACACTTAAGAGAGTAAATTTGAAATCCGTCATCGCCTAAAATTAAATCTATGTGGCATATTAATGCTTCAGAGCGCTACCTACGCCAAGCATCTTCGGAACTAGGAAAATCTAAAAACTATTTATTTCTAGTCTATGAAATCTTGAAATATTACCTGAAAATTGAATCAATTAGTTTACAAGAAGTGTACCTACCTAGTAAGTCTGTGGGAGGTGAGAGTCTGTATACTTAAGCTCCAATGCAATCGAGTTTTTATTGTGTGAATACTTGGCTAAGGTATCTTCTTGTGTGTTAAGACCAAAGACCACCACACTAATCATATTCAAAGACCTTAGAGACTTCACACACATTCATACAATATTTCGTATAATCACATTATGCCGTTCGTCGTTAAAGTGCCTCATCGTGATTTCTATTATGTATAAGTTTGGTAATAGATAAATTGAATGGGTAAGCCAAGCCTATTACAAAAAGCTTGATGTCTTTAAATATTTGAACGATTTTCATGTTACTCCGTCTCATACTTTTACAAAAAACATACTAGGAAAACTAGTTTAAATTACTTATCTTTTGTTCAAACTACCTATCTGAGTATGAACTAATTTCATTCCTATTAAGTAAAAGTGTAACTTACATGCGAAATGGTAACGTTATTGTTAATTACAGTGTGTACTAGTTGTAGCAGTATTAGTTATATCGCAAATAATCTATAATTATGCTATTTATTTTATTAATATATAACTTATATAAGATAAGATATAAGAGTGCCGTACAAAAGCTACAGGACTATACTCCTACTAAAAGTGGTCCAAGAAGAACGAGAAGTGGTCCTATAGTCATCATAAGAATATAATAGTTGGTTCAGCAATATTAATTGATCATTTTGGCTACAACTAGTCAGCAAGTTTACTTAAGATATTATCTGAGGAGTGCTGTATATTTTTAATATATAAATACTATGAAAGAATTACTCAGTTCTAATAGGAGTGTGCTGTGGCGAGGTATTCATGTTTTAGGAATATTTATTAAATGGTTTAAAGGCACCGTTAAGCGATGTAAGTAGTTAATACTTAGTTAACTATTTAACTTTAATAATTATTTTATTAAGAAGACAGAGGTTTTCTGTCCTGTCCTGTGGCTAATTATATTGTAATAATAAAATTATAATGGCAAGACGTCGTCTACTACCTACATATATCTACACGCAATTTCTCCTACCATTATTATTGTTTGTTAACCTTATAAGCTATTTATTAACAAGTATATAAGAAATGCTTTAATATAACGTAATTATATATTTAAAACTGTAGACTTCAAGTTCAAGCGTTCAGCGATTGCGGAATCTTACTATCATCATGACTACATATCTTACATCAAAAAATTATGCCGTGTTAAATATTAAAACATAATTTAGTCTTCAGGGAAAAGCGACGCAAGATAAAATATTATTCCTGACAAAACTTTTTAAGTAGGTATAACGCTATTTGCTGTTTCGTCAATAATAATCTGATAATTTAAATAACAAAAAGAGCTATATGAATATAGAAACATATTTTTTTCTTACTATGTACTTACAGTTTCAATTTGAGCATTTTTCACTGAAGACAAATGTATGCACTTATCAAATATGTATTTTCAAATATCTTATTGCCATGTCGCTACACGTTCAAGCTAGGTACTATAATAATTTTATATTAATACGAAAGGCTAGGCCATAATTATGCTAATGGAATATATTCCTTAACCTTAGTATAATAAAGTTAAAATTGCATTCATATTGAGGTTGTACTTAATAGATTGCTTGTCGGTCAAATCGCCCTACACTTTAATTGACGTTATAGGTGTATTGTTTGGTCCGTATTAAATGTAAATCTATGCAGGCCAATTTAAAACTGTCTAGCGAGACTTCGCAGTGCCATTTGTGGGCACATTTTTAACTGGAATTAAAATTTATATAATCACTCTTTTTTGTCATAAATTAGGTATCATAAACGCAAATTTTAAATTAATAAACACGAATTCGGAGTTAGAATTTCCTCCGTGTCAAATAGTATAATAGCATTTTTATGATTGAATATTTTATTATCCTATTGGTAAATAACTAATTGGGAATTATTACCAGTAGTCTTTAGGTTTAAAGATATTTATTCTCATACGAAAAATCATTTATTTTGCCTATAACAATCATTGACAATAGTCTGGTAAACAAACGTCTTATAAAAATACCAGCTGGTAAATATTCAAATACTTATCATGCTATTTTGTACATGTTACATAATATCACTAGACATTTATAAATTGGCCTTTATTCTACTGTATCACTAAGAATATATCATGGCCCTATAAGTTGATACGCCTGCAAATCAGCGTAGATAAAATGTAAAGCGAGTCAACTAATTCATTTTTGGTATTTAATTTTAAACCCTATTCAAAACACTAGTCTATAAAGATATCAACGCGTAGCACCTTAAATAGCGTCATTGAAAGCTATTAATGTTATGTTATTAAAAACGTTTAGCGTTTTTTTTATAAAAAATCTAATTCTAAATATTTAAATGGAAGATTTTATAATCCTATTAAATAAGTCTAATTGGCACTACGATATTTTTTATTTATTTTTCTGATAAATATTACGTTTTAATGAATAAGAGATTTTTTTAAATTTCTACATACAATTTAGCGTGCATAGATACTTAAAATATTATATTTTAAATAAATTATTATTGGAATGTTTCTTTATCGCTCCAAATTATACGATATTAATTAGTATACATAATAATTATATTATTTATATTCTTTTGACATTTAATTTGGTAGTTTTAAGGCAATTGTCAATATACCACATACAATTTTTATTTCATCTATACTAATATTATAAAGAGGAAAGCTTTGTATTTTTATATTTTTGTATTTTTGTATGTTTGCAACGAATAAACTCAAAAACTACTGAACCGATTTTCAAAATTCTTTCACCATTAAAATGATACATCATTCATGAGTAACATAGGCTACATTTATTACTAGAAAAAATTAGGGATCCTTGCTAAAACATCAGTAACGTGAACCAAAGTGTGAAAAAATTTGCTTAAAAATTTCTTTCATCGCATACGCTGCGGAAACTATTGATGATAGAACAAAAAAATGTTCTACAATATTATAGAACATATCAATATCTACAAAAAACCTCGCGATAGTATATGTCCAACTATTGTCGTTATGTCACTATAACCACTTTTTACATTTTAAAAGTTAATAAAAAAGATGACCAAAATCAGATCATGAAAACCATACCTTCGTATTAATCCTTATCCAAATAAATCATTTAATATTCAAAACTGTTTCAATACCTATAGATAACTTTTTGAATTACTCAAATCGGACTTTCCATTCAGAAGATATTACGTAGTAAAGGAACTACGTGACAACGTACAGCGCGGCCGGACAGCTCGCGCATGTTCTGCGGATCCCGATTATGTAACACGGGGAGGGGAGGGGAGGGGAGTGGGATGGGAGCGGGAGCGGGAGAGGGAGAGGAAGAGAGAGAGGGAGAGGGGGAAGAGAGGGGAGGGGAGGGGAGAGGGAGAGGGAGAGGGAGAGGGAGAGGGAGAGGGAGAGGGAGAGGGAGAGGGAGAGGGAGAGGGAGAGGGGGAGGGGGAGGGGGAGGGGGAGGGAGGGGAGAGGGAGAGGTAGAGGGAGAAGGAGAGGGGGAGGGAGAGGGAGAGGGAGAGGTAGCGGGAGCGGGAGCGGGAGCGGGAGCGGGAGCGGGAGCGGGAGCGGGAGAGGGAGGACACGGAAACTATAACGGCTAAGAACGGCTGTACCGATTTTAATGATCTCTGATTTGTTACATTCATAGGCGATACGAAGTTCGCCGGGTCAGCTAGTAAAAATATAAAGTATAATAAATTTTAGGAGATTTTGCCTTTGCAAAATGTCAAATCTGAACACTTAATCAGTTATTTTGTTCTATAGATATAAAATATATTTTTTCTTCCATACATGGCAATCATTAATACATACTTTCTTTCAAATAATTCTATCATTTATATTTTTCTAACAGCCATAGACAATCTCCTGACAGATGTCAATGTCACTTTGACAGCAGTGTGACACAACGGATCCGAGAACAATCGAGTTTCCTTGCTGCGACGCCGCGACGCCTGCGATATCGATTACTAAACACTAGAGATAAAAACAAGAGAAAAGTTAAAAAGCACTCAAAGAGTCGAGTGTGCTCGATCCGTTATCGTCGATACAAACTGTTGCCCAGAACTTTTAGAACTATCTGAGAGTCGTTTGGATGCTCTCTTGTGCGACCGCCGAGTGATTGCTGTAATCCAGTAGATACACTTAAAAAGTGGATAGGATCTATATTATCTAACTTTCACACAAGTCCTTTCTTTACAAGATTTAGGACTTGATATTGAAACGTGAAGTCTTCTAAATCTATTTTATATATTTTTTGTGTATATAGTATTTTTCTATAGTTTTTCTATCTCACACATAGACATCATGTATTTTCAGTATTTTTATGTCTTATTCAATACATATTACAGGAAAAGGTAACAATATCACCTATATAAACTGGATATAATAGATGATCAATATGTAAATATTTGTATATAAAAACATTGTTATAATTTTCCTTAATAGGATCGAATGCCAATATCAGTATAGGCGAAAATGGAGGCTCAGACAAAACTCAGAAATGCTTGTTAATTAAATCTAAAATCTAGCGTCTGTGTGTATGTGTGAGAGAGAAAGAAAGATATCATTCTATGATCTATCAATATACTACATGTACAATGAATCAATGTACTGCTTTTTTATCACCCTTCGATATTTACGCATTATTCATTGTCCTTACAAACCCCCTATTGCGTACTTTATCGACGCAGTGAACGTAAGAATTGGATGAATAACGAATTTTACCAATATAATACAGATTATTATTATGAAACCACGTAGATTTAATAGCAACGTGTATTGCACGGCCTAGATTGCCGCGATGATTTACCGGCGTTTTCAAAAATCCATCCTTAAACACAGGATAAGTCAGTAAGTAATAATAATTAGGTCATTAACATATTGTGTCTTTTGACAGTTGCTAGGCAACTGATTTGAGGATTGCAGATAGAATATCCGTTAAACTACACAGCAATAATATAATAATAGAACAGCCGATAGTCATCTAAAACTGCCAGCTAAATTCACTTCTGTCAAACGATACATAACAGGGGGGCAGTGGATTAGAAATATCGTTTCTATCGGGCCTATTGCAGCAGTCAATACAACCGGCGCTAATATCGTACGGTCTAAATGATAGCTGCATTCACTGCTGTAAAATACACAATAGGGGGATGAGCGCATTGAAGTATTATTAACAGCGTATAGAACCGACACAGCGAACGTGATGTATAGTATATCCCAATGAATTGGCGCCAATGGGCTTGAATTTTCAATGGATTCGTTCGATTTTCAAAATAAAACCTCCCGGCGGGAAACACATTTTGTTTGAGATGTCTGTTCTGTGACATTATACTTCAATGGCTGGGTGTTGTATTAGAAGTCGCTGTTCCTATTGGGTCTAGCAGCTACAACGGTCAATGTTCTACGGTGTACGTGGTCTAGGCAGGCTCACCTGGCCGGCGCCACTCGCGGCAGAGCACGGCGCAGGTGCCCGCGGCGAGGACGCACAGCGTGCCCATCACGACGCACACGGCCGCGAGCCACGTGCGCGTGTCGAACGACTCCGCGCCCTCCAGGAAGTGCTTGTATAGCTCTGGAATGATAGGAGTGATGGGATGAGTAGGGTTTTAACCCCCATGTCTACTTGTGGCATCGTAGCTCCTAAACGAATGCACTGATTATGATGTTTTTTTTGTTTGAAAGTTGATATGATTGTGTTGGTTCTCTAACTTTCGGGAGTGTTTTAAATTTTAAAATTTACAGTTATTGTTTGTTGTAATGCTTGGTGAAGTAAAACATCGCATGAAACCTGAAACTGCTGATGCACATGAGTCCTCCGTAATGTTCTGACCTGGCATACGTGGTGGACTATGGCTTGCTCCTTTCACATTGTAAAAGGAGACCCGAACTCAGCAGTGGGACAACAGAAATGATATTGCTTGACTACATCCCATCTAAGGATAAGTGGCGATGGTAAAAGGTGGAGTCTTGGGTGTTAAAGCTACGTGATAACCTATTAAACTGAAGCCCTTTGTACCCTGGTAACAGTGCGAAAGGAACCAAATCGTTTTTTGCAACAGGTAAATGTTTCTTTTATTGGATATGCATGATTTATTTATTTAGGTTTGCCAACGAAATTACATTGTGTATTATATTGTATGAACAGGTAGTTTGAATAAAACTAGTTTAGGTACAAGTAATTCCACTTAGAGACAAACACAGCTAAATGTTAAAAACAATTAATGCATAAACATTAAATTTGCAGATAATTAAAAAAGAAAGAAATAACTGATAAATAACATAGTGACTACTTTTTCAGGGGTTTGAGTGTGAAAACGTGTTTTACCTACCAAATAGCTCTCTCCGTGGGATACGGATACGGGTGGGAGCGACCAGTAGCTACTGACCTGCCTCCTGGTCGGAGTACAGCGTGGTGGCGAGCACCTCGACGGGCGGGCCGGGTCCCAGCACATTGGTCGCCCACACCCGGAACCAGTACGACGCGTTCGGCTCCAGGTGATACACGTCGATCTGACGCTGGAAATAACAAGGCAGGCTGATTAGCCAACGCTGAAACACGGATTGTAAAGAAAAATTGTTGGGAGTTGCCAGGAATTTAATCCATGCCCACCTTCCCTAGTGGTAATTCTAGGCAAACAAAGGCAAAAGGTTATCGCATCCGATTTCTTCCATTGGCGGTCGCCATTCTGAAGGTACATACTTAGCTTATTCCTGAAGATATTCGTCGATCTTGGTAATTTTTACCTGCCTCACTGCTGACTATAAATATGGGCCACCTGTTAAATTCCTGTTATTTTATGTGGCTAGTTACAACTTTTCTGAATTTCAACTAAGCTTACCTCAAGAAGGGGATAGCAGGCAATTTTGGTGGCGTAGCTTTCCCCAGGCGGGTCTTATGTCAAAAAATGTTGAGGGGACCCCGCTCCAATGGGGTCCGTATCACTGACACGGGCGAAATTGCGGTAGCTACACCCTGGTCAGTTTAAACTGTCCAGAATGTCCTATCCAGGTTATCTGCTATCCTCAAACAAAACACGACCTCACCGAGTTGGGGCTGATGTGGTTGGGGCTGATGGGGCGCCATGGCTCCAGCGAGCCGTTGACCGGCGCGGCCGCGCGGTACTGCGCCGTGAAGTCTATGATGGGGTGGCCGCCGTCCCCGGCCACGTTCCACAGGATCAGCGCTAGGATCGTCGACGCGTGCACCGTCACGTTCACTAGCGGAGGCGGTTCGGCTGTTGACAAATAGAACGTTATCGAGGGTTGAATGGACATGGCTATTAATATCTTAATATATATAAATTACGTGTCAGGTTGTTTGTCCGCGATGGACTCCTAAACTAGTTAACCGATTTTAATCAAATTTGCACACCGTGTGCAGTTTGATCCAACTTGAAAGATAGGATAGCTTACATCTCAATTTATTAAAAACTTTTCACAGAACGAAGTCTGTCCGGGCAGCTAGTTTACATATAAAAAAGAGACAAGGACGCCTGGAAATAAAAGACTGCACTTGAGTGGTACATCAAAATCACGTATGTTCTTATTTATCTATCTATCTAACAGTCTTTTAGAAACCACTGCTGGATAGCCTGCTGACCACTGCCTCCTTTAATTGGCGCCACTCCGAGCGATTCTGGGTCCTCTGAAACCAGCGGTTTCCTGCTGTCTTTTTTAGGTCGTCAAACCACCTGGTCGGTTTCTTTGCCTGTGTGCCTCTACAAAATATGTGCATCAGTTCTTTTCAAAATTTTATATCCGTATATCGGACTTTTAAGTTTTAACCATTTTTATTATAAGCGGAAACTCAAAGAGTTAGCTTGCCTTGTTGTATAACTACAAGAGGTATCTACAATGAGAAATGTATTTACATTTTGTATTTAAATACTTTGAATAATCCTCTGTTTAATCAGAGTTATTACTTTTTAAAGTAATGAATTTTCATTTACTTTGTGCCAAGCGCAATTATTGCGCTGATTAAACAGAGGATTATTCAAAGTATTTAAATACAAAATGTAAATACATTGCTCATCTTGTTAGTGCAAACAAAAAGTTCATTCGTATTTTAAATATTAAATGCAACATTAGTACTAGTAATCCACTTTTGCTTCACTTCGGCGTATTTAAAGTTATACCTTACGTTTACTAATATTATAATATCCACCCATAAATGAAAACCTTAATTAATTTTGACAGACGTTTACAAATTATAAGTTGATTCATTTATTACTCTTAATGTAAGATTTAAATACATATTTATAGTAATAAGGACTTTATAGTTAACAAGGATCTTCAGTTGCCTAAACTGGGTAGGAAACCTATAGGCAACTGAAACTCTCCCAACAATGAAAGAAAGAAAGAAAGAAAGAAAGAAAGAAAGAAAGAAAGAAATTATTTTGTTGCAATGAGCAGATATTTAGGACTTACTACTGTACGCGTCTGAGTCATTTTGGAGAAATATTTGAAACAAGGCCCATATCCGAGTCTATCATATACATAAGTAACATAATATTGTCTCAGCTGCGCTACTGATAGCAAACATTATCAACTCAAACATTTATTTAAGGTCCTGTCCATTGTTTCCGTGTGACATTTCATGAGCACTTCTTTTCACGGTGCCTACATCAATCATATGTATGCAAATGTGGAATGTTTGCAGACAAGTAGAACAAGATAATGTCTACGGTACAATCAAGAGACATTATTGCCTCTACATGGCTGTAACTTTAATGATAGAGCCTCGACCACAGAGCAATAAATCTACACAGAGACGGGCGCCTAGTTCGTAAACTCAGTATGACTGTATAAGATGTATGTATATTGTATAATATAGTAATTAATAAGGTTTTATTTTAATACATCAGCTGAACCAAAATCAAGACCAATTTATGGTTTCATCATCAGACCCTCGTTATCACGTTCAATATACATATATACATACATATCTCTATAATATATCATTACTACATAGTACAAAGTTTCATAACAATAGCTTTAGTAGATGAATTTGAAAAAGCTTTCATAAGATTTGAAACAAAAATGAAAATCAATGTCTGAAATATAAAAGCGATTACTTCACGCGAGTGCTGTTTGCGTAAAATATCCAGAGCAATTAAAATTCACAACTGACAACCAATTCGCTGACACGTTTGTTTTGCATTTAAAATTTTCTGCGACACGGATGGAGTACGATACGGAGCTCATGGTTGATGACGTCTTTATTTGTTCAAATAAAATAGTAATAAATTTTAATTTAAAATCGGTAACGTTCGCAATCCACGTGTTGCAACTTTGAGCGGTGATATGACATAAATGGGGGAACATAAAGAGCTTGGTATATACTTGGAACTATACATATATATACGGACGCTTCGAAGAGTTACCTGAAGGAGTGAAGACGGATCACGTGACAGTGGGGGTATGGCATTACGACTTTGGCTTGAGAGCCAGTTCTTTTTTCTTTTTCTTCACTCTTTTATCGCCGGCAACGTATTAGTGATGCCTTTAGTGTTGATGATGTCCATGGGTGATGAATGCCACTTCCCATGATGTGAATTGTGCATTTTCATACAATATCGTATTTGCGCCTACCACCTTCGTTGAGCGATACTGACGTGTCGCTGCCACAAGTGTGAATATACTACCGAATAACTGTCTGAGGTCCTATTCATTCTTGCAATTATTTATGTCATAAAGGTTATCAATATTTTATCAAATTGCACATTAATTTGCCGCAGGTAACCACTACAGGTGCGTTATACTGCGCGCATAGGCACTACCTACTGCGGCTACTGCGCAAAACGTGTAACGAGCAAAAACATAACCTTTGTTTACACCAACAAGGTACCTACCAATTTATTTTAGTATTTTTAGTACAAGGAAAGGATAAGATTTAATAAACATGATGAATTTTTTCATGTCCAAGTAAATGGCTATGCTCACCTAGGCTCAACAGCGCCAAACTGACGAGTTGATTCCATGTTAAAAATATTTTAACTAAAGGCATACGTAACGTGGACAGGACGGGGACGGGATGGGACGTGAAGTTTTGGAAATTCCGCTTCATAGAAAATGTAAACAATAGCGCATACGCACCCACGTATATTTATGCCCCGTCCACGCCCCGTCCCCGTCCCGTCCACGTCAAGTATGCATTGACCTTAAAATGACCTTATCCTCCTTACTAATAGAATAAATGTGAAAGTTTGTGAGGATCTTTGTTACACTTTCACGAAAAAACTAACAAACAGACTTCCATGAAATTGACTTTCATGAATTGACAGACATGAGCTGGAATACCTATTATCCTGGAAAACGCGATGAAAGTCTCCGGCAGAGCACTAGTGAGATATATTATGTAAATAGTTTGCGCCATGTACTAATATTACGAGTATTAACCGTACGTTACAAAGATTGGCTATCAAAATCAATTGGTAATAAAAACGCGGTTGGGACGGGAACGAAATGGATTAGCATACCCTCACGTGAGGGTGATATGGGGTCGCTCGGTTCAATCGAGTACGAGAATGTACGTTAAAGCTTTTTATTTTAACGTAAATGTAAGGAAAAGCATAATGGAATTAGTTCTACTGTTTGAACTGTTTCATACCTATACGTAAGAGATAACAGATAACAGGGAAATTGCAATTTTGTTTACCTAATGACATTTATTGGTATTGACACAGAAGACATAATCATTGGTATTGATGCCAGTTTAAACGTGAAGTTGCACTAACCATAAGTCTGCCTCTCAAATATACATTTTCATTTTATGAGGCTACTGAAAGAGGTTTGGTTTCATGTTGAAGTTGTATTAAGGACTTTTTTTTAAAGTTTCAGTTCGTCTATTGATACAGTTATCAAGAGCATAAAGAGCTCCAGTAATTTTCATGCTGTAAATTGTAAACCAAGTTTACCTGTCGTTGGGGTTTGAACCACATAGATAGTTTAATGCGTGCCGTAGACTTAATTCACTAATCATGCACTTACGTGAATTAAGACTGTACTAGGCGTATTTGACCTAGGTGGATTGAGTATCCCCCCCGGGGGTTGCCCGCCTTGTCGTGGCGGGGGGCTTAGTAACCGTGGACTGGTCACCCACGGTGAAGCTAAGAGGCAACCAGGGCCGGCCTGTTTGGGTCGCCGGCTGGCCCGAGGAGGGCGCTCCCGGCGGACTGAACAAGTCCGTTGCGGATGCGCTTGGAGGTTGGACCGCAGAAGAAGAGGAGTGCCGGTATTGCGGTGCGCCGCTTGCCCTATCCTCTGCGGCCGATGTGTGGTCGGTGGAAGAACCACAGACCTGATCTTCCACCGGGTACCAGTTATCTGGTACCCATGGCCTCCTAGTGGCAGACTCGGGGGGAGTCTGCTACAGTACTGGTGGAGGCCGAGGAGGGAGGCGTACCTTACCATCTGGTGCGCCAATCGTGGAGGGCCTTCGGGCTTTCGCGATGGAGCCGCTCGTGGGCGGCTGCCGCCGGCGGGGTCGCGGATGTGTGCGAAAGCGTTCCCGTAACCCCGTCACAAGGCGGCGAGGTGGAAGATGGGGGGGTTTTTAGTGGGTATACCGTGGGTCTCATTAGCCTATACGGGAGTCCCACATAACCACTCGGGTGCCCCCTGCGCCCGGATGGTATGCGTAATGCATTTTCCCCCCCCCCGAAACAAAAAAAAAAGGTGAATTGAGTATACTAATAAGAAGTAGGTATACTAAGAACATAGTACCTACATTTAATTGAGATGGTAATCGTGCAAGGTGGTTTCGTTTATTACCCGCTAACTACAACCCTCTTAAGTGAATGGTGAAATTTTATTGGCAAATTTAAAAGCCAGTTAAAAGCGTGTGCTCCCTTCACATTCTTTTTCAGCCGGCAACTCGTCGGCGTTGTTTTTTGACTGGCTTTTCTTTTCAAGAACCTGAAATAGATCCGACTTTTTCTTTTACACCGCTCCGTAAGTAGTATGTTGAAAGATCTCTATCTATTGCGCTGAATAGAATTTACAAAGCGCCCGGCGAAATATCGAGGGCAATTTATAAGAGATCCGGGACTCGAGGATTTTCCGCTTTTTGCGAATTCAAGAAAAAGTTCGTAATCCTTACACATCGCTAAATTCCCGAATACTCCGATGATTGAGTGGAATGAATATTCGTATAGTTCTTTATTGAATCTTTCAATCTCATTTTTAGGGTTCCGTAGCCAAATGGCAAAAAACGGAACCCTTATAGATTCGTCATGTCTGTCTGTCCGTCCGTATGTCACAGCCACTTTTTTCCGAAACTATAGGAACTATTCTGTTGAAACTTGATAAGTAGATGTATTCTGTGAACCGCATTAAGATTTTCACACTAAAATAGAAAAAAAAACAATAAATTTTGGGGGTTCCCCATACTTAGAACTCAAAATTTTTTTTTTTCATCAAACCCATACGTGTGGGGTATCTATGAATAGGTCTTCAAAAATGAGTTTCTAATACCTATCATTTTTTTCTAAACTGAATAGTTTGCGCGAGAGACACTTCATGTAAAGTGGTAAAATGTGTGTCCTGTAACCTGTAACTTCTAAAATAAGAGAATGATAAAACTAAAAAAAATATATGATGTACATTACCATGCAAACTTCCACCGAAAATTGGTTTGAACGAGATCTAGTAAGTAGTTTTTTTTTAATACGTCATAAATCGTAAGCCGCATTTTACCTCGATCAAAGTTACAACGAACTTCAAGAACTTTTATATTATGTTACTTGCTGCTACGGAACCCTTCATGGGCGAGTCCGACTCGCACTTGGCCGCTTTTTCATCTGTAGAATGTTCTTTGTTCTTCTACAGCGTACGTTTTTTCTGTTTTATTAGGAAATTTGTTTCTTATTAATAAATAATTTTCCAAGTCTTGCAATTGGTGCCACTTTAACCCTGAAATATTTGATCCCAAACAACGAGCGGCGAGCTGATATGGATTACTACTACCATTTTTTTAATCCCTGTGGTATTCATGTTTGGTGGTAGATTATTTGCATGCATTATTGATTATTTCTCTTTTTTTTTTCAATGTGAATAACCGGCAAGCGAGTGGACGGTAGACCTGATAGTAAACAAACACCTCACGTGATCTATGGACACTGTTACCAAAGGTATTGGTATCATAGGCACTGAATTAAATGATACAGTGCTTGAGACCTAAGTAAACAAGCGAGTATTTATCTTTGTTCTGATTATCAACGTGGTAGTCCACAGTCATTTATTGACCATCTATCATCACAATATGGCAATTACTCGCTTACTGTCTGCAACTATAAAAACATAGAAACAGCAGGTCCGCTAAGTGCTGATGGATTATACAAAGCACTATACCATAACTAGGTGTAGCAAGTTACCATAAAAAGCTTCGATAAACAAACTGCCGAGCCCTACGCGGACGTTTCGTTGCGTCAACAGGAACCACGTTGTTTTAGCTAATGAATCCCATCGATCCTAAAAGCAAGATATACAGATACACGAATGCACAGACGAATGGTCCCCAACGTCGCCGTCCGTCTGTGTACATATTGATCATGCAAATACATCGTCACAGCATTACTGTGCAAGTGCTAAAGAACGGAATCCATATTGAATCGCTCGTAAAACGTTTTAGTAATTGACTAAATAAAAAAATTGTAGGTTTGTTTATTTTTCACATTTAGTACAAAATAGAATAATGTCTTTAAGTTATTAAATTTTGGGTTATGTTAGAAATATTAGGTACCTACCGTCTCAAGATTGAGAAGAGTTTGAGAAAACAACATATTTTTCATGACAAATATCGCAACGGGAAAAATATGGTTGTATTGGTAGTCTTTATTACAATTCTGTTTTCAATAATCATTTACCAAATCGAACACTTAAGTCCAAAGTAGGTACAGTCCCCTGCAAAGAAAAGTCACCCATCTCTTAATAAACACACAGTAAAAGATGGGTTACTTTTCTCTGCAGGTGACTGTACCATCTTATCTTTTGCGCATAAGTAACAAGTACGTAAATTCTATATGATATTTAGATCAAATCCCCTACATTAGTCGAAACGTAAGTAGCATTATTTATTTCGTTGAAGACTAACTAGGACTAGTCGTTAAAATTTTTACCTGCTTAAGTTACTAAAGAACGATTTTATCTGCTTAAATTAACAATTTTAAGAAATCATATTTTGCAAATTGAAAACGAGCGAGAGATGAGAGAGTGAAATTTTAATTATCAGATCAGGATTAGGATGACATTGATATAGGTATTTTATTTATATTATGACATGATTATCTTTCTTTACCTATATATTTGACGCACGTAAATCCTTATCTACCAAAATACAATAAGGTAATTGAAAAGTATGTCGAAGTAGAACTTTCCAGAACCTATGGGGTCATTTAAACAATACTCATAGAGGCAAAAGCAGGTCTGTAAGCGCAAACAAACTATCACAAATCACAATATACCACGGACATACGCCCGGACGATGTCAACAAAAAACAACACGTGTCGATAGCAAGTTGGCAAGTTGCAATTACCAGCAATTGTCGTCACCAATCAATATGGGCAAGGCGGCGATGAGTTATCCATCCAGCGTGCCGGGAATATCATCTGGTGGTCGGAACTAACTGGACAACGACCGGATAGAACGCAATGCATCTCGATTTGCCACCCGATGTGTTTCGGTAAAACGGGTTTTAGTTTAATGACATCATAGTGTCGTACGAGATGTCGTTTAATCCGGTTTAGAAAAACACACTGCTTTTAGTTAATGTACAATTAAAGTCAAACAATAATATGGCTGACACCAACTAACATATAGAAATTCTATTGTATTGGATCTTTGTGATTTCAATTAAACCTTCCACCCTTGAACATGAGTCAGCCGCCAAACGACTCGCCAAACGGCTGGGGGCTTGAGAGCCAGTTCTTTCGTTCTTTTTCTTCTCTTTTTCTTGGCAGGCAACGCATCAGTGATGCCTTTGGTGTCACTGTATCCATGGGCAACGATAGCCACTTACCATTAGGTGGATCGTCGACTCGTTTGTCGGCTAGTTCCATAAAAATATTAAATACCAAACACAATGCCTGTTAAATTTTACCAATAAATAAGTTACCAATAAAGAAACATATTATCTGTCACTAAGGATATTTATTATAATTTTGTCACGCAAAGGGAAATCGAATCAGGGACGTCACGCTCAGCAGATAGGGTCGGTCGGTAGTGTCGGTACTTCATTGTTTATTTAACGACCCTGGAACTCTACCTGAGTTATAGCTACCAATAGCAGCTGCTATAGTTCTCATAATTGAGGAAATAATTAACCTTTGGTTGAAGCTCAGGACACCTTCAGTGAAAGTCCGTCGCCGAGGTCGAAATGTGAACAAATTTTGCGCCAATATCACCATGGACTTTACAAAAAAATTTGCGTCAATACCACCAAGGACTTTAGTTTTACCCAACTAGAGAATTAGGCAAATAAACTTGTCTGGCAATTTTATCGGGGAGTTTGATGGAGAAACTGACAATACTTATCTGCACCCTTTATTCGTTAGATAGTGTTACAGGTCAGATAACTATTGGAAACTTTTACGAGGAACCGGTGAAACTGTCCCTTAGTATTATATCACATAATAAATAACTGAAGTAAATAACTATGTCAGTAAAGCAGCTACGACCTTGCGCCAAGACCTTTGTAGAGTTTCGAGCGTTGCTTTTTGCACTTATGTAGTTTATTTGTTGTGGTAACGCAAAACACACTATGATAATACATATTTGTATTTGTAAAAAATGGGACAACAGTAATGACGAGGTGTTTTTAGGGTTCCGTAGCCAAATGTCAAAAACGGAACCCTTATAGATTCGTCATGTCTGTCTGTCTGTCTGTCTGTCCGAAACTATAGGAACTATACTGTTGAAACTTGGTAAATAGATGTATTCTGTGAACCGCATTAAGATTTTCACACAAAAATAGAAAAAAAAAATTTTGGGGGTTCCCCATACTTAGAACTGAAACTCAAAAATTTTTTTTTTCATCAAACCCATACGTGTGGGGTATCTGTGAATAGGTCTTCAAAAATGATATTGAGGTTTCTAATATCATTTTTTTCGAAACTGAATAGAATAATATAAAAAAAAATATATGATGTACATTACCATGCAAACTTCCAACGAAAATTGGTTTGAACGAGATCTAGTAAGTAGTTTTTTTTTAATACGTCATAAATCGTAAACCGCAATTTACCTCGATCAAAGTTACAACGAACTTCAAGAACTTTTTTATTATGTCACTTGCTGCTACGGAACCCTTCATGGGCGAGTCCGACTCGCACTTGGCCGCTTTTTTTTCAACCGCGGCCGGTATTCAAAATATGAATAATGAAGTACCTACACGTCATTTAAACTTGCCTAATATTGAAGTATCTGGCTTATTTACCTTAATGTTAAAACAATATGATAATGCGGGCTCTCGCATCCTCAGATGGCTCGTGTGCTAGTTTGTCGGTTATTCACATAAAACAAGTTGATAGTTCAAAAACAAAAAAGGTACCTACACGCTTTTATAATGTCAATGAAGGAGCTAAAGCGAACTTAGTGACTGTTCTATTTACCGCTAAGGAGATCCATAGTTGTCTTTGAATGTGTGAGCGTTTGTTTCAATAAAATCAAGTACTTATAGTTGCCCCTTAACGACATAAGAGAACCAAAGCCAGCCATTGAACCTCGCTAAAATTGCACACAATCGATTTCCTTAATTACCTACGATCAACGCGAGCCACCACAAGTCCCATCGCACCGCTAACGCATCGTTTCGTCACACGGGTCGCACGTAAACAAACACAAATCAAGTCAAATATACGGCTGCGGTACTCGTTGTCACCTATTGTATCTTGATCATTACTAAAATAGATCCCAATGCTGCCATCGCCAGCTTAGCGAGACCTGGGACGTTCCGTACTCCGATTGAGGTGTAAAGCGGTGCGCTGCATGCTGAGGTCTAAGCGGACTGGTCGGCGATAATGACAGTGATTACGTGGCCTTCAGTGCACTACACTACTACAGTATGGAGGGACGATGTGTGGTAGGAGACAGAAGGCTTGATTGCAGTTGCGGATGCGGAGAATGGAATGGAATGGAGTTTAAAATGTTTTGTCTAAATCAGTCGTTGCTGGCTTTATTTCAACCTTTAACCTTTATTTTATTAGCGAAGTCGAGAACTACGAGCTAATTTTGCTTTGGGTTAATTTTAAGCGATCGGCCTAGTAAGGCAAGGCCATGACTTAGTTTTGTTTTATTATCTGATGTCTAATCGATTTAAAAACATCCGTTTTTGAGAGTTCATTCTTAAACGTATGTTGATTTGTTAATGACATTATACTTCTTCCACCACTCTTACCGTAGCTTTTCCAGAAATTTCAGGTTTTCATAGAAAGCGACCAGAGTTGTGCTAATCTACTATAGTATAATCTTTCATTAATTTATAAGAATAATAAAATGAAGGTTTACTGTATTTCGTACCAGCAATGCCTTTCATTCACTGTAATTCTCGGCTTATCGCTGGGTTAGATTTCCGCAGCGCTATTTAAATAATTTGTATAATTACTTAGGGTCTTGGTGTAATTACCGTAGCCTAGATAACAATAGTGATTGTTAATAACAACGCATTAGCAGTTTCCTGAGTAAGCGCGGCAGGCGTAACGTCTTTAATTACCTTATTGGAATTAAAAACAGGATTTAAGAAAATAAAAGTAGACGGAGAAGTGAAAATTCGAATTTCAAATTCAAAATCTGTTCGTGGTGCACCTTGAAGAACATTCAAGGTCCCTCCTGTTAATATGCAATAATTTTACTCCGTAGGAGAGTAAGGAGTTCTTATCCAGCTTGCAAGATTTGACCCATACATGCTCTAAGAAACGAACGAAAAAAGAATGTTAAATATAGATTTGTAAATAAATTTGTCTATCACATAAATGTCACACAGCAGTGTGAAAGTGATGATGTAATTATGTTCACGGTGCTAAACCAAAATCAAATTCGTAAACCGATGTCTGTAGCATACAGTACCCATTTAACCATCAGACTGCATTTGCTACTTCAACAGAAGTTTTCGATATAGCTGTTGAAGTAGCTGTAAATCCTCCAGACTTGTGATCCCTCAGGCGGAACAAGCGTTTAGGAGGATGCCTTACAAACGTAAACAGCTAAGCTGACTTACGGAACTAGCTTGCTTATGTATACTCTAAGTACGGAACACTTGCTAGTTCCCTTACGCAGCGTCTCGCAGCTCGCTTAATTAACTTTATTGAATTACCACAATTAACACAGTACAGGAGTTAATAAGTTCATTGCATTTATGTGTTTACGAATACAGAATCTTTTAGACCACGATCTACTCTGAACGTTTTTATTATAAAACTTCAGTAATTCGTGTATAGTGTTTCTTTAGGTGACCTTGACATATCCAACAAAATTTTATCTACATAATTATTGATTACACTTACATTTCCTGACTTAAGCGAAACTAGCTGTTGCGGAACTTCAGGTTATTCCAAAGTCTCTGTCATATACATATTCACTTCTATGCTTCTAGTTCTATTTTATAGTAAGTAACAAATTGCCCTTAAGCCGACGGTTAGTAGCAGCTTTGTCGACTAATCGACAAAGTTAAGCAAGTGCGGCTGCGGTCCGTAGATGGATGGTTGATCGTTAGTGGCGAAAATTGAATGTTTCCGTACTTCAGTGGGGCACTTTCCCCGGCGATTCTATTTGATAATGTGGCGTGTTGAGCATTGTCGTATCGAGGCGTATTGGGGCGGCTTAAAATACTAACCCCAATCCAGCTCGCTGGTGGGTGCGCCCCTCGGAGGGATTATACATATTGGTAATATTGATTAAATAGTTATGGACACTACTGATGACTTGGAGCGAAATAAAAGCTTGCTACATTTGGGTTGGCTAACTTCTCCACATCTTGATTAAATAATATTCTTTTTATTCAGGAATGTCTTCATTCAGATTATTCAGACCACTGAGTGATGCTATGCACAGTGTTCTATCTATCATATCTTCGCTTCTGTTATTATTATAAATAAGCTTTCTTGCAGAATTATGTTACTCATTAATTATACTTATATGTTAGTTATTTGTCGTGGTTACTCTTTGAATATCCAAGCCAAATAGTCACAATGATATGAAGTTTATATCGTTCAATAAACGCTAAAAGTACTCACTCCTAACTGTGAGATTGACCCTGTCGATGTACGCTGTCTCGTTCTCCACGGAGCACTCGTACAGGCCCTCGTCGTCTACGTTCACGTGCGAGAGGAGCAGACTGCCGTCCTTCTGCAACAATGACAACAAACAATTAGATATGAAACTTCTAGCCAAAAGTTTAAAGTTGTTACTAGTTACTAAGTCATGGCGCTTCCACGCACTCAACCACTAACTTAAAAAAATATATTTATCAGTGGTGTCCCTTTCGTGTATAATTTATGTACAGGTTTTCCTACCAACTATGAACACAAAGGTACTACGTCACGGTTACTGAATATTTTAACATCCAAACAGTCGAAGTCACCCAGAGCAGCAACAGGAGTAGGAAGACGTATTCCAACTTGCAGAAGAAGAAGAAGGTATACACATTTTCCTACTTTGCGGACTGTGTGATGGTAATGGTAACTAATGAACTCCTACTGCTGCCGTGGGCATCTTCATATATATGACTGTCGAAGGTGTGAGTACGCATAATCCATATCTTTTTTCATCTTCCCCTCAGTCTATCATTTGCATTAATGCGTGATTTAATTTATCCCCAAGTGAATTCAGTTCCACCCCGATAAACATATGCAAATCTGGTGTTATTGAGTTTTAGGCCGAGGTCTTGCGACGGAGCCTTGAACGACGATCGATACTGGCGTGCTGGCTTGTCCGTAAGGTGTTATCGTGGCATGCTCAGGTTTCCTTTATTATTACATTAACGTACATACGTTTTTGCCAATAGGACAAAGCCTCAGGTGGCCATTTAATGATAAGTGATCAAAATTATACCTACTCCAAAGCAAGCAGAAAAATTCAGGGTTGATTCTAGAATAACGGTGATCTAGGCAGGTGAAAACCTATTACCACGTACAAGCAGAATTTGCTCAAGCAAGTGTCCAATCGGACCTCATGATGGGTGGTACATTCTCAACCTCAACAATCTTGTCATCAAAAGTGGGCATTAACTCGTTAATCCGTTAATCGTTAATTAACGAAGTTAACGAACGGCTGAACGGATTAACTTTTGAATTAACTTCAAAAATATTAACGCTTGTGTTAACTTTCGTTAAATTGAACTTCCGATAATATTACTATTAGGGGAAGCGGCAATAATGAAGAAGAAGGGGATGATTTTTACAGCACTGTTACTCAGTCTGAAGAAAATAGGTCTAGAGGCCACAAATCTCTGAAAAACAAAGCTCAGAATTTGATAAGAACTTGGCTAGACACGAAGTCAAAGAATCTTTTACGGATGCTGCCTTTCTATGTGAACCAGTGTTAATAAATCTTTTTATTATAATTATATACCACTGCTATCCCATCTAGAGCTGCAGTAGGACGACTTTTTCTACGAGCAAAGATATTTTACGCGTTTAGCCCGTAAATCATCGCTGTCGGATGTCAATTTTAATATACTAATTTTTATGAAGGGGAACATGCACCTCACCTAAATTACATAATGCAAAATTACGATCAATAATAACCTTATTCCTACCTATTAAATTATCGAAATAAATAAATGTGTGTTAAATACGTTTTAAATGGTTAACTTTTAACGGTTCTGTATTCGTAAACTTTATATGTATGACCAGTTTCCAGTTTTTCGGATGCGTCTTTAATTTTATATTTTAAATTTTATATATTATCTTTTCCTTATTTATTAACTCCATTTCTTCTTCTTTCAGTTGTTCGTACCATCTGTATGCCGATGACTTACAGTTATATATTCACTCTGAGGTCGAAAATCTTCACAGGGCCATTAGTGAAATGAATGAAAATTTGGAAGCCTTGCTTAACTGGTCGTGTCGGTATGGGGTTACTGTTAATACTTCTAAATGTCAATCGATACTGGTGGGCAGTGCGCGAATGTTGGCTAAGGTGGAGCATCTTTCACTACCCTCTATTTTATACAACGGCGATGTTATCCCCTTAAGCCAATCTGTCAAGAATCTAGGCATGCTGATTGATAATTCTCTAACGTGGCGCCCACAGATAAATTATATTAGCAAAAAAGTGAATGCTGCGCTGCATTCACTTTACAGATTTAAACACTTTTTACCTTTCAAGACGAAACTTATGCTCATCCAATCTCTTGTTCTTCCCTTAATTGATTACGGTGATGTGTGTTACCCAGACCTTAGCGAAGAACTTCTCAATAAGCTGGAACGCCTTCAAAACAATTGCATCCGATATATTTTCAATCTGCGAAAGTATGATCACATCTCTGAATATCGCCGCCAACTTAAATGGCTATCTATTCGCAAGAGGCGTAATTCCAGAATTCTGTTTTTACTTTATTCGATTATAAATAATGTTTCTTCTCCGTCATATTTAAAGGAAAAGTTTCAGTACGTTTGTGACACTCATGACAAAGTACTACGTTCTTCATCAAATTTAAAGCTTCATATTCCACCATCTAACACTGGTTTCTTTAATTATTCCTTTACGTTTCAGGCGGTCCTGCTCTGGAATGCTCTTCCCGTAAATATCAGAAAGGCCTCGACCCTGTGGAAATTTAAGAAACTAGTTCGCGAACATTATCACACGCTATTAGATTAATTTGCCATAAAGTATGTAAACTATTGTTTTATGTATTATGTATGTATATATATATATATATATATATATGTATATATATTATATATATAATAATTATATGTATAATATTTAATTTATTTATTATATTTGTAGGGATGTATATTTGTATGCATGTATTTATAAACGTATGTATCTATACATTTTTATTTATTTTTTAGCACCTACCGCAACCTTTAACTATCACCCAGGGTTGACTGGTGGAGAATGCCATATCAGGCATTAAGTCCGCCCATTGTAATCTAGTTTTTTAGGTTTACAATAAAGAGTGAATAAATAAATAAATAAACGCCTACTGCTAATACATTTTCTAGGTGTATTTTCGCCAGAGTACAATTATTTCGATTGTTGGGTCAACAAATGTTAATCCGGTGAAGTGTGTGTTTAGGCCGAGGCTTCGAGAGGACCTTGAACACCGATCAATATTAGGGTACATGACTCGCGGGCCAAATGATGGATTGTCCATCTACCTACATAGGAAATCTATGTTAGAGCGGTCGATAGACATAAAATTGATGAGCACTTCTATGTGTCAATCTTCTCTTACATTGTCTTAATATAAAATCGCTGATGTATTTGTTAGTGCTTGTGTAACTACGTTCTACACGACTACTTAACAATAATAAAACAAAGTGTGACAATTTCGAGGAAATCCTTGTACAAGGTTTCTGTTCTTCAATCAGTAAGTGTTTACTCGTCGGAAAAGGTAACGCAGGTGTTTCACATAACAAGGGTCGAAGGTAAACGTAGGTAAAGTTCACAACAGTATTAAGTATGGTCGGGTTAAGATAAACGTATCTAAGAAATACACATAACTGTAGTAGGTACAGCTATTTTTTTTATTACACCATGATATTGTCTTTAAATTAATACGTAAAGCAAATACTTTGTAGGTATCCTTTTTTACGCCTTGTACGATGAGGTGATCATTACCATAAAGCCATCAAATGAGCCGCATTATCGCGAAGTGCGTCCGTACTTCGCATGCATTATGCAGGGTCACGACTTCATCGAGTATCGATTGCTGAGTCGCTACGAAGCCGTACGGTTTTCACTTCTCAAATAGAACGATTTACCAACTATTCGAACAACTCAATTCTACCCTGAAGTTGGTTCAAACAACTTTGTAGCTTCAAGCAGTACCACTGCTTGAGGGTGTGCGCGTTACGAATTGTTTTGTTACTAACCAATAAAATGTTTCATTTTAGCCCGGACCTGGAGAGTCACCCAAGGATATCAACTACACCAAAGGCATCACTGATTTGTTGCCAGTCAAGAAAGAAATATAAAGAAAGAACTGGCTCTCACGCTTCCAGTCGGAACACGAGTCGTTTGGAGACTGACTTAAACAACAGGGTAGCTATCCAGGCGGACCTCATGGAGGAATAATAATTTGCCAATTCCTGTTTTGTCTATTCTTCTGCCGCGCGAAGAGCTGGATTTGAGCTCGAATCTCATAAGTTATTGCACTTTGGACTTTTGACGTAAATTTCATTAAGAGAAACACCCATTACCCGAGAGCAAAATTTCTGTCACATAAATATATGCCGTAGTCAGGAAACAAACATCTACAGGCAAGCACTGCCAAAATGGGACGTCAAGGAAATAACTACGTAAACAAATAAATGTTCATGGAACACGAATAATGCATATTATTATGAAAATTCAAATGAAACTTTAAATAAATTCAATTTCCTCCGAGCGCAGGTGAGCTGATAAACTGGAGCCGAAACACGAATATAGGTTACAGAGTACAGACCACAAACATGTATACTCTAGGTATATATGTCTGTGGTACAGACCTACTTGCAACTTTGTGTATGTTTTAACAAACACGGAAAACTTACCATAGATACGCTCATGGTGCTATATTACGAGAGGGAGGATGATGAGAGAGATGTTTCGTTAACACGTCCACAACGAAATGAACGTTGGGACTATGTTGATTACAACAGTTTATCTTTTGAAAAGCTATACTTTAGTTAGTAATTTCCTCAAAAATATCAAATGAGAACGGCTGGCGGTAGTCAAGAATGTATAGGCTAATAGTTTAAAAACTAAATACACGCTATTATATTTCAATTGCAACTTGATGTTGTTCTCCAAGTATATATTACTACATACATGGTCCGAAATGAGGTATTGTGTAATGTGAAATGTGAAGGACAGTGATGGAACGTCAAACATTCAAACTGAACAAGGTAATCGAAGTAACTACACAGCAGAATTGACGAGACAATTTACGTATATATGCGGCACAGTTGCATACTAATATGGGGAAACTAACGAAACTCGTTTTGATATCAAGTGTTCCAATTTAGGAAACGTTCAGATAATATTAAAAGATTATACTATTATGAAGCTACCTAAGAATTAATCATCGTAATTACTTTTGGAAATATTAAATTGGCTCTCCCCCAAAAAGTAATATTCTCTCAAGGTAGGTATTGTGTTGAATGATGATGAAAAAATATGCGCCAATAGATTTTGTCCTTAAAAAGATACATTCATCCATATATGGCCACAAGCACAACTTTAATAAAAAACACTTGGGTACACAAACCTGAAAAATACCCTAGAGGTACAGTTGGTATAACAATTGTGATTGTTTCTAACACAATTATACTTTAAAAGGGATAAGATTAGGGAGGGCGCGTCCGTGACTGGCACTCACGCGAGGATCTGCCATAAATCTTCGCATGATAATCTCACCCGGGAGCCAGGGAATCCGAATAACACCGAAATATTCATTCGATTTCATATTCATAAAAGTACTCAATTGTGATTTCCTGAGCATTTTAATAAACTTGACCCTTTCCCGGACAGAATTACTGTATCCCCATTTGGGGGATCAGACAAATTTTTTTCAACTTCCTTCCCCAAAGGTTCAATAAGAACGAAACATAAAACCAATCTTTTCTCTACATATTCCAATCATTTTGCTATGGGAGCTGGAATGATGGATTCGACACCTTTGAAAATATTACAATGGGCCCTGAGGATATGGAGGATACTAGGATATGGATAGGTAGTGTAGGTTTTTTAAGGATGTTTTACTCTACAGTGATACTAAATTCGTAATGAGTATCAATAATTAGTTTTGACATACACGTGCGACACTTAAAATAGGTCATATCATATGAAAATTCAAACAACCCTATTAAAAATATTATCTTAATATCTACTCTTGAAATTACCATTTTTTTTGTGGAGAAAAAATAGAGGCTTGTTCAAAATAATTACGTCCAATCAGGAATTATTGTGTGCAAAGAGGAACAGCGGGGATCGACTCGGTGCTCCCACTCGTTAGAGCTTAAATTTTTGTGCTGAATTTAATTGCTACGACGATAAAATGTTCCTGATGATGCGGCACATTCGGACGGAAAATATTACAGTAAAAACAACACAACGGTTTTAAAACGACTGAATAATATAAAATGATTCCTTTTAACGTATATACGGAATTTAATCCTCATGCACAAATGAATTTGAGCGTACACAACAGCTTATAATGATCAATTATTTCCTTTCAAAATTGCACTGCATTGTTATTAATGATGTGTTAGTCAGGGAGAGTATTCGCGACAACAAACACTCTCTACTGTTAATCAACAGCTTCGCAATTTGCTGTTTTACTGAATTGCATTTTAATAATAAAGTAAGTTGTCTTGAGTCTTCTTTCGTTTTTGGCTGGCAACGCAATAGTTAACCTAAGATGTCGCTGATGTCAAACGACGATGACCATTTACCTTGTGGCATACGTATTCGTTAGTCGGCTATTGACATAACAAATAACATAATTTTTTCGACTCATCTATGTTGCTTACATTGATAAAAAGTAAACCAAACAGGTCCATCATAGTAAATGCAGCGACAAAAGCCAAAGAGCAGAGGTCAATTGTCCAACAAAGATGTACCGGTACCGGCTCTACCAGAGTGCTCACCGTCTCATCTATTCACGACTCAACATTGTTCCGCTGCCGGCCGAGATTCGCACATAAAACTTTTTCGTGATCGAGCTTCGTCGAGATGTATTGTCGACATAATAGCATATCATGTACACGCGGTTTTTGTATTCTATATCGGTATTTCGACTATAAGGGAAGTGACGTCATCGGAAGTTAAAGCC
Source organism: Thymelicus sylvestris (assembly GCA_911387775.1). Lineage (NCBI taxonomy): Eukaryota > Metazoa > Arthropoda > Insecta > Lepidoptera > Hesperiidae > Thymelicus > Thymelicus sylvestris. Next base: position 15,049,549 of record OU426899.1, on the reverse strand, counting down.
GAGGTCAATATCTCTACCTATAATCCTCAAATTAGTTTCCTAACAAACTGTCAAAACGTTTCTGGTATACTTTTACCTTCGTAACTTATCCAGAGCTTATGTATAGATAGATTATTGAAAAGCCGTCGACTAACTGTTTGCAACCGCAACACAAATATTCTACAGTGTCGTCTTACTCGTCATGTTCTTTCTTTCTTTTTCTTCTCTCTTTCTTGGCCGGCAACGCATCAGCGATGCCTTTGGTGTTGCTAATGTTCATCGGCGACGATGGCCACTTAGCATTAAATGGATCGTCAGGTGGTTCGTTTGCCGGCTATTTCCATAATAAAACAGTGTACTTTAAGATGTTGGTAGCTAGCCAGCTGGGTTATAAAGGATAGATAAGTCATATATCTCACAGGGACCGAAGCACTTGGATTTAAATCGCAATCAATGCCTCATCTATTGATCACCTGTGCACCACGAACTGAAAGACTACCTAAGACTTTAGATCTAGATCATTCTCCACGGAGGTTTGACATCCTAAGTATTTAAAAAAACGTACATACATTGGGAATAATACAGAATGGGCTAATAAATATTATGTTTACGATAAAATTACAGAAATTGTCTTCTTTCCTATTCTTCAATTCGACATAATAAAACTGAAATAAATGAAAGCTATCAAATTCACATTCCAAACTAAATAAAAGGGTTAATGAATATGTAAGAAAAACGTTAACGTAAACGCTAACGTTAAGTTGTTAAATTAAAAAAATTAGGTGTTATCGATCGACGTGTCTAAATAATATTAAACACTCAACAACGCAACTGTAGTTTAGGAACGCAATTCATTCCTGACGTTAGGTCATCAATCAATCATTGCAACTCGGTCCTCGCTCGTTTCAGGAATGACTCATCAGTAAAGGGACTGACTCCAGTGTCGCATTGCGTTGCCCGGGTCATCTTTAACCGATAAACTATTTACAGCCGGCGTGAAATCAGGCGAAACAGTGTACGGGTAAGTACAAATTGGATCATTCAATTGAATGACTTTTGTGACTTGCGTTTTCGATAAATTTTGAATGTGGTTGGTTTGTACAAGGATATATAAGAACTCAGATTTATGAACTAAAATAAAGGAGGACAGAGAAATGAAAAATAAAGAGACAAGGAATACCTAATACAAATGAGTGAATTGTTGCATGATTATGCCAGACTAGGCCTGACTAGGGCATCGATGATGTTATCTAGATTTCTTGACTAATACACGTCCTGTATGATGACCTAAAGGTAACTGACCACCGTCGCCCATGGACATCAGCAACTCCAAAGGCATCAACAATCAAAAGCTGCTGTCGACCAAAAAATAAGAGAGAGAAAGGTAGAACTGGCGGCTCCCAAGCTCCCAACCGGAAAACGATGAAGCGTTTGGCGGCTGACTCAAGCAAGGAGTTAGTTGATGAGGCAGACAGGCTTCACTGCTTCAGAGGCTCTTACAACAATGTTAGCACCAATATCGAATACGATTACAACACTTAGGAGACGTTCAGAGGATAAGTTAATATATGTTCATATATCGAAGCTATACAACCGTTAATTATTCTAAACAAAGGTTAGGAGCAAGTAACATTATCTTAATTAATCAAAGTTAACCCATTACCGCCCCATATATAGGAGCGTCTCTAGTGTACGGGGGTGGCTCTTGTAATGAGGGAGAATAAATAGATTTAGCCGACACTCCCCACAAATGCGGTTTGACAAACACGAAGTATGTGTGAGAACATTGAGGAGAAATAGCATATCAACTTTGTCATTTATTTTAATTATTAATCGATAAAGACGGCTAGTAGAATCCTTGAACTGTATGGGGCTTAAAGTGGACAGCATTAAAAAATACAAGCCGTCAGCTGGCATAAAGATTTCCGACTTGCCAAAGACAATATTTTTATTCTATTCCACCAATTTGCTGGAGCAGCATGGTGAAATGGGTTTTTGATGGGTTTCTACTCAACTGATGTCCAAAAGTTCTTATGCAAAATCTCTTTTATTTCTTACTTAGACAGCCAGAACTTCTACTGGAAGCCTATAATTTTCCTACTAAAACTTTACTTTCACAGAGCTTTGTTAAATTAAATATTTTAAATATGTATACCTGGCAGTTACCATCGAGCAATAAAGGCAACACCCTGACACCGTAAACTGTGGTTTTACTGTAGTTACCTGGCCGAATGCCTAGTAAAATACAATGTAACCCTAATAAGTAATAACGTTCTGACCATAAATTGTTTACAGCCGAGAACACGGCTGAAGCTGAAGTTACAGGGAGGGATAAATAACTATATCGACTATAGCACGACTAAAAGCTATTTATTCATTATTATTGATTATTATTTGTTATTTTCCAAAAATGAATCCTATCTAGATCGATTTATCGCTGCCGAAACCTCTGCATCCTAAACATGAAAATCATAGGCGCCGTTTTCGAGATTCTGTATATTTATTGAGATTATGTATAACAAGAATTGCTCGTTTAATTATTTATTATGAGATTAGTAGGAAGTAAGATAGGACTTGTTCATAGTTTGTTTATTTCGTGAATCATCTAATTACCCCTCCATTGCTGTAAATTGCACTCTCAAATCAATGTTTTTTACGATGACTCAGTCACTTTGATTTTAAATCTACTTAACTTCGCAAATCAAGTTATTTTACTTAATTATGTTTCGCAAAATCGAATGTCTCTGAATTAGTTAAGACGCCGTCCTTGTCTGTTTACAATTAATCGATCTGCAACTCCGCACTAAACTTATCAATGACGGTCTAATGCTGATCTGTAGTCCATTTTTTTAGACGTGTCCTATTTAGTAAACAATCTTACAATGTCTTTTCATCGTAATTTGTAAATTAAAAATAAACAAAAAAATGGTTGTCTGTAAAGTCGGTTTACGGACGGTAGTTAAACGTGACAACGTCATGACAAAGCTCCGCTTCGCTCCGCCCCGCTCCGTTCCACTCAACTACGATCGCCTACGGCTCGCCTACGGCATCGGCTACGATACGCCGATCGTAGCCGATAGTGCCTCTCTCTCGCTTTTGCCGCTCTCTCGCTCGCGGAACGCGACATTTTTTCGTGGGTGCACCCGGCGCTCATCGTTTTAATAGACGTTATCACGTCAACAAAGAACAAATATCATCAGGAATCAATCATCGAGAATTTCGCTCCGAAAGATCTGATTACAAATTATATACCTACCTACATATTGAGTATGAGATTGATGGTAGGTACAGGTATTGTAAGTACAATATTATTACAACTGAAGCAATTTTAGCCAACAGTTTAACATCAAATGTCACTTCATGTCGCGCACTCAATCGCCATAAAACAGTCATACACTCGTAGCTGATGGAGTTTTAACGACTTCAGCTTTAATACAAGAGCCATTAAATAGTTTGTAACGACGTAATTATGCTCATCCTATTGACGTATGATAACATAAGCGTAGATAAAATGTTGCTACTTGATTGATACCTGGTGGGATATCATTGTATGAAAAAATACCTTACGGCCTTGGGGTAAACAGAAAAACAACTCGTCCTTCAATTTGAAAGGTATGTCCGAATATTTTGCCGTTTAAACAAATAATAACTTAAAAATTAGAAAATAAAATAGACATTTAAGGTTAACACATAAACGTTAAAACGCATTCATATTTCCACACTTGGATTCTCTGTGTCCCTGTGTAACGAGAGAGAATTATTAACCCTGACCGGGAATCAAAAGTGGATACCCTCTACTCTACAAGCAGTTAACACCAACTGAGCTACGTGGTCGTGTATATTATGTATATTATGTAATTGACGTTTCCATCAAGCCTTATCAAACTAAAAATCCACCCTTTAGGTTCAACCAGAATCAAGCGAAGTAGAGGCTTTATCGGGACATGTAGGAAACACTGTCCTATTTAAACATGTCACTGTTCAAAGCTAACGTAGTAGAATCCATTGATCATCGACGGTATTCAAAGGAGGACCATTAGTGTCAGTTGAACATTCACGCGTTGAAAATCATTCAAGTAAATAAACCTGAACCGCTAAAAACGAAGGCTTACGTCGAATTAGAGTTCGACCGAGTTAACTGACTTTGAGGGCGATTGGAAGTTGGGAAATTGACCGCTAGAAGAAAAACTCTTAATGGTGTCTTTCGGGCGGATTCTTGGGCCCTACTAATACTCATTAAACTTTGTTGGAGTTTTTAGCGTGACTACCAATAATAAGTAAAAAACTCTAGTTAACAAATATAAAGATGAATGGTTAAAGTCAATCCTGGTACAACTACTGCTTATTTACAACATCAGCACAATACTGACAAATGATTTGACGAATCGAAAGTTCACACAGATCAGTGATTAGCTTTGGTGAATAATAGGACGGCTAGACTAAAGGGGTTGGACCAATATAAAACGCAATAAAACACCGCAGCACAGGCGTGACTCACGTGTAGTCGTGTAGGGCGTCTGCTGTCGGCGTCGCCGTACGCACCCTCCAGATTTAAGATGACTCATTGTAGTCTTTTCGACGCAAACACAAGAGCTTATTGCACAACTTAAATTTAAAAGTAAAAATTTTACCAAAAATATAACCGAGTTCAAAGATAAAGTTCGAAAAAGGACCACTAGAATTAATCTAGAACATAATATAAAAATCGCCATTTGTATTGGATTCCTGATGGATTTTAAGCATATTCATTCAAATAAAAAAGCAACGAAATTGAGAATCTTCTCCTAATTTTAATGTCGGTTGAAACTTGAAACATGATTTTCATTATTGTAATGTTACGGTTGTCTCTATTGAAAAGGCTTATGTACACGATTAAAACACAATTTTCCAATTGAAAATGTCACGCACAGTGCTATTACCAGAACCCAGCAGTGGGATAGCTGTGGGTTGTGAAGATTCTGGTAATGATGATGATTATGAATGATTCCAGTAAGACTTACAGTTTTACGCAAGTTATATATCTTTCTATGAAGTATATTTGCATCATTTTACATTATTATTACATTTTACATCATTAACTCTTGTCCAGGAGATGAATAGAAAATCAGGCGTGACAAATGGACTGACAAATATGAGAGTTATTGATAAGGATTCATATTTTTTTCTTAATTAATATAAACTTAATATCTTATACTGGATTTGTCAGCTTCTACGTATGTTAATATAAATTAATGAAAATCACTCTCTATTAGGAAGCGGAGACCGTGCAAGAGCTTAATTAAGCACTTAACATAGAACAATGGTAACGAGGGTACAACTCATTTAGGGCCTTTATTATAAGCTATATTAAACCGCAGAGTGGTGCTTAGTAACAGGAAAAAATAGACGTGTGTGATTCACGTGTGAGGGGGCCGTCTAGCCTTCAGTCTGCCACCCTGAGATTGGATGTGGTCTGATACATTGTGTGCCTTCATAGACAAATTGAGGGCGTCTGATCTGTAGTGACAAATAGCGGGGGAGACGCAGACAATAACTGTACAATAGTTTCCGTCGTCTCGACACGTGGAATCCGTAAGTGCTAATGCGTCTTCTATTGCGTTGTTCATACAACCCTTTATGCACACCATGTTTTTATTTTTTCCCTTTTTTGCCATTTTTGACGTATCTCTTTTCGCTTCACAGTTTCTTCCCACTTGGATGTACGAGTATTTCCGGATCGTGATTATACGGATCGGAATTGTTTTGGTATATTCATACATACATGCATTCTTAAAACCCAATGCGATATTTTCAGTCCCTCCTAAATTCCTATTTGAGATTAGTCACAATGTTCATGGACGGCAGAGGATAGTGGCACTACAAGCTCTTTTGTTATCCTTTTCTCGTTATTTATGTTGAATATATAGATATTAAACCAAATTTCCAAACAAATAATATCTCAAACAAATGTAAACATTAGAATCAGTATGTATTTGTCAGTGGTCAGATATTTCGAACCGTTTTTTCAGACGATGTTCCAACTCACGGACAAATAATAGATGTCAGTTGTTTGCACAGATAAATTATTGCTGATACGAAATGTAAGCAAGAAACTTCAGTTCCTTTCCCATTTATATAGAATTTTTCAAATGAAATTATTAACATTTGAACAACTGTACAGTTATAAATTTTCTTGAATTGGTAGAAACAGAATTTAAACTTTCAGTTTCGCTGTTCAATTGATTATTTCACTAAAATTTGTTCCATCAGAGATAACTAGGTGGAAATAAGAAAAATAGTTACGTGCAGAGCAATCTAGCAGTTGTACTTAAAAAGCATGAAAAAATTCAACCGTGAACATGTTCTTATCAAAACAATTTCTCTTTCGAAAATATGTAGAGAAAACTTTTCGGTGCCGAGGGTGCAAATAACATAATCTTGCGCTTTGCGATACACCGCTTCAGATTGGAAACGAGTCGAGAGATTGTCAACATCGTTTGCGATTTATTGATCGGAGATGATCGTGATACCTTACGTGTTTTACTGACAGAACGTTGATTTGTTCGATTATACTCCACACGATTCTTGGGATACAGAAAGATTTTCATGGACATGGTTCTCAAGGTTCGGGATTCTCAGGATTGGAAGATGATCAAGGGATTTCGATGAAAACTAAGCTAATATCTCAGCAGATCCTACTAATATTATAAATGTGAAAGATTATCCTCATCCTTATTTATCACTCTTTCACGCAAAAAGTAATGAACGGATTTTCCTGAAATTTTAAACCATTATTATTCCGGAAAACTAAATGAAGAATAACTGGTTAAGATTTTAAAACGCAAAATGAATTTAATAAAATTGAATCTATGACCCAGATTTTTGTTATACCTATCTTATTATTTTCAACATCAGCATCATCATTATACAGTATACGGTAATGAGAATAGTTAAGACCATAGTAGTCTTCGCTAACTACAATTTGCCTTATATGGAACGTTTGTATACTACAGAAAATATTTGGGCCATGTACAGATGGGATTTAACAATTACGTTACGTGGACAGGCAATATTAGCCTTCAAGGATTATTTCTCCAGGAGAAATGGAAAGGTATTGATGTTTCAATGAAATCTTGGAGGTTTTCCATGTGTCAGTTGGCTGCCGATAGGAATGTAATGGTTAGAAATCCCACAATCTCTAAGGCTACGTCCGCACAGACAGGCGGCTTGCTTAGCGCCTAGAGCCTAGTGGTTTGCATTCTGCGTGGTGGGTCACTAGGTGCCTAGGTCATTTTGCTTGTCGGCACGTTGACGAAATGTCACTCTCAAAAATATCTTACAAAATTAATGAAATAAATGCAACAATTTCTCGTTTCAGCTTTTAGTTTATGCCATTGACATTCATCAATAATATTATATCCATGACAACTTGACCGTCAATGTCATTTTTGCTTCAAAAATGCCTAGCGCCTAGTGACAAAAAACCAACACGTTTGTTTACTTCGATACACGCTAAGCAACTATTTAGGCACCAAGCGCGCAGTGCGGCCAGTCGCGAACACTCTAGAGCGTTCGTTATAAGAAGCTACTCGCTAGGTGACTAATTAGGCTCTAGGCGCTAAGCAAGCCACCTGTCTGTGCGGACGTAGCCTAAGTTGGGGTTTATTTCTCAGATTTTTCCTTTAAAAAAGCAGGAACATAGTTTACAAAAATAAAATGTTTGCAAAGAAGTGTCTGTACAAGAACTTGAACATTGTAGGGTTATTGTGCCTTGTTTTGTCTGCCGTCGCTCGAGGGTGTTCAAGATCGCATTATCTCCGAGCCGCCCGGCCGCCCTACACCTCCGGAAATCTCGTTTTCACTGAGATGCCGGTTAGATCAACGCTACCACATTTTCCTAAAAAATTATTGAAAAATGGTTTATTGAGCTGATTTTGTATCTATAGCTCGAAAATATAATTAATTTAATTAAATTTTAAATGTTGGTTAAATGTAGTTGTAATTCACAATAAAGTTCTCAGTCCAATAAATAAGGCTCGTATTAATAAACCAATCTCTGTAATCACAAGAATCGGTATGTTATATGCTGAAATAGTCGTATATAAAATCGTATGAAAAAATGACATTAGTAAGATCTGAAATCGTGCTCTTGAGCTGAAGCCCGAGATCGGTTTAATACGGGCCTAAATCTAAAGTTTGTCGCGGAGACCGACTTTCGTGGCTCTGACACATGTCATGCCGACATGCCTATTAGCAAGACGAGATGTTTTGAGGCTTGTGAGTGATCGTGCGATTGTCGATTAATCAAGAACGTGTTATTGACATGGATCAAGACGTCGCACATTGGTTCCAATAGAACAAGCTAGCTAGACAAAATTATTTATTGGGTTTGTTTGCTTGGTACGGCTTTCTGATGATGTTTTATGACAGTTTAAGTGCAAAATATATATAAAAAAGCGGCCAAGTGCGAGTCGGACTCGCCCATGAAGGGTTCCGTAGCAGCAAGTAAATTCAAACCAATTTTCGGTGGAAGTTTGTATGGTAATGTACATCATATATTTTTTTTACTTTTATCATTCTCGTATTTTAGAAGTTACAGGGGGGGGACACACATTTTACTACTTTGGAAGTGTCTCTCGCGCAAACTATTCAGTTTAGAAAAAAATGATACTAGAAACCTCAATATCATTTTTGAAGACCTATCCATAGATACCCCACACGTATGGGTTTGATGAAAAAAAAATTTGAGTTTCAGTTCTTAGTATGGGGAACCCCCAAAATTTTCAATTTTTTTCTATTTTAGTGTGAAAAACTTAATGCGGTTAACAGAATACATCTACTTACCAAGTTTCAACAGTATAGATCTTATAGTTTCGGAAAAAAGTGGCTGTGCCTGTGACATACGGACGGACAGACAGACATGACGAATCCATAAGGGTTCCGCATTTTGCAATTTGGCTACGGAACCCTAAAAAGGAAGGTAGGATCAAGGGTTCCAAGAATATTTTGTATAATATTTAAAAATGTCATGCTGGTTAACATCCCTTGATTGAAGAAGATCATCCACGCGCCTCCTTTTCGTTTTGTCACCAGCCTCATCGAATTCCTTTGATGGACGCCCAGGAATCGAAGCTCTTCCTAATTTTGATGGTACTGAGTGGTGAACGGATACTTTGAACGTAAAATAACCAGCCAACCACTCAGAGTTCTTAGTCAGGAAGCGATCGCGGTTCTTCACAGAATTTTGCCATTTTTCTACTAAAATCGTTGATATTTTTGAAATTTTCTGTTTAATTTCCCTCGCAGATTCATTCGTAATATTTCCAAAATCATTTTTCAGTGATAGAAAGTCATAGAGTCTATAATTACGGTTCTCTTTCGGATGTTTCTGCCATTCATCAAAAAACTCGATTTTCGAAACCGAGAATTCTTATTCTGAAAAACAGACAAAAAAACAAAGTTGTACTCAAGTGTACAGGCTAAAATAGGCATCAATTGAAAGCTAACAGATATGGCTATGACATATATAATTTCCAGCCCAGGTACAAGAGGGTACAAGTACTTTCAAGTCCAACGAAAACAAAAAACCGTCAAAAACTACATGTTTTTTTAAAGTTGAGGTATTATAAAAAAACTGGGGTTAAATATATTTACATATTAATTATAAATAAAAAGTACATACCTTTAACTTGAAGATCCATCACTAATATTATTCAAAAAACTTAAAACTCACTGACATTAATGTTACTTCGGTAATCGCAAAAATGCAACTGATTTGTAATTTTTTCACCCTTTCTTTTTATACTGCCCTAATTACCTAATTAGTGGTTGACATTAGTGAAAAATAATTCTTGGATTTGGGTTAGTTGGGGTTAGGGGCTCACGTATAAAATTTCGGGAAATTCAACAATGACTTTTGTCTAGCTAGCTTGTTCTAATGGAACCAGTGTGCGTCGGAGGGAGGGCTTCGTTTTTCCACGCATTTTCATAAACTTCGGGACTTTTTGCTTCAATTTTCTTGATTTTGCTATAAAAGGAGATCGCTTAACATCTTGTAATATAATTTAAAATTAGGAAGTACAATTCCGGAGGTAATATTTAATTAATTAGAAAAAATTATGAAATTCATTCTGTAGTGACTTACTTAAAACGAATAGAGTGTATTCGTAATGAAATTGAGAGACAACTATTTTTTTTAGCTCAAACCACAATTTGTTCACTGTAGACTTTTGGATTTTTCCTTTACAACTTCTCTGATGGCCAGTTGCGATGAAGTAAAAATAAAAGTACTAAGTGTATGTATAATACTGAAAGCTAATTTCTTCCTCACACTTTCCTGAAAACTTTTGAATGGGTTCGTACAAAAATATCACATAGGGCTTGAGCCCAGCGCATAGCCGTCACAGTCGTTCAGTCAAAAGTATAGATACCACATTTCAGTTCACGATTCACGTAAATGAATGAATGAATGAATTTCTAATGCAGTAAATCCAAACACCAATCTCATATGTATAAAGATTCTTCCCAACGTCTGCATGGCACGTCGGTTGCTTCTTCCTAGTACCAAACTAGTATGGTGACTGACTTCTCAGCTATTTGGCCTTTGCATTCACTTTAACATTGTATGACAATAATGTCTGGTACAATCAAGACCTCCAGCCTACGTAAACCAATCGAATCTAATTACGTCATCATCGTTTCTCGAACCTGGAGGCCACCAAGACAGCCTCGCTTACGTAATGCTATCACAATGAAAACAAGTTCAAGGGAGGTTTTCAAACGCGTGGGTAAATAAATATGTTTAATCCGAGGATTTAATCACAAATGCAATGATATTCAAGTGGAACTTACTCTAAATAACCCTGTTATATTTTTGTAGCTGGAGACTAGAAAGACGATAAAATTAAAGCCAAAATCGGCCAGCTTTATATCAGGCTTTACATGGGTCACCTGAAGGACGTACCATTACTACAATTACTACTTCTAGCATAGGTCATTTTTGTCGCGTGAGTCGTGACGAGTTAGAACAAATTTTTGGGGTGACCAATTGATCCCCAAATCCGTAATATTAGACTTGATTCTAATTATGCCCAAGCATACTAAAGACTGATGTCAGAGTTAAGATCTCGTTCATAATCTCCACAACAAAAAGCTAGGCACTGCAAAAATTACTTGAGGTTCTGACGTTTAATAAATCATTCCGAGATTACTAAATAGCTATTGCTATTTAGTTAGGGGATGTAAAATATGTTAAAGTAATTTTTGATAACAACTTTTTGTATAATACGAGTATAATAACAAATCATCAAAGCAGCCAAAATATATGGACTGGTAGTGTACCACCTTCGTTAAAAAAAATAGGCTCGCAATATAGAATTTCTACGGTCGAGTACGACAGAAGCAAGTTTAATAAGGGTAAGTCTTATATTGAAGGTGCCGCTACAAAACGTTACGTTTAAAGTTGTTGAGTGTCGAGAGTTTCATACTTTATTGGCGGAAGTTCGCTTGCAGCGCTTTTCCTGCTGCCAGATTTTATATTCAGGAAAGGTGTGTTGCAAAGTTTATTACTAAAGTTTAAATACCTCGTCATTAAAGCGGCTGCAATAAATTCTAAGCGCATTATTGTTTTTTATTAAAAGGAGGAAGCGTCTAGAGGACACAAACTAAGCCTATTGACGTTAAAAGTTAAAGCATGTTTCAAAGAACAATTAGTAGTAAGTCCGCTCACCTTACGAGAACCTACTTGGATTATGAAAGGACCAAGCATCAGGGGCGTTTATACAACTATTTATTTATGTAATGCAGGTGCAAAAAATAGGCACTATTTAAATATTATATTGAATTCACTGTAATTCATAGCAGCACCCTACCGTTTCGCTCGTATAACATAACCTTGACGAGTCTCATATGGCGCAGTTATCAAGCTGAAATCGGTTTTTCGCTCAGAGGGATCCCACACCAAATTTAATATTTCGAGTCACTGAAAGCGGATGGAAGCGTCCCCGAAAACGCTGCGTAATATTGAGGTATTAGGGGAGCAGCCGGCTTTATATCACGACATCAGCAAACTTAGGACTTTGCTTCCCGCTTCAGTATAAAATCGTTGTTTTTTGGCACAAAGCGTAATTTATAGAGTTGAGCTGATTTATTATGTAAATGGAAGGTGCTTAAGGAGAATCTTTTTGCGTTAAGTTAAAGAGGTGAAAGCGCGTCTTGGCTCGGTGCCCGCGACGACGCCGGTGCAAGCCTCAAAACGTCCCGATATTGTAACGGCTGCTGGTTATGTGCTGGCTAACGTAGTACTATCAAGTATAATTCTTGACAAAAAATAACCGACTTCAAAATAACTCAAAAAGTACTCGCCAGATCTCGCTGGAATTTAAGTGGGACCATATGACAAGCACCAGCTTTCGATTAAAAAAAGAATCATCAAAATTGGTTCACCCAGTAGAAAGTTCTGAGTAACAAACATAAAAAAATACAGTCGAATTGAATACCTCCTCCTTTTTTGAAGTCGGTTAAAAAGAGTTGTACTTGTATTTTTTTTATATAGGTAGGTATATTTCGTTAGCATATAAATAGTTTTTTTCCCTATATTTGATTTATTTTAAACATTCCGAAACTGATGTGACATGAAACTTGCGAGTTTCAAGTAAAAGACTGATTACGTTCCTATTATATTTCAGATGTTTAATAAATAAGCGGCGCTTAACAACAGTTTAAAGGTAAGCATAAAAGTAATTCAGCAGGAGGATTATTAGAAAAGAATTACATCACTTTTAAAGTTACCTACACCCGAAAATAAAACAAATCCATGTATCGCGTGTCTGTCCAGTAATTATGAATTTAATGCACGAAAAAGTATAATTTAATATGAGCATATTCAGACCGTCTGAATCAGGCGTGTCAGATAACAGATTCGCGGCGTATTTCAAGGGAATTGTGAGTTAAGTGGACAAATTAGAGATTTTGAAAAATACCGAAAATCCAAGTTATAATTCACAATTCTTTATTGCGTCAAATATGGTACATAATAATAAAGGTGGTAACAAAAAGATGTCAGAGATCAGCATATTTGGCTGGATTTACAATTCTTTATATTATTGGTTTGAGTCTATAACTTAATCTCAATAAAGAACACGTCTAGACAGTCATTAAATATTCTTATTCACCCTAAAGGAATGTTCTTTAAGTGTCCCGCCAGGCTAGGCGATCATTCTGGGGAGAGTGGGAAGCGTTCGTGCTCCGATAGATCAAGTTCGGAACTCGTACAGTAAGAAAAAGAGTTAGGTATGCAGAGGGCATACAAAAACCTTCCATGTTTGCATTGCAAATGCGGGCATTGGAAATCTTCCATGGTAAGATTCAGGTTTGGCTTGAAGTCACCGTGTATCATAAAGTTGGTATAAACCGCAATGCACTCAAGATTATACAACCTTGTAACTTCAGACTTCAACATAAACACCAGGATTTCTTTATTTACGATACGATACTGAATTATGTACGATACTAAAACCCTTGCAAAAGGCTTCACTGAACAATAATAATCCTCAATACAAAGAAAATTTATCACAAAATGAGTGATTCTTCTTGATCATTCATCATCATCATGAGTGATGATTCTTTCTATTTATTCTCTCTTTCTTGGCCGGCAACGCATCAGTGATGCCTTTGCTGTTGATGATGTCCATGGGCATTGGGCGACGATAGCCACTTACCATCAGGTGGATCGTCAGCTCGTTTGCCGGCTATAACCATAAAAAATGCAGAGTAATTGTTACATCTATATCAACGTAAAAGGTAATCGTTGAATGGATGGGGTGTGATGTGCAATATCTTCCCCGTCGAATAATGTGGTAATGACAGAAGATAAAGCATCCTCATCACTCAAATGATTAAACAAGATGGATGGAGACGTATCATGTTAGGCGTAGAGAAAATGAATATGGAGAAGTAACGTGAAGTATTTCGAATTCAAATATTAAAAGATTATTTAACTAACTGTTTAGGTCATACACAAGATGACGTTTTTTTACTACCTTATTTTTGTATATCAGCGACAAAATGCAATATCAATTGAATGAATCAATTGAGTAAAGAGTATTACATGAGGGCAGGGGGGTCAAAAATGGCCTAAATTGTCCGTACGTAATTAATGAATGGCCCCTTACACACATTAATACTTGAAAAGGATCCCAAGGGGTATAAAACTATAATATACCCTTCTCCCAACGGAATAAACGAGATTATATTGTATATCGTTCGTTAGTATACAATGGAGGGCTGGTTGATCAACTTAAATCTCATTAAACACATAATGGAACAGCGTGTTGTGTTATACATTGAATTATTATTGACCTCAAGCGGTAATGACGTATAAGGAATTTAATATCGCTTGCTTCGTTCTAGAAAAATATCATGAGCAGCAAACAAGTATGGTTGTTTGTTAGTATTCCTAATTCAAAATATTTAAGCAGACGCACGGAAAGCCCATCTGAAGGTAAGTTACATCATCTCATGGACGTTCATAAAATGACGTTCTAGTCTAGAAGGACCTGACAATCTGAGTTAGTTGTCGGCTCAAGAGCGCGATATCAGGTCTTACAAATGTCAATTTTACATCTGCTTCCCGTGGCTTTGGTGGAAACCGGCCCTGGAAGCCCGCTCATCCGCTCATTTGGCTTGGATTAACTGATGAATGGAGTACTTCAAATCTCAAAAATGAGCAATTGGCTTCAACCCATTAATGGCCCACTATTGAGCACGGGTCTCTCCTCTTGAAGAGGCCTAGAGCATACTCCACCACGCTGCTCCAGTGCAGACTAGTGGTGAGGTTAGTGGCCAATCCAGGTGACCAACATGAGCAGTTTAGCAGCTGTAATTGTGTAATACGTCAAGAATAGAATAAGGTCCCTTGAAGAAATTAATTTATATTATTATGCTATTACTAAAATAATAAAACGCCTGGGTATGATTTACAAGGCAAGTGTAGTAAGAGTTACTAGTCGTCCATCTCCATACCTTCTACCATTAGGGCTCATTATCATTAATCTACACCGCACTGTGACGTCAACGTTCCGTGTCACGCCATTCTCGAGCCCGAGATATGTATAGAAACATTTAATCAACTGGACTTCAACGATTTATTAATTCCAGCTATTGGTTCTCTTTTAGAGTTCCGCAGGCAACAACGAGCCACCATAATAATTACACAAGTGAACACGCCAACGCTGCACTGCCACCGTGCTAGGAAACGCCAAGAATGCGGCTCCAAGGCTACGGTCAACTTTCATTATCAAGTCGATAGTTTTTGTGACCGGCACGTAAATAAACATCTCTACATAACCTTGGAATATTTGAAGTGCTCCGAAATTGTTTTGTTTTTAACATTTAAAAATTGTAGACTGGATAAAGCTATCTAGTGTTGGGTAATCCATCTATGTGTCGGCGTAGACTAATTTGTGATATTTAATAAGAAAAAGGCGAATACAGGCCAGGTGCCAGTCACAGCCGCCTCTCGTTTAGTTATTTCTGCCGTTTCATTTATGTATCGCATTCACAATTCAGTGGCTTGTCTCGATCGTTAGTGATTGACTGACTGCAACTGCGAGCACGGTCAGCACTGCGGTAGTCCCGTGAATCTAGCTAAATCCTACTTCTTCGGTAAGCATATTGAGCTAACAAAGCCGAAGCTTGGTTATTGTCCTTCGATAGCAGACGTTGATCAACTCAAATGGAGATGGGTGTAGATTTTAATCCACATCTTCAGATAAATTATAAATATATAGAAGTAATAACTAAAATCATAGGTTTTATTACAATAATATGATCAAAATTGTTGAGAAATTCTGGGTCTTAGATAAAAGAGCATCGCACTCTGTATAGAGAATGCCTATGCGAGTAGGGCTTTGAGACAGAATACAGGAACGTGATTATGTAGGTCACAATTTCGCACTCTTTTCTGTTCTTTGCTTTAAAGTAGTGTATTATGCACCAGGCTTGATTCAGTACAGTGTATCTCAGCTTTTATACTATTTTCTATGTACACAAATGTACACGACCTGTGTGGCGCGATGGTACCATGCCGGATCGCCGCGCCAAGGGTCCTGGGTTCGATTTCCAGCAGGAGGAAATTTGAATGATGAGTTTGTATTTCTGTTCTCGGTCTGGGAGTGAGTACGTATATACTTGTCTCTGTGTATTGTCCATGGCTCCCACGACACAGGGATTCCTAGTGTGGGGATATGGGTGTGAAGCGTTATAAAATTATTAGGCTTGCAACGAATAGTATATTCGGCAGTATACCGAATACCGAATATTCGGCGAGCCCCCTGACCGAATAGCCGAATATTAGGCAAAAGTATTCGGCCGGATTTTAGCGCCAAAGCTTGTAAGAAGTACAGACGTGATTGTTTCGCGCTCGTTTGTTCTAATGTTCCTACTCACCGCCCGCGCGCCCGCAGTTGCTCTACGCGGTATAAAATGTAGTTTCAACAGAAATGGATCTTTTCTTAAGTATTAGTAATATATCACGTCATGACAATCCGTATACTTGGTGGCAAGCAAGGAAATTTTAATTTCCGTGTTTGATCAAGATTGCAGCAAAATAATTGTCGGCGCCAGGAAGTTGTGTTTATTCAGAGCGCCTTTTCTCTGAAGCTGGGATGGTCTACGAGAAAAAAAGAAGTAAACTACTTCCTAAAAATGCAGAAATATTAGTTTTTCTGCACCATAACCTTCTCCTTCTAAATTTTAATTATAAAAATAATTCAAATGCATAGAAAAATTATTAACTTTTCTTATATGTACCAATGACTACATAAATGATTATAAAAGAAATGAAAACCTTACCCTTCTAAATTTTGATTACGACAATAATTCAAATACATAGAATCCTTAACTTTTCCAATACAGAAGATGATTATGTACCTGTGTTATATACCTATGACTACTTAAATCATTATAAGAGAAATGAAAAGATGAATATATACGTAATGAATCGATTTTTTTTTCATTTTACCAATTATCTCCTTTAACTAAATATATTACATAAGTATTCGGTATTCAGCCGAATTCGGTATTCGGCCGAATATAATAAAAGCAGCCGAATAGGCCGAATACCGAATAGTAACTGAATATTCGTTGCAAGTCTAAAAATTATCTATAATTTATAAAAGCAGTCATTTCAAAGTCAAAGTACAGTGCGAATAAGAAAAATATGCTTGCTTTAGTGACGGAAAATATCGTGAAAAAATCAGCGCATCAATTAAATCTGTATAAAACACTTAAAAGGTGGTCAAGTGTACTAAGACGCTATCGATTACTGATAAGCAAAATGCGCAGTATGGTAGACTAAGCCGTTTATTATTATTCTAAGACTAAGCCCATACCCAACGGCCCGCATAATATAGAGATATAGAGAGTAGTGGAACAATAATTATAGATTAACTACTAGCTGTTGCCTGCAGCTTCGCACGCGGAAATTATGCTTATCATATTTATCCCCTGTTTCACCCCCTTGGGGGTTGAATTTTGAAAATCCTTCCTTAGTGGATGCCTACGTCATAAGAGGAATACGTGTGCGAAATTTTAAGTTTCTAGCACAAAAGGTTTGGCCTATGCGTTAATACATCAGTCTATCACTTTTGCCTTTTATAGTCGTATACAGATATATAGACGATGAAAGGTTTTAATCAGGTATCATAAAGATAGATTCAAGTAGGATATCTTTTTAGAAACATGTAAGTACAATTTTTTGATAAAAATGTCAGGAGCTCGGAAACTGCCACTCACAATTGAGTGTGAAGTGCGTATCGCTCATGACAATGGCGAGCTTTATAATAAAACGTGACACTTATCTGCCTACACATTTGCCACTTCGACAACTTTGTAGGATTAAGGACCCTTGACGGTGATCTTTTAGGCTACGTCCGCACAGACAGGTGGCTTGCTTAGCGCCTAGAGCCTAATTGGTCACCTAGCGAGTAGCTTCTTATAACGAACGTTCTAGAGTGTTCGCGACTGGCCGCACTGCGCGCTTGGTGCCTAAATAGTTGCTTAGGGTGTATCGAAGTAAACAAACGTGTTGGTTTTTTGTCACTAGGCGCTAGGCATTTTTGAAGCAAAAATGACATTGACGGTCGGGTTGTCATGGATATAATATTATTGATGAATGTCAATGGCATAAACTAAAAGCTGAAACGAGAAATTGTTGCATTTATTTCATTAATTTTGTAAGATATTTTTGAGAGTGACATTTCGTCAACGTGCTGACAAGCAAAATGACCAAGGCACCTAGTGACCTACCACGCAAACCACCAACGTAACGTAAAACGTAGTGATTAAGTACTCTGTGCAAACCACCTCTCAGTGCGGCCACCTTGTATCCTAGCAAGTAGTCAGAATGCAAACCACTAGGCTCTAGGCGCTAAGCAAGCCGCCTGTCTGTGCGGACGTAACCTTAGCGTCTGGATTGGTCGAAGGTGGTGAAAAATCTGGGAGTAAAATCTTAGACTGCCTGACGAAGAGTCACAGAGCATCCCAACGATTTCTATCTATGCCAAACTACGGTAATTTATATCCCATCAAAAACATAAATGTAAAGTGAGAGTCAATTTCAAAAAAAAAAAGAATTGAGATCTAAATGGGCGCCAATTTCTGTGTAGAAAAGCCTAAAATTTTAGTCACAAGAACATGTAATTCAAGCTCCACATTTGACTTGGTTAGTTTTCACGTACCTACCTAGGCTATATTATATCTATGTAATTAGCTTCGTCAAATCTGTTAGGTTGATGACTTACGACACTCTTCTCTAATTTGGTTTGTTGGTTGCTAACTAATGAAAACTAGCCAAGTCAAATGTAAAGCTTGAATGACATGTTCTTGTGACTAAAATTTTAGGCTTTTCTACACAGAAATTGGCACCCATTTAGATCTCAATTCTTTTTTTTTTTGAAATTGACTCTCACTTTACATTTATGTTTTTGATGGGATATCATTACTTTTTGTATAGAAATTAACTGCAATTAATTCAAGCTTTACATTTGACTTGGTTAGTAATCAAGAATACCATTAATTACATACATATACCAAATTTCACAAAGATACAATGATAAATGCAGTTTTTATTCCAATTTGAAACTTTAAAATGCTCTACTGTAAAATTGCGATTTTGGGGATATAACAACTTACGTAGGAGGTATCGTGCTCATCAACTAAATCTGTAGTTAGTGCGCCGTGGTCCGAAATACGGTACCTATTATTTCATTATTTATAAGTAATGATTTTCCACTATTGATGTCCGGTAAATATTGAAATAATAATTAATACTAAATCCCAATTTTAATATCGTAATAAATACGAAAGTCGATTATACTCTTATTAGTTACGAGTGACCGCCCTCGCTTTGCTTTGGTTTTCTTATTTTTTTACACCTTGAGTTACGTTATTGGAGTTTTATTAAGGATCCCTAATTTATTGAAAATATAATATAGCCTATGTCTCCTGGGGATCAATGCATCAATGCATGATTCAATGCAAACAAACAATCAAATCTTTCCTCTTTATGCTATTAGTACAGATAAGTTGTTTGTGTTCAATGACATCGTGCAACAATAAATTTTGAAACAATACTTCGAATTACTTTAAACTGGTATAATTACGGAAATAATACAAAATTTTGTGGTGTAATCTTGTAGATTAGAGAAAAATAATTTTTCACACATTAAAAATAAAACGACGTAATACACTGGACATAACGTCTCCTGACGAACACCTAATCTTCACGTAAATGTATATGTGCTGTGCACTTCTCACAGGCACTTGGGACACTGAACATCTTCCTCCCGTTGAAAGCTTCAGAAAGTACTAAAACTGATATGTTTCGTTATATATTCACCTTGGAATCCACATAATGACCAGATGTCATCAATTTTGATTGCTACTCTTAAATTTCAGGCATTTTAAGTAAGTGTTTCTAATAGAATCAATTTTTTGAAAAATTATCATAAAATGATAAAAATTTACTCTTTTCAGATTTATTCCTTTGTATTCACCCGACTACCTATCTGCATGCCAAATTTTAACTTTCTAGGTCACCTGGAAGTTGGATATAGTTTTGATCTATAGGTCAGTCAGTGTTAAATTTCTCGATTTTTGGACGTTAATATCTAAATAACCGTTTGAGATGTGTTTATGAAATTTAGAAGACGTATGTATTTCGCAAGTCTTAATAAATGAGCCAAATTTGACAGGTTTATGTTGAATAGTTTTTGAGTTATGAGGTGGTCAAAAGTGGCTCCAAATGGTTCGTGTAATATTACACACGGTGCTGTTCGTCAATTCTGTTAGCTAAGAAATTGACTTGACACGCTCCGCGTGTCTAGATCATAAATAAATTATTCTGTTGCTGTACACAAAATATTTCATTTCATAAAAAAATCTATTAAAATTTGTTATAATTGCGTGGACTGGTTATAGGTACTAAATAGTAGCATACGTTTTGGACTAAGACTAGATCAGGTGAATCTAGTGAATTACCATATTTGGCTCACTGTGTCTCTAAGTAGGTATCTACTCAACTCATCGAATATTATCGCCTAACCTAACATAGGGGTGTTAGCACTTTATATCCCATGTCTTAAAATATATCCTTAAAACAAAGACACAGTAAGGTGAGTCACATAATTAAGTTATCATATGACACCATCGGATCCGTAGCGCGGTAATCAGGTCATCAGCCGAACCGCATTTCATGAGTGTAGGTAGACCGCAAGCGTGTTGCGGTTTCGAGGGGTAAAGCTTAGGTTACCCGTTAACGGTTCTCATTACGTCTGACATATCAATTACAGCCACGCTTAATTTATAGTACACTGTGAACTAAACCCGCTTTTTCCGTGCGCGTGCCCTTTTTTACACGGTGCGAAAACTCATGACTTTGAGTTTCTTTATTATCGCATCGTATCGTAAAGTACTGTTTTAACTGAAATCAACTAAATATATGAACAATTTTACAAAATTTGATTCAATATCATGAATTCAATGATTTTCCAATATATAAATATGTATGTTGTATTTTTTTATTAAACTGATTAAAATGCAAAACGTTATCAAGTTTCAAAGCCTTATTAAGATAAACAAATTACAAGTTTTAATTAGTTCGAGAAAATTAAATGTCGTGAATGGTTATAGCAATTATGATTGTTACGTTCATTTCGAGATCTTGAAAAATGCCGCAAATTTTAACGTGGTTGGACAATTATGGTTGTGCTTTAAAGGTTCAAGTGCTGCTTGTATAATGTTTTGCATTTATTTTAATATATTCAAATTCAAAATCATTTATTCATGTAGGTATCATTGATACACTTATGCACGTCATTTTTTTAATGAACCAGCTTTTCGCAAAGGTGCTTTGTCATGGAGGAGAAGAAAAGCCGAAAGAAACTCCTCAGCACATCTTTTAAAAATAAAATACATTGGTATATTTCTTACAAAAAAGTATCACTAGCCTGTACGGAACTGGTTGCAGATCTGGTCATTTCCATGCGTCTTTGTCATTTGTGTACTCATCTACAGTATAGTAGCCTTTGCCTAAAAGTTGAGATTTTACATGTATCTTAAATAATTCCACTGGCAAATCACGTATTAACTTTGGGATTTTATTATAGAACTGTACACCACGGCCCATAAAAGATCGCTTCACTTTAGAAAGACGGTAAGATGGCGTTACTACATAACTGGTGCATTTTTCTTGTTTGGCGATTAGTGACATCAAAATTTTGTTTATACGCGCTTATATTATTCCGCTTATATATTACATCTTAATATATATAAATTACGTGTCACGTTGTTTGTCCGCGATGGACTCCTAAACTACTAAACCGATTTCAATCAAATTTGCACACCGTGTGCAGTTTGATCCAACTTGAAAGATAGGATAGCTTACATCTCAAAAAAAAAAACTTTTGACAGAACGAAGTCTGTCCGGGCAGCTAGTTAGCTTATATATTCATTACAAATGTATAATAACAACAAAATATCTAAATTCAAAATTTCTAAATTCAAAATATTCTTTAAAGCTGTGATAATTTAATATTAATATGTTAATTAATTCAAACGGCCAAAAAATGTTAAATCGGATGAATTTATCTTCCAAACTAATGTCTCTGATAATTTCCAAATTAAAATATTTCTATCAAAGAGCTTCCTACACAAAGCTTCGCGAGTAACAAAATTTGAACGGATACTTTTGATATCTGCCAAAAAACATGTTCAGCAAGAACAATTACGGAAATTTCAAAGCTTGAATTTGAAAGAGTGAAAGGAGTACGAATTAACATAGTTCATGAAAACGCCGCCGGTTTGAAAGGTAACGTTGTGTTCGTTTAGGGAACGGTACGGTAAACGGTTTTAAGTATACGAGTGGAACTACAGAAGGTGGACTACCGTGAAAGAGCTTTTACGTTGGTGGCAGTGGGTATGTGCTCGATGGCGGCAGATGTTACAGAAAAAAATGTGCTCAAGTGTGAATCGGACTCGAGTTGATATAGGGATCCTTAATATAAATCACATGGGTACTAGATAACAGATAGTGTCGGACACGAGAATCGATCAACTATTTTGTCATTTTAGTTCTTAAACTTAATATTAAAACGAGCAGTATCCACCCTTGTTTCGCTTCGGGCACCTGAGGCTTAATACCCCGTACACTTGAACCAACTCCTTATAGCTCATGAATGAGGTATCAAAGAAAAAAGATTTTTTTCAAATCCGACTGTTTCCAGAGATTAAGCCCGTTCAAACAAACAAAAAACTCTTCAGCTTTATACTTCAAATTCGGAACAATACAATAATCAAGTAAGACATTTCAAAACTGACAATTAAATAAAAGCGTGTCAATTAAAAAAAAAGCCATTTGGTTCTGCAAATGTCCTTACAGCCATTTCTAATTAAATTTTCAATTGGTTATTATCT
The DNA here is from genome assembly GCA_911387775.1 of Thymelicus sylvestris. Classification (NCBI taxonomy): domain Eukaryota; kingdom Metazoa; phylum Arthropoda; class Insecta; order Lepidoptera; family Hesperiidae; genus Thymelicus; species Thymelicus sylvestris. Next base: position 15,026,620 of record OU426899.1, on the reverse strand, counting down.
ATTAACAATTAAAAATTATGTATTTATTTACTGCCTTTTCGTTACTTACAAATGTACAAGAATTTAAAACAGACGGACTTCACAGCTTCGTTGATCCATAGCTTCGTGAGGAAAACTGCATACTTGAACGTTCTCTAAAATGTTTTGTTGATGTGTAAAGTTAACGAATAAAGGTTCCATTTTATCGGCTATACGGATCTCTGACAATTAAAGGAGTTGGAATGGCAAGGAATGGTCACGACATTTGATTTATTCAGCCGCGCTCCCCGCAGGAAGTTTGCCTGGAAGGCGAAGGGCGGAGTAACATTAATTTTCCACCGACTACTAAAGTCATTTAGATCAATTTTTCACAACGCAACGGTGACTTGCTATTGTGTTTATGAATGAGTTACGACCCCGGTATACATAAAAGGTTGGTTAATGTTTGTGTCTGATTTTCTATTGTTCATGTTTTACGAAAATTTTGAGGCCGAAATATTTGTAAAACGCATCGTCATTCCAATTCATAAATCCTTCTCAATATAACAAATGAGAAAGTTTGTGTATGTAAACGCAAGAACTACTGAATTTAATGAAATTTTACACACGGTAGATCATGATCTAGAATAACATTAAGGGCAGGTACTTATTATCCTGGAAAACGTATTTATCTTTATCAAAATCCTTCTTTGTTCTCCCACTGCCCTAAGGTTGACTGGCAGAGAATGCTTTTAGCATTAACGGCCGGTCTCAATAATGTACTAACAGTTATAAAAATGTAGATAAGGCTGTCATTAGTATGTCATCTGTCATATTTTTCAATTTTTGCGTCTCAATAACCTTAGGTGGATAGAAAATATATACCGATGACATTGATCTACCGTTCGGAGGGCCAAGTCATACCGTAGGTATGTTGGTCCATACAAAAATAAATACTTGCGTCTCAATAACGCTTTGACAGCTAACTGTCGGTCATGGAAGTTACCAACTATCGGAGTCTTTCACATCGCTCGATTTCGACGGATAATTGGTAGATTTCTCATATTGTAAATAAAATTTATCAAAACATCATGGATTTATTAATCAGTGATGAGAGATAATGAATTTTGTGAAGCCTGTATATTTGATTCCGCCTTTTTTAGTACGGTACCAAGATCGCCGAAATTGTCCTCGTATAAAATATATGACTACATATATGACTGAATTGTGTGAATCCAATTTTGTTTATTCTAGATTCAGATTAAACATAAACCATAATCTAAATTTTACTAACAAAAAATAACCGACTTCAAAGTTACTCAAAAACTACTTGTCAGATCTCGTTCAATATGTGGGACCACATGACAAGCACCAGCTTTCGATTAAAAAAAGAATCATCAAAATCGGTTCGCCAGTCCAAAGTTCTGAGGTAACATAAAAAAATAGAGTCGAATTGAGAATCTCCTCCTTTTTTTGAAGTCGGTTAAACTTATCTTATGTAAAAAAAAAAAAAAAAAAAAAAAAAAACGGCAGTGAATGAGAATTGATAACAATTCCTATCTTTAAAGTTTTAGGTAAGTAGGTATTTTAATAAAACAAGAACAATAAGCTTTTTAAGTTACATTTATTTTGAAATTATAACAAAAACATTTCGCCTTTTCAGAAATAATGGTGTATCCCTGCTACATCAATAGCTATTGGCTACTATTTTGGCCTTATGAAGAAAGGTACTTCATCTTTTGTGAAGGGTCTGGACTTCATCTGAAAAGAAACTTCCTTTAGTACATTTGGCAACAATTTTTTGTTTAAAAGCAAAAAGAATCAACAACCCATAATTATTGCTGGGCTCGGGGTCTCCTCTCGCAATGTGAGGGGTATTAGGCCATAGTCTACCACGCTGGCCAAGTGCAGATTGGTAGACTTCAAACACCTTTAAGAACTTTATGGAGAACTCTCCGGTGTGCAGGTTTCCTCGCGATGTTCATTGTTTTCCTTCACCGAAGCTAGTGATAATTAACTTCTAATACGCACATAATATTTGAAAATTAGCGTGCCAGGATTTGAACTCGGGCCCAGGACACGTGGGAATAAACACTTCGTTCGGGAGACCAACGTTACAATTACTACAATTTTTTGTTTACTAAACATAATAATATATTTCATTTTATTAACAAATAAAGTCTATACTCACGGTAATTGTTGACCTATGTGTTTCATTATATAATCCTAGTTTATTCATAAAACTAATTAATATTATGTACTAAAATTATGAGAAAATACACGTTGTTTATGTTTTGGGTAACCAAGCGACATAAACGAATGTCAAATGACAATAACATGTCATCGTCGTATAACGTCAAATGCTGCGTTTTGTTACTAGTGAAGCATTGTTCCAGGTTACACATACATTATTTTATTAACTTCATCCGCGAGATTCACAGTACATTTGGAACAAATTATCATTTTAATATTAAAATGAAATAAGTTTATAATCAAAAACACTGAGTTCCTTTTTATGATAAAAAGTATAAAAGTATAAAAAAAATATTGTTATGCGAAAACAAAATTTTCAGAGGGACGTAAAAACCAGAGGGAGAAATGTCACTGGAATATTATCTACCCATGATCTTACTTTTGTTGGCTTCCTTTTGATTTGAGAGACGGCAGTTGCCGGGAGATCAGCCTTTACTTTTTATCTCTGATATGTACCAGAGTTCAACTGACAGTACATTATTGAGACCGGCCGTAAGTCCACCTTTTGTTCCATTACTTGTGTAAGGTTCAATAAAGAATAAATAAATAAAATCTAATGTGGAGCCGCCAAAGCCAAACTGTTTTGCTTGTGGTCCATTCTGTTTAACATTGAACGAGAGGAGGATTTTTATAGCGCTATATGCCACCTGTTTGAGGCCACTTTGTTCCACACTTAAATTTACACACACGTTAATATTATGGGCCGCAAAGACCACTTAATATCAGGCTCATCACATGTCTGTCACTAAAATAATCGGTCATTAACAGTATAAAAATTAGTTTTCACATCCCTTGAAATAGCTCGAGATCAAAATAAGAACATCCTTTATTTTTAAGCCTGTTTAAAAACCGAGTCTTCTCATGGGTAATAAACTTCCTTCTGTTATAACAGTGGAATTCTACAATAGAACTATAAATGCTGAAGTCTGCCATTTTTACCTCCGCACGGATGGAGTCGCACAGTATTCAGTCTGCAGCTGCATGCAACATTAAACATGGCAGAGTTATTTCTTTTGTTGTCTTGTTTTCCATTTTTAACGGCATGCAACATTAAACAAACTTCAAATAGGTTATAGTTTAGAGACAGTTACATAATAGAATTTTAGAAAGAAAATTACATAATAGAAAGCAATACAGAAAAAAATTCATCCTTCACTTTTCAAATTACTGCGACAAAGGTTGTATGTATGTATACTGTAGCTCGAGCACAAATATTTGCGAGAAAGTATTCGTATGGTTAACGTAAGCAATTTGTCTTTGTATGGCATTTTAGTACCATTTACGCACGATAGGGGCGCTTTTGAAAAAATGCCATACAAATTGCTTACGTTAACCATACGAATACTTTCTCGCAAATATTCGTGCTCGAGCTACTGAATGGTAGGTACTGCCATTTTCAGAAGTGGAGTCCCCATTGACACTATGGTGTCTTAGCACTGTCAGCAGCACATCATACAAGGAGGCTTCACCAACGCTTTGCTGTCTGGCAAGAAATCGGTGTTGCACCTTCCTAGATATCGACAATGTTATCAAAAAATGGAAATCTATTCCAGAACTCTGTCCAAATATTGAAGCCATATTTGTTGCGGTTTCGAGTGAAGTGTTTCAAACTATCGGAATACGGATAACGTCAAACTTTGTTGTTTGGACACAGCGAAACGTTCCAGTTTACCGTTGTAACGGCTTTTCACGAATTAACAAATAGCATTGGACTGCGAAACAGCAAAATTTATGAAGCCATAACTTCTGAAGTTCGAAAACAATTACAAATTGCTCCATTGGGAATACTTGGATACAATCGTATTTGAATACCGAACCAAAATATTGCAATGTCATTACTATTTGGTTGGATCTAGCACCTCTAGCCCATTAGCGGTCTACTGCAGACTACGGCCACTTCTTTTTAACTGGAGAGGTCTAAACTCTAAAGCGTACTCCATCATGCGGCGGCGTTAATGCGAGTTGGCTGATGGATAAGAAACCAAGCTCAGTGTCAAGAACTTATGCTTGTTCGAAGGTTCTCGATATGGCAGGCGATTATCCAACGATATGGTGGAACCTGTAGACCAGCTTACAGGGACTGTGATACATTTTATTTGCGTATTCATGCCACCAGAAACAAAAAACGCTGATGAGTGAGTGTGTGGCCGCTTTTTAATTATAACTGAAACCAAAAACAAGCCCTGTGTAGACTTAATTACTCATAAAATTTCCTACCACAGGCTTTACATCAATTTCCGAACGCTCCCGTGTCTTTTAACACTCTTTGTGTGGGGAAACAAAATCTTTAGTCAGGCTTTACATCGGTACCTTCGGAACCTTTAGCTTCGTCAGCAGCCTTGTGAAACAACCCGGAAGTTGTTATTTGGCTGTTATAAAGTCGCAGAATACGCTTCAGTTGTAAGAACTTGTTCTATATTGTGTACATATTATATTGTCGTGTCGTAACACTCATACATAATCACGCAAGCCACCAGAATTACAAAGATTGTAATTACTATTGTAATTATAAAGCTCTGTAAGTATGTACATTAATGCTCAGTATTAGCACCCGCAAGGGACCCTCGCCTCACCGTAATTTGAGATTCAAACAAGAATGGCGTACTAATTATTTAAAACGGACTCTGGGTGGAATGTTAATTAAACACTACCACAAACTTTGTTTAGGAAAATAATAAGATATCTCCAAACTTTGCTCAGGTTATTTCAAGCACACTCGGAGCTATAATTATTGTGGTATAAATGTTGATAAAAGGGTCACGAAGGTCATTTTACACTGTACCATCCATTAATATTTTCGTCGTAAAGAGATCCCTTACTTTAATGTGTGTCGAATAATGTGTTCAGAACTTGCGTGATTTCAAATTGTTACTTTTCATAACGTTTCATATACAGTGCTTTTGAAGGCATAAGCATAATTATATGTATGTATACTAATTACTAACTGATGTTGTAAGTGCGTAAGTAGTTGGTTCACCAGGAAAGCGCGTGGTGTGTGATATCAATCTTGCGAGTTGGAAACGCGACGGTATGTACAAGCAAGTTCAAACCAACAATAATTGAGAAGAATTAAGAATAATGATAATTTTGGTAGCCAAATATAGTTTCCCATAGAAATGGTTAGCACCGATCCTTACCTTACAGATGGATACAATACTCAAAAAGTACCTATATGACACTGTACGTGCTAGACCCTGTACTCGATGACAATCCTGTTGTTGATCAGTCTAACGCGTCCGACCTTGCGTGACCACAGCCCACTGTGACGTCAGGCGGTCAACAGGTCATATCCTCGCAGGAAGTGCGCACACGCCATGTAGTTGCGAATGATTTGACAGAATGGATCCGCAATAACTAAAAACGTGTGCAAGATTCTTCCATAGTGGTAACGGCTGAAGAATATGGAGAAGAGTCATCTAATGAAAAGTGTGCGAATTTAATAGAGTTAGGAAAACACTAGTTCGTAATATTATATAATTTTTTTAAAGTAAACAGCTTTACATTCACACCCTCATATTAGAAATACGTCAAGAATAAGTATTTTGAAAGACAAATTTGTCATGATTGCCTCTGGCTGGAATCGAATACGAGAACCGAAGGTTGGCAGTGAAACTCATTAATAGGTGTCAAAAGCAATAAAGTCGTGAATATGGACTGACGACTGTCATCATTCACGTTATTAGCTGAAAAGAAAAAACAGGGCAAAAACCTCAATATAAGGGGCCAAAGACCTAAAAATTTACGAAGGTAATCGACGCTTTGTCAGGCTGGCTCATAGCTCACTGGCGCTTTCGTATAATTATCCGGACCCTACAACGCCGCGACGGTACGCCGTAGCCAATTAGCTGAACTAAAAGTTAATCCTCTGACGACACTGATGGCTTTGAGCAATTTGCCCTGAGTTACAAGATTGTACGAAATCGGACCAGGAAGAATATTTTTCTTTTTTGAAATCTTTGGCCCAAAAATAAATTTGCCGTATGCAGATGTACGCCTATTGATATAGTTTCTAGTATTTTCGGAAGTATGAATTCGTCCCTACCAACGTTAGTTCGGGGAGGTTAGCTCAATCATCCTTAGCAGAAAAGGTACAGGCTATGGAAAAAGATAATAATGATACTTCAAAAGAAACGAAAAATGCTTGTTCTCTCTAAGTTTTAATAAAGTAGATCTAGTTCAACATGTGATTCTTGCTAAATCTTTTGAAGAGACTGAAATACGAAGTTCTTTTCAACAGAGACAAATTTATCTACAACTATCAAATAATATTGTAATAAATACTAACGATATATATAGAATTCAATGATAAACATTTTACGGCGAATCATCATTTTTAAAGACCAAATACGAAAATTATTCCAATTAATCGTATATGGCTTAATAATCGCCATTATCGAGTAATTACCCTGCTGCACAACAGACAACTATTACAATCGCCCTTTATTTGTGTCTGCTTTAGTCTCAAGACGAAGATGTAAGTGGCCGACCTCGTCAAATCTGAACCGAACTGGTATGAACTGTCAACTCAATTGGAGATAATCAACGTGCAGCCGGTTCGCCATCTTTCCGTCTCCCTTTTAACGGGAAGGAGAGAGCAGGACATAGAACTCATAGATCTCGCCAAATTCTTCTTATATTAACAGTAATTTTGCGATGTCCTCTTTTATTCTATGAATAATTCATTTTATTATCGTCTTTACTACTTAAGCCCACTATACATATTTTTTCGTCTATGATTCTATTTCTGGTTTGAGTCCAGATATAAGGTATATTATGTAAATTTAGTTTTTATAAGGGCTTATTTTGTCAATTCATACTATATTGCAATTTGGAGCGACGAAGCTGTATTGGATTTAACTACATAGTTCAAAATTGATTCTAACTTAGCTCTACATGTATTCAGATTCTCTGTTAATTTGTGAGTACTTACTCAAGTCACATTCTTTGCCGGTCATTATTTGTTGAAATGTTATTGTGAATAACAAGCCGACCTACAAAACAACAACTTTACTTATTATTCCGCGGTGCCAATTAAAACCGCATGAGGGAAACATCAAAGCAATCCGAAAATATGAAGCCTTTTACAGGCAAAAAAGAAAATACTACATGAAATTCAAAAATAAAATTTAAGGTCCACGTCTTGATCTGGATCACACTAACATTACCCTTGAAGTGGCCGATAACCCAATAACATCGCGAGGGCACCCCATCGTTGCTGAATAAAAACTAAGGCTAGTTCAATTTTCCGACTCTTAGTCGAGTAGCACGTAAGTACCACTCGATTGGAGAGGCGCCTTTGTTCAGAAACGAATAATAATTGGCTGCTTTCGTTGATGCGAAGGTGAAGAGACGAAAGGTATATCAGTATTTAAGACTTCCACATGAGAAGTTTCGAAAAAGTGCGCAGTCCTGGGGTGTGATTTTAAAGACTATAGTTTCAGCGCTAATTCGATCGGATTTTACCTCTCCGATCTTTTCAGGTCGAATCCAGTGAAACAATTCCATCTCAGCTTTGCAATTTCCACGTTCATCTTGTTTGAACGGAAACAATAACAGAGCTTTGAGTGTCTGCCTTAGCATTCGGACTCGGACAATAATTGCTAGAATTTCACTAAGACAATACCCCGGCTATCTTTGTACTTCTTTAGTGAATAAATGTTGATATTCATACTGACTAGAAAACTAGTTTTACCCTAATCGTTGTATTCAACGATGTCTAATTATACTATTTAATTAACATGCTTGACTATTAAGATCTCAACAATATTTAAAACCAATGGTGTTTACAGCCTGTCCACAATCAATTTCTGTTTATTTGCTGACAGCTGTTGTAGGAAGCTTACAGATCGTTCTGCGGCCGTCTGTGCTCCTCAATAAATTGCTTCAATGAAAACAAATAGTGAATAATGATACAGGTTATTTGATCACCAAGCTCATTTACAATCAGGAAATACGTGATATAATAAATACAATCGAACACATTATTATTGGTAAAGAATACATTACTATGACCTTTGAAGAGTCTGAGTCTGAGTTGTACTTCTGTACAAATACTTGTCTGTTATCTATTACGATACTTAAGATCATAGGATTAACAAATAAGGGAAGGAAGAATTTACTATCGACTATACGGAGATAAAGACTATACTGATGGTAGGGGACGCCGCCTTCCTCGAAGAATATTGCTTCCAATCTTGAGCCAATTGATGCTAAATTTTTATGAAGAGCTCATAATTTTACAGTAGAGCCTGATAACAGAGACATTGGATATCTAGATTATGAAATAATCATTGATTAAATCTAATTAAACAATAGACAAGAAAATCAAACAAATCGTGATTTTGGTGAAAAATTAAAAGAGCCAAAATAAGTGGTCTCGCCAAGCTTAAGTATATAATTTAAAGGCATTTTTACTTCTACTTTATGTTGATAGTTGAAAATAAATATGGTAACTGGTAAGTGATCAAGATCGCTCACGGCAAGTCATTTGTTGCTAGGCTTCGGGAATTGGAATCAAAGTGGATTTCATTTACCATTGTTAACGTATCTGACTATAAACTTCGATATTGATTTCGAGTACAGGAATATGAAATGTTATTTTATTACATGATGCGGATGCGAACAAAATTTGAAGTTTAAATAAAATTCTAGACGATGTAATTTCTATATAGATTAGGTTTAAAATAAAGTGAATACGTTTTGAAATTATGACTGTATGCTTCAAAAGATGGGATTGTCCTCAGAGCATCTCCCGAGAGCTATTAATAGCCGGCACTTAGCCAAATAACACACCGGTCAATTAATTTTATGACCATCCACAGACAGTTCGTAGAGCTTCGTTAAGATTAAATACAGTCATAGCTTAGAGATATAAAATTGCCTCTACTAACCGCATTCTAACTTTTTACAATATCTTACTGTAGTTCTGATGTCTAAATATCAATATCAATTTGACACAGTGGATAATTGGTTCAACAAAGATCTGAAGAAGTTGAGAGATGATGAAGAGTGCTGATCGATTCCAAGAGCCTTTCAATTAAATTAAAATTTAAACAGAATATTAAGTATTGCGTTTCCTTCAAACGCTTGTTGGGCTCTTACTTCGTCTTAAAAGAGTAGTCCTCCACGATGGCCTTAATTTCGTAATATACTTTCAAGAACACTTAGAATTCCCAAACTTTTTACTTACTAATAGATTTCCACCTCATTTATTAAAAGATACATCTACTTTTGTTTGTTTTTTATCTCTAATTTGTTTTTACCTACTTACTTTTAATTGTGTTCGTGTGTGTATGGTTGTGGAAATAACATTTATTTTATTCTAATCTACTTTCTAACACAACTTTCTTATCTTAAAAGCTCAATATCAAAGGGACATTGTTGTCTTACACAACATCAAACATGTTCGCTCACATCATGCCCGCGCTATAAATAGCCGCTATTCCGCCAAATTAAGACATCGACCAATTCATTTTACGACCGCCGTCCGCACTCGTTTCCTCGCTAAACGTTCCCATTGTTCCCACTTATCTACACCTCTGTTTGTGTCATTCTATTATATTATATCACATTCGCATTTACTTATAACTTATAAGTATGATTTCTAAATGGGATGATAAATATTTTATGTGTAATGTATTTAATTATTGTCTTCAGATTGTATATCTGGACCTGGACATCTGCTACACAGCACAATATCAACAATAGCTTGAGTACAACAATAGACACAGATTTGGAAAGAGTGCATAGTCAGACTACAAGTTCAACTTGACAAACATAAATAAAATAAATGAAAATACAGTTCGTCCATTCAAGCAGGCCAAGTAGTAATGTAATGAAAAATTTAACTATGAAAAGTGAAAATGTTACACGGGCAACAAAAGTTACTCCAGCAACGACTGATTAAAACTTGTGTTACATTACATTTTATGTTAATGCTTGAAAAGATAACCCTCGTGTTATTAGGTCAAGCCTGCCCTCCGCCGCGGTACACAAAGATGTCGGATTGTACAAAATGAAAATATATTTTAAGATTTTTACGACACCGCTATGAAAGTAATTTTTCACTTTACGTTTATTCTCGTGATACCACATTATGAAATTTATAATGTTACATTAAGTAAGAAATTGTGTTTAAAATATCAAAGGTTTTGTTTGTTTTCAGTCACGAACTCACGACTACTAAAATGTTTGTATCTTTATAGATACAAATACAAACATAACGTATTACTTCTGTACTACGTGTCTGTAATTTATTGTTGTTTTTTGTCGTAAGAGTTTATAGGTCTTATAGATGTTAACAATAAAATAAATATCAATTACTATTTTACTTTGTCCTACATTTACTTTCCTACTTTTTCTGTGTCAATGGAACTTTCTATTCTATCTTCCTACAATAATCCGCTCTGTCGTCACTTAATTTCTTTGAACGTGAAAGTAAAGAGCACTCTACGGCAACGCATCAGCAATGTCAATAGGCAACGGTGACCATTTACCATAAGTCGGCTGTATTCTTTTGTCGGCTATTTACATTAAAGCAATCATATCTGAAGTAGAATTTCAGATGCTATAAAAATATAATAAAATCTCATGAAAATATTCACTTGCTACGCTTATGAATTCGTAGCACGGGTCGCGGCACGGCGCGGCGTAGACAAACTCACGTCGCGCCGCTCTTTTCAAATTATGATAACCGAACGAACTTCATTTTGCTTCATTCTGCTCAAAATATCCCATTTATAAATAGTATATTTCTTCCTACGCCAAGCAAAGTGCAATAAAACATATTATAGAATTGCGAATTTTAAATTGGATGATTGAACGTGACCATAATATGATGACATGACATGAAGTTGCTCTCCCGATGACAACTTTGCTCTGTTCTGGCACACACTTGCAACCCTCAAAATGGGTTGGCAATTTTTTTTTACACTAAAATATATGTAAATTACAACATATTAAAACTTGTGGGAGTGGGATAAAAAAATTATTTTTTGCATTTTCAAAAATTTAAGGGATGATGACGCAACCGCGGGATGCCTGCCAGAACGGTACTTTCTTAATTGACTAATAATAATATATCATTCAATAAATTTCTAGCTTTGTGGGAAGTGGGTTAGTCAAATGGTTCACTAGCTCTCCAACTATTACCACTAACAGCATTTTAGGATTTTTTCTTCGTTATCAAGAATTATTTATAGTATAGGATGGGTGGAGGAATTATTGGGTCCTTATGTCGCCTGAAAGACTAACATGAGTTAAAAACTTCTACATATCTAGCGATAACAGCTAGGCTACACGGCTTAATGTTCCTTCCGAAGCACAGAAATGCTTACACCTTGGTTGCAAAGTCACGATCGATACACATGCGTCTACACACATTAAATGAGAATACAGAAATGAACTGAACATGCTAACGCGATACACCGTACAAAAATTTTCACGTCAAAATATATCACATTTTTTCCCTCGTACAAAATCTTTTTCCGGTTGAAATGTTTCGAAAAACTTATAAGAATCTTTTCAAGACGTCGAGTTTCCCCCGACACTATGGGAGAAAGCTGTATTGTGTCGAAACTTCAGCGTGAATATGTAACCACGATACAATACACTGGGTCTATTGAGATGGGTCACTGTAGAAAAATCTGAGACTTAGAGGTAGATATTAAAACTGTAGACAAGCCAGGAAAAACATAATAATTATGGTTCTATCAAGGTATACAATACGAAAATAATGAAGTTTATTACTTATACTTATAATAGAGATTAGCACTTATGGCTATTATATTGTGGTAACCGTTATGATTGTAGTTAGTTTGTTTTAAACGCAACGGGAATACAAATACGCAATTAAAACATTGCGGTAATATTTTGATATGCAAGCAGACTGAAACATATTCCTCTGTTAACTATCCATAAAACATAACTTTAATTAAAAACAGACGGCCAGAGTAATGAGGTGTCAGGCGCCGTAGTGCGAGCTTAATGATACAGCCTACAATACAACTATAGCGGAAAATTATACTGGGTTTTCTCAAGGATACTATGAAACATTGTAATGGGTATTGAACTCACGAGAGACACGCTGTAATACTCGTAATCCTACTTCGTACTTCTGTTATAAATGTGAATGTTTGTTTATACTGTATAATATAATTATTATACAATATATTATATATTTATATCGTATTTTTATAGAGTTTCCTATTCAGTAAATATCCACAAATATACATATATCTACATATATTTTATAACTCATAATCATGTACTTACTATTTAATACTGCCATCGCAGTTTTCTGCTTTGCCCAAAGGTTGGCTGGTAGAGAATGCTCTTAGCATTAAGCTCGCCTTTTATACCAATTGTATTACATGTAATAAAGATTAAATAAATGTTTGTAAGGATGTTTGTTACTCTTTCACACAAAACTACAGAACGGATTATTATGAAAATAACACTCAATCAATCACATCAAACAATCTGGAATGGGCAGATCGCTAGTTAGGTTACTCTTTGCGACTTTATGTCGGAATGCGATACTGAAGAACACATCCCTTGACTCGTTAAAGCAGATTTTTTTAACGATGGTCACTTTATTAATATAACTTAAAGCCATGACAATAATTGGTCAAACGTTTCAAAACAGAGACATTTTTGAAAGAATGCAACGTACCATATTTATATGAAGATATCATTATGGGTTTTACCTAAAGAAAAAAACTCGTTACCTAATAAATTTTATATTAAAACCTAAAATTTATAGAAATATCTATCGTCTAGAGACGCGGACGAACGGCTATTAAATAATGAAGTTATTTTTATGAAAGCGGTATAAAATCCATCGCGTGCACACCACTTCATAATACCATAATAGCAGCCTCCACAAGTAATAAAATGTTGCAATAAAAGGGAACTAATTTATACACGTGGGGGGGCGTGGGTCGCTCGCTATGAATTGCAGTAATGGAAAAATGTTTCACGTCATTACGTAGTCGGAAACGTATTCAACAAGCCCGAGGTTTAAATGCAGTTTGGTCGAATAGGGTTATCCTACTGTTATGTTTGTAACGCGCTAACAATTGTACGGATTAATATAAATTTTAGCCACTAGGCACGCAGATAAGTCTATGGCCAGGACAAGAACTTAGGGTAGAGATAGGATAATAGAGAAAGGGAATAGAATTTATCCTAGTTATATGTTCCTCTAGGCTGATTTTCGCCGTTGACACGTTTGTGACTTCATTTTGTGAAACCACTCTTCGCGAGCGGGACCATAAGCGGAAACGTTTGGTTTCCTTATAATGCAACTGGTACTCACGATTCGTATTTTAATATACCGATATTTCGATCAAGATACATGGATCGTGGCCACGGTGCGAGCGAGTGCGAGTTACATTTAAAATGTTCAGTGTCCGCGATGATATACGTTTAAAATCATATTATGTTTTTTTCCTACAGTTATCAGGTATCGAAGTTCTCCCGAACCTCAACTACAGGCGATTCATCGAATCCTGTCTTATGTGGCTGTGACTGCAAGGAAACTCGTTCTTGCGAGAGTGCAGCAGTACTTCACTCACATCGAGATAGATTTTAACTTTGTATAAAGCTCAGTTTTACCCATGTGTGGAATATTGCTGCAACATTTGGGCTGGTGCCGCCAAATGTCACCAGATCAAAGTATAGAGCCAAGAGTGCAAAGAGATAGAGCCTCTTTCACTATAAGATACATTTTGGAGTTTACTCAGAAATTGCACGAATTAACTCCCCCATCCCCGTTCCTCCACGGAGCAACCCGTAGCCTTTCAAAGCCAAGCATCCATCTGTACGTGGTAAATATCTCGCCGCTACGAAAGACGCAATTTGCATCGTTCGGTATGCGCGGCGCGAAGGATTGGAATAGCTTGTCTGCATGGGTGTTCCCGTCCACCTACAATGTAGGTGTCTTCAAGAGAAGAGTGAACAGTCTTTTACTAAGTTCAATGCGCTCTTTATCTTGGACTTCATGGCCACATACCATCATATGGCCATGAAGTCTAAGATGCCAGCTTTCAGACACGTATACGACACAAGTTGACACAAGTGTTTTAACGTCGCAAGCACACGCCTTTGTGGATTCTAACATTGGCGAATTTGATTAACTGTACGTTTAAGTTAAAACAAAAACCGTTTAACCGTTTAAGTGAAAAATAAATCGTTTGATTCTACTGGACAAAAAGTTGAATGTTGTGTACATTAACAAAAACTGTATGGTTGTTTACAGTGACATAAATTTTGGGATGTAAATTAGATATTATATTAAAAGGGTCAAGAGATATCTATTTCGAGAAATAGATTTCTATTTGGGTCTTTAACTAATGCATTTTTAGTCAAACCTAGTAGAGACTAATTGGGCAGTCAAACGCCGAAGCATGAAATCAGGGTTTCACTAGTCAGACCTAAATAACTAAGTGTGTGACTATATCACGGATAACCCGTTTCGGGCTTTACCTAGTTTACCCTAGAAGCGAAGGCGAAATTGGTCAAACGTCCAATGTCCATTATGTCATAATAATATAACTTTATCACAGATGTCGATAAAACCCCCAAAGTCTCGAAGCAGATAGTCGAAAAGCCGAAAAATCGAAAAACTGAAATGGATGGAAAATTGGGTTAGCTTAAAAGGTTAACTAAAAAGGGCATTTTTAAAAGGCAAAGCAGCATTTATTATGTTTTGTTGTTTTGCCACTCCATAACTAGTTTGAAATTTATTATGGGCATAGCATAGTGTAAAAGATTCGAGGCCCAGGTTCCGTAGACTGCTACCTACATGAATGCTTTCTGTCGGGTTTCGTATTATTATACTATTCATGATAATATTATTGATATATTACCCAATTGTAATGGATTTAACGGGGGTTGAGTATTTTTAAACATCGAAGCTTAAACGAGGCAATTATTTATTGGGACGATGAAACCTATTACAGAACCCTCCGCCACGCACATCGAAATACTTCCACCGCGTTTTCGCTACACCTTTAAATTTCCTGTGATTAAATTTCGCAGTGATAAATTATGACATGGGTAAGCAGGTCCATCAATTGGCGTGAATGAATTGTCAGTTTTATGTAATCAGTTGAATAACATTTAAATAGGTACCTACCTTATAGATACAAAATAAAGACTGATGTCGCAGGTGTTTGATGACATGTTTCGTGGAATGTAATTCTTTCAAGGTGCCGCAATTATTCGCACACAATGTACCTACCTAGGTACAAGTAGGTTATTTATGTGTGTATTTGTGTGATGTAAAAATACTTTCTTGTGAGTCTGCTTGAAATATAGTAAAGTTTTTGACGAGTCCCAGTGGCGTAGCGTGGGTTTTCGCCGCCCGGGGCCAACCGAAAAACTGCCCTGTCGAGTCCTATTTAGTAAATACTTACCTACAAGGAGTCGTAACAAAACTAGTGCAAAAGACTAGAATTTATCTATTGCGACAAATTTATATTATCGATGAATTATTCAGATTAATTTTTGTTTTATTGGGATATTAGATGGCGATGGCTGTAATTAATAGTTTTCTGAATCACGCTAGCGATAGTACGCTGCCGCTACAAAATACACGTACAGTAGAAAAATAATGTTTTATTTTAATGTTTTTTTTATGAACGTCAATGTTATTACGAGTTATGAAAAACGTTTTAAGAAATACTGTGTTTTTATTGTTACCGATTTTGCAAAACGTCGATAAAGTTTCGCTTCAAACTAGCGACTGACGATTTTCTGTAATAAATAAAATTATAAACTGCACGTTGACTAGTTCTATACCATTTATGAAGTTCCTTGTTAGAAATTTTCCACGGCATATTAGAATAATAACTCTGCTATGCAAAAAACAAATAGGAAAAAGAAATGTTAAAACGAGACCTTGCATAATAATTATTGACACTATTGAAAGCTGTAAACATTAATTTTCAATATGATAAAAAATAACTTACCAGAACTTCATGATGTGTTCGGTTTCCTCTATGCACCCACTGGACATTTGAGGACGGCAGCGGCTGCAGACCACCGCAGGGAATGGATACGTTAGTCCCTCTGTCAGTTGCAACTTCGCGAATTTCTACCTCCTCTCCTACGGCCCAAGGAAGAACTGACGACAGAAAATATTATTAATTAAATACGACAGCATTTATACCCATGTTATGATGTCAGTTTCCGATGCACGTAAAATATTCACCTTCTAATCCAAGGCAGAACAGAGGCACCAATATACGCTCGAGAAACATTATAATATTTCTACATCTAGACCCTAAGAAAAATCCCACACACCTTACCTAGCAGTAAAGTAAAAAAGGTTTTTTCTAACTAGTCATTTACATTACACGGAATTTAATAATACGACGAAAGGCGAAATAATAGGAAACAAAATATCTCACAACAAACGACCGCACTTCATTGATAAAAGTCATAGACTAAATTATTTGAACTTTAAAATTTCAATTCAATCAAATGTCACCAACAAAATATTCCTTGCCATGTTGCAAAGAAGTTTGGCAACCATAGACAAATATGATATTGCCAGGGTGTAAAATGTATGCAACATAGAGTACTAACAATAAGTCCGATACCGATACAACGGTACAAAAAACGTAATAATATACACTTTAATTTTATTATTATTGCTGTATTCAAATTTTAAAATACTTAATAGCAATTAGTATACTAGATTTTGTTAGATAATTAAGATACTGCGTAATCACTCTATTTGTGACGTGATTGACGTGAATGAGCTTTAGCTTTAAGAATAATAATTTAATTATATATTTATAAATTGGTAAAATTAAAAATACTGTAGAACAAAACAGTCGATTTCAAAAGTTCCAAACCAAGTTGAGGTCAGTTTTAGGCATTCATTAACATTATGCAATGATCCGACTTGTATCCGATTCCGATCACGATTCAGTATTTCAGTAATCTATATCCAACATAGCCAGGCAGAGACAATAATAAAGATTTTCCTCGGACATGGCCGCTGTATCGGCAATACAACACCTGCAATGTTTTGTATATTCATATTCATTTTTTATAATGAATAAAGTATTTTTTACTTATAAGTAGTGATTAGCGGATTGTGTAGAGTTCTGTGATATTTGTGATGGATGCAGATAGCGAATACGAAATAAAGAGAGCCCGTGATGCAATTCAAATGATAGAGACCATTCAATCGATGATCGACGTTTCGGCGGATAGACTCGAGGGTTTGAGGACCCAGTGCTCCACGAGCGCAGAGCTGACGCAGCAAGAGATCAGGACTTTGGAGGTAGGGATGGTGGATGTACTTGTTCAGATAGAGAAGTTTTGACTAAACTTGATACACCAGTTAATATGCCCTTGAACGATTTTCCAATGCCCGTAGCTCAAGGACTGTTCTGGGCTCAAGGATGTCAGTAAATAGTTCATTGCCGTAGTAGAAAGTGAGCGTAGCGCGCAATCGCCTTGACGCCGCAGTACCCTGTTTTACGACTTACGATAGTAGTAAGAAGGAACTAATAGAGTTGTATGTTCGTTTTTGGTGATTTGATTTTGTCATTGATTGTAATTCTTTCATCAATGGGAAATTTTGAAAAAAAGTTAGTATATTTTAATTGTAAAATAAATAATTAATATACTTGCCACATCTTTTAGTTCAATAAAGCATTATTTGCACTTATAAATTTTATTAATACTGATATAAAAATTAGGTAGGAATATGCATATGTTTAGGGTGCGAAGAGCTCAAATCACCATAAGTCCAAGCCTGTAGTGCAAGCTAGTAGTGCACCCTGTTCCCTGCTTCCTGCTTGACAGTAGACAAGGCTGTGGTGACAGTTCACAGTTCTGCCCTCCTAATGATAAACAACGTATCTGACATTTTTGACGAAAACGAGTTATTAGCATATTCGTAATCAGTGAATTTCGCTGATTACGAATATGCTAATAACTCGTCAAAAATGTCAGGTACGTTGTTTATCGTTAAGAGGGCAGAGTTCCCTCCTGTCTTTCTGAAATCAACCGTCTTTTGGTGACCTTTTACCTTCAAATAAAATTGAAAATCACATTGTGGTGTTATCTAAGGTTTCTTTCAATATTGAAATGGCAAATAGAGACTACATTCATTCATATCATTAAAAAATAGTTTATTAAAACTAACCTTCTAGATAGACATTGATAAGATGATATCTTCATCTGCAACATATTTATTTTGTAGTGTCTTGCAAGCGTGGCAGATTTGAGTAGACAGATAATTATTTGTGTTGTATAAACACTGACTGAAGGCTCATGACTTTGATACTGAAAAGTGTGTTGGACTGTACGGTAACTATTAAGTGACACAGTAAAGAGCAGGATATAATTTTTCTTTTTTAACTGAGATTGAACGTTCATGAAAATAATTAATTTTTATGTAGAATAAATAATTTGTTTTTTGAAAGAATACATTACTACCAGTCATATAAAAAAAAATAGTTGAGAGCAATTGCCAAGTACTTTAGAGGCAGACCACCTTCCACCTAATTTAAATGTATAAGTGTCCTGACTAACAATTCAATGGTAATTTGGCCAGCTTCTATGGCGTGCTCCTAATAATATTTTTTTGAACATTGGTGTCATGCATCATACAAGGCAGTGTGTTTTCCCTGACTCCATATTTGATACAAATGCAGAGGTATGGATGGTACAAACCATCAATAAACACAAATTGGCTGACATATTATGATTTTGCCAATGTTTTAATATCATTGTTTATGCTTTAATGAATTATGGTCATGAAATTCAAACGAGGTTCGAATTCTGCAAAAATGTCAAACATTTTAATTTGATATGAATGTAATTTGGTAAAGAAATTTCTGATAATTATATCTTTAATCTTTCTTTCTGATTTATACACAGTGCATTATTTATATACTGTCATTACAAGGGAAGGTCCAGACCCTCGGGGCTCTTCAGAACCCCTTTCAGAATAATAAGCCAAAATGGGCACAAAATGCTATGAAAAAACACTAATTCAAATACTTAAATTAGCACACCAAATTGTACCATGAAACAAGCAGATTTTTTTATATATAAGCAGTGCTATTCTTGTCTTATTTTGTGCTCTCTTATTTGTTTAATCACACCAAGGCTTATTTTGAAGTTGTTAAGAATTACAGTCAGATAAATTTAATCGTATCTAGAAAAAAAAAAGAATTAATCAGATATACTGTATAATTATGCTTGTTAGGTACTTGCATATCAGCCATTATTCATGAGTTGATTTGACTCCTGTTGGGGCATAGATTAACTACATAAATGTTTACAAGCAAGCTATCCACATACATGATATATACCCAGGGAACCTGCCACATGGTTTTTTGTATGTATTTAATAACTACCATCAACACAAGAAATGGATGTATGTATAACAACAAGTGATGCAATCAATATGCAGCATTCCAATGCAGATAAAATACATATCATACTCGTAGTTGACTGATTGCTGAAGTGTTTACTAACAAATCAGACCTGCAATCAGACTGGCCTAATAAAACAATTAAATTCACTGTCAAGTTGTTTTCATATGACTCATGTTGTGGTTGTATTATTAAACATGTTGTTTTATGAACAATAATACAGTACAAATTGTTGTTTTATTCTGACAAATATATACTAAGGTGCAATAATATTATTATTTATTGTATAATATTAATTTAAGCAGTGCCACATACGCTGATGCTTAGATGTACAATGTACATTGTACATCATGTCTCTAATTATATTTTAACTAACTTTTCCCTCTGTAATGTTAATACTATTAATAGGATTTTGAGGAGGATGTATGAAGTTTTGATATCTACTCTTTCACGAAAAAAGCACTGAACATATTTTCATTAACCAACTTTAAAATAAGAGGAGGTATTCAATTCAACTGTATTTTTTTATGTTTGTTACCTCAGAATTTTCGACTGGGTGAACCGATTTTGATGATTCTTTTTTTAATTGAAAGCTGGTGCTTGTCATGTGGTCCCACTTAAATTTGAACGAGATCTCACAAGTAGTTTTTGAGTTATTTTTAGGTCAGGTAGACCATGATTTGGTATAAGACATAGGGTACTTATTATCCCGGAAAACTTGGGCAGAGCATGAGTTAAACATATTATTGTGGATTGTATACTAAACATCCTGTTCCGTGTTCTAGGGTAAGCTGGTGAAGCACTTCTCCCGGCAGCTGGTGATCAAGGCGCGGTTCGGCGAGGAGCTGCAGCGCGAGCTGGGCGACGTGCCGTGCCTCGCGCTATGGCTGCGGGTCGTGGGGCTCAGCCCCGACGCTATACAGGTAAACGGGTCGTACTTGTAGAGATTCAATTGTACCAATTCGCATTGGAGCAACGTGTATTCTCTAGGCCTTTTCAAGAGGAGAGCTCTGTGCTCAGTCGTGAGGCATTAATAGGTTGAGGCCACAGATTCTAGTCATGCAGTGTTAAGTATGATGATGTTTGTTACCCATGCACACACTAATCACGGATTTAGATTAAATCCTACTAATATAACAAACACAATGTTTGAAGATGGTTGTGTAAATGTTTGTTACTCACACACAAACTGCTCATAGATTTAGATGAAATTTTGGCATATGGATTGTTTGTATCCTGGACTGGATTAACACTCAACCAGAGTGACTTTTCTTATGGGTTAAGAGATAATTCTTAACCTTGTGATAAATCTTGTGTCTTATAATGGTGTCGTATGACTTGGCTTCAGCACATTGATGACTCACTACCGAACACGGGTCTTTGATCTTGAGGCATAGAGCATACTCCACCACGCTGTTCCAGTGCGGATTTGTGGACAAGTTAGAAGCTAACCCAGTGTCAGTGTCGGAAGTTTTCGTGCCATCGGGGGGCCTCCAACATGTCTAAGCGACTGTTATTAAATCTTGCCACAACCAGGACCGTGCTCAAAAATTTTTTTGGCACTAGTAGTCACCCATCCAACTACCGACTGCGCTCGCTGTTGCTTAACTTTACCACAAGAAACACACAAGTCACCGGTATATGAGAGATCTGAATGACTTAAGAGGTATAAATGTGGTGTGTTATTATGATAACGGCGTGTGTCCCCAGGCGGTATGTTCCCGCGTGCCGTCGCTGGAGGCGCTGCGGGAGCGCGCGGAGCACGAGCTGCGTGCCCTGCTGGCGGGCGCGCGCGACGAGGAGGTGCGCCGGCTGTGTCGCGCCATGCAGCGGCTCAGGACGTACACCGGTAATGACGAGCTAGTGCTCATATAGCGATACTCTCTAATGGAGGCCACCGTCAAGCCATCTGCCATACATTTGTATCATGCACACTGGATTGCGCTTCAAGTCAAACTGCAAAATATGTGACAAGTCAAACTGCAGACTTGACAAGTATTCTTGATCGTGTATGGCCTCCATAATGTTATATCAGTGCATAAGAATATCGGTGATGAAAAACATCATGAGGAAACCTGCATACCCGTGAGCTCTACGGTTCTACCATTCCGTACTTAGTCAGCGTTGTAGACTATGGCCGGTGCCCCTCACAGTGTGACAGGAGACTTCACCCCAGCAGTGGGATAGTTACGGGTTGTGACTTTGACATCATAAGAGTACTGTAATATCTATAATATAATCTATAATTATGAATAAAGGGTTTTGATTTGATTTATAATCAATATCGTAAGTTTATAAGGAGGAATGTTTTGAAAATAGGTACTATTTTTAGACTAGAATGCTATATTATTCTTTCCTATATTTTATGTAAAAAAAAACTTTGAGATCAACGTCTGCCGGGTTGGCTAGTTAATCTATCTATTAATTATAATAAATGCAATGTAAGAGTATATTGACTTAAAACAGTTAAAACTTGCAATATTTATTCATCTATTGATATTGCAGAGGCACTGGCGCGCGGCGACGGCGCGGCCGAGCTGCCCCTCTACTGGGACTCGTGGGAGAGGCACGTGCGCGGCTCGCCCAGGAACCGGGAGGAACGGAACGCGATTAAAAAAGGTAGCTTACGTAGTAGAGTAGAATATTGTTTTTGTAAAAAGTAAAAACCTTTTTTCATAATAAACGAGAAGAGAATATAAATGAAGTCATTGTACCCGACTTTATACAAAGATTTTTTTATGAAAACCAAATTTCGCTGAGTAAATACGTCAATATTATTAGAAGCGGTTGCTCTATATAAACGACTTAGTATAAGTTATAATAAACGGATTCTACTGTTATCGGATGTAGAACCCTTTGGTAAAAAGGTTTCGAAATTATTTCTTGGTTATTTGTAGCAAAAAAGTTTAAAAAATAGTGTATACTGTTTGTATCAGGCGGCAAGTCCCCCACGACGCCGGTATCGAAGCGCAAGGCGAGCGCGCACCTGCCCGCGCCCGCCGCGCTCACCAAGTCGCGCTCGCACGAGTCGCAGCTCTCCGTGCGGCCCGACGCGTCCGACCTGAGGTACTGTGTAGAGTGTAGACTATAGTCCATGAGTGGTTTCAACCCATTAGTGACCCTTACTGACGACCTGAGGTACCGTATAGTCCATGAGTGGCTTCAACCCATTAATGACCCGTACTGAGCACGGGTCTTGATGCCTAGATCATACTCGACATACTGCTCCAGTGCAGGTGGAGGATTTTTTGACGAGTCTTCTTACGTAAACAGTTTCATGTCTATTTAGAATGAAACGAAATTCAAGTTGAAAATTATAAATGAAAACTTAATAATTTTGAGGAAGAGAAAATACAGGTCATATTATGTTATGTCTACTTTAATTTAAACTAATAAAATATGTTTGTTAAAAAAATGATATTGTCAATTGCCCTAAATAGATTTGTAGGCAATGGAAACATAATAAAAGCGGTGTAAATAAACTGTTAACAAGGTAATGGATGTTGCCGCGTCTACGAGTAGATGCGATGCAATGTTTGCGATCCTTGCGTTTCTTCTACCCACGCAAAGTTATGATTTTTTATTTGTCGACCCTCGCTTTAATAAGTTCTTTGTCTCTGTATTTTCTCACGAAAAGTAAAAATGTGTGCTCCCGAAAAAAAAATCTTTTTATTCGAAGCAACAACCAAGTTATTCATCTAAAGAATCAACAATGGACGGTTGCGATACTTGCAATATAAGTGGTGTAAATAAAACGTCACGACGACATTAACACGGTAATGACGGTTTCAGTGACAACAGCCAGTCGTCGGTGGTGGCGGAGGGCAGCCCGCCCGCGTCGCCGCGCGAGCCCGACACGGAGCCCCTGCCGCAGCGGGTACACCATAACAATGTTGTGAGTGTGAGTTTATACTGTATTGTCTTAATGTTCGTGCGTGCGTGCGTGCGTGCGTGCGTGCGTGTGTGCGTGCGTGCGTGCGTGCGTGCGTGTGGGTGTGTGCGTGCGTGCGTGTGTGCGTGTGTGTGTGTTTAGCTTAATTCCGATTATTTCCAGGGGTAGAAATATCTGCAGGTTTTTTTTATCTCCCTGGCTAAGTTTTGAAATCGAACCGTGAAATGGTTTTAACATACGAAAAAGTCAGTTGCCTACGGCTTCCTTTCTGGCCGATTCGATTTGTATGGCAGTGACTTCGTTTCATTTTTATAACTACTCCAGACTTCCTAGTATTTAGAATTATAAATCAACCATATTTTCACAATCTATTAAAACCGTAATCTCTTTCAGCACAACCACCACAACCAGCACAACGCACTCATCAACAACACGTCGACCCCTGTCAGCGTGGGTATGAGCCCACTGTCGGGCATGGGCGCGCCGCGCTCCCCACGCACGCCCACGTACGGCGGCCGCTGCATGGCGCACGACATCGCGCACCGGTTCACGAAGACCTTCAATATGATCGCGACGTGCGACTACTGCGATAAACAGATGCTGTTTGGGTCCGGGTTGAAGTGTAAGGAGTGCAAGTTTAAGTGTCACAGGTTAGTTGACAGTCATACGTATTTTTTAATGGAAAAAGTGGCTAAATAAGCTGTAAATTTACCTGATGGTAGGTGGCTATCGTGGGTACATCAGTGCACTGCCGGCTAACAAAGAGAGAAGAAAAAGAAAGAACTTTCACTTTATCTGTTGCTATGATTTTTTTTTTATTGAATGGACTGTCGAGCCTATCGGTTGCAGCAGCTTCACGGGAACAGAGGCTATTGTGGGAATAAATATAAGACGGATACACGAAAAGTATTTAGTAAAAAGTATCCATAACTCGTCGTGTAGAACAGATACAAATCGCGAAATGAAGTGTCTTAGAAAAACACATAATCTGCCATGTAATAAATATGCTAAGTATGATCTAAATCTGGTTGGCGATTTTTAAGTAATATTCACAGAGAAACAGGCTGTTGAAACTCTGAAAAAAAATTATCTTCATAAATAACTAATGTTACCTTTAAAATATCCATAAATTTAATGAACTGATTTGACCCCATTACCTTTTACTATCACTATAGAATGTAATATTATAACTATTAGTTATTGATTATTTATAACAATATGCTGTTTGTTTCTTCCAGGGATTGTGAAAGTAAAGTTCCTCCATCGTGCGGCCTGCCGCCCGAGTTCGTAGTAGCGTTCAAAGAAAAATTTCATAAAGACGGTATGTTTTAATTTTTGTATTCCTCTGATTTCTATGTGTGTGCCTCTGTATCTGTTTGCGTTGTTGGATCACGCTTGTATGCAGTTATCCTATTTGACGACCCATGTGACCTAATGGTTACCATGTTGGAGTGCCGTACCATGTCCTTGGTTCGATTCCCAACGAGGTGCAAATTTGAATGATATTTCCATAGACTCTGTGCCAACCACAACACAAGGAATGTTTTTTAGTGTGTACAGTCAATAAAGAGTTTAAATAAAATAAATAAATAAATCCTATTGTGGGGCTATGGGTGTGTAGCGTTATTTTTTTTTTACTAGCTTTTGCCCGCGGCTCGCCCGCGGCAGAGATCGATTTTTCACAAATCCCACGGGACCCCTGAACTTTTCCGGGATAAAAAGTAGCCTATGTTTTAATCCAGGGTATAGGCTATCTCCATTCTAAATTTCAGCCAAATCGGTTAAAACTTAACACTTATAATATTAATATGATTGTATGGTTGTCAGGCGGCTACTACACGGGCTCGGTGAGCGCGCGCGGCGGGTTCCTGACCTCGCTGACGTCACGGCGGCGGCCGCGCGTGCCCGCCGCGCCGCACGCTACGCACGTCAACCATCCCTACTCTGTGAGTACTGTGCTGCATAGTAAAACTCTTCAAGGCAATATTATTTGTTATACGGAGGGGAAGTGAGCGGATAAAATATTCTGTTAAGATTAAATTCATGAAATTACTCTTAGTGTATTAATAAAGGCACTCATTCAAAGCGGCAGTTGTATATTGTATTTGAGCAGTTTAAAAATTCAAAAATGCATGTTTGTCAATAAGTTCGACGGTAAAACTTGGGCAGTAAAATACTTAAATGGGTAAGTTAATAGAATTATTAGGCAGAGAATTAAATGAAACAGGCAATTCCGTGTGGGCAGTTAAAAAATCAAAACTAGTCGGGAACAAATCTTTACAAGCAATTTTATGAATAATAATAATAGTAGAGGGGATCAGGCGCTCTGCAGCATGCAAGAAAACATGCAGATGCTTTCAACGCTCACCAACGCAGCTTCAGCTTGCTGGCCGGCATTGCCGGTCAGCCTCAGCTGCTGCGGCAAGCGTTGAAACCACCTGCTCCTCAGCTCGCGGGCCGCCTCGCCCCGCCGCGCCTAAGCGAGTTTACATTACACTCTAGGGGTAGGGCAGACAAGACTACGTGGAGTCAGTTTTGCAGCGATTCGTTTCTGTCACTAACGTGAACGTTACCGCGCACTTTGAATTGCTGAACTGATTAGCGAACCATCAATTCCATCGTTTTTACCGCTGATTCAATTATTGCACAGCCTGAGTGATTTTGGAACTGACTAACTATTTATTACTGTTCGTGTTTTACTGACACGTTGATTTATGAACCGCCGAAAAATTAACCAACTTCCAGTTTATTTTTACAATTGATTATCTTTTACGGCCTCAGAGTAACTTCAAAAATTTTAAAAACAGACGTAAAAATATATTCCCATTAATAAATATTACTCCCTAAACTGTAAGCATGTATATTCTATCAGTGTACGTATATCGAGCCGTGTATGTGTGTCCAGGGCGGGCCGGACTCGTCCTCGAACACGTCGTCGTGCAACAGCTCGACGCCGTCCTCCCCCGCGCTGCCGCCCGCCACCCCGCAGCACCACCACACGCCGCACGGGCAGCACGGGCAGCACGCGCCGCACGCGACGCACGGGCCGCACGGGCCGCACCTGCCGCACCTGCCGCCCGCTAAACAGCAGTTTCATTTCCCAGGTGACTCCGCGTTCAGTACAGTGCGCGCGCGTGTGTGTGTGTGTGTGTGTGTGTGTGAGCGTGCGTGCGTGCGTGTGAAATATCACTCGATACACGAAATCGAGAAAGTCTGTAACATACTCTGATGTCATTGCTAACTTAATTTATTGCTAACTTAATTAATTAGCTTGTAGGTTTACTATTACCCTATTACCAAGGGCGCGTTCCACTAGACGCTCACAACGCTCACAACGATCAAAATATCATACTAATTTGATCATTGTGAGCGTTTTTAGCGTCTAGTCTTCTTATTTTATGTCGCCGTGTGTCTAAAATACCCTCCAAAAATTTTTTAAGTCATTAGCTGTCAGTGTCAGAAGTGTATCTATTGTCACCAGAAGTGAAGACACCAGTGTCCAGCCCCAACCACACGCTGGTGATCCAGTCCCCGGCGCGAGTCGCAGCTGACGGTAAAGATGACGTGACCTCGAGTCTGAAGAATGGTAAATGTTTGTAATGATGTTATTGACAACTAGCGGTCCGCGTCTGCCAAGATAATAAGTACCCTATGTCTTATTCCAGATCATAGTCTACCCGTGTGCTAAGTTTCATGATAATCTGTTGAATAGTTTTTACGTGAAATACTAACAAACATCCATGAAAACTTTCACTTTTATTATATTCGAAGTATAGTAGGTTTTTGTCGACTGTTCATTTCGTTTCTTTGATAATCTGTAATTTTTTAACATGTAACATGACAGCACACAGCATTTCAGTAACAGGATGACCCTTCCTTCTGTCAAGGTCATATTTTAATTTCGCAAAATGTTACAATGTAAATGTCTATGCCCCAGATGATTTCTTTTTTTTCTCTCTTTCTTGGCCGGCAACGCATCATTGATACCCTTAGTGTCGCTGATGTCCATGGACGACGATAGCCACTTACCATCAGGTGGATCGTCAACTCGTTTGCCGGCTATTTCCATAAAAAAAAACCTCAATATTCAGTGTATTGTACAGAGTACTCGCGCGCCGATCGGTCGCGGCGCGTGTCGACGAGCGGCGGGGACGCGGCGCCGCGCGCGGAGTCGCTGGAGCTGTCCGCGCACGACTCGCGCTGGCCCCGGCAGAACAGCGTGAGTGACGAGCGTACACACTACATGACTACACACACCTTGCTTCACTTAAGTCCGGTTTACACGTATTAAGTAAATAAGTAGATAACTAAATTTGAACTAATTTTTAAGGAACATAATAAGTAAATAAACAGACAATTTAGTATCTTTTTAGTTAAAATTTAATGAATTACTTAATACTTGTAAACTGAACATTACAGTTAGGTTAAATAACCATTGATTGCTTAGCTATATATTTTAAACCCCTGACAGTTTATTTCTTTTCATATGTCTTAGTACAAGAAAAATGGGATTAAACGGGATTTTTTGTAACTGACAAAATTATTTATCCTATTTGAGATCCGATTGAAATAATATATAGGTATAATGTGGGTTAAAACAAGCTTACTTAACCGCTAGGCTATAAAGTTATACAATTTCTGAAGATCTAAATTGATAAGCACCCCTAATAATAGTCTATCCCAGTAATATCTTTCATATGTACAGGCTTGAACTGCAGTGTTATTGCATGTATTTTTTTAATGCACAATGAAAATTTAATATTAATTGTTAAGTTGTTGACAAAGCTTAGTGTCCCATCTATTTCTATTGATCGCTGTGTGCTGATAAGGTTACGCAATTAGGCCTGCTAACTTACAATGTGAAGCCTATGTACCAGCGAATTCATAATACATTAACGAATACGACAAACATTATCATTGCGTTCTATAAGGCTGAGTATACATCACAGACGTTCGAGGTAGAGAGCGAGCGGGAAAAAAATCCACTATTCACTAATATTACTGCGAACTACGAGAAAGGAAAAGGAAAAAATCCTATTAGTGATTAAGCAAAGGGAGATCTCCCATCAGGCGAGGCTGTGTTGCTTGGGGGGAAGCTGAGCCCCGCCCCCGATTGATCTTGTCGGAGTATATGCAAGCGATGCAGAAAACTTCTATAGCGTGATTCAAGTCGTCGTGACGTCACCGTATGACGTGTAGTGCGATGTCACCACAGTGAACTTTTTCCCTTGCACCGCCTCACTACCAGTCATGACGCTGCAAGGGCCGCTAGAGTCGACAGTAAACTGTTTATTCGAAAGAAATATCCACGCAAATCTCTGGTGAATACTCGGCCTAATCGATCGATATGTAATTATGTATCGCGACGCGCCGACGCTAAGTTCGCGGCTCGGGCAGCGTCCGTCGCGGCGACCCGCGATAACGCCGATAACACGCCGCCCGCGCCACTGATTCATCGGTTCTATTTATAATTTATACACACTTTACAATGCTCAGTGGTTTTACGTATCTATTTATTTTTTCTTTATATTAATGTGTAGTGATCTTACAAATGATGTTAAAGGTCGAGTATTTATGAATGATTTTTGGGTACCTTTGCAAACACCAAAACTTATTTGAGATTTTAAAACTAATTTAATTCTTTATCTTTTTACGTGCATTTGTTTCTTTCATTGTCGTCTTTATTAGTAAGACAGTTTCCATACTAATTTTATCTTTTAAAGCAACAAAATAAAGTACTTGATAATAATATGAAATTGTGAAAAACGTTTACACATTCACAAGTAATAATAATTCTAAGGATTCGATTGCTACGAAATTTTACGCTCCATTACCTACAATATCAGTAAAAGCCCCGCAACAGTTGTACCCAAGGGTTTGTGGCGAGTAAATTAACAATTTCATTCATTAACACGAACGGACGTCTTCATTTGTTCGTAGTAGCGATGACGAATCGTTATAAATCGTTTGTTCACACTTGCTCCCTCGCCCTCGGTTTAATTACTTCGTCGCTGTTAAGTTGTTAACAACACTGTCCTTCACAGATGAAGCTTTAAGTCCTTAGTGCATTCATTGCTAGTGAGGGCAAAGTTCGGAAAAATAATGCTGACTTGCGGTCTTACAGTAAATACTTAGTGAATTTATTTAATAAATCGTATATATAACAGTTGCTCGGCTGAAAAAAATAAAGTAAAAATACAGTGACAATGACTACGTTTGTACGTCATCGCAGATTATTTGAGGAGGTGCGTATTTATTTGGTTTGTCTGTCCATTATATAAGATAAAATATAAAAAATTGTAACACTCATAATAGTTTTATAGTTTTTTTTGTATATTGGGATGGGAGAGCACAGATTTATCCGCAAAATTGAGGAGGTCTATAGCATACAAACAGCTCCAATGCGGTTAAATGGTCAACTCAAGTGTATCCTACACTTGTTATTATGTTTTTCATTGAGAATTAAAAAACTAGATTATCATAACAATCATAACACATATATATATGTATAAATAAAAGTACATACATGAGTTGTAAAAAAAGTTCATCTTTTCGTCCCGCGTTGCATTAACCACTTGTTTTTTTATAATCTTTATTTAGGGGTTTTGATATTTTACATATATGACAACCCCATTATTTCCTTACACTTAATTTAACACCAGACAAGCATATACTTAAACTAGCAACGAACATATTAACCAATTCTAGTACTGCTGATATCGTCAAGTTTTGTTTACCGTAAGTCCCTAATAAAGTCCCCGCCACCACCAGCTGTCAATGAAGGAGTGGGACATCCCGTACGACGAGCTGAAGCTGTTCGAGGTGATCGGCGAGGGCCGCTTCGGCACCGTGTACCGCGGCAGCTGGCACGGCGCCGTCGCCGTCAAGCTGCTGCACCTGCACTCGCACCTCGACCACTGCGCGCCGCTCGACACCTTCAAGCATGAGGTGATTGACTTGTACACACATACTCGTACATGTAGTACGCATACAAACATTCCTTTTTATTTATTTATTCCTTTTTTTTCATCCTAACATTACAGGCAATAACCCAATGCGTTAGGTAAATACATTTAGCACTTATATCTACTAATTAATAATACAACATAAACTATCTTAAATACCTACAACAAAATAAATACAAATAAAATCTAATATTAACACTACTTAACAATAACAAATAATATACATTATAACTATTGCAATTTTATTCCATATGTACGCAATAACGCGTGCTCACTCATGCACACACGTACACGCGTGCGTGCACACACACACACGCGCACATATACTCGCACGCACGCACGCACACATTCTCTCTCTCTCTCTCTCACAAACACACACAAACACAAACTAAAGCATAATGCATACGTAAGGGGTTTTTTCCCGTCCCATACATACGTGCCACCTTCCGTACGGGATTTCGCTGCGTATGCACTATCGTATACATTTTCTATGAAACGATGTTTCCAAAACTTCACGTCCCATCCCGTACGGGAAAAAACCCGTTACGTATGCATTGTGGTTAACTTTATTATTTGTCAAGTTTTCTTTATAATATAGTTTCATTTATTTTTCTCAACTTGTATAATATAATAGTAAAAAATTGTAAATGATCAGGTGGCAACGTTCCGTAAGACGCGTCACGAGAACCTGGTGCTGTTCATGGGCGCGTGCATGAAGCCGCCGCGGCTGGCCATCGTGACGTCACTGTGCAAGGGCATGACGCTCTACACGCACATCCACCTGCGCAAGGACAAGTTCACCGCGAACAGGAGCGTTATTGTCGCGCAGCAGATCTCGCAGGTACCAGTGTGGCCCAGTGTCCTCTCCTGATGGAATCATTTCGGCGTAGCGACTCACTTAACGAAAGTTAAAGCAACATAACACTGATCTCCCCATATCTTACCACTAATATAACATAATATATAATAACATGGTATGTGTAGATTAGCGCCCATCCAAGTGGTGTCGTGTTCATAGATTTATGAATACTGGGTCTTATAGTTATAGTTACTTATAGAATTAACTCAGGTGAATAAAGTTGATGGCACTGGATGAATTTTTTTTATAGAAATAGCCGGCAAACGAGCTGATGGTAAGTGGCTATCGTCGCCCATGGAAATCAGCAACACCAAAGGCATCACCCATGCGTTGCAGGCCAAGAAAAAGAGAAGAAAAAGAAAGAAAGAAAGAACTGGCTCTGGCCAAAATGTATTATGTGACTTGTCTTAATATTGCCAAATTGGCATCATTGTATGATGTCATCCGTTGTTACCGTGACAACATTCAAGCGAAGAATAACTATGACAATCAGATATTGACCTTCTATTCGAAGGATAAAGTTTATATTGTACGACATAAATTGCAGGGTATGGGGTACTTGCACGCGCGCGGGATCATCCACAAGGATCTGAAGACCAAGAACATATTCTTGGAGAACGGCAAGGTGGTCATCACCGATTTTGGCCTGTTCAGCGTCACGAAGCTTTGCTTCGGGAACAAGTAAGTTATCATTACTGGAGGTGGTAAAACATATAACATTAGAAAGATAATGGCGTTTAGTCATGTGAATGACCGCCGTATTTCTTCAAGTTTATTTAAATATTAATAATCTTTTTTGAAGTGAAAACTTCTTTAGTACGGGGGTGACTTGAAATTTTATGAAACGAAACTGTCTAGTAAAAAGATACAAACACATAAATTCTAAAGTGAGATAGGAAGCATTGTACGGGGGTAGGGTAGAGGAGTGAGGGGTAGGGGAGCGGAGCGGAACGGGGCGGGGCGGAGCGGAGCGGAGTAGTGAAACCTACATTTATCATCTTCCCGAAATTTTACATTCTTCAAATTATCTTGAAAACAAAAATTTTGAAGGTTTCACTTCTACCACGTGTGAATTGCACACATTTTAATTTTTGAAGTGAAAACTTCTTTAGTACGGGGGTGACTTGAAATTTTATGAAACGAAACTGTCCAGTGGAGACTAGAAATGAGTGGAGACTAGAAATGAGTGGAGACTAGAAATGAGTGGAGACTAGAAATGAGTGGAGACGAGTTGAGTGGACACGAGTTGAGTTGAGTTGATTTTACATTCGTCTCATTATCTTGAAAACAAAATTTTTGAAGGTTTCACTTCTACCACGTGTGAATTGCACACATTTTAATTTTTTTTATAAATAATTTTTTATATATCTCCATCATACTTAATAATACAAGGATTGGAAGTGGTAGTGGAAGTGGCCTCACGGCAACACGTGGCAACACATGACCCGTGAGGTACCTCTTCGAAGCTTGTCTTGCAGTTGTGTGTACAAAGGGCGCGTTCCACTTGATGTTCCACTTAGCGACCACGGTCGTCATGATCGCGGCTAAAACGTCACTGATTACGTTATTAATTTAGCTCACGCCGAATTAATAATGGCTTCTTTATATATAATTGTGTGTGTGTGTGTGTGTGTGTGTGCAGCGCGCGCGGCGACCGGCTCGGCATCCCCCCGGGCTGGCTGTGCTACCTGGCGCCGGAGCTGGTGCGCGCGCTGCGCCCGCACGCCTCGCTGCAGCTGCCCTTCTCCAAGGCCACTGATGTCTACGCTTTCGGGTACGACGCGCGTTTTAATAGAATGTTTGTTACCTCAGAACTTTCGACTGGGTGAATCGATTTTGATAATTCTTTTTTAATGAAAAGCTGGTGCTTGTCATGTGGTCCCATTTAATTTGAGCTGACGAGTAGTTTTTTAATTATTTTGATGTCGGTTATTTTTTTCTTGGTAAAATTCAGATTATATGTCGCTTCTTGTCTTCTTATTCCAGTAATTAGTAACTAGAGCCATGTGTTATTAAAATGTGTTATTATAAATATAATTTTTAAGTGTATATTGTCCAATTTGTAATATGCATTTATTTATCTGATACCAAAAGCAAGTTAAAATAAGTGTGTTCAATTGTTATAATTATAATTATTAATTAAATTATTTGGCTTGTATTGCAGTATATAATATTTTGGTCCTTCGAGCAGGATCAACATTTTTGTGTGTGTTTCACATTATTTAGGAACAGGTGTACTATGCCAATGGTGTACTATGTCTTTGACGTTTACTCTGAAGTTTCTGAAAGTTACTTTTGATTTCAGAACCGTGTGGTACGAATTATTGTGCGGAGAGTACCCATTCAAAGGGCAGCCGCCGGAGGCTATTATCTGGCAGGTGGGCAAGGGTGTGAAACAGTCGTTGGCCAACATGCAGGCGTCCAGGGATATTAAGGTAAAAGTGTTTCACATCGAAATTGAAGTTAGTTATATGTAGAAAGACTCAAGACTGAGTAAAGATTATGCTACTAATTAACAAAGATTCGTCATACGAGTCGCAACAACAAGAAGTAAATCCGTTTATTATCTTGCTTTCCAAAATTCATCCAAACGCACCTTGAAATAAGGTCTATTTTACAGGACATCCTGATGCTGTGCTGGTCGTATCGCTGGAGCGAGCGGCCCGACTTCCCCCACCTGCTGTCCACACTCGAGAAGTTGCCGCGGAAACGTCTAGCGCGCTCTCCCTCGCACCCCGTACACCTGTCCCGCTCTGCCGACTCGGTGTTCTGAGACGCGAGGTGCGGGCGGCACCAACCACACATGCAGAGTGCAGTCATTGCTAATGCGGTGTTTTAAACATCCTATGTCAGGTGTCTGCAACATTTTCTTCCGGAGGACAGATTCGAGTCAGTTAGTTCAACTCACTGATATGCTTAACTATTATTATGGTAATATAATGCAGTGCCCGCACGAACTCTGATGCTATAGTTTGAACTCCATAATTAGTATCAGTTCGATCAAAACCTATCAACGACAATATGACGCGGATTAGGTAATTAGCGTATCCAGTGTATTTATTTAAAGTACCAAGTATCTACATTACGTCAACTGATTTTAAAGCCAGTTCCATGTTAATATAATTATGAAAGTTATTAAAAAAATGTCTAATGAAATCGTTAATTTTCAACAAGTTTTGATACATATCTTAATACTTTTTAACCATCTAAAGTTATTACGTAGCTTATAGTTGCTACAACAGTCGACAGTGAGTAATATCAAATTACAGGCTTAAATAATGAAGACGATATTTGCACGTGAACTAATATCGTTGTCGATTGGACACATTCTTTTTATATTTGGCGGTTTTGAATTTGTTACTATACAGGTTATAGTTCCCTAAATGTCAAGATCACTGTTTTACTGTAAATTGGCTTAGAATGGTTAGTCGATGTAAATTGAGACGAGAAGGGTGTGTGAGGTCAGTTTGCCCGAAATCGTAGAGGCGCAGAGTACGTAGCGGAGCAGATTTCATATTCAATTTTACTAGCTATCAACATTGAAGTATAATGTCATAGAACAGACATCTCGAACAAAATGTGTTCCACTGAAGGTTCTATTTTCAAATCCATTGAAAATTGAAGCCGATCGGCGCCAATTCATTGGGACATACATTGTGTTCGCGGCGTCAGTTCTATATGCTAGTAATAATACTTCAATGGCTATCAAAATTATAATTATAATAATGGCTCCATTCTTGTGTTTGTATTGTAGATTTATGTTCTCGAATAAGTTTGATGTTCGCGATAGTGGAACGACTGCGACACAGTTGGTGGGTAGGTTTCCCTACATAATATTACTTTTACAATTTTATTCTTGTTATATTTTTATATAACAAACGGGTTTTCGCTACTTAGTGTATCATATTACGTAGTTTTAATTAAATATAAATATGATCGCTTCGTGAGTACGTTGATGTAAACTCATTCGTATTATGACTTCATGAGCAGGTCTTGATCTCTTATTGATAGATTAAATTATATTTTCGTATTTTAAACATTGACCTTGTGAGAAGTTGACTGTGTTGTTGATATAAAATTTATTACTTATAACTGTGTATTGTGTATATAATGTATAGTGTTACGATTTGCTGTGATGCGGTGCGCGGGAACACCGATCTACGAATACATGCTACATTTTAGTATTTTAACTTCTTACACTCCTATATCTAGAGTAACTTCTATATCTTAGGCAGCAAAACTGAGGATTTTCTTCTTTCATAACTTGTTTAGTAATTAGTGTACATAACAACAACATACATTTGAAATTTATGAAGTTTCAAAGTGAGTAGTAAGATCAGTGTTCCCAACGTGTGACTGTTCAGACTTGAATTAGGTTAAGAGTTGACTCTTTTACTACTAAAACTTACCACAGTCCCCAGAAATTCGTAACTTTTAATGATAAATACGTCAATGACCTTTAAATTGTAAATATCGACAGTGACTGAAATAGATTAAAAAATTGTACAGTCTGCGAATAACGATATATTAAATAGTATGTATATAATTGGAAATGAGCCGCCATCTTGTTTCTGACATCGAATCAAATAAATAAACACTTGCAAACATATCCCCGCAGTAGGTTTTTACCTGTGTCGCGGGTGGCATGGGCGACACATATAACACATCACAATAACACCCATGACCCGAGTACAAATATTTATCTGTCACATAAATATCTACCCCGGCCGGGAATCGAACACAGGACCCCTCGCTTCGCAGGCAGGGTTGCTACCAACTCAGCTACAGGGTCTCATCGATTCAGGCAGTCGAATCAAAATGGTGGCTTTCTAGATTCGAGTGTTTGTAAATAATGAAACATTCCTTTCGAGTAGTGAATTGAAAATCAACTTTGAAATAAACTATTTAGCCTTAGTCCTGCAACTGAATGAGGTGATAAAAAAATGTAGATAAAATATTTTTAGTTTATACAATAAATGAGAGTGAATAACTGAATTACAGGCATATATCTAGAGCTAGACTATTTATGTGATCTGCAGGACTTTGAAGTTAGTGTATTTTCAAAGATTTAACTTTCTATAATATTTACTATGAGGCTTGATGTTATGTATATTTTAAGTTGATTTTTCAACTGACGAATTTTTTATTAAGGTTAAATTTAAAATGTTAATTGTAAAACATAATTACATTATTGACAAGTCTTACATGAATGCAATCTATTTGAAATGAAAAAAAAAGGTTAATTTGGTATTCTATGAAGTCAGTTGAAAAGTCAACAACTTTATCATTAATAAACATGAAAAATAAAACAAATACGGTCATGATGTTTAATTTCATATTTTAAATAGATATTGATTATAATAGTAGGATATGAAAATAATAACAGATCATGTTGTTAAATTATTGTTTACTAAATTATTATTAAAATAATAGTCGAAATTTTATTCTGGTCACGGAACTCCTATTAAATGGATAGTTAGTTGTTGTATAATATTTAAACGAATCGCGGGAGCGAGGCCACGGTATTTGTATATAGAGCGCGGGTGGCGAGGCTTCTTCAGTTGTATTATAAATAAATTATTCCGATGCAGTGTACGGCACAGAGTACACCAGCCCATAGGGACAAACTTTTGATGGACGAAAAAGAGAGATGTGTTTTGTATTCACCAATTTAATTTCATGTATTTTAAATTAGAATAAACTAATTTATAGTATACATACATAGTTGGGTTTTAAGTATATGCAAAATCACAGTATTATATTGTAAAATTAATATTTTTATGTGCATGATGTCCAATTACACATCTTAATTTTAGTGTTTTAAAATTTTAAATTATCTTATGTAAGAGGTTTTAAGTACTTAAAGACTAGTTGAGTCTCAATTTAAATTGTAAACGAGTCTCTAAGCTGGTGTGTGTGTGGGCCGGAGGTGTACAGTGGAGCAGTGGGATCCAGTCACTTGTAATTTTACAATGTATCAAGTTTTTAAGAACTAGGTTAGTTGCATTTGCCAAAATAAATTCTTCAATCACTGTTATGTGCTGTTTTATTGTAATTCCTGTATAAGAAACATGTATTAGACCTTGTCCAGAAGGGACGAATTCGCCGCGAATCGTTTCGCACGAATTCATTCGCGCGTTAGCGAGATACTAGGCGCCAGTACATCGCGTCCACAAGCATCGCGCGAATTCAAAATACGCGCGTAAATCGCGTGCACTACGCCAGACTCTCGACTCGCGCGTTTTTCGCGCGAGTCGAAATACTAGAGGCTCCTTGTTGCGTCCAGTCAACGCGCGAACAAGTCGAACAACAGAGTGAGGTGCAAGTATCGAGGGAAATGGAGCGCCTACATTTTCGTGTGTTGCTACGCTCCTTCTGGACGCAACGATCGCGCGTTATACGCACGAGAGAATCGCGGCGAATTCGTCCCTTCTGGACAAGGTCTTATTGTTGAATCGACCTTACAAAAACTTTGTAATCTGCTCTGCCTGAGAATGGATCCCAGGACCCATGGGCGTAGCCAGGTTTTAGATTCGGGAGGGGTTCAAGAAAAAAAACCGGCTAAGAATTACATAAAATAACCCCAAAACTCTCCCCCTGGCTACGCTCGCGCGGCAGGACCCCTCGCAAAGCCAAGTAGAGTATACTTTTATATGACAAATAATTTTTCGTCCATTACTATGGCCAGTTAAATATATTATCAGAACATACCCATTTTTTATTTTTAGTGTTATAAACATGTTAATACATGATTATCATTACACCTACTGGTAAGTAACAATGGTTTGGTGCTAAAGTAACTTTTGTTATTTCCTTCAAATTCAGGACTTTGATGACAATCTTCAACTGATTTCAATATAAGGAACATGAAATAAAAGATAATTTAGAAAACAGTATAAAATTAGTCTTATTCTATTCTAAGCTAGATTGAATTCTATGACACATGTCCTGCAAGAATAGAGGCAATATTCTGGCACATTGTTTTGATTTCCTCACTGCTCAGGAATTCTGCTCCCAATATTGCATTACCAACCGCTATTGTCTCCCTTGAAGATTTTGCCTTTATCCAGAACCTCCCATTCATTCCAGCAGCTAATTCAAATGGCCATTCATTTTTCAGAGCATTAATCAGTGGACAGCTAGGGTTTAGTATTTTTCTGACGAGATTCACTGAGCATTTAAACATAAAGCCATCTGCTAGAACCCCTAATCTTCCCTTTAGTCCCTTGGAATCAACGCACAGAAGCTCGGGTTCCAAATCTTTCCCAGCAATTAAGACTTTAGCGTACAAAACATCGCCTATTTGTACTTCTGGTCTGTTCTTCTTTGTTGCACCTTCGAAAGAGAGATATGATATCGTAGCGGGACAGCTACTGCCAATGTCTACTCGAAAAATATCTCCAGATTTTTGAGTCACAACACCTATAACGTTTTCTCCCCTCGACGGCACGTATCGTTTCTGATAGCTGTCTATCCAGTACGTGTTTGGATTTCGTTTCTTCAGAATACCCGCTTTGGTTATATAGATACCACTATCTTCCTTCCTGAGTCCAGGGCCGAGGATTACTTTTCCCTTTTCTCCTGCTGTTGCTATTTCCTCGCAGAAATCTCCGGGTAGCACAACGTCGCCAACTGAAACCTTCTGCATTGCAGAGTAAATGTTCACTTTTTATATAAAAAATAATTGTAAACACTGAAAACACCAACAACAACTTAAAAGCACGAGAGTCAAGAGTGGTGCACACTGCACGAGTTTCAATCAAAACGAAAGTGAATTGTGACATTGACGTATAAATATTGTGTCAATGTCAAAAATTATATTCATGCCAATCATGGATATATTACTCTAACTGGATACTTAACTTCGTAAGGGTATTATACCTGAAGTTCGATGACGTCATAATGGAATGAACATTTTTGTATTGTGTCCATGTTATCTATAGTCCCAGGATAGGATTCGATTGTAATTTTTTTATAATGGTATAAAAATATCTAAGATGACAGTTAAGATATACAGGATGACCTTGAAAGGTGTATTGATAATTACGTATGTTTAAATACAAGATACATTGTGCATTTACAGCATGTCATTTCAGAATTTTACGTATTTGTTTTGTTTTAGTGAAAATAAATAAATTAAATGAAAGTATCAAAAAAATAATGCCGCGCGCGCGCGCGTACGCTAGTAGTAAAAGTTCAATGGCCCCGCGCGTTCTTTACAGCTGATCTCTGCACCGCGCTGCTCGATCCGCGTCGCGTAGCGCACTCCAATTTTTTCTTTATAATTTTATCGGCTAGGACGATCAAAAAACATTAAAATATGAGAATGTGTTATTGGACAAATACCTACTAATTATTATTTTAAAGTGAAACATGATATTATTAGGTTGCTAGATAATTAACTCATAAGAAAATAATTAAGTATGGTATTCTTGGTATAACTTTTTACAGCAGGAATCACGATATTTGCAACAATTGATTATTTACATGAACTATGAACTAGTAATAATAGTTTAATGACCGCGCGCGTTCTATCAGCTGTGCACCGCCCCGCCCCGCGTCCCGCAGCGCACTCTCCCGTAACTTTTTATTCATACTTTTATCGGCTTAGGACGATCAAACTGAAATGATATGAGAATGTGCAATTGCACAATGACCAGCAAAATTATTATTTTAAAGTGAAACATGATATGATTAGGTATTTAAGTAACTTAAAGGAAATAATTACGGTAGGTATTCTTGGCGTATTAAAAAAGTTGAAATCACGATGTTTACAACAATTGGCTATTTACATTAACTATGAACTAAACTTACTCAATTAATTGTTCAAAGTATCCACCTCCGCTTAATTTATCGGTACATTCGTCTGGGATGCGTCGGTGATGATCCATCAGTGAACTACCACGTCACGAGCCTATGCTCGTAAGTGAAAACTGCTTAAGTCCAACAAATGCGTCATTCGTAAAGTTTTGGTTGCCGGTTGATTACCCGAATATCATGCGAAATCGGAATTTTCTGTATTGTACTGACCTTAACTACGCAGGTATTAATCATTTGAGAACGGTAAACGACTGCTCCTTCTTATTTTCGGCATGATTTAAATTATTGTTAGATCACTAGTTTGACTAAAAATTCGCAATGTAAACAATACGATTAATTAATTTCGACGATATCGCGCGCACTTATGTGCGCACTGCTGCGTCCACGGCGGACCGACCAACTGTTTGTTTAATTGCTTTCGCACGGCAAGCCGCAAGGGAGCGGCTCACCCCGCTCCCCGCCCGGAAGGCGCCCGGGCGCCGTGGCGGTATCTTTGGCGGTACGTAGTAAACGACGGCGCGGCGGCGTGCTAATTTCATTCATGTATCGTATAGCGCGCGCGACTAAAATGATACTTTTAAATATTATTTAAAATATTAATTTTATTATGTTTTTTTTTTCTTTCTGTAAAACATCATAATATTAATTTAAAGTAATAAGTAACGTAGTCTGTCTCACATAACGTGATAAAGTTCGTATTTTTTTTACGATTTAGATTTGTAAAATTTTATGATAGTTCATCTCAGTTGCCTCTTCCGAAACTCTGGTTTTTTTTTCGAGACACTTTTTGGAATCAGCCTGTATATTAATATCATATAGATGTACCGTAATAATGTACCTTATTTCTCAATTTACTCTTAATGCAATAATTTTAATTTCGTAATTTTGGAGAAATTTTAATAAAATTTACCACAAGAAAACATTTTGAAGAACCATATCGAAATAGAACATAATTTTTCTAAGTACATAAGTGTGGACACCCTACAATTTATAAAGGACAACCTCAATCCAGCCTGTGATTGGTCGAATGATCATTCCGATATGACGTCATCGATCTTCAGTTACCTCGTCGATGTCCGTGATAGAGTAATATATCCATGGTGTTTACTAATACTAACTGTCAATGTCAAATTGTCAATTATTTGACATGTTTACGTTTTGATTTCGCACGTGTTTTTTAAACTAAAAAGCATAGATATAAGATAAAAAGAAACAGGAAACAGTGCTGTGAAACAGTGTAGTGTTTATTGCAGTACTGGAGTAGAAATGCCTGCAGTCATTGATAAAGATGTCCTCATATATAAAGGGAGTAATCTTCTCCGCCAGAGACTGCTTCTCTCAACATTGAGTGGGCGGTCAATCAAAGTCGAAGAAATACGAAGCACACATGACGATCCGGGTCTACGGGAGTATGAAGTGAATCTAATTCGGCTTCTGGACAAGATTACGAATGGAACTAGAGTGGAGTTGAGTGAAACCGGCACGTCATTGTTTTTCCAACCGGGGATTTTGATTGGTGGTCAGGTCACTCACAGCTGCAGCACACAGAGGGGTATAGGTTAGTGTTGCTAGTTAGTTAGTTAGTGTAGTAGTTCCTTCACTGAACCACAATAGAGTAGCATGGTGAAGTATGCTCTTGAGTCTTGGCCTCCCCAAGAGGAAGAGATTCACGCTCAATAGTGAGCCATTAATGGGTCAGCCAGCATATCTTTTTGTAGTTGAGTTTGATTCAAGTTCATCAGTGTTACTTAATGCAGAGGTTATTGACCAACATAATTCTGAAATTTTAAGCCGCTCAAACGCCTTCAACATTGTTTATCACCACTTTCCATCATCATAAACTAATCAACAGAAATGCATAAGATATTTTGCCATTCATATGCCACTGTATTATCTGTATTTGATTTGTAAATTTCAGGCTACTACCTTGAAGTTCTATTGGCTTTGGGCCCGTTCTGCAAGGAGCCACTGAATGCTGTTCTCCAAGGAGTCACCCACCACCACCTCGATGTATCAGTGGACAAGGTGAAGGCGGCTGCTCTCCCTGTACTGTTGAAGTTCATACTTGTTGACGATGGACTGGAACTGAAGGTTGTGCGACGAGGTAATTTTTGAACGCCATTTTTATAGCCTTTTTTAGACAAGTCTTATTTAGTACACAATCTCCATATTATTCTTTATCAAAATGTTCAGCGTAATAGACTTGTCTAAAAATATGTAGTACAGTCACCTGCAGAGTAAAGTAACCCATCTGTTTACAATGCAACAGGCAACGGAAACGTGCTGTTCGTATAATTATAAACAAATGGGTTACTTTTCTCTGCAGGTGACTGTACAATATGGACACCTCTTAAAATATGCAACAAAGAGTAGGGTCTTTTAATTCATTGTCCAACAGTTGATCCTAGGTAGAAGTAGGGAATACTGATTATGTTTAAAGAAAAAAAAAATTGTTGTACGCTAAAATTAAATGTTTTGATGAAATTAATGTTTTTCA
Source organism: Thymelicus sylvestris (assembly GCA_911387775.1). Taxonomy (NCBI): domain Eukaryota; kingdom Metazoa; phylum Arthropoda; class Insecta; order Lepidoptera; family Hesperiidae; genus Thymelicus; species Thymelicus sylvestris. Next base: position 14,983,971 of record OU426899.1, on the reverse strand, counting down.
ATTTTAGGCTTAACGTAATTTCGTGAAAACTGTTATTTATTTATCACATGTTGTAGGAGCCCCTCCTCTCGGCGGAGGCGAAGTGGTATTCAAGTGTCCAGTGCGTAGACACCTGCGGCCCCTGCAGTGGACTAAATGGGGGCTTGTCAAACGGATCCGGGGCGTTGTGTACGCACTGCGAGTGTCCCCCACCATGGCCAATAGAGTTGTCGATGCTGCCAAAGGGGTAAGTCTTTTAATTTACTGCATTGAAATATTTGAAATTTGTTTTACATAATTTTTATTTGATTTAATTGGAAAATTAAGACTTTGGAAAGATGACACGAAAGATGAATGATGACATGAAATCAAAAGATGAACGATGACAGAGCCTTAACTTTAGTCTTCTTAAACCATGTAAAGCCTAATGAAATTAAAATTATCCAATCCAATAAAGAAACAATAATAACCTATCATTCACTTTACTTGGTATCTTACTTTACTTTATTAGAATACTTTTTTCCTAACTTTGTAAATTTCGTGTGTAATAAAGTGTAATAAATAAATAAAATAATTTATTTGGTCTCCTGTCATTATGCGCAATCAATGTAAATCTCCTCAACTGACGACACCAACAAGTTAATGTTTGTCCTCAGGTGATGTTGAAGTTCCTGCCGGACGTGTATATCAACACGGACCAGTGCCGCGGCGCCAACGCGGGCAAGAGCCCCGCGTTCGGGATCAGCTTGGTCGCTGAAACTAATGAGAAGACATTCTATTGTGCAGAGGCTGTAAGTATTAAAAAAAGTTATTTTCGGATCATATACACAAGTATTAATAAATTGCGGTAAGCTACTTACAAAGCCTGCTAACATTTACAAAAACACAGTAAGTAACTTATTGCTTTAACCCATTAATGGCGTTCTACTGGGCACAGGTCTCTCCGCTTAAGGAGGCCTAGAGCTTACTCCACCACGCTGCTCCAGTGCGGATTGGTGAAGGGGTTAGTGACCAACATGAGTGTTGGAAGATTCATGCCGCCCAAGGGCCTCCGACATGGCTTAATGACTGTTTTTTTACAATGTCGGAAGTGCTCCAAAATTTTTCCCACTACTACCAGCGGTCAGCGACCAGCGGTCACCCATGCAACTACCGACCGCGTCCGCTGTTGCTTAACTTTGTCGATCACGTAGGATCGACGCAAGCTGCCGGGCTATGAGCGCTTCATAGTACTCACTACTCACGTAAAACTTACTAATGCCGCGGCCTAACACGTGACACGCAGAAGTCAGTGGAGGCGGGGTCCGGGGGGTCCGGGGAGCCCTCGCTGCCGGAGGAGCTGGGCCGCGAGTGCGCGCTGCGGCTGCTGGACGAGGTGCGGCGCGCGGGCGCCGCGGACAGCGCCTTCCAGTGGCTGCTCGCGCTCTGGATGGCGCTCGGCCAGAAGGACGTCAGTGAATGTGTGGTCAGTGACATGGTTCATTTTGAATTTTTTAGTCTTAGGGCTTGTTTCACAATCTTCAAGTAAGTCCAAAGTAAGCTATTCGTTGGTTAAGTTGATATTTCGTGTACATATGTAAAATGTCACTTTAACGTCACTTTAACCGGCGAATAGCTTATTCAGGACTCTACTCGAAGATTGTGAAACAAGCCCTTAATCTTCTTAATATATATAAATTACGCGTCATGTTGTTTCTCCGCGATGGAATCCTAAACTACTTAACCGATTGTAATCAAATTTGCACACCGTGTGCAGTTTGATCCAACTTGGAAGATAGGATAGCTTACATCTCAAAAAAAAGAATTTTGACAGAACGAAGTCTGTCCGGGCAGCTAGTAGCTTTATATAATGATGTGTAATTCTTAAAGCGGCTACGCGGGTTTGGGCATGTCTTCGCTTCTCTCGCCTCTTACGACATTCTGATTTGCCTGCACGAGACCAGTATCCAGGCCGCCCGAATACGACCCGACACTTCATAAATTCTCACGTCATGAACAATATAAGACTGTATTTCCACAGGTGGGTCCCCTATCAGACTACACGATCAAATTCCTGCAGCACCTGAAGGAGTTCTTCGGCGTGATGTTCAAGCTGGAGGTGCTGGACGAGGACGAGGACGAGGGTTCCGACGGCGAGGACCAGCTCGCGGTGCATAAAGTGAAGATGACGTGCGTCGGGATAGGCTATGTCAATATTAGTAAGAGGACTTTGTAAATAAAAATATCACATTTTATTTGTGTTTTTTTTTATATTTTCTGTCAAAGGTCGCGGGGCTTATACTTTCCGCTAGGATCTGTGATGGTGGAAGTATTTTAGTAGTATTGAAGGTGTTTGAAATCATACACAATATTATGTATATTTCAATAAAAATCATTTATTGGTCTAGTCACATAAAATAATCTTAAATACTAGAATTGTATAATAATTAAGGCACATTTCGAAATATTTTCCTATTTTACTAGTAACCAATTACATGGCGTTCTAATCACGCGCCAAAAGATTCTTAATAATAACAATTTTTGCCTTCATATTCCCACTGTACGATTAATATTTAAAAATATAAAAGTAAAAAATGGCAGTGAAGTCCGTAGCACTAAATAGATTAAAAATAAAGTAGGTAATTTATGTAATACACAATAATAATAGAATAAAACCAAGCAATGTACAGAAACACTAAAAGATGATATGAAACAAAATAACTTGTAATAGTTAACATTAATAAGCTTGTAATAAAAAATATATAAATATTTTATAAAGTAGCAAGTTACGTAGTCTGACTTAGATAGTAAAGTAAATAAATAACAATGAGTATTGCCTTCTTATTCATGCGTACGTTTATTTCGGTGTGTCCGAAGAAGATGGAGATAGAGCAATGTTGGGTCTGTGTATTTACGTAACAATACAAAAGTTGTTAAAAATATCACATTTTTATTGGTCGCATAATACTTACGAGTGATATATATTTTTTATACTCTGCGCCAGTTTTTCACAGTTACATCATCGATATAACAGTACTTACTGGTTTGAGTTATATTTAAATAGATAAACAGGTGCCAAAGTCTACTCAACATTTTATACAATGGCTGATGATTGGAAGCTTTTCTAATATTTCTAAATAAATATGTACTACTTATAATAAATTTTACCCGACGTTATAAATTGAAGTCGGCCAGTTGATTCATAAACATAACTTAATTTTTTTTTTAATAAATCGGTATCGAAACATTTTATTTCTAAATGCGACGTACCTATATTTTTTTAATAATCTTTTATGTTTACGAAGTAACCACCTGCCGTTCGTGTATAAGTAGCTGTAAAGGCCTAGCAACTGTCCCTGTTATTATAAAATATTTATATTTGAGATTTCTTAATTTCTATATTCCTGTTGAGGTATGTACCGAAATCAGTAATGGTGGCCACTCACGGTCAGTCCATCGCGTCAAATGGCGTGATATACAGCCAAAATTTGATCGTGAATGTGAAAAACTGATGGCGTGATTTAAAAAATTTGTATGTCCAATCGCGCCATTTTGACATATGTCGTTTGGCGTGGCTCCAAAAATGACGCGATGGAATGACCGTGAGTGACCACCATTATGTACACATGTTATAAAAAAGTTCCCAAATCATCGGTTCCACGAGTAAGTATCTTACTTTACTTTATTAGAATACTTTTTTCCTAACTTTGTAAATTTCGTGTGTAATAAAGTGTAATAAATAAATAAAATAATTTATTTGGTCTCCTGTCATTATGCGCAATCAATGTAAATCTCCTCAACTGACGACACCAACAAGTTAATGTTTGTCCTCAGGTGATGTTGAAGTTCCTGCCGGACGTGTATATCAACACGGACCAGTGCCGCGGCGCCAACGCGGGCAAGAGCCCCGCGTTCGGGATCAGCTTGGTCGCTGAAACTAATGAGAAGACATTCTATTGTGCAGAGGCTGTAAGTATTAAAAAAAGTTATTTTCGGATCATATACACAAGTATTAATAAATTGCGGTAAGCTACTTACAAAGCCTGCTAACATTTACAAAAACACAGTAAGTAACTTATTGCTTTAACCCATTAATGGCGTTCTACTGGGCACAGGTCTCTCCGCTTAAGGAGGCCTAGAGCTTACTCCACCACGCTGCTCCAGTGCGGATTGGTGAAGGGGTTAGTGACCAACATGAGTGTTGGAAGATTCATGCCGCCCAAGGGCCTCCGACATGGCTTAATGACTGTTTTTTTACAATGTCGGAAGTGCTCCAAAATTTTTCCCACTACTACCAGCGGTCAGCGACCAGCGGTCACCCATGCAACTACCGACCGCGTCCGCTGTTGCTTAACTTTGTCGATCACGTAGGATCGACGCAAGCTGCCGGGCTATGAGCGCTTCATAGTACTCACTACTCACGTAAAACTTACTAATGCCGCGGCCTAACACGTGACACGCAGAAGTCAGTGGAGGCGGGGTCCGGGGGGTCCGGGGAGCCCTCGCTGCCGGAGGAGCTGGGCCGCGAGTGCGCGCTGCGGCTGCTGGACGAGGTGCGGCGCGCGGGCGCCGCGGACAGCGCCTTCCAGTGGCTGCTCGCGCTCTGGATGGCGCTCGGCCAGAAGGACGTCAGTGAATGTGTGGTCAGTGACATGATTCATTTTGAATTTTTTAGTCTTAGGGCTTGTTTCACAATCTTCAAGTAAGTCCAAAGTAAGCTATTCGTTGGTTAAGTTGATATTTCGTGTACATATGTAAAATGTCACTTTAACGTCACTTTAACCGGCGAATAGCTTATTCAGGACTCTACTCGAAGATTGTGAAACAAGCCCTTAATCTTCTTAATATATATAAATTACGCGTCATGTTGTTTCTCCGCGATGGAATCCTAAACTACTTAACCGATTGTAATCAAATTTGCACACCGTGTGCAGTTTGATCCAACTTGGAAGATAGGATAGCTTACATCTCAAAAAAAAGAATTTTGACAGAACGAAGTCTGTCCGGGCAGCTAGTAGCTTTATATAATGATGTGTAATTCTTAAAGCGGCTACGCGGGTTTGGGCATGTCTTCGCTTCTCTCGCCTCTTACGACATTCTGATTTGCCTGCACGAGACCAGTATCCAGGCCGCCCGAATACGACCCGACACTTCATAAATTCTCACGTCATGAACAATATAAGACTGTATTTCCACAGGTGGGTCCCCTATCAGACTACACGATCAAATTCCTGCAGCACCTGAAGGAGTTCTTCGGCGTGATGTTCAAGCTGGAGGTGCTGGACGAGGACGAGGACGAGGGTTCCGACGGCGAGGACCAGCTCGCGGTGCATAAAGTGAAGATGACGTGCGTCGGGATAGGCTATGTCAATATTAGTAAGAGGACTTTGTAAATAAAAATATCACATTTTATTTGTGTTTTTTTTTTATATTTTCTGTCAAAGGTCGCGGGGCTTATACTTTCCGCTAGGATCTGTGATGGTGGAAGTATTTTAGTAGTATTGAAGGTGTTTGAAATCATACACAATATTATGTATATTTCAATAAAAATCATTTATTGGTCTAGTCACATAAAATAATCTTAAATACTAGAATTGTATAATAATTAAGGCACATTTCGAAATATTTTCCTATTTTACTAGTAACCAATTACATGGCGTTCTAATCACGCGCCAAAAGATTCTTAATAATAACAATTTTTGCCTTCATATTCCCACTGTACGATTAATATTTAAAAATATAAAAGTAAAAAATGGCAGTGAAGTCCGTAGCACTAAATAGATTAAAAATAAAGTAGGTAATTTATGTAATACACAATAATAATAGAATAAAACCAAGCAATGTACAGAAACACTAAAAGATGATATGAAACAAAATAACTTGTAATAGTTAACATTAATAAGCTTGTAATAAAAAATATAAAAATATTTTATAAAGTAGCAAGTTACGTAGTCTGACTTAGATAGTAAAGTAAATAAATAACAATGAGTATTGCCTTCTTATTCATGCGTACGTTTATTTCGGTGTGTCCGAAGAAGATGGAGATAGAGCAATGTTGGGTCTGTGTATTTACGTAACAATACAAAAGTTGTTAAAAATATCACATTTTTATTGGTCGCATAATACTTACGAGTGATATATATTTTTTATACTCTGCGCCAGTTTTTCACAGTTACATCATCGATATAACAGTACTTACTGGTTTGAGTTATATTTAAATAGATAAACAGGTGCCAAAGTCTACTCAACATTTTATACAATGGCTGATGATTGGAAGCTTTTCTAATATTTCTAAATAAATATGTACTACTTATAATAAATTTTACCCGACGTTATAAATTGAAGTCGGCCAGTTGATTCATAAACATATTAACTTAAATTTTTTTTAAATAAATCGGTATCGAAACATTTTATTTCTAAATGCGACGTACCTATATTTTTTTAATTATCTTTTATGTTTACGAAGTAACCACCTGCCGTTTGTGTATAAGTAGCTGTAAAGGCCTAGCAACTGTCCCTGTTATTTTAAAATATAATATTTGAGATTTCTTAATTTCTATATTCCTGTTGAGGTATGTACTGAAATCAGGAATGTAAACATGTTATAAAAAAGTTCCCAAATCATCGGTTCCACGATGGTAGTTATCACCTGTTGTTGCGGTGCAATGCAGTTACTCTGATGCAATGCATACAATACGTTTTATTGGAACACTCCAACTGTGTTCAACGACACTTGAACAACATTATGAACACCTGATCATTTTGGTTTCGACAAATAAGCTTAAGGATATTTTTATTAATTCAGCTAATAAATGAGCCCCCAATCGAAAAATAATTATTCTTTTCCAAATTAATTTTTCTGTTTAAAAATATTACTGTTTTAAAAATTGCCAGTGTGACTTGTTTCTCAAATACAGTTCTGCGAAATAAAAACACATGAAGTTGGATAATAACATTAGCATAGGATGGCGGCATTTATCTTATTAATTCTCGAATCCCACAGATAAGCGCATGGGCAGTGGATAAGCTCTGACATAAACGATTTAAGGGCCATATTCACATGCACGGTCAGAGCGAAGTCAGCAGTAAACCTTGATCTGTGAGATTCGAGAATCACTTGTAGTTAGGGTTACCAACTGTAAATTTGAAAATTCTGAATAATGAGCTCGATATTTTAAAAAAATCCGGACATCTTTATAAAACAAACCGGTTTCTTAACAGTCCGGCCACGTCGAAATTCCTCAGGAGTTGGGAACCTTAGTTATCCTAGTTGTAGGTCCGCACCAAATTCCTCAGGAGTTGGTAGTTACCCTAGTTGTTGTGGTCCGATCAAATGTCCTTCTCCCCACACCCGAGCCCGGCGGCCCAGTTGCAGATGCCCCCGACGGGGTCGAAGGACAGCCCCTTGGGGCACACGTACTCCCAGCCCAGCAGCGAGCCGTTGTCGATGCGCGCGCACGAGATGAACTTCTTGCACGACGTCGGGTGCGGGAAGTTGCCGATGTCCAGGCATTCGATCGAGTCTGGAAACATTTCTTAAAAACTCAAAACTTTTTTTTTAATGTAGACTTTAGATATAAAACCACTTTTTGAATGTCATTTTTTTACGCTATTGCTTCAACAAAGCCCTACCGTGTGTGGACTCGGGAGAACAAGCAGCTACAGAGTTGTTTTTTATGTGATTATGTTGTTGGGTTGTGTTTAGATGCTACAACACTAGTGTTGGGAACAGAAAATGACTGATGGAAAACGTGTAGGTACCTATTTCATGCTATTGGGCGTTGACGATACAAAATAAAATTGGGAAGTGTATTTATTTCTGTCTTGAAAATATAGATTCGAAAATATACACTTTTGTAGATAGGATTAAAAGTCTGGGTCAACTTTTCTGATGCTGAAAATAATTTCTTTAGTGTACAAGAAAGAAATAAAATTTGCTCATAGGTAGGTATTAACTGTTAACTGACCTTTCCCATGAAGTATCACTTTGGCCCCCTCGTCATATTTGCCGGCCATCTTCTCATTGCTGTCATCATAATAGTCGTAGTTGGCGATCGGGCGGTACGTCCTGTTCTCGTCCTTCACGCGCGTCTTCTGGATCTTCTGGAAGGGTTTCCTCGTCGCCACCCGCCGGGGTTTTAGGGTTGTAGTTGTATCGGAGCTCAGTGGGGTTGTCGGCCGCTGGGTTGTTGAGATCTTGCGGAACACAACCTTCTTCTTTGGAGGTTTCGTCGCTGCCGTCGTCGGCGTGGTTTGAGGTGACGTTATCGGGGATAGGTATTGGTATTCGTCTGGAAAGATAGATATACAGTTTTTGTGTAAATAGCCGGTGAAATAGCAGCTGAGCCACCTGTTGGTAAGGTTACGTTGCCAGTGAATATCAGTAATACCAACGACATCACCAGGACGTTGTCGACCAAGAAATAAATAAACGCTTTCACACTCATACGTCAACACGATCAAAGGGAATATAAACCTACGTCAACCATTAGGTATTAACTGTTAACTGCATTAATCAGTAGATATTGGAGGAATAATATACCTACAGCACCTTAATGATTAATATTTAATCTCTATGACAATGTGAGAAATGAGGATAATTGGCTATGCTATAGCATTATATGCTTTGCATTTGTACCTAGGAGTAGGAATATGAATGCACCTTCAGTACGATGCAGAAACACCATGCATTCTGAGATCCGTCACAGCAGCCATCGCCATTGTACTTAATTATAAATATTTCACATTTAAATTAACCGACGCTATCTGCCAGATCAAGTGGCTGAGGAAATGGATGATTTATAATGATGAATTGATCAACAAATCACGGTCAAATGTGACTGGTTACATTAATTTATAATTTATATGTTAGGTAATACTCTATCTATTGCGTAATAGGTATACGAGTAGATCATATCGTATAGCTCGGATAGACGATCCTGTAGCCTACATTGTAGCAGGGGGTCCTGGGTTTGAATGCCGGCTGGGATAGACATTATGTGACGTCCTATTAACAACGAAGGTGAGTGTCAGTATCAAAATTAAACGTTGTTAGATACCTACTTATTGTTCAAGGACCCAGTACGCATGCACATAAAGACATTATCTGATAGGTATATCAATCAAGGTTTTTCTGATAAATGAAATCATCCTTTCTGTTTATTAAAATAGGCCTACAAAAATTTTTGGTCAGAGTAAAAGTTGCAGTATTAAGAAAGTTGTTGGGTTACCTACCTATACCAATTCGGTTGATATCTCAATAAATGAGTAACTAAAGTAGTGCAATGTGTTTAAAGCAATTGCAATGTTGAAGATTATGAAATCTCTGATTAAATTCGAAAGCCTTTAAAAAACTTAATGTTAATTATAAAATGATGAGTTGTAGCAAAACTTGTTCGTACTCATTCGGTATTATATTATAGCTAAGTTAATGTTCATTAGGAAATGATTCAAGTAACATCTACTTACCATCGTAGGCCTTAGTGACTGGCGACTCGAGGAGATACTCTCTCGTGAAGTAGGAAGGCTCCTGGCTGGGGCTATAGCCGTCCGTGGAGTAGCCGAAGTCCACGGGCACTGGGATAGGATCCTCCGACTGGTATCGCCCCGTAGACGGAATAATCCTCTCGCTAACCTGGTACCTCCCAGTAGATCTGTCCCTAAAGCTAGTAGGAGTTGTAACGGGTGCAGTAAACCCAGAAGGCCTGGAGACTCTACTGGTGAAAAGAGTTGGGAACGTCGAAGAGATCTCCCTATCCGTTGCAGTGTACCTAGTGGACAAGTCTTCCCCTACGTTTATCGTGACTCCGGAAGCAGTAGGAGTGATCAGGTTCGTGGAGAACCCGCGGGATCGTGTGGTGTACTCGTAGGTAGTTGGGGCATTTGTGTCGGGGACAGTGTACCGCGCGGTAGACCCGTCTACTCCGACGTTAGGACCAGAGATCGTCGGATTCAACAAGTTGGAGTACCCTGGTCGGGAGACTTTGGCGAAGATGTCTGTAACAGGATTCGTATTGGTTCCCGTGTACGCTGTAGTTTGCCCGTATTCTTGGTAAGTTGGGGTATTGGAGTATTGTTCGGTGTAGGTCTGCTTGTAGTCATCGGTGTACGTGGGGTTGGTGTATTTGTAGTCGAGGATTGTTGTGGTCTGAGGGGTCTTCTTGGTGGGCTTGACGTCGTCGTAGTCGGGGATGATTGGCACGGGCGCGGCCAGCAGCTGGTGGGCTGCGAGTGCTACGGCTGTTTCTGCACTTATGTCTGCAACAAATGTTAACTGTTATTATAATTCCTTAATTAATTATGACGTATCCTATATGTCCTATTCCTTTGAGGTTTGCACCAAAATTGTATAAACTCCTTGACGTATTTTATTGTATATTGATCAAGACATTCTTTTTAATGTAAAAGTTAATGTTAAACAAATTTTTCGTCCGATAGTGAGAAGCGATGCAGGCTTGGATGACAAAACATATAATCTACTATATTAGTGAAAGTCCTCTTGATTTGAACATCTCTACATGGTAACAGCTATGTAATATGATATTTGAAAATCATGTCTCTTCTGACGTTTCAAATCTTTTTTTATGTAAAAGCAGTAAAATTCCTCACCTTCTATCGTCGTCTTTCCTTCCGTAGTGGTTTCCGTGTCTTCTTCCATCGACTTTGTCCTCAAAGCTTTTTCCAGTTGGTTTTGCTTGAAGGTGGCGCTGTACTTCTTGCTCTGTCTCTTTCTCTCGTCCTCGTTGGTAGCCGAGGGGTTCTGGTCTTCATCCGTGAGAGAGACTAGTGGACGTCGCGTTACTTTGGCATTATTGCGTGGAACACTAGTAGTTAAGGTTGGGTCTTCGATTGAATCTGTGAAGTTTCATACACATTAGTACACTAGCCTAGTTATAACAGTCGTAAGATAGAAGTATGTGACCTGAGTGAAGCATTTTTTGGGTAAATAATTGAATAGTTATCAAATTGCAATATTCTGTCTCAATCTGATTCTGATTTTGAGGTCACAATCTAAAAAATTTTAATGGTGACTTCTAGGAGGACTATAGGCTTGTTTCCACTAAGAATAAATCCGATGGCTTAGAGTTTCTAATGATTAACCATGATAATTAGTAAACAAAAATGCAACTTTTCTATTAAAATAATAAAAGATTAATAATATTTTTGGAAAATAAAATCGACAAATTGAGGCGTTTAATCATGTGTCATTAAACACCTATCAGAGAAGCGCATGGAGCCGTGACGTCACACCTCGCGAAACACTACGTTGTAGCTGTCATTTTCGTATAAAGTGAACAGGTTATTTGGAGTTTTCAGCAATTCTTGTTAAATTAATACAGTTCGTTTTTAGTTTAATCTTGAAAGACAGGTATAATTTGCCATGGAATCAGGATTTAACAAAGCAAACAGCAGTAATTTGCCCAAAATTGACGCCGTTATGCTTGGCAAATTTTTTGCAATGATCACCGACTTTTGTTCATCAGAATTCCGCAATGTTAAAACTTGTGTGTAAGTATAATGTGAAGAACAAACAAAACAAAGTCTCATTTAATTAGCAGTTACCAGTCAGAGTCGCATTTACCTACTATGGAATTTAAATATATAACTTATTTTGAGGTTAGCGAATACAAAGTTTTAATAATATTTTAACTCAAATACAACCCTATTCAAGTCATAACATTTTATAGGTTATGTGTGGTATATTATGGTAGATTTTGCAAAATTCATTTCTTTTACTATACATTTATAAATAGATACATCAAGTTGTGTTTAATACTTAGATCAAAATGATCTTCACAGAAATAAATTGTGGAATCAGTTGATAAAGTAAGAGCATCTTGCCTCCTTGCCATAATTAACCACTTTCTTCGTATTTGTTTATTGTTTGGAACGTATATGAATAATTTGTTTGGCGTTTTTATCGTTGTACTTTTACATTGGGGCACTATAAAGTTTTTATAATGCGAGGAATTCATTATTTATTAAAAAACACAATTGACTGTCATATACAAACACGGCTGTTTCGCGAGGTGTGACGTCATTGAAGACGCCATGACAGTCTTGGCCTTTTTCGCGGTCAATTTCAAGTTCATTTCTAAAAACTCAAAATACTAATGTAAAAGACTTATTTTTCTTAGAATAATATATTTTTGGGGTGAAATAGATGCTAAGCTATAGTTTTAAACTAATTTCCAAATTTTGTCAACTAGCCTATTATGAGTTAAGAGTTACTATTTCGAGATGCTATTGAAAAATATTTTGATGAGCCAGTCTCACCAATATCCCCGATGTCAACGATATCCTGTAGCAGCTCCTCGCTGCCCAGGTCGATGGTTGACTGCGTGGTGGTGGTAGTGGACAGGGTGGTGGACTGGGTGGTCAGGCTGCTGGTCAGGCTAGTGGCCAGTGTGGACAGTGTGGACACGGGGCGCCGGCGGCTCGCCACGCGGAACGGACGACGCGTTGCTGCAGACGCTGCTAATGCCGATATGGACCGAGTTGTTGATGAGGCTGTAACAAGATTGATTATTATATTTTGAAGTTACTTAATTTGGTAATCTATATTAATACAATAAAAGTGAAGTTTTGCATGCACTACTCTCTGGTACTGCAAGACGGATTTGAAAAAATATTTTTGGGTATGATAGCCACATTCATGTGGAAGGCTTAAGTTATTAAAATTCTTGACAAAAAAGTTGCTTGAGGAGTATGAGTATTAAGACTCAGGTACCTGAAGCGAAGCGGGATCGGATTAGAATGCGAGATTTGATAAAATCACCGATTCCTCCATTTCATGATGATTTTATAGTACCTACTAGTAATCCACCCCCGCTTCGCTATTGCGCCATTGCGCCCTAGACGTTTCAGAGTTCATTAATTTAGCAAAATAATTATCACACTAAGAAGTAATCAGTGTTTTTAGCACAGCGCTGCTTTTAATGCTTTGATCAAATGTATAGAACTCCTGTAAGACGGTAATAATATTTATTCTTGGTAAACATTCTTGATGGATGGTCTCATTGTATGGCCTGTTTATAACTGATACCTTTAACGCTGCCATATCATAATCCGATCGGACATTCTTTTGTGTCTGGGTCCATAATGGGCGGAAACGATCATTTGTTGATCTCCAAAGCGATTTCCGAGCAAACAATGTATGGATCACCATTTCCTAATATATGGGCAATGATATTGTATGCATAACTTTGTATATGGGTGTATTGATGATACGCCAGCGTGCCGCGGGCGATGACAACTGTTGGTTTCTTTGTACTCAACGATACCTTTTTCGGGTGGCCCAATCCTACCCTACATTGAATTCAACTTGATTGTATTTTATCACAAAAATGAAATCTTGGGAAAATGTGTTGAAAACTGCGTTGGAAAAAATGCAATGTCAGCATTATATATGACAACTTAGCCATGTCAAATTAGTGTCGTGGGAAAATGACCCGTTTTGTAACATCTCTTAGCCCTATTATTGCACGATTCTCACGCTCTTGTTTAACTATAATTTTTTAGCAAATTTTCTACTGAGAAACTTAGAGCTAAAATGTCGCACGTATTATTAAGTAATGTGCAAGATGCAGGTAAGAATATATTAAACACTGGATAATTTTTTTTATTAAAAAGATAGTTTTATCTGAATCCGGTACCTGAATACTTTACCGTTATTGTTTAAAAAATGATTTAAAAAGTGATTTTAAAAATGAATACAGTTCAAAGTTTAAATGACTTTCAAAATATGATTGAAATTCAATATGCAATAATATTTTGCAATATGCAATCTGCTTTTCCGTTTGCGTTTGTGTCTTTAATACGCGTGAAGTGGGATTTTGTTTTTATTTACTTCATAAATATTAAATAATGATAATGTAGCTAAATGCTGTTTTATTTTACATAGCCATTACATAATTTCAGTCAAGGTAGGTTTTTTAATCACAGTTACTTTAAATTATTCGGTACCTAGTACTTATTTAAATAAACTCGTTAAAAACGGGAGAAAACCCTTGCAACATTTTAGTTGCCAACTATCGATAATTGCGAAACGTATCGAGTGGGAAGAAATGGAGCAAATTAATCACAAACAAAGTACGTAATGACTTGGAGTGAGAGTCATTAGTGTCATTACTGTGCTCATAATGTGATAGTCAGACTATACATTACACTTTTTACGTTCAGCTCTCAGACTATTGTCTTGGAGTTCATGCATTTATCTGTCAAGTTCATCAGAAACAATAAGTGCCAAGCATGATATGTAAGAAATTTATTTATTTAATGTTACTAATTTTAATAAAATAATTATTATGTCGGTAATTTAAAATGGAAGGGTTATTGATAGATTAGATTAGCGTAGATTAGATACCTATATATAGATATGTATTTTATAACATGTTATAAAGCGTAAATATCGATGTTATGATATAAATGAAATCGAATAATTGTTTTTTTAGTTATAACTAATTACAATAGGACCATTCTGTTTTAGGCGGAAAAACAATCGAACTTTGAGTTAATCAGATTGGCAATCAAATCAAACAATACGTAATTGGAGCAGTCTGTGACGGAGCACATTTCAGAATGTGTTACATAGGTACACTGTACGCGATTAGCCGCTAACGAGTTACAATAATATATTAACTTCATTGCCAATGCTTTTAAAATACGAAACATAATAGAAATCGTGCTAAACTATCATTAATTTGAATAGTAAATATAGTAACGCTCAAAGACATTCATCTGATAAGCGTTGCATCACGGCAATCAGACATGTGTAGCGCTAGCGACAGAGATCGTTCCCACGGATAACACGCCGTTTAAACTACAGATAGTGGTCATCCTTTTGTTGCTTTGTTAATAGTTTATAACATGCAATATGAATTGAAAATGAGTGTAATTCATTTTCACCTAAACAATTACTTTCCTGCTTTCTTTTTAGATTTGCATCAGTGACAGCCCTAGCTGGTACTGCCGAGAGTGGCGAGGTGAATTACTGACATCACAAACTTTACAAACACACTTTACAAACACCTAGACCGGACATTATAAAAAGTTGTATGGAGCGGTTATCTATCTATCTTCTTCTATATTATATGTATAATTATAGAATAGTTATAAAAAGGCAAAAGTGATTGACTGATGTATCAACGCACAAGCCAAACGTAAAATTTCGTACACGTATTCCTCTTATGACGTAGCATCCATTAAGGAAGAATTTTTTAAAATTCAGCCCCCGAGGGGATGAAATAGGGGATAAATATGGTAAGCATAATTTCCGCGTGCGAAACTGCGTGCAACAGCTAGTCTAATATAGGTATCTGTCTCGTTTCATTTTCACTAATAGCTATAAGGCTTTAACCTGAATGACCCCCTCAGGGCACGGGTCTCTCCTGAGGAGGCCTAGCTAGGGCCTACTCCACCCCACTGCTCTATTATGGATTGTTTGAGGCACACAATAATAAAATAAACGAAGCACCGGATATTAATTTTAATGTTCACCACGGCCAATCCATGACACCATAGGGACCGAAGCGATGGGGAAGATTTGACAAAAGACCAGTTTATTAATATTAACAAAAGTCTCTACATGTATAAGTATATTTATTGGACCTCCGTGCCCTTAAGTGTATTAAACGTAGGTAAACAATCACTTAACTAAAATGAAGTAATCGTGTTCGAAAGCCGCTCATTTAGCACTGTCGGTTCTCACACTGAGATGCAGCGGCTCATAGAATTTACTCGTACAGATGTTCCCACGGATTGCGTTCACTCGTTCAGTGACGATCGCCGCACCGATGCATCGTGCTGCCTTTCCATTATAGGAGCACGGGTTAGTAAAATTTTTTATTGGAAATAGGTTTAAATGAAGTGGATTTTTCTCAGTTTCTTCTTTTGTACAAAATTATTTTCTTCGTTTACTAATTGTACAGCAATCCATGGAATATTGAAACAATTTAACATTTGAATTTTATTAACTTTGGCCACAATGTTTACTTTTTAGAGTAAGGTACTTGTCTTATTCATTGTTACTAGATGTGACAATATGCATTTTATGGGCTAACCCTTTTAGTATAATGGGTACCCAGTGTACCCCAAGAAATTAGTTTTCCAAATGAATAGTTTATCACCAGTTATCACTCGCGCTACTTAATTTCCTCTCCCTCATTATAAACGCAGCCTTAGATTTCACTACATCCTGTCGTTAGCTTTCTGATAAGAGCTACGACACGCTACGGTTTCTAGCGCTACAAGGTTTGGATTTGAGGCTGGAGGATATGTTTATTTATAAGTTTTCTAAGAATTTTTTTGAAGTTTCTTGCTTAGAAATCCTCTAAATTTAATCATATTACTAATAAAAAATCAGTCTGTTCTGGTATTAGTACTCATAGTTAAATCGACTTCTATATCATTACCAATTATGTCTTTACTTTCAATCACTGTCTAAGAAATATGGCTGTAAATGACTACATTTATGTATTATTTTGTCTTCTGTATTATGACAAGAAAGACGGTCGCCGAAGAACATCTTTCCTTTGCATCAAATTATTCATTTAGTCATCTTCGCTATGTTCATTATCCAATATTGCGCAAGGCAACTGGCAAGGTGTAGACTGTAGGTAGTGTCGAAAGCGGGGTCTGTTACACCTGACCGACTGCTTTCACTCATCTCTCCGGTGTAAACGGTGTAACAGGTGACGGCATGCCATGACTTACTACTTAGTACTTATGTGAATTGTGTAAGTTAGGGAAATTGTTGTCACTACTAATTCCATCTACAGCGTGTACAACCATAGTTATGTTAGTAATAAGGACTGCAATGCAAAGAATTCTATTTCTCAGAGCGCTCGTCATGTTAAGTCATCCAATTCATAAACAATTCTTAAGTATCATTTTCCACTGAGGACCCATAGGGTTTTAACAGCCCTGTGGGTAATTGGTCCATTTGATGAAATATCAAAATAAATAAACGCATTCAACCTGATACAGCCACAGTATAGTTCTATAGTTAGATATAGTTGATTATCCATAGAAACTGTTACGGCGTCGTCTGAATTATACGATATTTTACGACAGCATTAAAGAGCAAAATAATTTCCTACGTGATTTGAATAGGCCCAAATGAAGGTAATTGACGTTGGTATATTGTATGCGTACATTTACCGGGAGCCCTTAGCATCGAACTGACCATGACGATCCAATATTTGCATGTATTGAAGTGCTTCATGGTACTCGACTACGCTGATGGCTGCGTTATGTGGACTGTCTCAAATCTATTGTTTTATGAAGCTAATGACTTGCTCCACTTCGGTAAATTAGCTTTACATAACAGACATGTATTGTTTTAATAAAATACTTTTTCGATCAGGGTTTTTCAATGGTCAGTGACAAAGATTTTTTTGTAGTTCCTACACTCCTGTGATAAAAGCCCGGTTCGTCTGCGATATAGTTCCATAGTCAATTAGGAATTCCTTGAAAAATTATGGAATTGTTAACTACCCCTGTCACGAAATCGACGACGTTAGGTATCAATGACATTAGATACTATACGATGATACAATTTCGGTGAAACTTTGAACTGTAATTAAATTTTGTGCGGTTTATTAAACTTAATTAAAGTTCCGTACGAGCAGTTTTCGTTTCGATTTTTATATCCTTTATCTTAATTAACATTAAATGAAGCCTCGCTTACTGCGCTCATTGGAATCTAATCTTGGAGGCATCTTTTATTGGTCTAGAGTAGGTACTTAGACATTTAGAATTAATTCCCATTCTCTTACTATTTAATAATAATAATAATCTCAAAGGTATTAGGTACGTAAAATCTGTCAACGTTTTGCAGTAGCCTATAAATAACTTTGTGTTTATAATCTAAAATAATATATCTTATAATCTCTATAATTTGAAAAAAGTTGTTAAAAGTTGAACTATTATAGAATGCGACGATTACAAAACCACAGACCAAACTTTTGGCAACACGCCAGTAGCCTAATTGCCATAGCCACAGTATGTGTTAATCGGTGCCATTATTGCGATCACACGAAAATTGCTAAACGGCTCGATACGCGTAAACGGTCTCGCGTGAGAATATCGTGGAGAAAGAATTTAGTCGAACGGATACGAAATATACGATACGCATGCTTTAAATTGGTAGATAGAGTCGTACTACACACTCTTGCTCTGGCAGCCTTCGTTTTGTAATCCAAGTATTAATGCATGGACACCTAATTATGACAATACGAACATCAAAGACAAGAGATCAACAAAATATCTGTCAGGTGTCTGCCTCGGCCGTTTGATCGATTGAATCTTGGCCCTTAATCGCTCGCTTAATCATTTAAATAGGCTTAAAATGTCGTTATACATTAACTGCAGGGGGCATTTGATACCACGTCGTTACCAGCTTCCTAGATTCATATCTTTAGACACATCTATGACGATGTAGTTTATGACTTACAAAAACAATGAGACAAACGAATCGTAGGTTGTATTAACCTTGAGTTAATACAATCATGTCCCATCAATAGTCGCTAACATACTCCTTCATAGCGTGGGTGGTTACTTCGAAGCTGCCGTGTGTTAGATGTCGCGATCATTTTGTTGAACAATAGGTTACACTGTATAATAAAAGCTATGTTGGGTTTTCAACTCAATAAAAGCCAAAAAGAGTCCGATGACTTAAGAATTGATCATATTCTTGAATGACAAGGAGTTTAAACATGTTCTTTTGTGATTCTTGTTATTAAATCAGGAATATTTTTTATTCTTTGATCTCACACTACCAAAAATAATAGAATATAATATAATTTAAAAGATGTGTGATAAATAATATTTGGATCAGTTCGATATCAATAAAATAATATCAATAAGATCTACGGATGATACATACCAGAAACGGTAAAGATTAGCTTCAAAGCCTTAACAAACCAATTGATCAACGTTGTTTATTACACAAAAAAACATTTAAACAGCTATTAGTAACAATCTGGAGAAACTTGCAGCGTAACATCAAATAAAAAGCCTCACTGCTTATTTTCTTTCCAGTTCGTTTCTTAACGAACCTATATTTTCTCGAGCGAGAAAACGTAGAGGATGAGAAACTAGGAGTAATGTGGAAACTAGTTTAAGTTCATTGATACAACTGGACGCGGTTGACCTCTGTAGAGGTCGTTATTAATTATAAGGAATAACAAGTTCAGTTTGTTTACTCAGGCCCATTTACGCAATTGTAGCTGCAAGGGCATTGGAATAATGACGATATTTATTTGTTTCTTCGTCCCATTAAAGCATGTGACACTTTTTGTTTTGAAATATTTGCTAAAGAATTCCGAAGGTCATTTTGAGGAAACTCTGATTGTCTTCGTGGTCGTTTTGTCAATAAAATTAATCGATGGCAATATCAAGATAAGCTTTATGCAGGATAGTTAATACTCTTTGTAGATTGATTAATATCCCAACGAAATAAGATGTGTGCATCACAGACGGCCTTTAGAGAAAACATTCAATTAGAGGAAAATCTGCATCGAGTCAATTATGCCCCTCATACACGAACGATCGGTCGCAACGATCGATCGCAACGATCGATCGCATCGGTGATCGCAAAGGTCCACACACTGTCGATTCATCGGTGCGATATTCAAGATTGCATAGATTTTTGTTGCGATCGCCGATATCGTCTGCGATCAAGCAAATCGTTCACGATCACAACATACACTACCGATCCGTCGTTACGATCGGTCGTCAACGACGGATCGTAACGATCGATCGCATCGTCAATGGGGCCCATTACGCAGCAGCTTTCGATACGACTCAGACCGCAAACAGAACCTACGCGACCTCTAGTGGTCCACACAAGTACCAACATACCATAGGAATCTTGCAAGCTAATATAGGCGAATTTGTTCAGTAAATGGCGTGTATAGAAGCGAGACTGTCGTGTATATTCGTGAGATAATGCTGTAAGCGTTGGGAAAGGAAAACCGGACTCACAGTTTGCCCCTCCAAGCCTCCGACGAACAAAATTGCGCGTCGGGCGGTCACTGCGCGCCGCGCTGTTGCTCAAAGATGGCTGCCGTGTTCGTATCTCGTTTTCGCCAGTTTCCCGCGTTTTCTCGACCGCGGAATCATTGCCCGCATCCTTCGGGGTCTTGAATTTCGAATTCCCGCGCTTTGTGTACTTGTTTGTGGTTGTTTCTATGATATCTGTGGTCGTCTCTGAGTCGGCAGCGTCAGGGGGTGCTGTAGCTTTTGTACGACGGAGGAATGGCCTGCGTTCCTTTGCCGCCTGTTGACAAATAAAGCCGGTTAGTATAAATATTTTTATGTTTACTAAAATAGCTTAAAAAATATCAATAGAGGGTAATATAGTAAAATTATATTCATCATTATACAAGGGCTGATGAATAATAAGATTTTATACAAATATCTGAATTATACAAAATGGGTACATTATGTTTATGAAGGTTATTTACATAACAATAAATGAATAACATTCTGTTGCTATAAGTTGTAAATTCAGGCAAACATATAAAAAAATATATATTATTTTTATACTGCTTTATTAGTGTATAAACTCATCCTGTTAAAATATTTCAAACTGAACTTAGACTAGGTAAATACCAAAGAGATATTCGGTAGATTACCACAAGTCACGATATTATTGTCGTAAAATAAATAGAAATAGATCCGCTTACAATTTAAATAAGGTTTTATTAGTTCGTAGATAAATTAAACTACCTAATTAGTACGTGCATGCTGTGTTTGCCTTAAAAGGTTAAACACATAGTAATTAAGAATAGTTATAAGGTTGATTTGTATGTTGAGTGTTGTAACCACTGGCAGACCTAAACAAATAAATAAATAAATAAATAAATAAATAAAAAATATAAATTTGATATACCAATCACATTCAAATAAACACTGAACATAAATTTAAAAAAACATAAATAAATAAGTTTATATATAATACCATGTTACTTTTATTACTTTAGATAAGTACAGTCATTTAACATTAAATAACTTATTAAGATAATTATAACATTACATATTTTTTAACATTAAATAATCAGATTCGAATCGCAGTTTCCAAGAATTTTAAAGTTTTCTGATAGATAGTGAGGTTGCGGTTAGCCCCGCGATCGGGCTACCCGAAGTAGATATAATTTACTGCGAACGATCCTATTTCAAAGTTTTAAGATTTAGTGGTTTTGGTCAAATTCTTACACGATAATTTAATTTTAAAATCTTTCTAAGAATGAAAATTTTCTCATTTAGATTGTAAATATAATATACATTGTATAATATTATTCTATTGTTTAACAAGACTATTAAGAAGTACATTATGTCTTGATTAAATAAATGAACTGTGATTACATAAATTAAGTACTCGTTCTCAATATATTACGTGACGGTTTCCATGGTTGTGATTTAAATTAACATTACATAGCACATGGCAAGAGTAAAAAGATTAAATACTGCGTATTGTATGTTGAATAGAATAGACTCATTATTTTCACAATGTAGTCATTTCCATTTAGTGTAGTAAAATAATAAAGCATCAAAGTGAGCAATTTATATCGGTTGCAATTTTTCAAGCAAAACTTCTTCTGGCGCGTTATGAAAAATAATAAAAAAATTGTGTTTTTTTCCTAACGACACAAATGTTGCGCGTGCCTAACACACTGTGTACTTAACACAGGATGAATTTAGTTTCCAAAGTTTTTGAATAGTACTTATTTATTTATTTACACTTTATTATACCCTTAAAGCTAAGTGGTACAAAAGGTTAACTACTAAAGGTTAACTTGGTTACTTAAATAATTAACTTTACACAAACTAGTTCTGATCTATTAAAATACTGAATTAGGAATGCAACAGTTTGTGGTGCGAACAAAATATTACGTCATCGTTACGTTACACTGCGTAGCATTTTTTAATTGAAATAAGAATTCCTTTTATATCAACTCAGATAAATAATAATCCTTTTTTATATATAAGAGGAATTGAAGCGTTAGTACTGTGAGTATTTTTAACAATTAATCATTTAATTGTTATGCGTATTTATTGGTAACAAGTGCGTAATGGTCAGGCGTCACGCCTTGTTGCCTGTCAAAACACGCATCACGTCACGTTGCATGGCGGAACAATTACTGTATGGATTGTATTGTCCTAGTGTATTGTTACTTTTTATCTTTGTTATTAAAAATAAATCTTTGTCTCTTAAAGAACATAAATATTTGGGCTATATTCTGCTTATTATTGCGAAAACTGTAAATTAACTGAAGTATCGTTTAACGAAAAAGCGGCCAAGTGCGAGTCGGACTCGCCCATGAAGGGTTCCGTAGCAGCAAGTAACATAATATAAAAGTTCTTGAAGTTCGTTGTAACTTTGATCGATGTTTTTTGCGGTTTACGATTTATGACGTATTAAAAAAAAACTACTTACTAGATCTCGTTCAAACCAATTTTCGTTGGAAGTTTGCATGTTTGCATCATATATTTTTTTTAGTTTTATTATTTTCTTATTTTAGAAGTTACGGGGGGGGGACACACATTTTACCACTTTGGAAGTGTCTCTCGCGCAAACTATTCAGTTTAGAAAAAAATGATATTAGAAACCTCAGTATCATTTTTGAAGACCTATTCATAGATACCCCACACCTACGGGTTTGATGAAAAAAAAAATTTTGAGTTTCAGTTCTAAGTATGGGGAACCCCCAAAATTTATTGCTTTTTTTATATTTTTGTGTGAAAATCTTAATGCGGTTCACAGAATACATCTAATTACCAAGTTTCAACAGTATAGTTCCTATAGTTTCGGAAAAAAGTGGCTGTGACATACGGACGGACGGACAGACAGACAGACAGACAGACAGACAGACATGACGAATCTATAAGGGTTCCGTTTTTAGCCATTTGGCTACGGAACCCTAAAAAGCCATTGCGAAATGTTTATGCCTGGCGATAATTTCACTGTGATGTGCTGTTTACGGATTTTTTGATGTAGGAAAAGTTTGATGGTATAATTTAAAATGTACGTTTCGAAAATCTCTGGCCGACCAGACTGACCCAAATCACAGTCAGAAATCATGGGAGTCCAATTTTTTACCGACTTCAAAAAAAGGAGGAGATTCTCAATTCGACTGTATTTTTTTATGTTTGTTACCTCAGAACTTTCGACTGGGTGTATTTTGATGATTCTTTTTTTAATCGAAAGCTGGTGCCTGTCATGTGGTCCCAAATAAATTTTATTGATTGTGAGATCTGACAATGGCATCCATGAGAAAACCGTATAAGTCTTAATGTGCGCGACAAATGGACGAATAACTCAATATCACGCCAACTGATTTCGATGATTCTTTTCTAATTGAAAGCAGGTGCTTGTCATGTAGTCCCACATAAATTTGAACGAGATCTGACGAGTAGTCTTTGAGTAACTTTGAAGTCGGTTATTTTTTGATAGTAAAATTTAGATTATGTTACGAAGCAGACGAGCTTGACGACCATCCAAAGCCGTAACACACAAAACGTGTTTATTATCATTATTAATATGTACTATCTACTACAATCATAATATCTAATGGTAGTATTTTATTCCATTCTGCAATTACATAAACATATGTAATGAATTGACATGAGATAAGTTTAAAAACTTGCGGAAAACTACATTCCGGTGAACATAACAGAACTGGAAATAGATGTTCGTGAACGCGGACATGATCGTTACGGTGTTACCCATAAAATGGTACAGCCATTACCAGTTGCATGTTGCAATATTGCCATAACCAATTATTGTGCGTTGCTCCAGTTTGGTATACAATAGGCAGTTCAATTAATAAGTAATTAAAAAAAGTAGCATGACGCGTGACGTGACTAGTGTAATTGGGTGAAAACTTTTTATATTTTAAGTTTAGTCTTATGGTTCAGTGTTTTAATTTAATAATTTGCCAGCAGGATTGTACTTTTACGATTATTACGAGGGCCTTTTACCTGTACCTACTGTAGAGCTTCTGATACATTAACATTTGGTTGCTCAAATTCATATTTGAAGTTAAAGAAAATGAATAAATATTTTTATAAGCTTTCAATCTCATGGTATGCCGTATGATTATGTCTACAACAAATTGTGTCTACTGCAACTATGTATAAACTATGTATAATAGATATTGTGTGATACTTAAGTGGTATTTGTTTCGCAATTTGTGCAATTTGTAAACACACACGATAGTAATTTACGTCTTTGCAATTCCGTGCAAACGACATGATCTGTCTTTAAACACTCAATCAACCAAATTGGTAGAGAATACTGCTTGTTGAAAGAAGTACCCGGCCCTTATTGATTGATCGGCCGAAGCAGATCGTCATATTTTTAACCGACTTCAAAAAAGGAGGAGGTTCTCAATTCGACTGTATTTTTTTTTTTTATGTTTTTTACCTCAGAACTTTGGACTGGGCGAACCGATTTTGATGATTCTTTTTTTAATCGAAAGCCGGTGGCTGTCATGTAGTCCCACATAAATTTTATTGAGATCTGACAACGGCATCCATGAGAAAACTACATAAGTCGTAAATTTGTGTTAAAATGTGCGCGACAAATTGACGGATAACTCAATATCACGCCAACCGATTTCGATGATTCTTTTTTTAATCGAAAGCAGGCGCTTGTCATGTGGTCTCACATAAATTTGAACGAGATCTGACAACTATGTAGTTTTTGAGACTTTGAAGTCGGTTATTTTTTGTTAGTAAAATTTTGATTATTTCTTGTGTCGTAGTGTTATGCCCCAGACCTCAGAAACCGGCCATAAGCATTGTATCCTAGGGCAGCGGTTTCAAAATGTTAAAGCTGCTTTAATACTCAATAGCTCCATTTAATTTATGACATGACAAAATTGTTTTACATCCCAACTCAGAGTCACTAACGGTTACTTATAACGCTCCTAAGGAGCGATTAAAGTACCTAAATGTCAGTGACTCTGAGTTGGGGCGTTAGTCCTATCTATGACGTACTCATAGGTATGTACGATCCCTATGTACCTTTGCGAAAGCATAGACGAACGAACGAGTGAAAGGACACATTTAATTTACACTAAACCGACTCTACGTATACTTAACCCTGTCCTATGTTTGTTCAATATCATCTGCTAGCATTCGCTCGTCATCTTCAACGTCGGTAGCATTACAAGCACAAACATTTTAATAACCATTGAAAGTGAATTGCATATGAAGAGCGAAAGTGTTTCATACAGGTTTCGTCAAACCTGTGCAGTCTGTGCACGGTCTAAATAAAGTAGGCGAGTTACATCAGTTCTGACCAACAGGACGTCATTAATTACTTGCCAAATTATTGCCAAAAACTTGTTAGGTATACTTAGGTATACGGACTTTCAATTATGGCTTTTAACTGGTTTTTAAATCTGGTAATGTGTCTGATTAGATAAGATTCGGCGGTGGCTTTAGTGTAAAATGTTTTTTTTTTAATTTCACCGACCGCCACGCGCCGCGCCGTACCAGATCGCCGTATCAAGGGTTTGATTCCCTGCGGGCTGCGAGACAAAAATTTGAATGATGAGTTTGAATGTTCGCTTTCAGACTGGGTGTGTGTGTTCTTGTCTTTGTATGTTGTCCGGCACACACAACACAGGGAATCTTAGTGTGGAGCTATGAGTGTGTAGCTTTATTATTATTATTTCCATTCAGAAACATTTTGACTATCATGGCAGATTCAAAAATTTGGTTATTGTGGGTAGTGGGGGGACTACAAGCTTTTTAGCAAGATCCCCCTTTTTGTTATCTGCCTTCTAAATAAATAGATAGCAACAACTATAACAACAACCCTCCGGCTCCAGTTACTAAACTAAAACTACTATAGTTATAGCAGTAAGAAAACATACTATAGTAAGAAGTTAGTGTGCTCGTAAATAAAGCCTTCGCATATACATACAAGTAGATGTACGTGCCTTACATGGTGAATCTGTATTTCAAGGTGAGGCTTTACAAAAACATAGGAAGACGGGAGGTAATGTGGCCACTGGCCATGTTGCCCCACGCCTGCGGCGTTATTATGAGCTCAAGGCAATCGAGACGCTTCGCCAGTGTCTTGTAAGGAAGTTTCGAAATAGTGGGAGCTCGTTATGGCCGTTTTATGGTAATCTTGCTGATGGCTTCTTTTGGGGTTCCATGCATTGAAGTATCATTACTAGCGTATAGAATGGACACCGCGAACACAATGTATGTTCCAATGAATTGGCGCCGCGCGGCTTCAATTGCCAATGGATTCGTTCGATTTTGAAAGGAGAACGGGGGCCCAATTTTGAAAATAAAACCTCCTGGTGGGAACACACACTTTGTTCGAGATGTCTATTCTATGACATTATACTTCAATGGTTCCATGGTATTTTTTTGTCATTTGTACTTTGTCATGTATATGTTTTCATTTTTGGAAAAATAAATCTGGTGCTTTTTCGCGAAAGTTTCAATTAATGTAATGTTAAGGCATTTCACGTAATACTGAGGCAGTTTAAAATAATTCCTATCGATCTGTTCGGCTATTACTTCTTTTAAACTACCAATAAAATTTAATGCAATACTTTATAGATCTATAAAAATATATTGGTACTGGTAGCCTTCGTTGGGTTTTATAAACAGTGTCACGATATGAAAACGTTCCGTAATTTTTAGTATTGCTTACTTAATGTTTATTGTTATTATTATTATGTGTCTTATCAATCTTAAATGCTTCCTATATGTAAGGTATGATTCAACATTGATAACACAATCATTCTGTAATTTTCAACATGACGGAACTTTTTGTATCCTACATATATAATTCTTTTGCTGACCGTACTGCTTCACATCCGAATTCGGTCAGTCCGTGATACGAGTACGTATGTCCGGTATGCTCAAGGCAATCCAGACGCAATCCAGATGCTTCAGCTACATCTCGTGAGAAAATGTGAAATTAATGGACGACTGACTCATTATGACTCACTTAGTTGGGTTTAATTGTTAGTGTTTAAACTTTACACAGAAAATTAAGAGAATAACATTGACGTTTATAGAGCAGGTTAATCAAACGCAGTCTAAATACACATTTAATTTATCAATCAATATTAATTATATCTTATTTAACATTTAATTTTTAACGCATCTGATACAATGATGTCCAGAGTCAACAGTAGACAATTCGCATGCAATAGACTTATTTCCACGGTCTGAAAGGTAAATCTGAGGATAGCAGCGGAGCTTCCGTCATTGCATTACGCTGCCACGATTGGTCACTAATGCCTTTACTAATCTGCACTGATCCAACGTAATGTTTTAAACTACCACTAATTTTACGACTTTCTCAATTATAAAACCAGGTAGGAACTCAGAAGGAATCGTAAGGAAAAGCTCTACCCCTAAACCAGACATTGAAGGAATAATTTATGAGAGAATTTATTTTTTATTGACGATCATAATTTCATAACATTTGCATAAAAACAAAATTTGATAACTCTACACTTACGTAACTGTCCATTTATAGCGATTCAAGTTTAAAGAAATACTTTCTATTTATTTACGTGACCAGAGACAAGTTTTGCTCATGATTAAAACAATAATTAAAATAAATTTAACAAAATCTATTCAAAATGGAAAGCAATTCAAATAAAGAATCTGCAGGATCGATTGTCAAAGTTTACGAACATTTTTAGTTACAAATGACATTAATTATTAAAATACGTTTTGAAAATATAACAATTATAACGCAAACACAATTTGAGTGCACCAGGTAAATTTTATTGTAATGAAGTAGGTACGTGATCGGACTGCAGAGATCACTTCTACTGCATCTAGTTAAAGGTCACGTTACCCGCGGAATAACAAAATCCACGAGTTGTGCTGAATCCGTACATTATTATAATGACAGCAGAACACAGTGACCACATGGCCAGGTGTGCCATTTCTGAAATAACTCAATGATTTGGTGGTAGATGGTAAATAGTGGATGGTGGATGGTGTTTGATGATTAGATTCCAAAAATAAGGATTGCTGTTTTCAACGTTTACTTCACAAAATATCAGCTCTAGAAATATAGAAACAAAAAATTGAAACAAAGAATACATTTTAACGGTAACTTTTGGCAGGAGTCTAATATTTATCACGTATTTTTTCTAACGCATATAATATTACACGTCTTACAGATTCGATTCACGATTTCATGAGAAATATAATGTTCATTTAAGTGGTAGTGTGAATGATTTAATGAAACGAATACGAGCATGACTATAATTATTTTATACATGTTTCAATGCTCGTTCATATCAGAATATCATGGATCACGACTCAAATAATTGTTGACAGTTAATCTAGATACATTAATTCACTCTGTATTATACTTAATGACAAAAAACTGCAAAAACCATTAAGCTTATGGCAGGTAGTTGATACGATTTATACGCCAAGTCACGAATTCATATTCAAATGGCAAATAAGACCTAAAAAAATTGTTCTGCGTATAGCTCTGTTAATAAAATTAAGATGTGATTAAGAACCAATCATTAAGTATAATATGATCAATAAATTTAACATTAGGTACAGCGTTTGGTGTGTAAAAAAATAACAAGTTATTTATGTTTTTGATTGGTTTGACAAATATCGTCTGGAAAAGCTTGAAGCTTTAAATCGATCAATAATACGCTTTACCATGTGAATATTAATAAAATTGTAAGTACGTATATAATAACGTATGAATAAATAAGGATCTGTTTATTGAATTTGGAATTATTAGTTCTGGTTTGGTGACCATAATGCTATTGACAAATTAAAAATGTTGTAGGAAGATGAACTCAGTAAGACAAGCTAGTCAGAATTACTCACAGTGCGCTGAATTCCAAGTTAACATCGGACAAGTTACTTAAGCACCAACGAAGTTCACAGCCAAATACGTGTAAACTGATTGCATATTCGGAATAAGTAGCTGGCCGAGTCAAAAACCACGTAATAGGATAGTCACGCGTCTGTATGTCGTGTCGACAGCGGCACACGTGGTGGGCCTTGGCTCCGTTTGTGCGCAATTACCATATATGTGTTTGCCGAAACATTAATTGGTGTTTAGGACAAGGGTTCTTATCCGCCATCTTGATTTTGTTTACAGGAAAATTTTCTATCAAATATATACCTACCTATATGTTGTAAGGATAAAAGACAACCCGCAAAAATATTTGCTTTTAAAGAATTTTTAAGCAACATCATTTTTATTACTCACGTTTATGGGCATGTGACCAAAGTTGAGGCATGTATGTTGTAAACAATTATTAGATACTTAAATCCTACATATTATTGACCCTATTTATAGCTCAACCACTAACTGGCTGGTTTTAACCCATGAATTGCCAGTGGTGACTGGGCACGTGTCTCTCTTCTTGAGGAGGCCTAGAGCATACTCCATCACGCTGCTCCAGAGGGCATTGGTGGAGGGGAATCACTAACTAGATAGGTATACATATATTCAGTTTATCAGAATTTCTTGATTACTTCGATTCTAAATATAAAAAATATAAAAGTGTTTACGAATCAACGCAAATGGTTTTTGTATCCGGTGACTCTACCTTATTTGTATTTCGGTATTACTTGTCTCTAAACGGTCGTCATTTCATGTAACACCTGATGTTGTTGCTTTCGCTAATTTTAGGCTTTATCTATACCTGTAACTTGGTAGTTAGCTCTTCTTGGCTGAGCCCGATTTTTCTAGCTTTAAGGCTGATAGGGCCAAAGAAAGTATCCATTCGAAAAAAATCCCCTTTTAGTAGTCTTCTTTTCTTGCTATTTGAAAGCCTCTACAATCAAATGTTGCATTGATAACTAACTACTCCACCGACTAATTTCCAGGCTACCTCAATTGTAAAACCCTGTAGTGGATTTTATCTATAAAAATTAACATTCCAATTCTAATTCATTACAAAGCGCTCCCAAAGTAAATAGTCGGGTGTCGGCGCATGTTGACAGGTGACAAATATGAAATAACTAATACAAGTTTGTCTGAGAGTCTACTAGTTACGCGACGTTTGCTTTGATCTTGAAATAATTTGCATAATCTGCGTGCCAATTCGTTTCGCAACGCCTCGGAACGTACTATGCGTTCCCTAATGAACTTTCACTGCAGTGATATTATTTCCGTAGTTAGTTATTTTATAACTCATTGCTAATCGTCCGTCGTGTTGTTATATCATTGGCTTAATAAGGAGTACTTGTCCGATGGCGACGCGGCGACGTAATACTGTCAGCAAGTGGTTAGGAATCGTAGGCAGATGGGCTACGTAGGTGTAAGTTATTATTAAAGTGTGACTACTTCACAGGTTGTTAAAAACCTCGGAAGTTACGAGTCACATATTTCTGTCGTAAACTTTGATCGTATTGCTACCGTAAACGTTTTCAGTAACTACTCAAATTAAAACTCAAGTTAAAACACTAAGAAATATTTTACTATAATCTCTTTATTTTTAAAGATTGTATCGAAAATATACCTAAAGATATAACTTAACTGTATCTGGAAAAGCTCTGGATCTGATACATTGAAAAAAGCTCAATCGAAAGTTTTAGTCATTCGAATGTCGTCACACTTGCATGGATCCACTTTTTACTGATTTTGAAAGACAGCTTAATCGCTCTAATCAGAAATTAATATGACTGTGAGTATAAATTTCCAATTTTCAAGGTTTGTTTTATATCTTGTCATTTCTTGTGAAATATTGTGCAAATCGCCATTCAAGCTACCTATTGCTTGGTAGAGTGTGATTTGTCAGATGATTTGGTTTTGTAAATATGTACAAAAACGAATGAAGGAATGATTATTTGCATGTACAATGATTTCTTCGCTCATAATAATGTATACAGGCATAATAACAAATAATCTATTAAATGTTTATAGAATTTAACAACCGTGTAATTTGTATAAATTTCTTAAAGATCTTAAGGATCCAAATCTTCAAAAAATTTGAAAACTGCTTTTCCATAGAGTCAATGAGTATCTTCTTCGTAATTTCATGTAAAAGAAAATTGTATCACAAATTCACAATACACGTAGGATTCACCACAAATGCGAGTAAATTTGACATTGCGACTACTGCGAGTCACAGAAGTTCGGTTAACAAGTCTCAGTCATAACAACTCTGCTAAACTCATATGTTACTTCTTCATTTGTTTAAGCAACACGCGTGCATTATTTTTGTTAAAACGACGTTACGCGGGTCAGTGGAGCAACCCACTATTGTTCTAGAGTTACTTCCCTCATCTAATTACAACGCGCCGACGTAATGCGTGTATTACAAAACACTGTTTACTTTATGTAAATAGTTTAACACTTAGGTCACACTTATGTTTCTGCTCTAGTTGGCGTGGTTTAAATAAATAAACGCCTGCACTAGTTACGGGATTGCGAGTAGTAGTGGAGTCCACTGCCGTTCCTCCATCAAGAAACCCAGATTCACAATGCACATACAAATAAGACATAGCAAACATCCATCACACAAAATCAAACCTTTAGGTAACTTTACATAAACCTCCGCTAGTGTAGAAATTACAAATGGAAGCCAGGTCCTCTTCTATTTGAAAGATCCTATTTGATTTACAATTCTACATTGCTTCAAAATCGCAATAACGTAAGAGTTGGCGTATTCAATAGTTTTTTCAGTCAATCATTGTCAATATTAAATTATTAATATTATTAGGTAATATAAAAGTGAGTTTGTACAATTACGCCTTTACGATTTAATCGACCCGATCAGCCTGAAGTTGTGCTGACGCATTTCCAAAATCGAAGAAAAATACACAGAGTTCCTTTTATCTAGAAACAAAATTACAAACAAATCATTGCAGTTTGTACACATACATAACAGATTTATAAAGTACTTAAACTTCGCCAAGCTACTAAAAACAGACTCTCAAGATGATGACATGAGATGTTGCCTATCGAATAATTTACTCATAACAGATTTAAGTCGACCGCAGTGTTTTACAAACCACAAACGGTGAAGTCATGGACACGACGTAGCTATGTGAACATAACTGGTTATTTTCTCAAATAGATTCATTTGGAAATTGCTATTTGACTTGCAAATGTATTTAAAACATTTCTCTATGTCCGTCTATAATATGTTGTAAAATATCTTCACGTAAATTCCTTATAGTAATTGTAAAATATTTTATTACGGTTACATAATAACTGTCTGCTTTGTGCCAATGAGTAAATATTCGCGTACTATCGCGAGAGTTATTTAACAGAGGGTACTGTAACATATTTCCTAATGTTCGGTTTACACGTATTAAGTAGTTAACTAAATTTTAACAAAATTTTAACTAAATTAATACGTGTAAACGGACACTTGTCTACTTGATTATTTAACTACTAAATTACTAAAATAATAAATTGTCCGTTTACACGTATTTATTTACTTAAAATTTAGTTAACTACTTAATACGTGTAAACCGAATATTATGGAATGAACCTATGAAGTTTTCTATGACTGCCAACCAAGTAACTTAATACTGATAAACTTGGCAAGCAAGCTAGCTTAGGAGCACCAAAGGACACGTTAGGCCAGCGTTAAATAATTATCTAACAATAAGGTATCAGGGGTATAATAATAGGGGGGAATTTTAATGTAATTATTGAATAATGTGCTTTGGTAAGTTTAAATGAGGTACCGGAGGAGATTCGTGATGATCGACTTATTTGTGTTTTTTCAATAAAGGTATATTAAAAAATCTAATTTCCAAGTTTGCCTTCACTAGTAAAGAGCATTATCAATTTTATAACAGGTATGTCTAGTTTGTAAACTGGATACTAAAGAGGGCGGGTAATTTTATGTTTTTAGGCTATCTGCTTAGCCATAACGAAACTTTACAGCGACAGAATGTCTCATGTGAATAATATGATAATGTTATAAATAGTAGGTTGGTACATTTAGTACTACTGAACAAGAACTGTACTAAGATTATTATTATTATTGTAAAAATCTTTATTAATGATTTCACTGAAGATATTCGATTAAACAATACTACATTTTATCAAATTAAGCGTCTGTATGAAATAACTAACATAACTTATAATGTGATCAATTTTTCAAACATATTTAATGTTACATGCGAGTAAAATAGATTTAGTGATGTCTCTGTAAAGGACAATCTGACAAAAATAAAGAATACAAAATGAATGCGAAAATACGCAAGAACTTACATGAGCACAGCGCGGCTTTATCAAGACATAGCGATCTCTTTCAAACAACCTATAGGGAGACAAAGATCAAAGCAAGATCTTAATAAAATATTGACTTTAACAATCTATACATCTAAAGTTCTAAACGTAATTCATACAACAAAAGGGCACCACGGTTATCGAACGTTTTCACAAGGCCGCGCGTACTTCAAAAGCCCTCATACAGTCATAGGTAGTTAATTTTCATTCTGCTGCCAGTATTGTTTCCCGGTAAACTGTTACGTAAGGCAAGCCACGTTGGCCCTACCCACTACCACGACTCAAATCTGACTCACTATACCATTAAGTTGTTCATCGTAAGACTATACTGTCGGAGATTTATTGTCCTGATGAGAATTCATTATTAAGGTTTTAAAAATATGTCTTTAAACAAATCCCGAAGTTGCCTGAACATTATGTTATTACGCTGTTATTGACACAGGTATACGAAAATAGTAAATTATTATGCTTGTGTGAATTAAACATAAAAATACTTCTCAACTTAATTTTTTTAGTATTAATAAATAAGAATATATTTACATCGGAAAAACTATCGTATTTTTATAATTTTGGCAATAAATTCCCAAGTTCATAACTAATTTTATATAATAAAAATGAAACTGAAGATAATAAGTATGAGAATAAGTTTATAATAAAATTTTGTGGATTTATGAGCTGGTTTAAAGTTTTTAACGTTGGGTTCTCCTTGAATAAAATGACCTTTAAAACTTTGCAATGTTTAATAGTTTTAATAGTTTTTGAGTTTCTTAAACAACGTAACGTAACGTTTGTTTTTAACCGACTTCAAAAAAGGAGGAGGTATTCATATGTATTTTTTTTAATGGTGAGGTGTGCAATGTGCCCTGCCCATGAAAGGTGACTAAGCACCTGATCATTTGCACAGATACAATGGCCGTCAATAAAGTGCCACAGATAATATTAATTGAGATGCATTCATCTGTAGGAATGTTACAGGCAGAACCTGTTTTAAATTCAAGTGGATATTATTATGATTACTCATGTAGCTACTTATGAATAGAACAATATAAATATCTTATCTGACCTTGAAACATGAATTGTTTTTGAATTGACGATCCACCATAAAACCGTCACAAACCGCCACCACATTGTCGTCAAGGAAGAGAAGAGAAAAAGAGGAAAAGAACTAGCACTCAAGCCAAAACTAGCTCTCAAGTCAAGAGCTTTGGTAGTCTCATAGAAATATTAAAATTACATTTATTTCCTTTAATTTTTTTATTCTATATTTAAACAGCTATTAATGTAATAAATGTAATATAAATATAATAAATTGGATAACAATTTCGGGGGGATACACTAAACTTCATGCTACTGCGTATCAGACAGGGCATCCCAAACTATTTTATATGAAACTTGTCTGTAGTAAGTTTTCTAAGAAAACCTGATCTAACCCATGTGTGAACTGGGTAATATAATTAATCAAATGACGTAACGGATCAGAGTAACACCCACAGTTAGATAAGAGAAACGGCGATCGGAGAAAGCGGTTTTCTCCGCGGATGCTGCAAAGTCAATATTGTTTTTTGCACGTTGCTGTAATGACTAAGATTATTTGTATAAACTTAGCATTAGATATTACGTTGGCGCGTTCGTTGAACCGTGAAGAGAAATAGAAAACAAAATACTAAATAAAGATATTTGCTTGTTTCAGGTATTTCAACATTCAGCAAGAAGCTACAAGAGGACGGAAAATTTGCAATACTTTTGTAAAAACAACAGTTTTTTTGGAATTGTAAAATAAACCAAATCTAGTCTTGTGTTTTATTTTCCACCACTTCGTACTTAGTATTTAAGGAAGTAATCGAAGGAAGTAATAATTGTTGGGACTTTTGATATAACAAAAGCACCCAAATATTTTTCTATAAAGAGCCTACGTTGAATGATGATATTTTTTTATTAAACTCACTATGCAATCAGCCGTTAAGAAGATCGGCAGTCGACCTTCGCAAGTCAACAACACGACCTCCTATAATTATTTACAACCTTCAATTCGTTCCTTCGAACCCATTACAAAGCAATTTATACGGAGTTCTACTTAATTGCTGGTATATGAACTTATAATAACGGTTACGTAGGTACAAGATCTTCCAGGCGGCTTCTTTTGCATTTTAATTACAATTCCTACAAAGAGGACAATATAACTTTTAATTGAATTCGTAATTAATCCGAAATCATTTCATGTGATAATCGAATATTACAGCATTTTTTTTTATTATTTTCTATAGTTTAATAGTTAAGTGACTCCTACGACTTTTGGATCACTATCTCTCACTATCCTACTTATAACCCCTGTTTGTGAAAGTTTATACTTAAGCATGTTTTACTCTTTCACATAAAAGCCACTGAACGGATTTTCTTGAAACTTAGCACATAGGTAGACAACGATCTGTAATAACACACACTTATTATATATTATATGATACTTGTCTTATTATCCCGGAAAACGCAGGCAAAACCGCGGGCTGCGCGCTAATCTATACTTCTATACTAATATATAAAGAGGAAAGATTTGATTTTTTGTTTGCATTGAATAGGCTCCGAAACTATTGAACCGATTTGAAAAATTCTTTCACTGTTGGGAAGCTACACTATCCCCGGGTGACATAGGCTATATTATATTTTCAAAAAAATTAGGGATCCTTAATAACACTCCAATAATGTAACCCAAGTTGTAAAAAAAAATAAGAAAACCGAAGCAAAGCGAAGGCGGTTACTTGTGTAATATAAAATAGTACGCTGTGTATCGACTAATTTTCATACAGTTTTATCAATAGAGATTTTCGACTGAAGAGTATGAGGTAAACATGAAAATAAGAAACAAAAATAACGAGCTCGTAATAAAAAAAGTAAGTGCAAACGAGTTATGTACAAATTATCTTATAATTCTGAATATTATAAGAAGATGTGGGCTTTAAAGATGGCGAACAACGATGAAACCTCAACCAGCCTGCAATTAGGTCGTGGGTGGCTGTACACTGTACAGTATACAGTGCACACCACATAATCGAGATGCGTTCTCTCACGAGCCTAGATACATACAAAACGAGTACTTTAAATTCACTTAAAAGTATAAGAACGTCTGTAATTATGATTATGAAACTTTATATGCTGGAATTGCAGTCTTTATGCCCTGTGTATGCTGATTTGAACACTACATTGAGTAATGAGGAATAAATTCTATGGGAGAGGGAGTAACGTAACTTTGTTTTTAATTATTTTCCGATCATTGCTGAATGCTGAAAACTTTTCCGAACGTCTCATAAAAACGTAGCAAACAAAATTCCGACAGATTACTCTTTTTTATGGAAATAGCCGTCAAAAGAGTTGCTGCAGCAGCGATAAAAATAGGCATCAACGATGCGTTGCCGACCAAGAAAGAGAGACGAAAAACAAAGGAGGTATGTACATACTTTGTAGGTAAGCTTAGTTCATCGGCTACAAGTCACTGACATGAACAGTAAACGCTTACACAAAAACGCTAACACACTCATGCCCCCGCAGTAGGTTTTTACCTGTGTCGCGGGTGGCATGGACGACACATATGTATAACACATCACAATAACACCCATGACCCGAGCATAAATATCTGTCACATAAATATCGGCCAGGAATCGAACCCAGAACCCCTCGCAGGCAGGGTCGCTGCCAAATAGGTCACAGGGTCGTCAATACATAACAGTGCAGTTGAGTGCAGGAGACAAAGATATTTTGAAGTCGCAGGATGACATGCATTCTAATAAACTGATACCGAACACAAGGGGAAAAAACATCGTAAAGAGTTGTCTTGAATAATGTTAATGTTTGACAAAGTTAATGAACCTACATATATCTATGTACTTAAATACGTATCGTAACGTATCTTAAATACGTATCTTAAATACGTACGTAGATACTTAATGGTATCTAGTAATCAACAGTCTTGAATTAAAGCCAAATTGTTGGTCTTGTACTCTTACACATTTTAATTTTAAACGTAATCATAATATTATATTGAATCAACTCAACGAAGTGATATGTATTAGGGTCGCGTTTTATTTAAACAAGATTACTGCCTATATTGCCCGCAAGTTTTTAATGGCAGAGAATTTACTATTACTATTTATGGATTATGTTGGTGGATTGAAAAAATCTTTAACGAAAATCAATGTAAATACTTCATTATGTAACAGCTTATTTGTACGAGGAATAATGTTGAATGAATTCGTTGGAAAGTTATTGGTTTATTTTACCTTTAGCTGAATGCTCGTAGCGATTGTCTATTTCGTTATTGAATAGATATATATCTATATATAACTTGACTTCCTTTGTTAGGACAAGAGTACAGTTATATCTTTTTTCCTATCAAAGATGGCCTGTAATGGTATCTTCGTACAGATAATATTGAGATATCAGAAGAAACAGAAATCGGCTTATTTTTTTCTGTATTTAAGTTGAAATAAGTAATGATACCGTGACCAGTTTTGTAACTGTGGTCTGAATAATTTTTCATAAAATACTTTGTTAAATGAGTTAAAAACTGCTAATTCT
The DNA here is from genome assembly GCA_911387775.1 of Thymelicus sylvestris. Classification (NCBI taxonomy): domain Eukaryota; kingdom Metazoa; phylum Arthropoda; class Insecta; order Lepidoptera; family Hesperiidae; genus Thymelicus; species Thymelicus sylvestris. The sequence goes on along the minus strand of OU426899.1, from coordinate 14,946,215 downwards.
TTTTACTTTAAACTTCTTTTAGAATATTTTGCAATCAAGCCTTACCACGGCTACTGAGATATTAAATGCTTGGAATACAATATTTACTGATGATTTATAATTTGAAATCATTATTTTATTTTCCTCTCGAAAGTTCCTTCTTTTAGTTTATCGAAACTATTTACCTTATTACCTAACACGTAAAATTTTCCATTTCAAAAAATGTCACGTTAATTCAACAGAATACTGTCGTACAGAACGTGATTCAATTTGCTTGCTCGATTTGCGTGATGAGTTGTGACAAATGTTCAATCTTCAATGTATAAGTAACCCAAATCAAAGTGCACTTATCATTAAAAACAGTCCCGAGAACAAACGGTGAAAGTCTCTGATGAAACGTCTCCTTGGGCATCAAGGGTCTCGCCTTCGCTGTGCCTGCACAGTCACTACTACTGGGATATATTACAAAGTCATCTATGGGTTTCATGTGAGTTTTAAATATCTAAAGATGATTAGAAAACAATTCCTTACACTCATTCAGAAAGAGACATGTACTGTTTATGATACATGTTGGGAGCTTAAGTAAAAATATGAGTTATATCGCTCAATTAGCTAAAAAACTTTTTCAGGCAAGCTTTGAGCTATTATAAGGCAGTTTTGCTACGTTTGCAAATATGAAAAGACCATAACTAATATCAAGTTTCCGACATCACAAAAGCATTTATACGGAACTCGTCAATCACCGGTGCAGCGCCCATGGAAAGCACATCCGTCACATAATGACTCAAACAACGGATTGAGCAAGGCAGGCGCTGATGGCGAAAAACATTTAATAGTCTGTAGTAATATGTAGTATCTTTAAATAGTCTGTGGTCTGAATCGAGTCGTGATGAAGCTCAATTTGTAGCTAATTGCCGAATGATGTGCAATCAGATTCACAAATGACACAAGTCGTTACTGTCGCATTGATTGTTGGCGTTTTTTAAGGTCCATTGCGTAATTTGTAGGTAGAGATGTTTTTGTCAGACAACACAATACAAGTTATTGTGAGGCTGTAATAGAGTTATATTGTGTTGTGATTGACACTATAGATAACATAGTAGGTATGATTATTATATAATTTGGTATGAATAAAAAATTGGCACGTTGTTACAGAAACATGCCAAGAAATCAAGAGGTCCTACTAATGTTATAAATCTATACTAATACTGGCTGCCCGGACAGACTTCGTTCTGTCAAGTGTTTTTTTGAGATGTAAGCTATCCTATCTTTCAAGTTGGATCAAACTGCACACGGTGTGCAAATTTGATTAAAAAAGCAAAGCAAAAGCAAAGCAACAACCCATAATTGTCCCACTGCTGGGCTCGGGGTCTCCTCTCACAATGTGAGGGGTATTAGGCCATAGTCTACCACGCTGGCCAAGTGCGGATTGGTAGACTTCACACACCTTCGAGAACTTTTATAGAGAACTCTCCGGTGTGCAGGTTTCCTCACGATGTTTTCCTTCACCGAAGCAAGTGATAATTAACTTGTAATACGCATATAATATTTGAAAATTAGAGGTGCGTGCCAGGGTTTGAACTCGGGCCCCTTCGTTCGGGAGACCAACGTTCTACCGCTAGGCTATCACTGCTCAAATTTGATTAAAATCGATTAAGTAGTTAAGGAGTCCATCGCGGACAAACAACGTGACACGTAATTTATATATATTAAGATATAATGATAAATAAGTGATTCTGTTTCCGCTAGCCAAAAAAGAAGGAAGAAAAAGAAAGAAAGGACTGGCAAAGTCAAGGTCCAACATTTTTTTTCTAAGAATGCGTCTTACTTTTGGTTTGTCATTCATCAATCATTGATTTGACTAGATAACTGAGTAATGTCTACAGCAAATACCGCGTAACCTTACGATGGTCCAGTCGCTTGCCTTGTCAGTTATTGTCAGTACCATGCCTCCACGTAATCAAAATGCTGTTTATATCAGAACAGGATTCATTCACTCTAATGTTAATTAAATGCGGATCCGTTTATGTTTGTATTTTAATTTATTACCTTGTTGTTATTTATACCTATAATATTTGAATTGATTTAATTGAGTGGCATACAATACAAACAGGATTGTATGTTATTTTTATAGGTTGTGTTTTTGATTGCGTATTACATGATTTGTTTTGTTACTATGATATACTATTAGAATTAGACTTATAATAGTTATTAGATACCTATACATCATATTATATGGCTCGAGATAGTATGGCCCAATTCGATTCTGTATGGCCCAATGGCTAAATGGTAGATTATGTAAACTCGCCATTTGTGTGATCAATAAAGTTTGAATAAATAAAAAAGTAGTTAAGTATTTTATAAAATATTTTTTTACGATGTTCCATGAACACTAGTAATTTATTTTACTAATTCTTACGGCTCTTTGTAGCTTTATAAAATAATTGTATACTTTAGCTTGTTCATTAGCTAAAGAGAAGGGCAACGGGTACCAAAAGTTTAGTCCGAGTCCATATATGGTATCCACATGTGGGTCAATGCCTAGACGAAGTGCTGCCAGTGTTGCCATGTCTGATTGCTAGTGATTATGTTGTTAATTTGACAGTTTATTAAAACGTGTTATATATGTTAATGTAATTAAAATATGTTCAACAAACAATGTGTGTTATTTACTTGACCTATCATGATTTACCCTAGCATGTAGGGCCTAGCTGTTATATTATATTTTATTGAAACTTTTGTAGGTACTTAGTAGGTAATAAGTGTATTATTATTATTTGAAGTTTCGGGCCTGGGACAGTTGTCCCAGGGGCCACTGCGACCAGATTTGATCTATTGTAGCCATACCCGTTTCTGAGTTAGATCTGGTCTTCAAGTCCTACCGCTCGGTCGAACAGTAGGATGTTCCTGGGATCCAGATCTCTTATTCGGCTGTGTGGAATCCTAAGATTCGGCTTCTGCAGTGATTTATGGCAGGGCAGTCACAGAGTATGTGGATGGATGTTTCTTCTGCCTCACTGCAGAATCTGCACGCTGCAGTGTTGCTCAGACCTATTGTCATAAGGTGTTTATTGAGCCTGCAGTGTCCGGTGAGCAATCTTATAAATACCCGTAAGTCAGGGCGGTTTAGGTTGAGCACTTTTTTTGAGTATTGTTGCGAGTAGCAATAAGTAGTAATAAGTGTAATAGTAGTAATAAGTGTAAGCATGTCCTTTGGAGGACAAAAGCGCTAATTCTTTCTTTATTCTTTCTTTAATAGTTCTCTATTGCCACTACGCGCCGACCACGATCGAAGTTATTGAACGGATTCTATCACTAATTTTATTGTGACTCACATTAAAATACAACTGAACAAAGATGTTAATTTCGACACTCCCTAGATATATTTTCCCACACGATAGCTACCTGCAGATTATAAAATTAGCGCATTATAAAATTGTATTGGAAACAATTAATAGGTACCAAAATATTAATTTCTTTCTTTAATATTGATACCGCCGCACAGGTTTGACTAAAAGATATTCAAGAAAAAATTAAATAATAATAATGAATGTCATATTAGCTGAAAAATATGGCTAAGTTTTCCTCGACTTACAATAGATTATTTTTGCCTATTGTGACGAAAAACTTCAAATTGATTCTCCCATCTATTGTGTGAACACCAATAAGAAATACAACAATGGCTACCTATTGATCATATTAGATTTGATTACATCTTTACGATACATGGTTTCGTTGAAATATACGAAATGGGTAGTAAAAACTTGCGAACCCTATTTTCTTGTCTATGAAAAAGTCGTTACATAAGTACTTTGGTTAACTATCATACAAAATAAATAAAAATGAAGAATATAAATAAAGAAGAATTATAAATAAAATATACTAGATACTTACCATTCAGCTGAATCCATTTATCAGGCACTTCACTTTAATCACCTATTGTCATAATATTTCTTATCAGGTAGAAAACAATTGAAGTCCTGTAGACTTCTAGAAATCTTAAATCTCAAATAATGACACGAAAACAATACAGGTAATACCAACTAACATTTTATTAATTTATTATTTATGTATACAATACAAAATGATTCACAACAATACAAATTTCCCGATTTTAACCAACCTACGACGTACATTATATTGGTAACGATAAAAATAATTATTAGTATACGGTAAAAAACTTTAAATAAATCTAATCTAATCATAACCTATGACAATTTGTAATTGAAAGTCTTCGATAACCAAAACGAACTAACATAATATAATATACATTTTTTGGTACGAAAAACTTCCATAAATATCTTTAAATACCTAAGTTAAAGCTATGAATCTCTAGAACATGACTACAATGAAACTGAGATATCATCTCTATATACAAGAAATTTCGTTATAAATAAAAATATTGCAATATTCTACCCGAATACAAATTTTTCAAATATGATATTGATAGTGATACAAAATAAATCTCGATTATAAAATCTTGTTGCTATCAAATGAATTTCTTTTCAAAAATTGTAATCGGGTAAATGAAAAAGTTTCACTGCATAAATATCAAACGATATGTCTGCCCTCTGAGTCTACAAAACGTTAAAATATTTTTCTATTCACTACAATCAGTCGATCGGGTCTATATGGCCAGTAAGGGGTCTAATCATTGGCAACCGAATACTAAACCTATTCTTAAAAAGTTATTTTTCTTCATTAATTTTTATCGGAGGTGTTGTACTTTTTCTAGGTATGAAAGAAGGCCTGAAGTTCGGCCGGATTGGTTTTATAAACACTTTTCTTTCGGTTGTTGACCTAGGACTTTCTGTGGTATAAGATTTTACGAATTTGGTAGTGCTAGATTTTTTTCTTACGTCTATGGGTACATTTTGAGCTCGATTGGCAGAAAATCGAGTTTTATTGGCGTTAAAACCAGAAGATTTAGGTTTCTGATTAGAATTGGATAATGTAGCATTTATTTTTTTCGCAACACGAGGAGTAGGACTGGGTCTAGTAAGGTTTGACTTTATAATTGGTCTTCTTGGAAACCCGAATTTTGCTCTTTTTATATCTAGTGGAGAAATTGTGGACGTGGTTGTTTCTTCAGGGATGGTTTCTGTTGTAGTAGGCATATCAGTTGTAACTGGAACAGTTGTCGGTTCAGTGGAAGATATTGTGGTTACAATCGTTGCGTGAGTCGTTAACATTTCTATAATTGGACTTGTATTAGACTTTTCTGTGGTCGTTGTAGTAGTGGTTGATGTGGTAGTGCTACTCGTTGTACTATCTGACGTGGTCGCAGTGGTTTGTGGCAACACTGATATATTTATAGGGTATTTTATTTCTTTTTCAGGTGTCACTGATGCTCCAAAGAATTCTTGTCCTTTAGCGAAAGTAATTATACTTCTACTCGTTTCCGGTTTAATTATATGCAAATTTACTATATTTGCGTCTTCTTTCTGTGTTGGTACTGGTGCAGAATAAACAAGAAAGGGTTGATTTTGTGTGTCGTCACTAACCTTTCTTGCAGTTATTGGAGTTTTAAACAAACCTTCCAACGAAATAGTAGACGGGTTCGTAATAACACGCGGAGTTACTACTTCAAAAGTCTTTGCGGGCTTACCAGCTTTGCTTTGATCAGTTTCAAATGCAGCTGGTATAAATTGCCATGGTTCAAAATAAGCTTGCTCCTCTTCTGGCTTACTTGACTTTTTATCGTCATTGACGTAACTTAAAAAGTCATCATCATCCAGATGTTCTACTTGACTCACATTTTTAGATACATCATGAACTTTATTCACATGTCTGTATGCTTCATTCATACTTTCTGAAGCAACTAAATTTTCTTTAGGATAGTCAGCATAATTGACTAAAGCCCTTGCATTTCTAGCTTCATCAATACGAATAGGATTATCTGGAGGATTATCTACAGGGTACACATGACCAAGTTTAGTCAAGTAAATAGGAATCTCATCTTCGACAATCTTTATAAGACTGAATCGACTCACTTCACCTATTTTATCGACTGTAGGTTTTTTTTCCACCATAATTTTTCCTTCCTCTACAAGTGTAGTTTCGTTATTTTTATTAAGGCGGTGTTTATCTTGTTTTGAAGATACTTCTACCACTCTACTAATTGAGAATAGTTTATTGAATTGTGTTTTCACTATAGGAGAAGTGGTTGTCATAATTGTTGTAGTTTCCGGTAAAGCTTCAGTAGTCGTTTCAATACTTTTGATCGTGTTACTAATGTAAACCGGAGTATGTTTAGTTATTTCTGTATCAATTTCTGTTTGCGTGTTAGATGTTACAAAGTTGGTACTAGGGTAATTTGTAGTATTATCTGAAAACTCTAAATAATCATCTGTGCTATTATCAACTTCCATTTCAAAAGTGGCTGTTTCAAGATCGACTATATTTGTAGTAGGTAAATTATCGGGTGTATTTGTGTTGTCAGATATTGTTGGAATTGTTTCAGTTATTGTGAGATAATCATCATCATCTTCATTCATTGTGGTCTCATTTGTAATGGGCTGACTGGTTGTAGCTTCTTCTGCGATTTTGTTCTTCTCTTGATTTATATCTTTTGTTGAATTTTTCAATACGGTGTTTTCCGTTTCTTTAGGAGCACTGTATCCAATAGGTACATTTTGAACACGTTTTTTAGTATCAGGTTTAATAGTTGAAAATCTGTTAAAGATGGCAGTTTTGTTCTGATTATTGCCAAACGCTCGCCTGGGTATCTCTGTAGTAGTTGTCGATGTTCTGAATGTGTTAGAATTAACAACTCTAGGTCTGAAAAGTGGTTTCCTGGTAGTAGGTGTAAATTTATTGGGGGGTCGTTCCGTTTGTTCTTCTTCATAGAAGTCTTCCTCTTCTGCTTCATCACCTAGGTCTTCAATATCTTCTTCCTCATTTAGATCCTCTTCTACAGAATCAGGCTTTCTTGTAAATAGCTGTCCAGTCGGTACAAAAACGAAAGGATTTTCAGGTTCTGGTTCTTCTTCTAAAATTTCTTCATCGGAATATTCTTCTTCCTCATCTTCGAACCTTTGTGTTGTTCTGGCAGTAGTAAACGGCCTTCTCGTAAACGTTTTTGAAAACAAAGGTCTCCTCGTAATCGTTGGCCTTAATGCATCAGGCTTGTCAATTGTTGCTGGACTAGTGTAAACACCAGGATTATATTTACGACTGAATGTTCTACTACTTGATGGTAGCGATGATTCTGTTGTGGACGTAAATAATCTTTTAGATGGTCTGTAAGGTAACCGTGTTCGAGTTGAAGGCGAAGTTAATTGAGTTGTACTTGTTGTAGTTGTTTCAGTTATAGTATAGTCAGACTCAGTAGGGTTTGAATCGGGGTCTTCGTTTTCAGCTGAAGATTTTGTGTCATTGGAAACAAGTTCCTGGTTGTTTGAATTAAATTCCTTATTATTGATAGTTTCTTTTACAGAATCGTTTTTTTCGTTATTCTCCAAAGTTGGTGAAGCAGATTCTTTAATTTCAGGAGCGTTATTTTGATTACTTATTGGCAATTCTTCTTGTTTGGTGTCAGTTTCAACCCTTTTCGTTTCTTCATTTTCTGATAAGTCAATCGTTTTTTCATCTGTTTCTACAACAACATTTGGCTTTTGTTCATCAAATTGTCCTACATTTGCTTCTTGTACTGTAAGTTTTTCATTTTCTTCATTACCGTATTCTTGTGAAGTTGGGTTAACCACATTTGTATTATTGATATAGGTTTTAACATCTGACTGTGGTAAATTTTCAACATTTATCTGTGCTTCGTTGGAAGTATTCAATTCTTTAGTTAACTCAATGTCCAAAATTGAAGTTTCATCTAAGATATCATAATTTTTTTCAGTTGTTGTAGTTGATAAGATAGATGCCGCTACAGTGGTTTTGGTTCTTTCACCATAGTTAGATTCGCTTTCTGAAGTTGGATATTTAAAACCAGCGTTCAGTGTTCCTATAGATTTAGCAACATTTTCAGTTTCATCTTCTATAGGTTTTATTTTTTTACGAATAATTTTACGGATTCGTGGCACTGCTGTTGTGATCGCTTCTGTAGAAACTTCCACTGCTTCAGTTGCTGGTGAAGTAGAGGTAGGGCGTCGTCGTATAACTCTAAATTTTCTTTTACCACTATCGTCTGTAGTTAACTCCGTAGTTGGTGTGTTTTCTGACGTAGCTTCTTCGGTGGCTATAATTTTTTTAAGAACAATCCGACGCTTAGGTTGTTCTTCTTCTACATCTACTTCGTCGTGTTCTTTTTCTTCAATAGCACTTTCGGAGAGAGTTATATCATCGCTTTTGTTGTCTATATCTTCGTCATCGTCATTATCTAAGATAAGTGTTTGCGGAGTGGTTGTCTGTCGAGAAGGGAATGGTAACCTCCTAGCTTGTACCGCTGGCCTTCCGGCTGACAACGGTCGTGTTCTACCAAAAGGTAAACGAGGGGGAGTTCTTTGCGACACAACTTGTTCTACTACATTTTCTGGTTCATTTTCTGGCGTCGTAGTCGATGTAGTCGTAGACACCCGTGTAAATGGCCGTGGGGTAAACCTTGTGAATGTTTGACGTCTTTGGTTTCGTGGAGATTCTGTCACTGTGGATTGACTTAATGCTTCGGTAGTTGTGAAAGTTGAAAATCTACCTCGCCCTCTCGAGACTATGCTCGGACGTCTCTCATCAATAGTAGTTCCTGCCGCTTCACTGTCTTCGATAGTTTCTGCTACAGTTGTTGACGTACGGCCACGTACCAGATTGTCACTTCTTTCATTAAGCCTTTCTCTGGGTATAAATTCTGGTTCAATATCTATCGGTGTTAGGGATATTAATTCATCACGTTGTGGCTGAGCTCTGACCTGTCCTCTAGAAACAGCTGCTGCGGGTACGGAATCTTCACTCTGCGACAGTTGGAACCTGCTTCTGAACCTTCTATTTGGTCGACGGTCATTGTTAATATTTACATTATCAAGTTCACGACTATCAGGTGTAGTAGACCTAACTTTTCTAGAAATATCTAACGATTCTGCAGACTCAGAGGATATCTCATTGGGTTGGGATAGAGGGCGGCGTCGGCGCACAAATGAATAACTCCTAGAACTCACCTGCGTTGAGGACACTGGAGCAGTCGTTGTTGTAGTACTAGTGGAGCCTCGTCGACGTAATAGATTTCGCCGAGTAGGGAGACTGGACGACGCAGCAGTAGTAGGAGAAGCAGTAGTGGTTGTCGTCGTAGTCGTTGTGCTCGAAACCGTCGTAGGTTCAGGCTCCGTGGGAGCGGCAGTCGTTTCAGGCGCTGGTGACTCAACCTCCGCGGAGTTCGGAGAGTTTAGTAATGAAGATATTTGAACCGACAAAACAGTCGTTGGTTCTGGGCTACTCAATTCTTCGGGAGGTGGTAGCGTTGTAGATCGTGTCCGAATGATCGAAGTGTATTGCGGCTGAGAGGATGGAGATGAGATCTCTCTTTCTAATGCCGTTTCTTGTGATTCCTCCTCACGTTCTGGATTTTGGTATCTGTAAAGATTATTTGTTTTTTATAAGAAATCATCGAGTCATTTAAATTTGTAAAATATTTTCTGGTTACACAATAAAATTTAACATAATCAGTAATCATTGTAACATTTTTTGGTATTTATATTTGTTCATAAATTAAATGTACCTACTGTAAATGTATGTGAGTGGGTGTGAGTAACTAACCATCAAAATAAAACAGTAATCGCCCAAAAAAAACAAAACTTACTGCACTGTAGTAGTTTCCTCTGTGGTGGGTCTGCTTCTCCGGATAGTCACGTATTCCGGAATACTCTCGCGCCGTGCGTTGGCTATATCGAGTGTGTTGGCTGTCTCAGAAACAGCTGAGTATGGCTCAAGACGTTCGAAAAGAGCATTTCTGAAAAAGAAAATTTATATCGGGTAAGCGACGTTCAAAAACAAAGAGACCATAATAATAACTTCTATAGTCTATGTTAGATACCTATCTTTGAAGAGGTTATGATATATCGAGCTTTAGTTATTCTCGCATTTTTATGTAAATAACCGACAAAGGAACGTACACTTTTCTCACGAAAAACTGGTTTCAAGGAAAGACTGTTGAGTGAAATACTTAATACTGATAATATTAATATCCTTCTACCAACTAGGGGCTCTTCATTCGCCTCTTAAACTCTGATCTGACTACGTCTTCTTACTGATTTAGGGCTGTATTCGGCTAAAACACAGGATCCAATAAAATACAGAGGGCATATTGTTTTTGTTTACCTGGAAGCGTCATCATCAGCAGCGACGGTGGTGGGCCTGGCGCGGCGTATGTTGACGTACTGCAGCGGGCGCGCGGTCGTGGCCACGCTCGGCTCGGCCGCGGCGCGCGCGCGCGTCAGGGGGACCTCCTCCGCTGACTCCTCTTCCAACTCCTCGCTAGCTTCCGGTTCTTGCGTTGTTGAGGGTCGGGAACGGTTGATGGTCGTGTACCTGGTGTATTTGAAGGTTTTGATTGGGTATAGAAAGCGAGAAGATAACCTATAGACCTGAAGTCATAAATATCTTGTTTCTTCTATGAAAGTTATTTATAAGCTGTATTGTAGGTTCCCATTTTGCTGATTGATTAAATGTCTAATAGGTATCATCTTCAAATTACGATACGAATCCCTCTATTTCTTTTTGGTGGGCAACGATTCGCTGAAGACTTTGATGTTGCTGATATCCATAACAGAAGATTTCTCACCATCAACTCGTAAATGTTTGCCGACTATTTATATAATTTTTTATCTATAAAGATAAATATAAATAATCTTACTGAGGGCGGTCCTTCCTGAGCAGCCTGTCCTTGTCCTTGTCCGGCTCCAGCCCCGCGTTCTGCGGCGCGCGGCGGCTGTTCTGCGAGATGCCTTCGATGCTGTTCACGCTGTTACCGAACCTAGTACCACAAGTGTTCATTAACATTGATGATTTCGTAGCTTACTAATGACGTTGTGTTAAAGACCCCTTCGTTTATGGGGTCGGAGAGGTATTTGTGGGGCAAATATGATATACATACAGCAACTCTTTATTGGACACCAACAAATGAAAGATTGCAAGAAATATTCACCGATATACAAAAGATGATACTCGTACTCTTCTCGGTTTGTGATTAAGTGGGAAGTGTCCCCACATGAAAATCGGTTGACAACATTCAGTGGCAACAACGGTATTCTCAAGAGTCAAGACTTCTAATACCAAATGGTTGGCTAACCTGCTCTGCCCCCGTGTCCTCTCCAGCACCTTCTGGTAGAGGCGCTTGTTGAAGGGCGTGGGCGTGGTGGCGGCCGTGACGCCGCTGGTGCTGCCCGCGCCGCCCGACTCCGACAGGTGCAGCTGCTTCTCCAGCTGCTCCACTCCTCCTGAGACACACAAATAAAAATCATTTAGTTAAATAGGTATCAGTGATATACGTATGCACGGAGGACTTTTCTTCCCCAACGGTTATCGGTTCTTCGCACTATGTGGCCAGCCGTTATTTTTATACACAAATAACTGCATTTTTTATACAAAACAGCAGACCACCTGAGCAACAAAAGAGCAAACGAGTCGTGTGATGGTAACTGGTCAGTCTGGTCACCGTGGCTGATAGACATAACATTAAAAGTATCAATGCGAAAGCAATAATTTTTTTCTTTCAAATTAATTGTCCCAGAATTGAGTACCTACCTACGGGTTTAGCACATAAAATCAATTTAGCAGCTTCTCATCACAAGTAACAGATGACATGATCATCAAAACGTTTTAGAATTTCAAGGAATTTTGTTTTTATTTTTATCAATAGCTCTGTGTCATTTAGTTAACTTACCGACTTTCCTAATGAGATCAATCAGCTCCTTGATAACTTTGGGATCCTCTGCGTCCACATCGGATGTATCTTCTGGGACTGTTTCTTCTTCTTCTTCCTCCTCTTCGCTCTCATCTACCACCTGTGGACCAAGTGCGATAATGAAATATTTTTAAATATACACAATACTTTATAATAATAAAAAAAATATCTATAATGTAATATAATGATACTACTACTAAAAGATTAGCTGTGATGTTGTAATCAAGAGTTTTGAGCCTTGTTAAAAGCATACCCATACAGACCTTAATTAATATTTCCGAATAGAAATTTCATTATTCAATTTACGACGAGACACAGGTGGTAAATTTTATCAGCGCCACTCATGAACATATTGAACATCACTGGCAAAGAAGGAAGCGAGGAGCCCAACTTATACTGACTCTCCGACAAAGCTCAAAGAATAATATGCGTGTTTGGTCTCACCCTAATTCGTGTACACCTACTAGTTAATCCTTGCAATGAAACCCTTTATGTCCATGACTTAGACAAATGAAAAAAAGGGAAAAATAGTAGAGCTCAAGCTCTAAGAGAAATACACAAAACAGATACCTCAGGCACAGGAGTAGTAGTGGAAGTAGTTCTGAAGAGCAGAGAGCTCCTGGAAGTGAGTCTGATAGGACGGCGCGTGGTGGTGGTAGTGGTGGTCGTGGTGGTAGTCACGGTGGCCTTGCTCGTCGTGGCCTTGGTGGTCTTGGGAGCCTTGGTGGTGGGAGCGGCCTTCACCTTGCAGAGAACGTTGCGCGCGAAGTCACAAGAATCAGCTGCCTTGTTGAAGAACAAACCTGAGGACAGAATGATGATTAATATGAATAAAAACTGGGATTCATTAATATATTATATTAGGTGCAGTAAGGTGCATTTAGGATAATATTGATAGATATATAGTGACATCAGCACACGGTGACGTCATATTCGGCCTGCATCCTGGAGTGAATTCCTAATAGGGTAAAGTCTAGTAATATTGGCACTCCCCCAACGATTGACACCCTTTTCGTATTATGTCTTAAACTAAGCATAAATTATTATTTTTAATCATGGTAACTTTACTTTTAGTTAGTAAAATTTTCATTTCATGAAATGGGAACATTTTCGTAGTTGATTTTCCCGCCATTTTGTATCTGTCGATTTTTTTAAAGTAGCGGGCCTTGTGGGTTGCAGTAGACTGATGAAAATTAAGAAAAACAGAAGGCGGGACTAACTTTGTGTGACGATTTTTATCGCACCTGATAGGTAAATATAGAATATTGGTGTTATTTCTGTTAACACGTTCGGTGCGTTAGGGATCTCTACGAGATCCCGTGCAGAACTTTCATACTGTGCGGCGTCAAAAATCGTGTTCTTTCACTCTGTGCGGGAGGCTATAACATCAAAAGTTCTATGTGTATGATAAAGACAAATATACATATTTGCTTCCCGCTTAAATTTTGAATCAATGGTGTAATAAAATATTTTAGGGGTCGACGAGGTCCCTACCGCACAGAAGTGAAAATATATTCACTCCTTGCGTTGGGGGTTTCCTTTGATACCCGTGAATCGTGAGCCCCGTAGCCGCAAGGACGGGAGAGTTGGAGGCACGAGCACCACAAGTTTTGTTTTAGGGATGTTCATGTATCGATCGTTAAGTTCGCGCTTCGATATCAAATTATTACGCTCGTAAATACGAACAATGAGTTATTTTAAAATGAAAAAACTTGACAAGTGCGAGTTAAACTCGCTTGGAGAGAATTCCGTACGTTGATTTTATGTATTTATCGTTATTTTTCTATTTTATTAATTTTTGTCATTTTTTTAAGACTTCTTATAGGTTTTCCTGTAATATTTATAATATTTAAGTATATATTATATGTATAAGTATATATAATATTTAAGTAATTTTCGTTCTTTCTTTAATAACTTTAAAACTATCCATTGTAAAACTGTAAAAAAATATGTATGAGATCATTACAACAAGCCCTTTTATTTGACATACAACGCGATACGGTTCGCAAAACAGATTTGTTAATTTTTTTTTTCAAAATTCAGTTGTTTACTTTATACCTTCGTCTTTGGGTCACAAAAATGTACATGAGTACCAAATTTCAACTCATTTGGTCCAGTTCTATCGGAGTAAATTGGCTGTGAACGGCGGTCGCCCAAACGCACGAGTGATATAAGGGTTCCGTTTTTCGTTTTTTTCGTACGGAACCCTAAAAAGTGCGGGAAGTATGTAAATAAGTCAACGTCGGATTATACAGGAACGTGTACATCGGATGTTAAAATAAAAATTTTGCAAAACATACAAATGTCCCGCCAGTGGCCAGTGATAGTGATTCGGATTATGAGATGTTTAATCGTCCTGGTAAGAAAAAAATAACATAAACGTGTACTTACGTACGCGCGTGCGAAGTTATACTTCTATGGCATCAAAAAACCAATATAAAAAAACCAATATTAAAAAATAATATTTTAACAATATTAAAAAAACAATATAATAATAATAATTTTTCAAAACGAGCGTTTTTAAAAACGCACGTGACGTTTTTTGTGACCGTCGTTTTTGTGTCACCGTCCGTGTTACAAATCTTAAAATTTCACTCTCATTATTTTTTCCCTTTATGTCACAACGCGCCTAAAGCAGTATAACTTCAAAAACCTTCATCACAAACTTTTCTTTATAACACTTTTTTTAAATATTAAATTATTCATATGTACCAATTATTTTGGCGTGATAACGTCTATTAAAACGATGAGCGCCGGGCGATCGGACGATCGGCGTATCGTAGCCAATGCCATAGGCGATCGTAGTTGAGTGGAGCGGAGCGGGGCGGAGCGGAGCCGGGCGGAGCGGAGCGGAGCTTTGTCATGACGTTGTCACGTTAAACTACCGTCCGTAAACCGACTTTACAGACAACCATTTTTTGTAATAAAATTTTTTTACCTATCGACAACTGGGATTTTATTTTATTCCCATCACTAGTAGCTACACATATTGAACCATCATCTGTTGCGGAACGGGATACAACAGATCCCTAATTTTATTTTTGTAATAGCGATTTACCCTAATGTCAGAACTGCGTGCGAACCTACCAAAAGATAGAGTCATAGCCTATGTTTAAGCCACAAAAAACTCATAAATATATCATTGGTTTTGACGAAAATATTAATTATTTTCAAAACTGCTATTTTAGGGGGCTGAAGAGGTCCCTAACGCACCACAGGAAAGTTTAGTTAAGGGGTTTTTGAGGTCCCCATAGCACAGGCTGAAAGTTCTTTGAAAGTGTTGACGCAGTGAACGTGTTAAATTATGTCGTAAATAGACGAAATTTTCATGATTTTACTAACTTTGCCTTAAGAAACATTACGTTTTGCTAGTGCCAATCATTACATTTTTATTTGTACTAGGCTGTAACGATTGACACCCCGTACGGATCAAAATATTTTCACGCAGAAATTAGAAACTGTTGAAATACACACTTATTTATCAGCAGGGAGCAATCGCCCTCGCTTCGCTTCAGGTACCCTATGCCTTAGTAGTCTTAGTACCCACACTTCCCAACTCAAAAAAAAATTTACACGCGATTTTTTAAATTGGTGTGACTTTTATTTGTGAACCGACTGAAATAGAATTAAGATAACTACTTGTTAGAGTACGTTGTTGATTGATTGTTAGGTTGTACGAAATTTGCCATTCATCATTATCATCACCATTCATCATCATCACCACCATTCATCATTATCACCATCATCATCATTCATCATCAGCATCATAATTAGCATCGTCATTCATCATTATCATCATCATCCTCCTACATCATCATCATCATCATTCGTCATCATCATCGTACATCATCATTTTCATCATCACCATCATTCATCGTCATCATCACCATCATAATTAGCATCGTCATTCATCATCATCGTCGTCGTCCTCCATCATCATCATCATCATCATCATCCGTTGTTACTGATTTGACGATTGCAAACTAGATGGCGTTAAACTCCAGTCTTGCGTCGGAGCTGACACACATTTTTTTTTTTTATTTTAAAGTAAAAATATTTGTATCAAACTCTCATATAGAACCCAATTTGGTATGCCTACCTATTGAAACAAAATTATTTTTATTACACCTTACAAGATTATTATTATGCGTTTCGATACATTGCTAACTTAGCAATGCTAAGTCATTGAAGTATAATGTCATAGAATAGACATCTCGAACAAAATGTGTGTTCCCACCAGGAGGTTCTATTTTCAAAATTGGGCCCCCGTTCTCCTTTCAAAATCGAACGAATCCATTGGCAATTGAAGCTGCGCGGCGCCAATTCATTGGAACATACATTGTGTTCGCGGTGTCCATTCTATACGCTAGTAATGATACTTCAATGTGCTAAGTAAATAAAGTTTGAGCTTCGACTCGAGTTTTTACTTGAAGGCTCTAGAATAGCAAAAAAATAATATCTATTCTTATAGATCCTCTTGGTGAAAAATAAACTTTTATAGAAAA
The DNA here is from genome assembly GCA_911387775.1 of Thymelicus sylvestris. Taxonomy (NCBI): domain Eukaryota; kingdom Metazoa; phylum Arthropoda; class Insecta; order Lepidoptera; family Hesperiidae; genus Thymelicus; species Thymelicus sylvestris. Next base: position 14,929,892 of record OU426899.1, on the reverse strand, counting down.
AGAAAACAGAAAACGGAAAAGAGAAGAAAAATTTCAAGAAAAGAAGAAAGCAACAAATAAAAGGATGAAAGACGAAAATAAAAATTCCAAAATACTTTCTAATGTACTCATAAATAAATAAATTAAAATGGGTGCTATTCACACGTGGTAGAAGTGAAACCTTCAAAAATTTTGTTTTCAAGATAATAAGACGAATAAAATTTCGGGAAGATGATAATTGTAGGTTTTACTACTCCACTCCACTCCAGTCTCCACTCCACTCCAGTCTCCACTCCACTCCAGTCTCCACTCCACTCCAGTCTCCACTCCACTCCTGTCTCCACTCCACTCCAGTCTCCACTCAACTCCAGTCTCCACTCAACTTCAGTCTCCACTCAACTCCAGTCTCCACTCAACTCCAGTCTCCACTCAACTCCAGTCTCCACTCCACTCCAGTCTCCACTCCACTCCAGTCTCCACTCCACTCCAGTCTCCACTCCACTCCTGTCTCCACTCCACTCCAGTCTCCACTCAACTCCAGTCTCCACTCAACTTCAGTCTCCACTCAACTCCAGTCTCCACTCAACTCCAGTCTCCACTCAACTCCAGTCTCCACTCAACTCCAGTCTCCACTCAACTCCAGTCTCCACTCAACTCCAGTCTCCACTCAACTCCAGTCTCTACTCAACTCCAGTCTCCACTGGACAGTTTCGTTTCATCGAATTTCAAGTCACCCCCGTACTAAAGAAGTTTTCACGTCTTCAAAAGTTACAAAAAATAATCATTTAATGTACCCACTAGGTGTCAATCGTTACAGTCTCGCTGGGTGTCAATCGTTACATCAGGGTGTCAATCGATATAGTTTTATGCCCTTTTAGTGTGAAACATTATTTTTCCTTGAATAAATTATTTAAACTGCACTAAAATTCATATCAATCTTCTCCTTGATAGTTATACATTATATTTAAAACAAAAAATATTGCATTTTTAAAGCAGACAACATTAAAATGACAAAAAATGTTGAGAAAACGCTTAGGGTGACAATCGTTGGGTATTTTACCCTAATCCAAATTATTTTCGGGGATATGCCAGATATTCACTAAATGTGGGTAGTAGGAAAATTACAATAACAAAAATTGCGATAACAATAGTGTTAATATTTAACGTGTTACCCGAGGGACAGGTGAACTGATGGGCGACGATGCCGAGGTTGGAGGGGCCGGAGTCCAGGCACCAGAAGTATTTCTTGCAGTCCCGCGGATGCGGGAAGAAACCCTCATCCGTACATTTGAAGTCTGCGACAAAATGGTCCGCAAGTAAAGGCATTAATACATGGCTGATTTTTTATTTCTTAATAACATTATTTTGTGTGAACTGTCGTATTACTTCGATGAATTAACATTTTTAAATTACAAATTACGAGAAAAATACCCTGTAAAGACACAGGCTTAAAAATAATTTAAGAATTAATTATATCATTAATTGCTTAGCTTGCTTTTTTTTTTTGAAACTTGTTTCTTTTTTTACTTTAATAAAATAGTAGTACTAAGATAATAAAATTATTTATCAATTAAGTCTCGTATAAAGAATGGAGTATTGAAGATCATTTTACCTGATCCCGGGTCGGGCGTGGTGGGCGGTTCTGGCGTGATGATGTTCCACGATGGAGTGGTACTCGACCCTGAAGAGCTCTTTCGTTTGTTGCTTCTGTAATTATTGTATCAGTGTGATCAGTTCTTCCATTATTACATTTTATATAGAAAGTTTGTATATGACTGATCACAATTTGATTTTATGGATGTCTCCAATTGATGAAGTGGTTTACGAGATGTCTCGGATATTTGCTTGATAAAAGCTGGTCAACATAATTTTGGGTGCGGTTAAAGACAGAGTGTTACTTTTTTATTTGAAGTGTAACAAAAATATTAATTACCATGCAAGCTACTTTAAAAGGGTGGTAGCTATCCAGGCGGAGGTATTAATAGTACTAAAATGATACATACTTGGCCGTGGTGGTGGGTTTGGGCGTGGTAGTGGTGGTGCTGGAGCTGCGCGGCTTGCTTCTCCGCCGGCCGCCGGACGAGGAGCGAGACTTGGGCTTCTCCGTCACTATCGCGTTGTCCGTGGAACTGAGGAATACGACGTGTTAGTTATATTAGGGGAGACGGTTTCTGACAAGACTAGAAAGAAAACAGATGCTATGAATAACGCCCATGTCTTCTACGTTTAATTGACCATAACTACCAAAATGAAATATTAACTTGAAAATTACTAATCCAAGTATAATGATTTTTCATACAATGTCATGAGATAATAATTGAATACGCAAAACATCAACCAACCTATATTAAATTGATTAGTGACCATTGATATTGTATGTATAAAAAGACAGTGACAAAAATAATGTGCTCAGCTGTCTTAAAACCGACGCATCAGTTTTGCTTTTGGTACTTTAACGATCACCTTAAATCAAGTAGTTCGTCTGAATTCACCAGATATTCACATAAAAAGGTCATACCCAAGTTTGACGATGTAAGCCTCCTTAGCAGCCTCGATGAGGGGGTACGGCTTGTCGTGGCAGGAGCCGCGGAAGTCGTCGTTGTCGATGGACCAGAACATGATGCCTGTGGACAATCATTATAATATTTCAGCCATTGCTTGACCTACAGTAATAGTCTAGAGGTTAAGAAGTAGATCACCAGGTAAGGAATTTTTGGTCCTGCAAAGTTAGTTGTGATCACTTTGATTAATAAAAAACATCGTAATGTGATGCGGACGTCTCCAAGTCAAGAGCAGCCAAAACTTTATTACTTACAATCGACTCACTTTACGTGTTATTCGAACAAATTGATTTTTTAAAATTTTAGGATATCAGTCTTCGGACTGGGTTTGATTTATTGTACCCGTACCCGGTTCGGAGTTAGAGAGATAGAACAAACTTATTCACCTCCAAGTCCATTCTCGGCGACGTATTCAGCTTTCTTCTTAACAATTTCTATGTCGTCGTACCCGACCCACTGGTTGCCCCGGAACGCCACGGGACCCATGGCGCTGGGGTTGGGATGCATCACGGTCCACTCCTCCTCTGGTTCTTCTTCGGAGTCCTCTTCTTCCTCTTCCTCCGAGTCTATGCTTCTCTTCTTCGTTTTTGGTTTGAGTGCTTCGCAGATCTGGGAAATAGTTTGGGCAAAGGTTGTAAAATTTTGCTGTTGACTCGATTAAAGATAGGGCTAGTGTATGTCAATCCAAAAGAAAAGGTGAGATAAACCGAGTACCCTAGTGATTAGGCTGAATACTTCAGAGCTCATAGACTAAAATAAATAAAATATTTTTAGAAATAAGACCACATTTGTTCGTTTCTGTGGTTGTTTGTTATAACTTTAAATTAGTAACATGAAAACAAATTTAAAAAACCGTTAAGCGAGTATACCTAACGAACTAACAATAACTGGATAAGTATATTATCATGTGCTATTTCTCACCTCATAATACGCCAAGTATCCCTTCTCCCTGGTAGCATCTCCCTGTTCCCCGGGTCCGTCGGCCGGGGATCCAATCTCCACAGCGTCCGGGTTGAACAGCGTGTAGGAGCGGCCGTAGGTGGGGATACCCAGCACCAGCTTGTCACGATCTGCACCGTTCTCCAGGTAGAATTTGATGGTGTAGTCCTGGAAAAAGGTTTCATATTTAAATTAAACGTCAATACAGACTAACGATTAGTCAAGTTATCCAATGGATAAACTGGTAAGAAAACAGTAAGTAAAGTAAATGAAGAGAGAAGCTTTCATAGTTTTCGTTTTAGATGTGTTTCAGGGTAGCAACAGCAAGGTAGCGCAAGGTAAAATTATCGCTACTCGCATTATTATATATTATGTAACAAATGTACAGGCTACATAGAGTCAGAATCAGAATCATTTATTTGTACAGGATGTCAAAAAAATGCTACAATAAATTAATCAGTACCCGGATGACCGAGCTTAGCTCGGTAATTTTTTTTGACGTGACAACGTCTATAAAACGATGAGCGCCGTGCGCATCTATGAAAAAATGTAGCGTTCCGCGAGCGAGAGAGCGGCAAAAGCGAGAGAGAGGCACTATCGGCTACGATCGGCGTATCGTAGCCGATGCCGTAGGCGAGTCATAGGCGATCGTAGTTGAGTGGAGCGGAGCGGGGCGGGGCGGAGCGGGGTGGAGCAAGGCGGAGCGGAGCGGAGCTATGTCATGACGTTGTCACGTTAAACTACTGTCCGTAAACCGACTTTACAGACAACCATTTTTTTGGAAAATCGTGATTTTTGGAAAGTGTTGCTTAACAACGCTATCAACTGAAGTAGCTTTAGTTTTGCTATTCACCAATAGATGTCAGGAAGAGTCTGTTGTGGCAGTTTTTCATTGCCTTAAAACACGGATAAAACGACATTTTCTTATAAAGAATCCTAGCTAGATCGATTTTACACCCCTGAAGCCCCCTGCACACTAAATTTCATGAAAATCGACTCAGATGAACAGAAGAATTGCTTGTTGAAAGGTATTAGTGCTTGTTCATACTGACTCGCGGGCGCGGTCGCGGGCGCGGTCGCGAAATTTCAAACATATGAACTACTATGAGAGTGTTCAGATGGTGTCAGGGTAAAAGATCTTGTTAAAATAAAAAAATTAATTTCCCCAGTTATAGCTCACTTTATAAACTTAAGTATTAAAAAGGGAGAATATCCGGATGAGTTAAAATTAGCAATTATAAGACCAATCTACAAACAGGGCTCCCATGAAGAATTCACAAATTATAGACCTATTGCTATTCTTAATGTCATTAATAAAATAGTGGAAAAAGTCGTTGTAAGCCAATTAACTGCCTTCCTAGAAATGCATAATATAATAAATGATGTCCAGCATGGTTTTCGTCCAAAAAGAAGTACGGCTACGGTGCTTTCAAAGTTCGTTGATACAATAAACTCCTCATTGAATGAAAAAAACATAGTCTTTGCTGTATTTGTTGACTTTAAAAAAGCCTTTGATACTCTGGATCACTGTGGCTTGCTGCAGTCCATGCATGAGTGTGGCATACGTGGACCAATGAATACATGGTTTAAGGATTATCTTAAAGAGAGACAGTTAAAAGTGCGAATATGTGGAACAGATAGTAAAACTGGTAGTATAAAGTATGGAGTTCCCACTGGTTCGGTGTATGGTCCTGTCGGATACATAATGCATGTGAACAGTATGGTGAATGTTATAAAAAAGAGCAAGACGTACATGTACGCGGACGACACATGCATTGTGTATAGCGATAAGGACCAGAACACCATCCAGCAAGTGATGCAACAAGATTTCGACAATGTAGTTAAATGGTCACATGACAATGGAATTATAATTAATTTGAATAAAACTAAATGCATGACCATAATATCCCCCTATAGTAAAGATAAAAATATCAATATTAGAATAAAAGGGCACACGTACGATTGTTTGCATGATAAAAATAATAACAGTAACTGTACATGTGCATATATTGAAGAGGTTTCCACGTATAAGTACTTAGGACTGACCATAGATAATAATTTCAGATGGCATAAACATGTTAATAATGTATGTAATAAATTGCGATCAATCCTTTGTAAAATGAAACATTTAAAATATGTACTTAGTAAGGGTCTGATGTACTTAATTTACTATGCACTTGCAGATGCGGTAATATCCTACGGATTGGGTGCGTATGGTCTCACTTTTCCTGTACACTTAAATAAAATAAAAAATTTGCAAATTAGACTCTTAAAAATTATAGTAGATAATAAAATAAAAATAAAACTTAATAAAGAATATGAAAAATTGTTTAAAATATGTGGTGTTTTGCCGATAGAACTAAAACTTAAACAAAACCTATTAATGGAACAACATGGTAATTTTGAGCACAAACGCAAGAGAGACCATACATATCCAACCCGCGCGGCAAGACATCCAAAATTAGCTGTACCGAAGGTAAATAATTATTATGGCAAAAGAGCAAGACGGTGGGTAATACCAGTTTTAATAAACGAACTGCCACGTCATGTATATAATGAAGACATAGCACAGTATAGCAAAAATGCACTTAAAAATATTTTAAGAAAACATTACCTGTCCCAATGTCCGTAGTAATTATTGATCTAACAAATATGTTTCGTTCAGAATAACACACGTGCTCATCCGTAACCACTCATACGCTAGCAGACAAACACATACACACACACACACACACACACATACACACACACACATACACACACACACACAAACACACATACACAACTTTACAAGCAAACATATTAAAATATAAAATAAAAATAATTTACTTACATAATATTTTGTATATAACATTAGTTTATTTTGCTTATTATAAGCTTTAACAATAAGTATAATTTTATTATAATATATTGTGATCCACGAGAACTACTGCCGACAAACTGCTTTGCAGTTTGGCAGACATGTAAAGCATGAAATTGTACTTGTTTGTTTTAATAAATAAAAAAAAAAAAAAAAAAAAAAAAAAAAAAAAAAAACATACAAAACGCACGTGCGGTGTAAGTAGCGGGCACGCTAGCGACACCGCGCGCGGCCCGCTAGCGGCAATATCAAACGCATGAGAATGTATGAGTGTGTTCACACTGAACTAGCGGCGGAACGCGCGATTATGTCAGGTAAGTTCAACCATTTTGAACTTGTCGCTAGAAACGATAGCACATGAATTCATTATGTCCCCAGATTAAAGGGTTGTTCTTTCATCTAAGATCATGTCCTTCAATACAGAAGAGTTTATTAGTACTATTCAGGCTAGAACTGATTTGATTTGAACTCAGATTTGGCAGAGTAAACACAGGCATCTTATGAACAGAAACATTCTTAATAAACTATGGAAGGAAATTGCTGAATTGTTTCCTGATATGGAGGGTGAGTACCTAAATGGAACTTTAGGTATGAATTTTCGGTTAAAAAAAGATCGTCGTCCATGTTTTCAACCTCTGACAACATGTCACAATCGCGCAACCGCCTGGCGGCCAGTGTGAACACGAATCCGCCACCGCGCCCGCGACCGCGCCCGCGCCCGCGAGTTCAGTATGAACACTCACTTAGATTAGATATTGCATAGTGCTCTACTCACGATGTTAAGCTCGTTGTCCACGCTGTATTCATTGGGTTCTTCTAGCGGGAACAGAGGCGCGTGGTGGTTGACAGCCGGCTCGAACGCCGAGTGGTAGTCGTACGTCAACAGGTTCATCCAGTCGAGGTATCTGGAGAAGAAAGTTAATCAAAATGAATATTAAACGCTACAGCCGTTTATTCCCGTACAATACAAAACCACTTTACGTATTGTATCGGAAAGCAGTCGTGACATTTTTTTCATTAGTGATCAAGCATTAGCATTACAATTTCATCGGTCATATTCTTATTTCTAACACAATAAAGTGTTGAGTAAAATTTTTGAGCTGATTTAAAATCAACTTCAAGTTACGTTTCTGCTAAGTAACTCAATGTATAATTTTTTTCATTATACACTTGATTCAAAGTGCCTACTTGATTTCGTATGTTGAGTCGATTCGATGCGATCATCAACGTCAAGTTGCGTCTCTGTAGGAGTTGTAAAACCATTATTTGACATATTGATTGATGAATGAAATTCAATATAAACTGCATATCGTACCCTGAGACTGACTAACCTTGTTGAAAGCTTGCGATAAACGCAAGTCGTAGTAATTGCACTTAAATATACACTGTACAACTACGCCTAACAAGATAAGTCGTTGATTTCACATTCAGAAATCTTCAATTAAGTCACCTGTAAGGTTTAATTCTAGAATGCTGCTCGGAACTACCAATTATGACTGATTTGGGCGAATCTAATGTCTCGTTGTTAATGATGCGTACTTGTGTGGGCGGTTGTATTCAAATAATCGAATGTATCGAGCAATAATGAACTTACGGTTTCCGATAATAGATCTCGAATAACAATGTAGATGCTACCGCAAATTATCGATGGTCGACGTAAGTGCTGCTTTAGTAAAAGTCAAGGCAAGTCAACAACTTAACGGAGACCATGTTTACTCGGTTGTAATAATAAATATCAGTTGATTAATGAACTGGTCCAAACCATATTTGTACTGTAAGGAAATGTGAAGACGGGTTTTCGTATAATTATTAGTACTTAATAAAATCGACTTCTGTTTTCGGTTGACATTGTGTATGCGTGTTTACTGGTACCTAAACTTCAGGGCCAAGGATAAGTCTTGGTAGATACTTAATTGTACAGATATTTGAAGTAGTTGATATGTATCATATTAGAAAAGGTTTAATATATCTAGCATCTCTTTCTTTCGCCAGTTTGTTTGGCATATAATTAGCCCGTATTTATTTTCCTCCGGTCTACATCCTTGCATCTATTAATTTACCTACAATCAGACTTCACGGTAGTCAAATACTTATAAACGAAAAGAATTGTATTGGAATAAACAAGTCCATTTGTTAAAAGCCATAAAACAAAAATTAAGACATTGCTTTTAAACCGATTTAGACTTTTAGAACTTTTAGAGACAGGTTGCCCTCTCTATCAATTTAAGATAATTTAAGTTGAAACAGCTCGGTAAAATTGCGATGAAAACCATTGTGAACAATAGATTGCTGGTAATTACATTATAGTGTATTTTAAGTTTACTGTTTTAGTTTTAAGATGAGACGAAAATAAATAATAATTGCGAGAATGGTTATTTTTAGACCATAAACAAGGTTATAAACATTGGGACATTATTTCCGTTAGAACAACACTGTGACTAAATAACACATTACGACATCAAACTACATATATTATTCACGTGTAGTTGCCTCCTACATAATATATAACTTGAAATACTTAAAAGCATGTGAAGAAAACACATTTTAAAATAGTTAAACAATAGTAGAGCACAATTTTCCATGTCGCAAGCCGTTATTGTTCACATGTCGCAAATACCCTGAGCGCCTCTAACGAGTGCAGCGGGGTGAATTGATAACTTTGCATTGTTGTGCATTATCACATGAATTCTTATAATGTGAAAAAATAAGGAAAACTTTTAAGCATCTACGATGGGTCTCTTTAGGATTGTAATCTAACGCCCCAAATCAGAGTCACTAACGGTTACTTAATCACCCCTTAGTAAAGAATCACTATACAAATTCTGCGATTTAAGTACAATACATAACCTATAGTGACTCTGAGTTGGGGCGTAAAAGCCATTTTTCAATAGCACCCTGCTCCTGCTTTTCTTAGAAAGATCCTTACTGAAATTAAAGCTTCTGCATTGAATGTAAAAATTTTATTCTCACACTTGTTGGTCCCTCACTTCGGTCCGGATACCCCGTACCCCTGAAACAACTTCTTTTTACCTTAGCCTTCTGACGAATGTTGCTGTCATGCACAAAAATATTTTTCTTTTTGTAACTTTCGTTATGCTCTACTGTATCTACTTCGCAATCAATCTTGTATAGTATAAAAATAATCAAATTCTTAACACTAATTGTCAGTACAGCGCAACACATAAATAAAAAGGCATATAAATATCCACAAGTAAAATCCCTAACCTTGAGGACAAACCCGCAACACAACCTTGGTTGTCGTAACCATGCAACCTGCCTCCCTATGGGCATCCCTTCGCCATTGTGTATGCAGCAGCCCGCCACCATTGTCTCAGATTCAAATCAGTTACGACACAGCAATCAGTGTGAGCTGACGCTTATGATTGCTGTTCACGTAATGTATGCGTGGCGAAACTAACGGTCTGGGTGAATCTACGGCTACGGCGTGCTACGGTGGCTTACGGCCCCGTAATGTCTGTTACGTGTACAAAAAATGAATATGTACATTTGTAGTTTGACGTAACTAGTAGGCACAGTGGAGATCCTGCGCCATTGTTTGGAAGAAAACATTTCTTAGCTTCAATTCTTATATAGTACATTTTACTTTCGATATCACTGACAAGTTACACACTTGTAAGAAGCTTTTCATTTCTTTTCTTCAATTTGTATAAATATAGTACATTTTATTTTCGATATCACTGATTAGTTACTCGCATGAAGCATTTGTATTAACGGCATTTTATGTTTTATTTGTAAGTAAACAGATGTTTGTTGATAAACCATAAAATGCATACCTGTGGATATATACTACAATATAATATGCTATGTGGTTTTACTAATGAAGTAGATTTTTTTTAATTTAACCGATGAGGGAGTAAGTCTGTGTTTTAACAGAAATAACTTTTATAAGTTCCTCTTCTAAAGAGCCTAACATTACAAATGATTACTCGTGGTTACTCATGCAATGCTATTGTTAGGAACTGAGGTGATATCCTGCCGCAGAGACATTTGCAAATGCCATCTGCACATTGCACGACTGAAAATAATGATAGCGTAGTGTAGGCCACTAGTGCCTTGACTTAATGAGGCTTTGCAGACGATTATGAGATGGTTATCTATTTACTAATATTATAAAGAGGAAAGATATGTTTGCATTGAATAGGCTCCGAAACTACTGAACCGATTTGAAAAATTATTTCACTGTTGGGAAGCTACACTATCCGCGGGTGACTTAAGCTATATAACATTTTCAAAAAATTAGGGATCCTTAATAAAACTCCCAATAATGTAACCCAAGGTGTAAAAAATAAAAAAAACCGAAGCAAAGCGAGGGTGGTTACTCGTATCCATATAATATTTTTATTTACAAATCAAAAAATACTAAAATTAATTGAAATAATTTTAAACGATCGTTAAATTTGTAGGTACATTTCTAACATTAGCCAATCAATGGAGCATTATCGATTTGAGCAACGAAGAATATAAGCCGAGACTGACAATGACCGAAATGGTCTGAATGAAAAATTACTCGATCAATGGTAGTCGCAATATAAACATAGAGATATAGCTGTTATGGGTGACCTGTGGCTACGGTAATATGTATATAACGGAACGGAATAATGAATATTGACGTAAGGCAATCATATAAAATTCTTGTGTCACGCTTTTTTGAAGTTGAACTCCTCCGAAACGGCTCGACCGATTTTCGTGAATCTTTGCGTGCATATCGGCTAGGGTGGAGAATCGGACAACATCTATTTTTCATCCCCCTACCCCTAAAATTTATTTGGCAGAACAACGTTTGCCCGTTCAGCTAGTATGTCTATAATATTATAGTATCAAAGTAACGACCACCAGGTCATGTACTAACGATGAACTGCGGATTTGTATTACAAAATATCTATTTCAAAATACTTGGTCACATCCACTCTATATGTGTTGACATCGCCAGCTCTAAATCGACTATTTTATTACCACTGTTAAAGTTACTATACGTATTAGCTGGAAGGCGTATCATCATCACATCACTATAATATGAATTACGAGTGTGTACGTATACCATTATTGCCAAGTCGTGAGTACATTACGTCTTTATCATGTCCACTTAATAAAACTGAATGTCTTTATCTGCCGTTCACATACTGACTGATATAATACAACATAATAATACGATTACTGAATCCGAAGTTCTGAACATAAGTAGTTATCAGACCGAAACGTAAGGTTTGTGTTAAGAAAAGATGTCGAAGCTCCGTGTGGGAAAGAACAGAAATATAATTTATATATCGATGTTCACTTATGGCATTCTATGTCAATTAGTGGTATCAATATATTATCATAACAATAGAATGTATAGAAAAAGTGTCATACCGTGATATTAGTGATATTCTCACGCACGATAATAACACAGTTTTTGATACATTGCACGCTCACTTTCAGCAAAACAATAATTACTTATTTATTTTATAATTATCCACGAATAGTGATGTAAGTTATAAAAGTTTTTTCTTTTTAAAAAATATAAAATTTCTGACATTTTCGGTCAAGTTATTCATTTATGCGTTACCTGCATGCGAAAAGTGATTGAAGTTTACATAATTTTGTCAACAAACCAGCAACGCTCCGCTGTTCTATAATCTGAGAGCTCTGCAATAACTCGTGCCAGTAATCAGGAAGGTGTTAAAACAATCAAGTAGGTGTCAATATTAACTGCCACTTAGCACGACGCAAACGATTAGCATTCCGGTTTCGATTTCATGCGACATTCCCGCGTCGCACACGACCTGCGGCCCGAGGTCACTAACGCAATGGTTGACCTACAATGTTGGTAAATAGTTAAATTTGTCATAAACACCTAATGACTAGCACGTCATATAGTTTTGAGGAAATGAATGGGGAAATGACCAATATTCTACCTCAAATAGAAACTACATTGTAATTTGAAGTCTTTTGAAGTAAATCACATACCTATTATATGCCATTCCCTCAGAATGTCTCGTGTGGGTAATAACTTTAAATTTAATCGCATTATTGTTCGAAACTGCTCTAGTCCACCTCATTTCACAGTCTTGAGGCGAGGCAAAAGTTTCAATTGAGCTTGTTTAACAAGTCTGAAAATGTTCTAAGAAGTTTCATTAGGTACAGTTTTTCTGTGAGCTGAATACGAGTAATGTATCCTGTAGCATCGTGCGGTAATCAGAGCACTTGACGCCAAAGGCATTGTCTAAGTAGTCCGAGATCAATTAGGAACAATGACTAAGCTACCACGTTGACTATGGCCTCTTGTACTACCATAACTACCGCATAAAATGTTTATTGAACTAGGTATCACTCTGACGTTATCGTTTTAAGTAAGACTGAACCAGTTAGATGTTGTCCTTAATCAATGCAAAACGGTTTAGAATGTCTTCATCACTAATTTCTGCTCATCACCTTTGCCTCAAAACATTAGATTGGCTTAGCATATGACATTGAATTAGAAATTAGGTAAGATATGCGACGCGTCTAACATATATGCGCAATTTCGCAAGTGTGTATGTGTTAGGTTTATTTACACGCTCTGAAGCAATTCGGTGTCAAGTGCTCGTGTCGACACGGTTCGATTTCGAGGGTCTGAAGGTTTACTAAACCTTGTTCAACTTATTCTACATGTGTTGGTATCGTGCCTTGAATTGGCTATTTAGAATCATCTAATCTAAGACGTTTAATGGTCATGACATCCATTTTATGTAGTTGAGATTAGTGGTGTATTACAGGTTCTTTTAAATACGAATAAATATAAAAAAAAATATTGCACGCTATGATGTTTCTTGACAATCCACTTATATGTTTAGTTTATATAGTTACTTCAAACAGCATACATATCTTATGAAAATTTCTGGTGCTTTCAACTAAATGAAGGTGACATATGAAACTCACTGACGATTGAAACACGCCTACAGAGCATTAATTACTAATGACGACCCTGTAGCCTAGTTGGTAGCGACCCTGCCTGCGAAGTGAGGGGTCCCAGGTTCCATTACCGGCCGAGGCAGATATTTATGTGACAGATAAATATTTGTACTCGGGTCATGGATGTGATTGTGATGTGTTATATGTGTCGTCCATGCCACTCGCGACACAGCCATAACCTACTGCGGGGGTATGAGTGTGTTAGCATTTAAAAAATAATCAAAATTTTACTAACAAAAAATAACCGACTTCAAAATTACTCAAAAACTACTTATCAGATCTCGTTCAAATGTATGTGGGACCACATGACAAGCACCTGCTTTCGATCAAAAAAAGAATCATCAAAATCGGTTTACGCAGTCGAAAGTTCTGAGGTAACAAACATACAAAAATACAGTCGAATTGAGAACCTCCTCCTTTTTTTGAAGTCGGTTAAAAATAAACATGCTCACTACTAAAACGCACTGACTATTGAAACACACGTACCGGTTAAGCGTCGCCACGTCGAATCCCTTCTGTATGTACTCGATACCAGCGGGCACGGCCATGGTGAGCAGCAGACGAGGCTTGCCGGTCTTCTCCGACTCTCGCTCGAACTCCTCGCGTAGCTCCTTCACCAGCTTGGCGTAGTTCTCCCGGTCCTTGGGCTTGCCACCGTCTCTGAACGCGGGGTACTCCCAATCGAGGTCCAGCCCGTCGAAGTGGTTCTGTCTGAGGAACTGTTGGACAAAGAGTGCAATTAGAAGTAATAATATATAAAATTCTTGTGTCAAGGTGCTAGAAGTTGAACTTCTCCGAAACGGCTCGACCGATTTTCGTGAATCTTTGCGTGCATATCGGCTAGGGTAGAAAATCGGACAACATCTATTTTTCATCCCCCTAAATGTTAAGGGTGGTCCACCCCTAATTTTTATTTTTTTATTACTATTAACTTTTGACAGAACGAAGTCTGTCCGGGCAGCTAGTACCTCTATAAAATTCTCATATTTTCATACTTGCCTCTCTAGAGGACGAGTATTTACAATACATATGACAAATGCACAATAGCCTTATTGATAGTGGTTGCTCGCGAAGCGGAAGGATCTTTGTTCGATTCCCGGCCTGGATATTTTATATGGCCGAAGTGTTTTGGTTATGTCTGTTAGTGATGTCTCATTTGTGTTGATTACGCCACCGACATACGATACAGGAAATCCTAGTCTAGTGCAGAGTATGAGTAGGTACCTATGTTTTTTAATAAAAAAAATAGGATCCGTTGACTAAGCACATTAAATGTCATTCAATCGAATTTTTTATCATTACAAAACCTGTTCAGATGACCAATAGCATTACACATTCATTAATTTTGGTCACATTATAAGATATCCATTGTAAAAATAATATTAAATTAATCTAGAAAAATTTTAACTTGTCTATCGAAGTACACTTATTGCTAAAAAAAAATTGAAAACTGAGATCGAACTCATTTATAAACGTCAATGCCTTTTAAGCAACTTGTTTTACTGACTGACTTAGTACCGACGTAATTGTTCACTGCACTGTATACAAAGGCCTGCAAATACTACGATTTATAAATAACATTAGTATAGTCTAAATGCACGTGTAGACATAAAATAATTAGAGAAAGCGTTCTATGGCAAGGGAAGTGCAAGATTACTGCGGATGTATTGCGCGTCGCATGTACTACGCGGTCATGGAATACCGAGCTATAATTACACTTTAATATCCCATAATGCCTACAAAATACTAGGCAGAAAGCTCTAGAGAACTATTAATGTTGAAGCCAAGCCGAATACGTTGTGTACGGATGATGATTTATTCTATGATGAAGTAAGCAATATTTAATGACTAATAGATAATTTTAGAGAATGTTTCGGAATAGAACAAAATAACAACTCAATTTTAAAGTACAGTAAAGTAGTTAATTCAGAAATGTAAAATGGAATCGTAAAAGTAATTAAATTACCTAATAATTTTATCATTTTTGCTTTAGTAGATAAAATATGACGTATATTAATATATTGAAAAACACGTCTAAAATTGAAAACTTTAACATTGCAAACCATGAAAACATAAACGTTCTCAAAGGTGAGAAGTAGTTACTGAGAACGGTTATGGACTAAATGTTGACGAAATCCTGAGTTCACACTTCACAACAATTACTCTATAGTTACACCACTCTATTTCAGAGTAATCGTTACATTTTAACGTAACGCAGTTCTTTCAGCGCAAATCATTTGTTTCAGTCTATCGTTGGTATCGAGATGAAGTTCGTATCTGTAAGATCTATTACAAACTTTTGTTTATTGTTTCGCTTCCTTTATTGTTTTCAAATGATGCAAGTCATTATTAGATTAACTATAATTTTAATGATATCTTGATAAGTATAAGTAAAAATATAATTTATAATATAATTTCTAGACGACCCTGTGGCGTAGTTGGTAGCGACTCTGCCTAAGAAACGAGGGGGCCCGGGTTCGATTCCCGGCCGGGGCAAATATTTATGTGACAGATAAATATTTGTACTCGGGTCATGGGTGTTATTGTGATGTGTTATAATTATTATTATGTGTCGTTCATGCCACCCGCGACACAGGTATGCCTACTGCGGGGTTATGAGGGTGTTAGCGTTTATTTTATTATTTTTAAAATATTGTTTCATTGCAAGATCCTTCCTGAAACCTGCAGTCTAGCGTTCCTTCTAGTATTGGTAGAGATTTTTTAGCTATCGACCATTTATTTGAGTGATTAATAAAATTAAAATATGACAATTAAACTTTCTTACATACTTTCTTTCTTTTTCTTTATTAGCGTAAGAGTTCCTTCTGTCTCTTCCTTCTTCATATGTGACGGCCACTTACAATCAGGTGGATCGTCTGCTCGTTTCCCTGCTGTTACATAAAAAATGCTTCTTTCGACGACCCGTGTGGCGCAATGGTTACCATGCGGGATCGAAGCACCGAGGGTCCTGGGTTCGATTCTCAGCGAGGCGGAAATTTGAATGATGAGTTTGAATTTCTGGTCTTGGTCTGGGTGTGAATTTCCTTGTCTATGTTGTGTGTTGTCCATGGCACCCACGACACAGGGAATCCTAGTGTGGGGCTGTGAGTGTGCGATTAATTAAATTAAAATATGACAATTAAACTTTCTTATATACTTTCTTCCTTTTTCTTTATTAGCATGGGAGTTCCTTCTGTCTCTTCCTTCTTCATCTTCTTCATGTGTTGGCCACTTACAATCAGTTGGATCGACTGCTCGTTTCCCTGCTGTTACATAAAAAATGCTTCTTTGACATAGATGTATACAGAACGAACCTTAATAGCACTCTTGACGAACTCCTTCCGCCGGTCCCGGGCCGCCACCATGGGGGAGAACCGCGAGGAGCCCTCGTTCCAGCCGCCGATGGCCAGCAGCGTCTTCAGGTTCTTGTTGTACGTCTTCAGGCCGTTGAACTTGGCGTACCCACCTGGGGAACACCATGTTATGTTCGGTTTACACGTATTATGTAATTAAGTAGCTAATTTTTTAATTAAAAAGTTGCTAAATTGTCTGTTTACACGTATTAATTTACTTAAAATTTAGTTATCTACTTAACTACTTAATACGTGTAAACCGGACTTTAATGAGAAATATTTCAGTTTAAGATATTTGAACATGTACAATGTTATAATTTATACATTGACGTGATTCGGAAAAAAAACTCAAGTAAGTATGTTATAGGATAATTGAAATTTTAAATGTTCCTTAAACTTTTAAAAATGTAAAATTAATAACATTTTCATTCCTACAATTCCTTATGTATAAAATTAAAAATATTAATAAAAGTAAGCATTTTTCGAATCCAAGTAGTTGTATCATATACATACATATATAGTCATACTGCTTGAAAGTAGTTTCAACTACAAAACTGACTATACAGTTATTTCCTTTCACTGACAGACTGCCTCCTGCTGAGTTTCTATAGTTTTCGGAAACTCAATTATTTCGTAATTGCCTTCATATTACTTAATAGCTGTTATTAATGAGATATGCGAGATTTCCCTGATTTTAAGCTACGTTATCAGCAAAGTTTACATTTTGATACAATGTATACCTACAGTGAAAATACATATATTTTAAACTAGCGCTTTGCACGCGGCTTTGACTATGTCTTCCCGCATAATATATTATATGATATTCCATTAATATTCCATTGATAATTTTATATATAAAGATATAATAATAATATATATATATATATAAACATATACTAGCTGCCCGGACAGACTTCGTTCTGTCAAAAGTTTTGTTTTATTTTGAGATTTAAGCTATCCTATCTTTCAAGTTGCATCAAACTGCACACGGTGTGCAAATTTGATTAAAATCGGTTCAGTAGTTTAGGAGTCCATCGCGGACAAACAAAGTGACACGTAATTTATATATATTAAGATAAAATATAATAGCTATCCTTTCTTTCAAGTTTTATCCAACTTGAAAGAAAGGATAGCTTACATCTCAATTTATAGTCGCAATAATTTATATGGCAGAACAAAGTTTGTCCGGTCAGCTAGTTAAGATTACATAAAAGCATACCTTTCTCAATGTCCTGGTACTTGTCGAAGGGCTTGAGCGAGTTCTCCTTGGTGAACCCTCCGAAGGCGTACACGAGGTGCGTGCACAGGTAGGGGTTGATGTTCTGCGGGTTGAACTTGGCGCTGCCGGGCCGGTACACCGACCAGTTGGTGTAGTAGCACACCACGCGCGGGGAGCTCGACAGCGCTGGCGGGGGGGGGACAGAGTAAATAAATAAATAAAAAACAATGTCATGACAAAATATTTATGAAATGATTGCATACTTTTATAGATAAAATTGAGTGCTTCGGCCGATCGTAGCCGATCGTGCCTCTCTATCGCTTGTTCCGCGCTCTCGCTCGCGCGGAACGGGACGATGAGTCATGTTTTTTCGTGCGTGCGCCCGGCGTTCATCGTTTTAATAGACGTTATCACGTCAATAATAATTGGTAAAAAAATACATTTTATTTAATTGATAGTTGTAGTGACACTGTTGGTAGTGAGTGTCCGAAAAGCAAGAGGTCCCGGGTTCTATTTGCGGCTGGTATATTTTTGACAAATAAATGTTTGCTCCCGTCAAAATAGCCACGCCCGCGCCTATGCACAAAACAGGGAACCCTAGTGCGGCAGATTGAGTTTCCTAATAGATGGTAAAGTAAATAAGCACGATTTACTGCACTCCAAAATGGCTCGCACAGAATATCAGTGCTGTGGTTCTCCATAGCAATCACTGAGTGCGATCTATTTCCTGAGTGCTTACTACGGAGAGTAATTTTATTGTAAACTACAAGTTCTTTTTAATATCTATCTTATTATTATACCCATGCCTGTTTCTGTGTAAGTAACTGTTGGAATAAAGCATTTCTTTCTATTTAAAATATACAATTTGTTTGACAATACCTAAACATATGAAAGAGATTCCATTGTAAAGTATGTGAAATTCAATATTATTAATTCATGTTATTGGAGTGATACACTGTTGCGCGTTGATGTCTTTTGTTAAGAAATACTCCGCGCTGTAGATTAACGAACGGCCCCGAGTTTATTTACGTATGTCACTGAGAAATACATGTTTTCTGGTCTTAATTATCACGTTAAACTGACATAGTCTGTGGAACTCGCTATCAGTAGTAATACGACGTGCCCAGACACTTAATTCCTTCTAGAAACACGTGAAAGATTATTAAATGTCGCTCTAATAATACGGTAACTTTATTTCTATTTTACTTCCCTTAATCGCGTCCCTAATCATTTCCTTCTCTTCTTTTGTAGTCTCCTTAACTAAATACTAGCTGCTGACAAACGTTTATTCTTAATCACACTGCCCTGTTTCCAAAATTACTCACTTTATTAGATTAATAGGCTGTCTGGAAGAGATTGCTATTTAAGTAATAAGCCCGGTCATTGCACTAAGTTCTAAAGTCTATCTAGGAATAATTTTGCTTTACAACAAAGAAAATTTTGTTTGTTTGTCGAATGAGGAAGTCCGATCATCCGATCGAAGAATACTTACTGCAAAATGCATTGTATAAAAATTCGCGAAACTATTGAATATTAAACAACATAGCAACATTGCAAATCATTAACCTATAAGTCAATGAATTACAGATGTATAAAATTCCACTTAACGAACTATTACTTTTTACGCGGCCGGCAGACGCCCCACAAATGTCACGCGGCGCCCCTGAACGCGCGCTAAAGGCCGCCCGCTTGTAGAAAGGAAACCAGCTCTTCCCGGTATTCATAGTATGTGAACTATGTGAGATGTCATACATATATATCTTCATACATATATGTCTTCTCAGAGCTATTTGAGTCGCGAATTATTTCCAAGTGAAATTATGTTTGCGTCAAGCTCTGAGGTTTAGTTTGGTGCAAGACTGACCTAGTAATAAATAACTGTACACGTTGTCAATCCTAGTACACTTCGTGTAATAATAATCTAAATTTTACTAACAAAAAATAACCGACTTCAAATTCTCAAAAACTACTTGTCAGATCTCGTTCAAATTTATGTGGGACCACATGACAAGCACCAGCTTTCTATTAAAAAAAGAATCATCGAAATCGGTTGACGTGATATTGAGTTATTCGTCAATTTGTCGCGCACATCTTAACACAAATTTACGACTTATGTAGTTTTCTCATAGATGCCATTGTCAGATCTCAATAAAATTTATATGGGACCACATGACAGCTACCAGCTTTTGATTAAAAAAAGAATCATCAAAATCGGTTTGCCCAGTCCAAAGTTCTGAGGTAACAAACATAAAAAAAAAAAAAAAAAAAAAAAATACAGTCGAATTGAGAACCTCCTCCTTTTTTTGAAGTCGGTTAAAAACATATTATATTTAGATTCTTTATATTCTATTTAAAGTGTTTCCTTTATTATACTGAGTAAAATCTGTTTTGCAATCGTAACACAGGGAATTCTCGAGGTAGTAGGTGTTTAAAAAACCTTTAATACCGACTCTTGTTTATTATTATGGACATTTAAAACCAGGTTGTCAAACGCCCCAACTCAGAGTCACTAATGTTTATTTAAATCACTCCTTAGTAAAGAATCACCATACAAATTCTGTACTAAGGAGAGATTTATGTAACCGTTAGTGACTCTGAGTTGGGGCGTAAGCCCCCGTTTGTTGCTCCCACATAAATTACAAAATAATTATCATAGCAAACCAACAGGTGCTTGTAGCAACATTTTAATTAACACGCTATGTATGTTACATGTATTGTCTTAACAAAACATCCACCATCTAATGATCCTTTGTTACAATTGAAATATGTCCAACAAGTACTTGGTGGTACATGCATGAGAAATAAGAAGAAAATTTATGGTAAGCGGCCATGTTTGAATTACCTTTAAAAAAGGTAAACATAAACTTTCCTCAGTGAATACCGTAAAAGTTGGTTGATGCGCGCGCGCCGCGCAGTGATTGCAGTGAACCCCAGACAATGCGCCATTGTGGAGGACGTCGCGAGCGAGCGTTGGCCTCTGAAGCCTTTGTCGTAGAGTAGAAATTATTAATAACGTCTTGAGTTCCGTATTTTTATTACTAGCTTTTGCCTGCAGCTTCGCCCGCGGTAGAGATCGATTTTTTACAAATCCTACTTACTTACTTTTACTTAGTTAGACTTAGGTGCTTATGACTTAAGTAATTCACATGTATCGTTTGATAATGTGATTCAGAACTTGCAAATAAATTTTACTAACGCCATCTATTAACAACATCCGGAACAAAATATCTAGCAACTAACAAAATATCGATCTTAATAGATAGAAAAAACTGACTACTACAATATATGATGCCTATAGCCTTCCTCGGTAAATGGACTATCAAACACATAAAGAATTTTTCAATTCGAACCAGTAGTTCCTGAAATTAGCGCGTTCAACCAAACTAACAAACAAACTCTTCAGCTTTATAATATTAGTATAGATTGGCTTTACCTTCAACTCATTAATAGCCCATTACTGAGCACGGGTTTCTCTTTAGGAGGCCAACAGTATACTAAACCACGCTGCTCCAGTAGCTAAACCAAGTATCGGAAGTTTTCATGCCGCCTGATGGCTTCCGACATGGCTTAATAACAACACATTTAATAGAATTAAATTATGAGGAAACTGGAAGATCTGTATGTCTCTCTCTAATATAGCAGGTAAAATTAGCACACGCACATACGAACTCACACACACACACACATACACACACACACACACACACAAGCACACACACACACACACACACACACACACACATTTGAAATATCAAAATGTTAATGTTTGTATTTTTATTGATTAAAACTGTATACTGTCTAGGTGGATGAGCGGGGTACCTGTAACACAGGTGATGAACCAAGTGCAAGGGCCCTTGCGACTTGTGAATGTAAAGTGTTTTTATCATTAAGTTAGTATTAGTCTACTTTGCAACAATCCGCGTTTAACATGTATGATGGTATATACTTTAAAACATGCGTGGCACCTCCCTCCCTCCCACAACGGAAACATGCACTACAATAATTAAACGTATATACCAACATACATACCAGCACCAACACGTGTTTCGCCCCGAAACGGAGCATCATCAGGGTAAGTTGACTCTACGATGGTTAGTCGGAAAGTGAGCATCGTTCACTCAGCGTGGCGTATTTATACCCAACTCGCCCACTGATTATCTAATGATGTTGTAATAATTAGTAATTAGTAATTAATTAATTATTCAATCAATTAATCAATCGATTAATTAATTAATCAATCAATTAGTGATTCACGCCGGCAGGAACCGGGTCTGACGTAATCTGGTGATGTGTACTGTTGAAAATCCTCAGTAAAGGCGAGTTGGATACATTTATTTGTTCATTCAGCAGTGTAAAACTTGGATTATTATTATGTTTTATTATTTCTAACTGCTCTAGTATACTTAATTTAAAACCCTTATCAGATTTATGTAATATATTATAAAACATAATAATAATCCAAGTTTTACACTGCTGAATGAACAAATAAATGTATCCAACTCGCCTTTACTGAGGATTTTCAACAGTACACATCACCAGATTACGTCAGACCCGGTTCCTGCCGGCGTGAATCACTAATTGATTGATTAATTAATTAATCGATTGATTAATTGATTGAATAATTAATTAATTACTAATTACTAATTATTACAACATCATTAGATAATCAGTGGGCGAGTTGGGTATAAATACGCCACGCTCAGTGAACGATGCTCACTTTCCGACTAACCATCGTAGAGTCAACTTACCCTGATGATGCTCCGTTTCGGGGCGAAACACGTGTTGGTGCTGGTATGTATGTTGGTATATACGTTTAATTATTGTAGTGCATGTTTCCGTTGTGGGAGGGAGGGAGGTGCCACGCATGTTTTAAAGTATATACCATCATACATGTTAAACGCGGATTGTTGCAAAGTAGACTAATACTAACTTAATAACAATGGATTTCCGCAAAGTAACGCCTGATACTATTAACTATGTTTTTATCAATAAAATATTTTGAATTTTTTTTTTTTGAATTTTTTTTTAACGACTGTTATCCTATGATGACAACCGTTTGTCCCGGTTATTTATCAGTCAGCAACACAGTACTTAAGTGATATACAAACGGAGAAGCTTAAAGATCTTGTGAGTTATGGGGACTGGAGTTTATTTCACAACCGGAACAGAAGTTTTTGTCAAATTCAAAGTCAAAATATTTTATTCATCAATGATACACGTCATCATTTTTTTATCTACCAGCTTTTTGGAAGGGTGCTTTGTCATGAAATAGAAGAAAAGCCGTAAAGAATTTAGCGTGTAAACGACGTATAAACGAGAAGCCTCTGCGGTATTTACTCTATCCCCTGTGTACATAACTTGCAAGCCCCTTTGTCCACAAGAACTGTATGATATTTATTCACCGCGTGATATTTTTAGCAATATTTCTTAAAAGGCAAGTCACGCTTTGTCCGTGTTTTGTATTGAGATCCGCATAATTCTTTGTTATTCCGACTGTAGGTCACAATTCTATGCAGATATCCGAAACAGATCGTGGATACTATTGTATTCTAAAATAGACGCATATTTGCATAGAACATACATGAGTATAACATAAAATTTGTATTGTTCGGGTATAATAATGTTCATTTAGATTGATCCACATGCGAAGCTTTTTATATTATGCGGTAACCTTCAAGTCTAAATTCAATATAACATACCTAGTTACTTTAAAATTACACCCAGATTCACTAACGGAATACAGAATTTTTACGGTGATTCTTTACTAAGGAGCGATTAAAGTAACCGTTAGTGACTCTGAGTTGGGGCGTTAGTTACATAAATTTATTTGTATTAGGAAGTACGGAGTAAGTCATAACTCATATCATAGCCAGATCATATGTGTATGTATATATATATGTGTGTGTGTCCGACATGGCCTAAGTCTCGTAAAATAATTTATTTTACGGTGACAATCGGGACCAACGATTTCAAGCTCCCTTCAAAATACAGAAGCACTCAAGAATTTTTTGGCACTAGCGGGGCCCATGTTGCTTACTTGGCTCGATCACATAGGACTGAAAAGTCGCCGGGTTATACGTTGTATTTACGGATTATAAATGTAAGGTTAACATAGTATATTTTGTCTCACCTGGTGTGACGTACGCGAGTACAGCCAGCAGCAACGACAACCATGCTGTGCTCTCCTGAAACAATAACAAAATATTTATACCATTAATACCTTAATTATTAATAATAATTTATTATACCACATACCTACTATCTGCTCTATGCAAAGAGTGAATTTTGGATCATCATACGATATCTAACAGTACTGGGCGGTATTCACCGGAATACCGCCCATTACTGCTACCTGATAAATGGTGAGGAAATCGCTCATTAAAACCGTTCAAGAGGGTTGGCTTTAAATCATAGATGGTTGGAGCCCCTTGTATCCCTAATGATGATTATTATACGTAATAATTACAGATTGATTTAAATTAAATTACGTTTATGTAAGTGTATTGCGAAGCGGCTAGAGCGGTTAACGCACTGGTTCCGGTTCTATTCCCATTGGGAGCAACTTATTATTTATATTCACACAAGGTATTGTTTATCTATGACATAATATTTAATTGAATCCTACAAAACATGTCCATTTATAAAAAGCAGGTGTATCTATTTTTTAAAAAACAAAGAAAAATTCCGCATAAAATATATCGAAAATCTAATATATAAAAATCTCGTGTTACGGTGTTTGTGAACGCACTCCTCCGGAACGGCTCGACCGATTTATACGATTTTTTGTGTATAATTTGGTAGATATAATATTTGGTAGAGAATAGGTTCTAAGGTATATTTCATACCGCTAGGTGATAATCGTTGAACACAACAGTAATGCCTTTGGATGTCTACTGGCGACTATAGCCACTGACCATCAGATACATATATCGTCTGCTCCTTTGCCGGCTATATCCATAAAAGAAAAAAAAATGTAATTAAATCTAAAAAGCTCTTGCAGCCTTTTGTTAGTCGCGGACGTGTTTGCACCAGCCAATTACGTGTCGCATTGGTATTTGCTTGTGTATTGCGTCACCACCGACCGGTTGGACAGCTGACATAGAAGATAGTATTATGAGAGAAACTACTATAAAATAACACAAGCTGAGACGCACTCCGCAGCTCGCAAAAAAGGATATTTCTATAATGTTTTACAGGTGTAATGTAAATTAAATTATTACATAAAACAGCTTGGATAACTATTGGAAATTAACTTCAAATTAAAGACCTTAAGATAAAGACCTAAAATAAAGATTAAGGTAAAGACGTGATTCGAAAACGATAAGTAATAGGTAAATAAAATAAATAGTTCCTGAACCAATCCAACTTGAAGAAAATTCATTTCAACGTACATTATTCTTCGAGTTTCGTTCTCGATATTAGCATAGCAACACTTGTAGTAGCCACGTACCGCCCGCCATTTCGCACTGAATTTTAGAGGTAGATAAAAAATAAAACATGAAATTATCAATTTTTGTAGGGTAGATTTGTAAAACCTCACTTAGTTGGGGCGCTCTCCTCTTCGGTTCGTCATTCACGTTTCAGTGCTTCGCTGTTTCGCACGGGCGCAAAATTGAAGTTAAAAGCAAAAATGCTTAAATTAAAGTTAGGAAGAAATCAATTACTTGTGTAAAATAATAAAAAGGTTAAAAAGAAAAATTAACCAAAGTAAAAGTGATCTACAGTGTGTATCGTTGGATTCGTACAGGGAATCGTTGGATTGGATTGGATAGCGATTTATCAACGCTTATAATGAGCAGGTAGGTGAATTCCAGTATTCAAATACAGATGAATACAGCAAGTAACTAAAAATCATAACCCTACTTTAGTCGGTTAAAAATTGCTTGCAAATGTAATTCGCAAGGAAATTACACGTAATTACTAAGCAGAAATCTGTTATATATCAGTGAATATATAATTTTAATATGAATACCCTCAGGGATTCCTCTTTTATTCTCTCCATTACTAGCACGTGTTTTCCGTATGGAAAATATATTACAATATTATTTAAATTCATAACTGGATTGTCCTTTGGGGGCCTTCCAAATAAATACCTGCTAACCGGAATTACCTGGGGGGTTCTTCCAAAGCTGATAAATGTATTCCATAAGGAATTTATCAACTTATATGCAACATAATGTAATACAAACATACTCGGATTATTCTTTGATGGATTCCAAATAAAAAAGTACCTGTTAATTGCTAGTACATGTATTCTGTAAGGAATTGATATTGCATTAGTGTACAAATACGACGTGCATAATGATGACGTGCATAAGTGTATCAATGATACCTACATGAATAAATGATTTTGAATTTGAATTTGAAATACAAAATATAATCGCGTTTTCTTTTGAAGGCCTTCTAAATAAAAATAAAAAGTGCCTTCTAACAATAATCACCTATAAGGTTCTTCCATCGCTAGTATCTACTAGTACTAGTTTTCCGTAATGAATTTATATCGAAATAGTATATAAATACAAAACATAATCGGATTGTCCTTTGGGGACTCCTGTGGGGTTCACTGCTGGCATTACTTTTGAATTAGTTTTACGCAGACAACTGCAACAAAAAGTACTAGCTAATCGGATCTACCTGTGGGGTATTTCCTCCGCATTGTACATGTATTCCATGAAGAATCCTCACTGTGTTACGGAGACAACTGAAACAAAAAGTTCTTGCTAATCGGACCTACCTGAGGGACATTTCCTCTGCATTGTACATGAATTCCATGAAGAATCCTCACCGTGTTACGGAGATAACTGAAACAAAAAGTTCTTGCTAATCGGACCTACCTGAGGGACATTTCCTCTACATTGTACATGAATTCCATGAAGAATCCTCACCGTGTTACGGAGACAACTGCAACAAAAAGTTCTTGCTAATCGGATCTACCTGAGGGATATTTCCTCTGCATTGTACATGTATTCCATGAAGAATCCTCACCGTGTTATGTAGACAACTTCAAAAAAGTACCCGCTAATCGGATCTACCTGGGGGGTATTTCCTCTGCATTGTACATATATTTCATGAAGAATCCTTACCGTGTTACGCAGACAACTGCAACAAAAAGTACTCGCTAATCGGATCTACCTATGGGGTATTCCCACTGCATTGTAAATGAGTTCCAGAAAGAATCTTCACCGCATTATGCAGCTGACTAGCGTATATTCCATACGGAATTAATATTGCACGCTTCGTTTTCGTTGAACTACACAAAGTACTTGACAACGATTGGGATTACTCAAACAAAAAATAAAAATATAAATATATATATATGTATATATTTCTAAAGGAACTCACGTCACGCTGCACAGCACACGGTGAACTGAAACAAGTATTTATTTTTTCGCATGAAACTGCGAAGGATTTTTATTCAACGAGCAAGGGCTGTATACGAGCAAGGGCTGTATATTATTTATTTATTCACAATAAAATGTAAACGTAACAGGTTCATTTAAACTTAACACCGTTTACAATTTACACGAATCAAGGGTGATTCTCTCGCCATCTGCAAAATTCCATCTTGTTACTGCAAACAACGTTCGTCGACGCGCGTGAGTACATTATAATAATATATTCAATTACCAGCAATAATGACAATGAAAATTGCACTACTTTCATCCATCCAGAACTTTGAAGTTCACAAATAGTGTGAAGTTGTTATAACAATTATTATAGTATCAACTTTTAAAAGTTTTTTGCTAACCGCACCACTGCAACGGTGGTACTCAATACCGACGGTGATACCTTAACAACAGTAGCTGTCTATTCCGTCGACAACGCATTGGTGATGCCTTTTTTTTTTCGTGGGTTGTGAATTAAATTCACTTTGATCATAAAGTCTGCGAATCAATAACCAGCTAAGCCTGTCATCAGGCCCTTAAGCAACAGTAACTTTTCAGTAATATTTCTGAAAACCGCCGTAAGGAGCGTAAAAATTGTTCGACCTGCTGGTCGAACTATGCATATGTGACTCTCACACAAAGGTAGCCAATGCTGACAACAAAGCCAGCCTAAGAAAAACAGCCTTAAACTGTCAGCCGTAGACGTAAGTTCTAAAACGTTCTCACGATACGGATTATAATAATAATAAGACTAAGATATTTTATCTATCAAATCTATTATTGATTCACGAAAGATTGTCTTGTTGATAAATTCGGGAACATACCATTCTTATGTCAGCGTAGAACAATTGGCATAAATGTACCTAATTATACAATAACATCGCACATGTTCCAATAAAAAAGAAAATAACAATTCAGACATTGAAGTACAATGTAGTATGGATTTAATTAGATTGAAAGTAAACTAATAAATGTATGTCTACAAATTGATACCTATACCTATTGGCATATGAAATTATGAGTACTATTTCCGAATTTCAAATTATATTTCAATATCTGAGGAAAACTTAATTTAAGTTCTTATAAACTCTTATAAATTGATGTAATCAGTTGTTCAATTTCAGCCGAATTGAAGAAAATAATAAGCTATATCCTATTTGTACACCGTATGTACATACCGTTTGGCTTAATATAGCTAATATTTTTAAAGGGTTTTTAATTTACTGAGGCGTACGGAATACTTGTCTTTTCTACATAATAATAATAAACAAATAAACTTAATTGAGTGAATTATTTTCTGGTTGGCCTGCCGGTCAATGATAATGAAATTACAAATAGTAGGTATACTACTGTATACCCCCTGTATATGTACGATTAATTGTATTATCCATTGCTTAATGTATTAGTAATTTATTTATTGCTCAATTAAAAGTAAAATTTTTGAATATTGGATATTTTTTGATTAATTCCGTGCTAACGGACGATTGATTAATTTTTGCCTACCAGGCTAGAGATACAAACATCTTCTACACATGCAAAACATGCATGTATACCGCAGATTGTATAATTATACAATATTATGCTCCGTATGTGCATGTCTCAACAACGGGGTTCCGCCTCCAAAGTAACCAGACATTATCACTAAGGCAACATTATACTCAACAAATGATCGTTTAAATTTGCCATCGAGTGATACTGTAAAATAAGACAAACAATAATGTATTTATTATTATTTATTTATTTCAACAAACAAGTACAATTGCATGCTTTACACGTCTGCCAGTAGCTCTCGTGGATTACAATATACGAGTACGTACTCCCAACGTACTTATTTTTTACTTACTTGTTTTTAATGTTGCAGGTGTCAGTTCTAGGACGGAGGTACACTTAGGATATTGTGGTTTGATTTAATTATATGCGCTATGACTGCGCGGCTGCGGTCCGCCTATATATCTGTCATCCTATAAACTTAACAATGAGATTGTTTCTTAATGACCTCCGCCCATATTTTTTTTTTAACATTGAGTAATTTTATTTTAGGTATTATATGTATACTTAACTAATCACACTATCGTTACCAGATTCAAGTCCGGATATTGTTTCCCTTATAAAAACATCCCAACTGCTTACGCATAGTACTGCATATGTGATGGAAAACAGAAGTTTGCGTATCGTCAATTCCCCACGAAAACAATTTTATCCTTACAATACTTTGTAATAGAATTTCTCTTATTGTTTCACACAAGTCTTAATTCTACAGATCATAAGGTTACGACAGTTCACCCAGGTCCTTGGTAATTGGTCAAATCAGTCTAGACAAATAAGGATTATATTTTATATATTTTTCTATAGAAAATATTTTCATTGCGGCCTACTACTTAAATACTAATTAATTTGGAACATAATAATATCCAATGTTATTCAGTTTAGTATTTTTTACAGCACATATATTTCATGTGATTTTCGGCCGCAAAACTCTAAAAGAAGTCAATACATTGATTTCGTTTTTTACACAGGACTGGTGGATGCTCTGTGTGTTCCATTACACTTATAAAATCTCTGATAACAATTATAGATCAGTGTTTTTTGTGTTAACAATCTGTTCAAAATTGTTTTATGGGAAAAATGGAAAATCTACTTTATCAATGGATGGATTTTAGTGGCCTCAAACCACTTTCGGATTATTGCCTTTCAAATTAAACCATTTTAAGACATATCGGTTGGATGGTTTCACAGTCTATAGAAAACATCCGTACAAACGTTTTATGTTTTTATATACATTATAGATAGATAATGTTTTAATTAAAACAGTGTTTTTATAGAAACTTTTAATTCTACTTACAGGTTTGGAATTAATTGTGGTTGGCGACATAGTTGCTGCTTTCGTTGCTACACACGCTATAGTAGTGTGACCAAAAGCTACAAAAAAAAAATGGATCTTTCGGGAAAGAACAAATTTCAGTCAACACAATTATCATCAAATTACTTACTCTCTTAGTACTGGCAAGGGTTACATAAAAAGGATACCATATATATTATCGATAATATTGCCAAATCTATATTTACCTCATATAAGTAATTTACTTATTATCCTTAAATATTTTAATGAATATTTTACATAAAAATTTCAGAATTCAGTGGATATTCCACTTTATTCGGTTAACATTACACTCGTCATGTTCATAGCAAATACAGTTAACTACTTATCAGTAGCATAATTACCGAGTGTGTTTTAAATACGGTATTACATATATACTGTTGTCACCAATATATTGTTCAATAGATTGAAATTAAAGAGAAAAATATTGCTATCATATTACAATTAAAAATAATATAATATCATTAGTTTCACGACTACCTTCTCTAAACGTCTACAAGTGTTGCTATGCTAATATCGAGAACGAAACTCGAAGAATAATTGATGATTAAACGAACTTACCTGTAAGTGAAGTTCAATCCCAATTATTCGAGAGCTTCGTTCGAAGATATTAGCATCCCTCCCTCCCTAGTGTAAATGTCATATACACTACACCCCTAGTCGTGAAACATGAAACAGCTCAGCAAATCTCTGAACTGAATGACGAACCGAAGAGGAGAGCGCCCCAACTAAGTGAGGTTTTACAAATCTACCCTACAAAAATTGATAATTTCATGTTTTATTTTTTATCTACCTCTAAAATTCAGTGCGAAATGGCGGGCGGTACGTGGCTACTACAAGTGTTGCTATGCTAATATCTTCGAACGAAGCTCTCGAATAATTGGGATTGAACTTCACTTACAGGTAAGTTCGTTTAATCATCAATTATTCATAATTCATAACAAAAGTATCGCACGTATATATTACCATGTTACCGTGGCTAGTTGGCTACCCGACGCATAACTGACAGAGAACTGTAAAAAGGCCTTTCATGGAGTGAACAAAGGAAGTACCGCTCGGAACATGGGACTGTCTTTCAGTATTCAGTAGGCGCCATGGGCCATTACACCAAGTCCGTGCCACCGTTATGATTTATGAACAACAATCGGAAAAATAACTGTTTCGTAATTCACGCGTGCCATGAATATTCAGACGCGGAGAAATGGAGCATTTGAGAAATTATATCTGTCGTACGGCTTTAATTTGATGGTTATTTTAGTGTATTTAGTGACCACGATTGCTGATTGATGACGGTGCAATTAATATTGAGCTTAATGCTAGGGTATTTTCTAATTGAATGGTTAACTACCATTAGGAAATACAGAAACACACAATGTGTTTGCACAAAGCAATTTCGTCAAAGAGAATAATATTATGTAGAGGCATTATCTAATCTAATACCTTTAAACGAGCAATTCTTGTATATCTATAATCTGAATCTCAAAAATGGCTCCAACGATTTTCATAAAATTTAGTATGCAGGGGGTTTCGGGGGCAGTAAATCGATCTAGTTAGGATTCATTTTTGGAAAATGTCGTTTTATCCGTGTTTACAGGCAATGAAAAACTGCTACAATAGATTCTTTCTGAGATCTATTGGCGAGTAGCAACACTAAAGCTACTTCAATAGATGGCGTCATTTGCTAAAAAAACACCGATCGAAGCTCGGTCATCCAGGTACGTACATTCTACCACCACTAAAAGGTAAACTTCTTCTCTATATATGCCTAATATCGACCAAGGTAAATACAATAATTGAAGAGTATATTATATTGTCGTGATATTTACGATAAATGTCATTTTTAACGTACCTACTTGTTCTTGTGAATAAGGTGGTCGTTATTAAATATAATGTTCCTATTCGTTGTTAATACAAGCGTAGAATTTATAAAAATAGACATTTAAAACTAAGTAAATTTTAAATTATAAGATTTTACGTTTACCTAGTTAAGGCGAAAAAAAAAACTTTGATCAAAGCTTTGAGAACGCTTCGAGACCTCTCACCAAAACAAATGATAATTTTTAATACCGTAAGTTTTTGGGAATTACAGGTGCGTGCAGGATTTGAATCCAGACCTGTGCGAGAGGCATACCACTAGATTATCGCTGTATATTATCGTTAATTGCAATAAAATATTATTATTTTCACATGAAAATAAAACTCGTCTAACTCGTCTTGCACTTTTAAAGTTGGTTTGACTGGATTTCGTTCACTAGTCAATCACTTTAATTAGTTATTGCGCACCTTATAATTAACTTCTGTACGTCCTAATTAATTGAAAACATTGTGTGGACCGAATATTGTAAACTAATAACTTGGACTTCAATTAGTCACGGTTTAGAATTCTTTGCTTAATTGAGCGTATCTTTTTGTGTTATAGCGTATTTTTTTGAGCGTTTTTGAGTTATCCGTAATTTCTTAGTCGGTTATTTTTTGTCAAAAATTATAGTATTAAAGTAGTCGGTTGATACTTTTCCTTATATCATAAATCAACATACGTACTAAAAAATGGGACCAAATCTGTAAGATTAAATATTTTTAATTACTTTAATACTCTTACTAAAATTGTTTACTAACATACAACGTACATCCCCCGCCCCCGGTCACACGTAACTTCGTAACACGCGGTAACACGCCGTATCGACCCGTTTATGAATTTGATAACGTAATGACTTCCTCGCTTTATGAATAATAGATTATGTTATATTATAATGAGTCGTGTCGATTGAATGTAAAAATTGTTCAATGTAACACGGTAGCCGATCCTATCTTATGTTTGGCTGGGAAAGATTAGAACGGATGGTTTTCACGCATTAGTATGGAAGAAAATGTTGCCCGCTTTGTACGCTATTAACATAAAAAGTTTTCACATCACAGGGGATTTTAGTTTATCACATTATTAGGTAAAAGCATTGGCTTCAACCCAAAGGGCTTTCAAATGGGTTGAAAAGCATTATTAGTAACTTAATAAGTGCATCGCATCGCAATACACTTTCGAGTTTGATTTGTGAGTTACAAAATTATCGTGAAATACATACCCACTCGTCAATACTTCACGAGATTTCATGCCTGATAGCATTTTATTACTCGACATACCTACCTACTTTTCTACACAAACCACTTCCTAGAAGCATCTGTGTCCATTCCATTTAATTAAAATCACTAATCACTCTCCACTAATTGGCACAATGTGTATGAACATGCGTAAACGGCAAAGAAATGCAATAAAACCTTAGGAGGTCTCGTAAAAACAAGAAAAAACTATTAGAATACGGAGAAAGAATTTGACTTGCAATTAGTTAATTTATGGGTCCAATCGTTGTGAAAATTACTATAGAGCGGTAACTCTGCGGCTGGTATATGTAGGTAATTTCATCGCAAAGAAGATTTAGCATAAAGTTAATTTGAATATTATCTTTTTATTCTCGTTTAGATTACGTATTTATACCATAAATATTTCATTGAAAGTTTTAATTTACGAAATGTGGAATTATAGAATTCAAATATTTTCTTTAACTTTGTAAGTGTTTTAACTACCATTAGCCATCATTAGATTGGTTCGATCAGTGAGATTGTGTTCAAACAGTAACAACTAAACAGTAAGTTAAAAAACGAAAAAAAAGCTAGCTAACGCATTTTTTATATTTTTCATGTATGATATTTTGGAGGTTTATACGGTTTAATTTTGTACGAAAATAAGATTCACGTAGTGTGGTGTTATTTGACCGTTTTTAGGGTTCCGTAGCCAAATGGCAAAAAACGGAACCCTTATGGATTCGTCATGTCTGTCTGTCTGTCTGTCTGTCTGTCTGTCCGTCCGTATGTCACAGCCACTTTTCTCCGAAACTATAAGAGGTATACTATAAGGGTTCCCCCTTCATGGGCGAGTCCGACTCGCACTTGGCCGCTTTTTTCTTCAGTACCATCCGATGACTGGGCGCAAGGAAAGTCGCTTTTCACTTTCAGTACGCACGACCGAGCTGGTTTTTATTTTTAAAGAGATTAAAGTAAGAATTGTATTTAAGTAAAAATAACATAGTCGTGATTAAGAGGTATAAAAGCGGTTCTTTCTTGCCTGCAACGTTTAATATTTTCGGGTTTGATTCTTGATGATATTAAACATTTATGAGAAGGAAACATATTATAACATAATTTATTTAATTTCTCATCATAAATCCTTCTTTATAGTCTTTTCAATCTTTATCAAAATCAAAAGTTCTTTGTGTTTCCTGTGTATGTGTGTGCGAAATTGTGTGAGTCTACGAATACCTTAAGATCTTGACTTGTGTCTTCTTAGCACCTAGACTTAAGTAGAAAGTTCAGATATGTCGGAAACTTCTCTAATTTTATTAAATGCCCTTCTAGGAAGGTACATATTAAAGAGAATGTTAAAATGCCAACCACCTTCGCGGGAAGCAAGCTCACAGCTTACACGTGCATTCTCCGTGAACTAGCACCAGCACCAAGGAAGTCTGAGGTGAAATGGACTGCGGAAAACCATAACTAGTCAAACGACATACGCTAATGTGGAAATATGTTAAGTTATAAAAACATGCACTAGGAGCTTTTAGAGAAGTCTCCTTTAGAAATGTTCATACACGCATACATGTAAAAGTATTAGATACATAAATGTTTTATAAGTATTGTGTTTAGTCCTCACATGATAGTCACCCTGGCTACCGAGCAAGGATTCAATCGCGGCCAGGGTTGACATTTATAAAAAATTAAAATGTGTGCAATTCACACGTGGTAGAAGTGAAACCTTCAAAATTTTTGTTTTCAAGATAATGAGACGAATGTAAAATTTCGGGAAGATGATAAATGTAGGTTTCACTAATCTACTTCACTCCGCTCCGCTCCGCCCCGCTCCGCTCAACTCTAGTCTCCACTTAACTCCAGTTTCCACTCATTTCTAGTCTCCACTGGACAGTTTCGTTTCATAAAATTTCAAGTCACCCCCGTACTAAAGAAGTTTTCACTTCAAAAATGTTATTTATAAAGGTTGTTGTTTATTTATAAAGCTTGTTGTTTTCACTACACATACACAATACACGAAGTTTTATTAATTACATTTATCATAATGACATCAGATGGAACGCAATAACAAAAATCTAACCCAAAATAGGTAATGCAATGAAATATCATTAACTAAAAAATAAATAGAATAATTTAAGACGACCACTTCCCACGCGAGGTTATTTAATCCAATGGGTAATCTTCGTTTACCAAAATGGTGACCCCGACGAAATATGTTTATGCCAAAGTCGTAACTTACGCAACACCTACATGATCGTGTCTACTTGATGGTGATTCTATGGTCAGACTCGTAGAACTAGACCATTACATCCACACATGAATATCTCACGCTGAGACTCTTCAAGCTAATCTGGTTTTTGTCACGATGCCTTATGAGGCGAAATTAAAATGCAGACACTTTAAGGAAACGTTAGTAAATAGGTATATCTCACTAGTAAATTCTCTTCAAAACATTTTTTACGGGATGCTATGGCATTTTATTAAATGGTTAATGCGACCTGCATTCTTTTGGGATGGCAAGGTGTCGGTGAAGTCTTGGTATTACTGATATCCATGAGCGACGGTGACCACGTACCATCAGTTAGCTTGTCTGTTCGTTTGCCAACTTGTTGGTTCAAAAATTACTGATAGTGAAACGTAAAACAAAAGTAATTGTCCACTGTAAATCAGTGAGTTAATTAAAGCATCCTCTCATAATTATTGAGAGGCGTCAACTCCTATGATAACGCAGTCTTCCACACACAGACAACTACAGAAAAAAGCGTTTATACTGATCGTGTGTGATCAACTGAGTGAAACAACTTCTGACACGGTTGTAATCACTGAAGGAAGAAGTTGCCTTGTAATCACGAATCAGAGGAGTTCTTAACACCCTTACGCCACAAGCTACTCACAGGTGGTCCAATCAATTTCAAACCACCGTAAAAGGTGCCTTACTTTAATACTTCCTTAGCTCGCCTTTACACTGATTGTAGAGTCAAACTTCTCAATAAATTCACTGAGACGTATCCGCTAGATGTAGATCGTTCCCACAATTATAGACATCGGTGTACGAAAACAGGTCCATTAAGATTGAGCTATGATACCCTCGCTCTGAATCATCGACTGGAACTCTTGTTGGCCAATATCGACGGATAAAGACATTAAACATAAAATTAACGATATCTTAGTCATCGCTATGGTATGTCACACTAATATAAATATTGTATTATCATACGTACAAATGTTTTAAACTAGATTATATGTATTATCATACAAGAATGTTTATTATTATATATGAATTATATTAAAGCAACTATAAGTATAAAGCAGTATAATCATGAGTTTTAAGTAGAGTAGCTTTGCTCGTAAATCATCAGTGTGGAATTTTCTACAAGTATTTTTAGAAGGCGAATCTGCGTTTGTAGTTCGGACATCATAAAATTAATAATCTCTATGGGATTTGATTAAATTCCGCAGGGTAATAAAATAACAACTCCGTCGGTCTCTCTAGAGAATTTCAGTGATTTCATAAATTTTCCAAGCTTTAATGAAATAATAAATTCCTATTAATCTTGTTTTCATCACTTCCCTCGCCACATACATACACTGACTAACCTAATGTAAACAGTACGTACTACGCAGTCGATGGCCGGTGGGAGAGCGATCCCACAGCTCGGACATGCAAGTGTATTAGTTAGTGTACGGTAATTACGACACTGCTCCAGTTACCGTGCACGCGACGGAACAGTTTCTACATAACTCACTGGTCTATTCTATTAAATTAACACAGATATTTTTAACTTAAAAATAGTATAGATATAATCTTCTAAAGATTGGTTCACAGTAATCAAATTGACCTCAATTTACACGCAATATCCATCTTCTACGTTCGATTTTAGGAAACATTTGGTGATTAAGCAATAATTTAATCGAGGGCTAATACGATGTGTAACAAAATAAAATGAAATATCAATCCACATAATGTGTTAATTTTGGCGAAATAAATATAGGAAACTCATACATATAATTAAACTGTATTGATTAAGTGATTTAATTGATCCCACGATGCCTCTAAATCTCTCTCTGGTTAACGAGTTACATCTCTGCAGTTCTGTTAATGAATGGAAACAGTGACCAATAAGAGATGACTGATCTTCTTGCTGTCAGTTATGTAGTATTGACATGATCAGTAACCGCAGCTCTTAGTAGCAGAATAACACTCCACTACTATGAAAACGTTGCGAAATGCTGCTCCGGAATGTTTCGCAGATCCTTGCGAACGGAATATGGCCAGTGGAATTTATATTTATGTAAATGCATAAATGGCCATTACGTAAAGATTTATCGGTTTCTTAGTGTCTTGCTAGCTAAGATTCGTAGTATAACTTAGTAGTTGGAGATAGTGGTAGAGTCTTAGATAGTACTGATACAAAATAGATCTCTCTTGTTTGTGGTTGAGTAGAGATTTTTTTCATCAAAGCATGAGAGGTCTTCTAACCAAGAGTAGCTGCTCGTATTCGCAGTTGTAGATTTAAAGAGAAGAGGAGTCCGACAAATCGAGGTGTAAAATAATAAACATTTAAGACGCTTATTTTTCTCTCTATTAATTAAATAGATCTTTACTTGCTAACAAGTTAACAACATAATATCATACTTAATTTAGCCAGACAACAAAAGGAAC
Organism: Thymelicus sylvestris; assembly: GCA_911387775.1. Classification (NCBI taxonomy): domain Eukaryota; kingdom Metazoa; phylum Arthropoda; class Insecta; order Lepidoptera; family Hesperiidae; genus Thymelicus; species Thymelicus sylvestris. Next base: position 14,892,028 of record OU426899.1, on the reverse strand, counting down.
ATTGCAACGTGCTTGATGCGTCGCGTGATAGATTGGCTCAAATCGCGACTATTCGTTTTTGAAAGGTTACGACAAAAGGTTAGTTCTGTCGAAACTCATCGCGTGTCATCGTTTTTAGATACGTTGTAAAGTGTTTGTAGCCTAGGTTTTTTATTAGCTCATCTAGCTTATGTTGTAATTTATTCAAATGCGTTTGTCAATAACTTGATCATAGCGCCACCTGTCGGATCCTGGTAGATAATAAATAAATATACGCTACACACTCATAGCCCCACACTAAGATTCCCTGTGTCGTGGATACCATGGGCAACACACAAAGACAAGGACACACACACCCAGACCGAGACCAAAAATTCAAACACAGCATTCAAATTTCTACCTCGCTGGGAATCGAACCCTGGACGCTTTGAATATTAAGCCACACTTGTCGTCAAATAAGTCACGTCAGGTAAGATATGTAATTATTAACCATAGTTTCCATAGTTTAAACAAAATGAATTAAGCTGCGTATAATCTGAATTGGTATGTACCATCACAATTTACCCGACCACCAACAGACGCAACGAATATTATACTTGTATATAAAGGTTAGTGGTTTGCGGTTTTTTACTATGAATGTCAACACCTACGAAGATGGTCCATTTGTTGTAGGATTACTACAAGTGCAGAAGTATACTTAAATTTTCCAAAACCGAAATTCTATTTTATATTTATTTTTCTCTTCATTTTCTAAGCAGTCAAGGTCTCTTTATGCAACTATTTAGTCTCGTCTGGAACGAGGTGTTTTGAAGTGATACTTCTTTATGTTGGGTATCAGAAAAAATATTAATCGAGGTTGACTTTGGACTAAGGATGGATGAGGCCTCCCCACATAAAAAATTTAATATCAATGCAAAGGAAAAAAGAAACAAGGAAAATGTTGCAATTAAACCAGTTTTAAGAATATGATACATAATAATATGGTCCAATCACCGACATAATTGTGGACTTTTATTTTTATAATAATATTTTTTGTTATAATTTTTAATAGATTGGTCATTTATAAATCTGTCAACGAGGACATTGAGGACAAAGACAATCTTTGGTTTGTAGACAAGGAATGCTATGGAAAAATCCTACCAGATGGCATCAAAGTTCTGAGTGTTATGGACTTATAAGAAGCTAGAAGCCTCATTCATATCACATCAATATCACTTTCATATCATATCATATCACTCTCATAAACCCACGGGTCAAGCTAGCAGATATTTAAGTAATCTATTAAAGTACGTATGTATAACACTTCTCTATAGAGAATAAATGAATGTTTAGGGCTCTGGAAGACTCCGCGTCTCCAACATCATCGTTCGAGAACGATGCAGCTCTGCCGTAATCAACGACCAGCAGTACAAGACCTGTGGCGTAGCTAGCCCTAGGATATATTTGTTGTAGGGCCCCCTCAACGACAGCTATCAAATATAAAAGGAGTGCCAACTGTAGCGGTCGTAGGCCGCTGGCGAGCTTTTTTTGGGAGTGTTAGTGGGGGCCCCTATACGCTGGGGGCCCCGTATTATTGATACGGCTGATACGGCGGTAGCTACGCCTCTGTACAAGACAAAGTGCAACAGCAGTTTTTCGGTTCAGTAGTCGTGAAACTGATCCAAAGGTGAGCATTCCGCTCCTCTCCGGTTACAGTTAACCCAATAACCACTTAAATAATGCACATAATATAATACCGATTGTGAACTAGATCGTGTCTCCGTACGCGACCTTGTACCGGAGATCCTTTTACTATTAATGTCAGTATCTTGGTCGCTACTAGCAAGATCACGTTCTATCATCCGTCAGAAATAACTTCGGTGTTGGTCATGATTTGAATAAGGTCGAGTGTTCCTTATTGATTTGGTTCATGCACTATATGTATAAATTTGAGAATATTATTCTTTGTGTGTACTGGTGTTTTAATGAATAGCTGTAACGCTTCACACTCATTTAAAGAATATAATATTATGCATAAATTGTGACTATATGTATAAAGTTAAACACTACATACTTATATATAACATAATATGAAGATTTTTGATGTTTTTGACCGACTTCAAAAAAGGAGGAGGTATTAAATTCGACTGTATTTTTTTTGTTTGTTTATTACCTACCTCGGAAATTTCGACTGGGTGAACAGATTTTAATGAGTCTTTTTTAATCAAAAGCTGTTATCATGTGGTGTCACATTTTGAGCGAGATCTGACAAGTAGTTTTTGAGTTATCCCTAAAATTGAAGTTAGTTATTTTTTGTAAAGAATTATTATAAATATCAAAGGAAAATTACTAGTTAACTACTTTCATTTTAATTCCTAGCGAGACAGACGTACGAGATATTATGGCATTTTCCGTATTCAGACATGTCTGTTAAGTCATCGTCTGTAGGGATGACACTAACGTTTATGTGTTTTGTAATACACACTAAGTTGACTAATTTGAATAGTATTGATAGTTTTCGAAATAAGGGTTTTTTCCGTTGACCGAAAATCGGCAAGAAGTTTATCAACAACAGTTTGCTACTTGCTAGCCAATATTCGACCCTTACTCTGCTCCTTACAAACGCAGCCTAAAACATAAGAAAATCTCTATACAATACTCTTTTCTATAAACATTCACGCCATCCGCCACCTTCAAAATGTATGGGAATGATTAGGTGCGGAAAAGTCACGTGCTCGATTTGCCGTACTTTATGTCATTACCATACATTTTAAAGACAGCGTTTGGCTTGAGTACTTACAGAAAGGAGTTTTGACTAGAGGCTCAGAACTACACCATACGCTACACTACTACTACTACAGTCCACGACGAGCCAGCCCTGCCCAACCGGTCCACCTGAGATTTACCTCTGGCTGGTTCCGGCCACTCTCACTTTTATTGCTGTGCCTACTAATGGCTCTGTAAACGAAATGACGTCACATACAGATAAAAAAACAACTCTCGCCTTCGATATGATGACGTCGTATCATCGTAAAAGTATGAATTTATAATTTGTGATATAATAATAGCGAAAGTCAGTTGGATATTTATCTGAATACCTACTTACTGATTAATCTGGTACTTCTAACATCAATACGTGTTAAATAATATTATAACAGAAGAATATATCAGTGTGAAATAGAAAACAGATCATCGTTATGAGGTTTAGAATAACACAATTTTTATCATTCCGTCAGGGCCTACAATTTTCTGGCGTGAAGGCTGAAATAAAATTAAACTGTGCAATTCATTACTTTGTGACTAATTAAATTATCGCTGAGTATAAATAACAAGGTTTTAATAGATATAAATCGGAAACCGACATAACACGGGCACCCTGGCAGTGACAGCTCCCGGTGGATTTCCTTGGTTTGGAATTATCATTATTATATTATACATGTATACTGTGTGTCCAGCAACTAACTAGCGATCATTTAAGGGCATGAAAAATACCTAATTTTATCGACAAAAATACCCACATGTGGGGTCTAGTAGTAGTTACGTAGCTACGCAAGGAGCTCATGTTCAAACAGCGATAGTGTTCAACCACCAGTCTTGCAAATTAGAGCAATGATTTTAATGTTGTTTTGATATAATTATCTTTGTTAATCAATGTGCTAGTTTTTGAAGTATGTTAGAAAAACTAAAAAAAACTAGTGAAATTTTTGACTACATTGAGTACCATAATTCTTTACCGACCTTTGTAACTTGAAACTCTATCCAATCTTTTTTGTAATGAATAGATTTCATTATTATCTTTCAAATAATAGATTTTTCATATCTATGGGATCTTTAAATCCAAATAAATCAAAGTCTTTTGGCAGAGTCGTCTAACATAATAATAAACATAATAACATCAGTTTAATATTTCAGTATTGATAGGTACTTCCTATCCTATCCTAGGCATAGATTCGGCTGTTGTAGACGTAATTATAGACCTGGTGCCTTACCATGAACTCTAATAAAATGTGTCATATTCAGGACAGGTCAGCTTGTAGCTAAAACCTGACAGGAGTGTATTTTGTACCATGAACGTTTACCGATGACCTGCAATGCCTCTACTTCTGTCCTGCATCGTAGTCTATGGCATGCAAGGTACTTGATTTGTACTAATTATGTTCTGAAATAGAGCGTTTTATCGGTTTACCGGTTTTCAAATGAATGCGTAATATTGCTGTTTTTAAAAGTTTAAAATAACAATCTCAATTGAAGATTTTGAGATTTGTTATAAATACTTAAGTGTTGTGATTTATTAACCTTTTGTTCTCTAAAATTACCAAAAAAATTATCGCTAAGTGATGCTTACATTTTTGAACGTAATCTTACACTACTTGACACTTGACACAGTGACATACATGTCTAAATGTCTATTAAAATGTGTGATTTATAATGCCGGTCACTCACATTCGCGCGAATACGCGAACCCACAAGTGTGGGACGACATTCGCGAATGATTATGCGAAGTTTTCGAGGCATTCGGGGTTTTCCAAGCTGTGTCGGTTTTTGTCGCACATGAAAGCGCGCGAACCTCGAACCTTCGTGTAGTCTCCCACAAATTCGTGCGATCAGTTGCGCACACGACTAAAAAGGTGATGTATCTCTTAATTTTTCGTGGTTCGTGGCGTCTAATCGTACTACCATTTATTTTCTGTATTGAAAATGGATTTTAATGACAACAAAATAATAACAACAGCAATATTGAACATTCGTGAACAAAGTGTAGGAGGAAGCGGAAATGGGCTTGTATTGTATACTCATATGCGAACCCATTTGCCTGACCACCCTTCACATATGTGCAAAAATTCGTAAAAATGTCAAACATTTGCGCGCATGTGAGTGACCGGGGTTAGGAGCGTTAATTTAAAAAGCATAAGTACAATGAATGTTTTTAAAATTTTTCAAACAAATGAAATGTATTTATTTTGTGATGATGGTGTATTTGAAATTCGCCATGGCTGCATCCCGTCGTGTTTCATCATCATCAACGAAATAGCCGAAACAGGACAATAAATGTTACTTTTGGTGAGCTGTAATATTTTGACGTTAACATATGCCACTTTCTGATGTCAATACGTCAACAATCGCGTCATGGTACACGAATTGCAGGGCAGAAGATCATTTTTGAAGTCACGTGACTGCTGTCCTGTTACGGTGACGTGGTCGCTGGCTGCCCTGTGTTTTAGCTAGATCATGGTAGGATATAGCAGGACAGGCCAATTATCGGCTAATATTGACCTGTTTTAAGAGTTCATGGTAAGCCCCCTGTAATTTTAAAAGATTGATGGATTGGAATACATACAGTAATGACCTAATGACGCTAATACAGCCCAACATCAATGGCATACGTCAAATTAAGACAATTTATTCTGTACTTTCAAAATACGAACGCCCTGCCGCGTGTACAATGGGAATACAATGTAAACAGTATTGCAACATACATTGCTCAATGCATTTTTCGCACGCATTTATCATTCATTAATAATAATTGTTTGATTGTAACTACCCTCAATTATATACTATACCGAGATAGATTTACAGTTGAATTTTCCTCACGAATTATGGATTAGAATATTCGTGATCATAGACAATGACGATCAGTCGGTAGCGGCGTAATCTCAAAATAATTACAATGGCTGCAATCACATATTTCGTTTAGATTGAGAATTGGAACATTTTTTTTATGATTTGTGGCATTTGAAATGAACATAAAGAAAGACATTGAAATATTGATAGTCATACAGGGTAGAGGGATAACTGTCACTCAATACATAGCTAGCGTTAACAAATCGCTGTGACCAGTATGTTAAGAGACACATAAGCCACGGATGATAAACATTTATTTAAACAAGTGATCGCCAAACTTTGAGAGTAGGTATGTATTTAGGAAAATTAATGAATGCAAATTTTATGGTAGTACATATTTCTATTAATATAATACCTATCTACCTACTATCACGGAATAATATTAACTAAGCTGCATAAAATATGAACAAACAAATAAATCAAAATGTGGAGTTTTATAAGGCGTTACATAAAACTACTTCATTAACGTTTTATTGTGCCTGGGGAAATCGAGTATCCGAAATTCATATCATTAATTTAAGATTTCCTTTCCGTCAAGAACATATTTTAATGTTTTCCCTTTCTAAATATGTTCTTAGCTTAATTGGCAAAATATCCTACAGATTTGTAGAAAACTTGCCATTACCTGATGGATGTGTAATATTTTTACCATGACATTTCAAATATATGTATTTGTAAATTACGAGTATATCAAACAAGCCACCTGATGTCAATGATCTTCGACTTTGAATCGCCGACTGTGGATAACCATCCTGGTTTCCTCAGATTTGTCCTAGTTTATAGGGCGTTCAGGAAGCTTCTGGATGGGGTTTTCGAAAAGGATCCCGGACACTTTTTGTATCAGTGGTATGTAAAGACGAATGGGGTAATCCAAAAGTTCGGGATTTTTAAAATTTTAGTCCGATGACATCGATTTAGATGATGACTATCCCTGGACATCAGTAACTTTTTAGATATTACCGATGCATAATGCCAAAAAATATTATAAAAGAATGATTTTTTATAATTATATGTAACATTGAACTGGGTTAAGCAGGTAAACAGAGACGTGACAGTATGATACTGTAGTAAGTTAGTATAAATGCACTTATGTACAAAATAAATTAAAAACTTAAATTAAATGCTTGATAACAGAACTGTTAAAAGAATTGAGCTGTAAGTGAGCGGACTGATTAAATTAGACTTTCCGGTCTGGGCTCCATTCGCTATAGTTGCTGGCAGTACTTTATTATTAGGTATGTCGAATGCCTAGATTACTATGTTGCGAAAATATAGGGCTATAATAAATGGATTTCTATTTTCTGTTAGACATACGACGGTTACGATTATTTAGCTATAAATAGTTGCTAACGAAAGTTTCAGAAAGGTGTTTTATCATTAAGCAGAAGATACGGTGAAAGAAACTCCTCAGAAAGCAAGCTGTAATTTTTTATTGCAAAAGAGTTCCACAGAGCAACGCTTGATACTATTAATAATGGCTTTGTTATTAACCGATACTAAAACAATCAACAGTATAGCAGTAAATGTCACTAAACTTATCAAAACTATTCGAGCCCAATAGAAACATTATTTTGTCTCTAACAACAACGGTTGCATAACCCTGACGATATGTTATTCCGTGACGCTTACCGCCCACGTCAGACTTTTTGTAGGTCAGTTAATCGGGCCGATTTTTCCTCCCATATTATTTCTGACCGACTTTTTTAGTGCGTGTGCGTTGCACTATTGCTATCAGTACGTTCTATTTTTCTCCTACAAAAAATCGGTCACCGATTATTTATCGATCGTGGGCGAATAGCCTAAAGCGTTCTTTAATTGACGTTTGTCGTTTCCTCAGATGTCACCATTCATAAGTTACAATGGAGCAATGAAGCTTTGTTTACAGACGTTTAGCTGCAAGGTGTCACCTACTGAGTTGACTCAATTTCAACGCACATTACACGGCTGTTTTTAAAGAGTTATCATGTATGTTTATGACAAATTACCCTTTTTTCTTTGGACGAGCTAGTATTATTGCTATATCTCTGTACTATATGTAACTGATAGTTAAGTAAGTACTTCATGTGAGTTATATTTAACTTCACACGGTCCTACCAGACTGATGAAAGGTTTGGTACGAACTTCGTTTCTCACTGTATGATGATTGCGTAGATAATTATACCTGTAAAAGAAAAAGAAAAAAGTTGTTAATTTAATTACAGATTAAATTGTATTAATTGAAGATTAACTGCTAATATTAAAATAAATACACATACCCCTACAGGTGATACATATACAATTAAATAAAGATAGATAAAATATTTGTTATTGTTCACGAAGAAAAAGTCACATCAGCTATAAACAAAATAGAGCAAAAAGCGGTTTTATCTCTTCCAGAAATCCTTTGATAACAACCATTTATCGATGAAATAGGCAAGTCTGACTAGGTAGGAAATCGAACCTGGATCCAAGGCTCAGCAGGCTAGGATTTTACAAAGGAGGTAACATCGTAAACTTGAAAACGCATTTGCTACGTAACTCGTACATGTTAATAATTACTTTTTAACAAAAAATAAAACCAACGAAAAAAAAACTGAAAAGCAAAAAATAAAATAAACCATTTAGTATTATAAATTAAGATCCGAAATTAACAGTAAATAAATAATTTTGAGACCGTGCCAAACAAACAACCAAAATTTATTACATAAAGTTCATATTATGAGGACAGCGGCATGCGATGCACACGGCAGCAGCAGCGCGGCGCACATCTTTTCGCCGTTTGTTTTTTCATTGGTTTGGCACCGCCTCAAAATTATTTATTTACTGTTAATTTCGGATCTTAATTTATAATACTAAATGGTTTATTTTATTTTTTGCTTTTCAGTTTTTTTTTCGTTGGTTTTATTTTTTGTTAAAAAGTAATTATTTTTTACTTTTTAGTTGCTATAATACTTATAATTAATAATAAATTATTGATTTTATTAATTATAGATTCAGTTACCAGGTAAAAATGTAGTAGATGAAATATCAATCATCCCCTATTTTCGTACCTATAGGGGTAAAATTTTGTTTCGAAATTTAAGCAAAAGTAACCTCAAGGTACACACTATTCTATAAAAAAAGAATCATCGAAATCGGATCATACAGTACAAAGTTATTGGGGTTAACATGTAAAAATTCCGGGTAAAAAACGGGTGAATAATCAATCATTCCCTATTTTCGTACCTTTAGGGTGGGAATAAAATTTTCAAAAAAATATGGGACCAATTTCAAGACATACCCTATCCAATAAAAAAAGAATCATCCAAATCGGACCACCCCGTGCCGATTTCTGCGTGATCATACATAAAAAAAAAAATATACGTGTCGAATTGAGAACCTCCTCCTTTTTTTTTCGTCGGTTAAAATGCGCAGGTACAAAGAATTTGTTCTTATTGGAAGTTCCGTCTATTGCTTATACGTGCTCGTGGCTTTTATACATTCCTTAGCTGACATTGTTAATTGTTAGTTAGTAGACAATAGCTATTAATTTCCATTTTAAGGTAAAACAATAGTAATAAATAGGTGAACGATGATCGTACTGCTCTGATCGTGCCATTGCGTTTGTGAAGTACTCGTAAGCTCTAGTAAGAATACCCATAACGTAATAAGAACAAAATCAAAGATGTTTCAATGCTTCATCGGATGAAAGGACGCTATTTGCTTAATGCAAATACAATCAATATATTGTGCTATTAAGATAGCAACAAGTAATAAAACAAGCTAATTAAGATGTAAAATGTTCACATTTATAAAAAGATAAAATATTTTAGAGTATATCATTCTAGTCTAGATATTCAAATGGTTGCAGTGACATTTTAGCTCAAATACATTAAATAAAATGAATGACGATTTTTAAGATGTTTAAATTTTTAAGTGTTTTAAATTAGTGTGATTTTTGCTAACAAAGTCCAAAATGCATTGTCAACATCGACTTTAATGTTGAACGTACAATTCCACTTTAACTACAGTTACTTACAGATGCTACAATTAAACAGAGTGAATATAAAATCTTCAGGTAACCGATGCTTTTTACCAAGGAAAAATGTTTATCACTACACCTGACATCTTTGTGAACGGGTGCCTATAATATGATTATGTGGGAAATCAAGGAAGACTCTACTACGTAATATTATATTACATATAGCCTCACGTTGAATGTATTACCTACATTCTTTAATAGCTAACCGCTAGACCGGTCTACACCTGTCAGTGTGTACTATGGACATTGCGTCGGGCATTGACCAAACAAATAGTTACGTATGACCATAGAAAGTGGTATCGGAAGGCAGAGGGGCGGAGCCGCGCCAGACGCCTCCGACTTTCCATTTCCAAAAATTGATCAAAATATTTTTATAATACCTTATTAATTATACGCAAATAGGTTTAATGCTAATGATGCTTATTTCTATTTAATTAGGTAGAGTGACAATGAAATATTTTTAATTTTTTTCCTTGAGAAAGTTTTATTTGATACGCAATAGTTACTATGAGAATTAATTAGTAAAATTTATTTTCATTCATTTATTTTGAAATTTGTAATGATAACAATTACTATAATTAAGTTACTGTCAAAAAAGAAAATATTTTTAAGACACCATATAATTATTGAACAGTTAATTTTGATGGCTATTTTTTCAGCTTTTATAACGTAAAGAATGAACGGAATCTGAACTTCCATTTATACTTTAGATACTATGTTAGATGTTGATAATGATGAACAAATTCAGATAGTGGAGGCAAAAAATACAGGAGGTTAGAATTAGATTAAATTTAAACACTAACGCCCCAACTCAGAGTCACTAACGGTTACTTAAATCGCTGCTTAATACAAAATTTGTATGGTGACTCTTTACTAAGGAGCGATTAAAGTAACCGTTAGTGACTCTGAGTTGGGGCGTTAGACACTATCAACTAGCAGGATAGACTATAGACTCAATAATTATAGGTTACCTGAAATATAACCTGGGTATATTAGATAAGTAAATGCTGTATTTCTATTAACAGTACTGTGTGAGTGAGAACTTTACTATTCTACTACGCATCTGTCTTCATGTAATGTACTCAGTGAATAAAATGCAAATAGGTACACTTGTGAACTATTTTCCTACTAATATTTAGGTTTAATATTATAAATGTGAAAGTTTTTATTGAAAAACTACTGATCAAATTTTCATGTACATACTTCTCATTTATATTCTCGGTCTGGGTGTGAGTGTTATTGCCCATGTATGTTGTCCATGGCACCCACAACAAAGGGAATCCTAGTGTGGGGCTACGATTGTGAAGCGTTATTTATTTATTTATTTACTTAGCACACACGTAGACCATGATTTTGGATACTTATTATCTTGGAAACGTGGCAAAGCCGCGGTAGAGTTCTCGTTAATAAAAGCTTAAACCCAAGAAACAACAAATACGAAACCGTTTGCCAAGAGTCCGTAACGAACTTGACCGGTATCTTTCTTAATAATTATTGTCGGTCTCATATAATCTGATCGCGTTCAAATGGCGTTAAGGTGTTCCACTGAATAAGAGGTCAACTGCACGCTCATTTACGAAAGCTATTAAAAACCATTCCACGTAGACAAAGTCTGGTAAAGGAAAAACAACAGTTACTTATCAAAAGGATATCGGAAGGAACAGCGCACCTACATTCCAAAATGTTTAACCCAGCTCGTGAACTATTAATGCGAATGTGTCCATGTATGGCAACATTTGTATCAGGAATTAGGTGACACTACTTGCAACAGTACGGAACTAGTGCCGTGGTATTCCATTTGCTACTCTATTGTATTGGGATAAAGTTTATGTTGACCTGTGGGGCATTGGCAGCACTATGCAGGCCGATTGCAACACGGCGTGGTGCAAGTGACGCAAGACGCGAGGATTTTATAACAGAAATCATTTTTGCAACACGCTATAATACATTATTATATTGTCAACTAATTTATTTCTATATTTAACACAAAATAACTAAAACTATACTTAGTGAACAAAGGACCTAAAACTAAAAACCTTAAAAAATATAATACAATAATTAAAATATATTGTTACATAGAATTATAATTCACACACACACACTCCTTTTTTTTGGAGCCATAAAACTCAGAATTGAGGTATTTGCCTCAGTTCTTAGCTATCAATGATTCATCTGTACTTATCTAATTCTAATTCAAAATAATACTGCGTTTATTTTTGGTTAAGGATGTAATTCTGATTATTGGAAATCGATAAAGTGTATTATTTATTCTTTTTTCTATGACTTAATAGATATTTTAAAAAGTAAATAAAACCTTGGTTAAACATTAACAAGCAAATGATGAACATTGGATCTAATGTACAAAAGAATGTTAAAAATAATGTACATGAAAGAATAATAAATAATATGCTCAGTGTATTAATTGAATCAGCAGTCGCTTCATTCACGCCGCAAACAGTTCTCGCCTGAACTAACTGTGGCCTGACCAAACTGGTACTGTCGTAACAGTATTACCGTGTGCGTCGCCGATTGAATCATTTGATACAATAACATGTCAGGCCGCGGTAATCTAATAGCTATAGGTACTTTTATGTAATGTTTCTAACACGTCCTCTCTTCGCTTCATGAGACATGCGTTCTCTAAAAGTCTATAACAGAACTATACCCGCGAACTAGTGGGAACAAAGCGAAATAACTCATATTCATGCGTGCTTAAATCCGAACGTCCACCGGGAAATAAATTCAAAATTCAAAATCGTTTATTCACATAGGTATCACTGATACACTTATGCACGTAATTTTTTAATCAACCAGCTTTTCGCAAAGGTGCTTTGTCATGGAGAAGTAAAACCGTAAAGAAAATCCGTAAACTAACTTAGTTTATCTTAGCTCGTAAGTACACTAAAAGTAGACTTAAGACACCCGGGTTAATTAACTCAGGAGAATAAAGTCGACGACACCTTATTTTTCAATGGACGGGTTACTTATTTCCCAGGTTAACTTATCTTGGTTCATTGAGCTTAGTTTTCACATAGTTTAGTTCGTGGTGTACGTTCAGCTTAAATTTTCATCCTCTATCTTTCTCTTTCTTCTTTTATCTCTATATTTTTTTCTCTGTTATCCCGCAACAAAACAGCCAACAGACGGGACAATATACGTATACCATTTTTTAAAGTCAATTTAAGTTTTCCAATTAAACGCTTATGACAGAGGTCGCAATTAAGTTCTTTAGGGAGTATATTGCTATCACCCTAGTACTAATTGGCAATGTTACAGCGTCATAGAAGTACCGACAGATTGCAGTGGCGTCAATTAGGTTAACGCATTTCTCCCTGTTGGCGTGAGGACGTTAATTTGTATCGCAACTGTTGCCGATCCTAATACCATAGAAGGTTTGGGCTAACTTGCATAACACCCATGACCTATAAAGTTATTTTGAGTTTTCAACGTCAAGTGATGACGACATGATTGTTTACAAATATGAGCTCGGATATTTATCCGTTTTTTTTAAACTTTATGAAACTCAATTAGAAGATTGTATTCGTAACAATGAATAAAAATACGACAAATCGCTTCGAGAAAAGGTAAGTATCAGATAACAGGTTAATTACTGATTATCACAGGATTAGAGCGTAGACTTAGATTTAATTTTAAAATTTATAAACTTATATCAGTTTCCGTAAAATCACATACATAGCAAGTTAATGAGTAGATAAATTTAATTAAAGTTACAAGGTTATTGAGGTCTAAATAGTTCTGATACATAAATTAATAATAATAATAATAATAATAATAAAAACATTTATTGCCTTTAAAACATAAAATACAGTTTTTTTAAAACAAGAAACAATAAACAAAATTGAGGCAAAGGGAGCCGGCTCAGCTTAGGCACGAGAAAAAGATCTCGTGCAGTGCTGTTTTTCAGCCGGCCCCTTCTCCCTGAGCTCTTATGCGGGAGACAAAAGTTGTTGGTTCCCCATTTACCTGACACATAAATATCGCCATAAAGAATATATATATAAAGAAAAATTCATCAAAGAAAAACAAAAATTAAATAAAAATATTAAAAACTATAAAATGAACACTAATTACAAACTCTCCAGTCCATGTGTGTGTGTTTGTGTGTGTGTGTGTGTGTGTTTGTGTCTGTGTGTGTGTGCGCGCGCGCCTGTGATGTGTGTATGTATGTATGTATGTGTATGTATATAATTAATTGTATCCGATAGTTTTATATTTGCTACTTTGTGGCAAAATAGTCTCTTAGGTTCAAAAATTTAACATAGGGGTGTTTCAAATTCTCCGCAGCGAGTTGTCTTTTTAATAAGGCTAATTTATACTTAACTTTAAAGCATTCTGTAGACATTTGTTTTCTCATAGGTGGTGGGAGGTCATTCCAAATTCTAGCTGCGGTGAATTTGAAACAGCTCCTGTATCTAGCTGTCTTGTGTGCGGGTATGTGGAGAAGCATCTGTGTATGAGAGCGTATACTTCGATGGCAAATATCTCTAATCCAGGTAAGCTTTTCAAATAGGTATTCTGGTTTTTTGTTCCAGATTACCTTTTGAACTATCGAAGCATAGTGTAGCTCCCTCCTGGCGCCCATATTTAGTATCCCTTTTTTATTTAAATACGGGGTTATATATTGTCTCCTTGGGACATTATAGATGTATCGAATACATGCATTCTGTACCCTTTGTATTGCCCTTTCAGTGTTAGCAGACAATTTAGGGCCGAATACTGAGCTGCAGTAATTGAATTGTGAGAGCACCAGTGAGTCACATAAAAGTAGGCGTAAATCCTCTTTAATGTGAGATCTTATTTTGTATAACGTTTTGAGTTTCAGAAACGCATTTCTAATTTTATTATTAATGTGCTCTACAAATTTTTGTTCTCCGTCCAATATTACCCCCAGGTTTCGAGCGGATTTTACTTGTTTCAAGGGTTCATCGTCTATTTTAACTTTATCCTCGCAGTCTAATACAGTATTTATTTGATGTTTTGTGCCCAGGACCAATACTAGCGATTTATTTGCGTTCAGAACTAAAGAGTTATTTCGTGACCAAGAGCAGATATTTCGGAGATCTTCATTAATTTTCTTTATCGACTCTTTTACATTCTTGGATTCAAAAGAATAATACAGCTGTGTATCGTCTGCGTATAAATGGTATTTGCAGGATTTTATTTGGTTAGGCAGATCTGCTGTGTACAAGGAGAACAAAATAGGACTTAGTAAGGAACCCTGGGGCACACCTCGTTCAATAGTCCGGAGGGAGGAGAATTTTTTGTTACCGTCACTTCCATCTGTTACCACTATTTGTTCTCTATTGGATAGAAATGACTGAAACCAGCTACAAGTATTTTTTGAGAAACCATAGTGTTCTAATTTGTCTAAGAGGATTTCGGGTTGCAGACAGTCAAATGCCCGGGTGTAATCCAACAGCACCATAATACTGCTCAGTCCCATATCGGAAGCCTCTGTAAGGTCATCAGTGACATTTAAGAGGGCAGTTTCTGTACCGTGCCCTTTTCTGAAACCTGATTGGAATTTCGGTAGTGGATTATTAGTTTCTAAGTAAGTTAACACTTGACCAAGCACTGTCTTTTCCAAAACCTTAGAAAGTACTGGGAGGATCGATATAGGACGTAGATCTTTAAGTTCACTAACTGGGTTTTTTTTAGGGATGGGCTTAACTAAGGCTCTTTTCCATTCTGTTGGGAATGAACAGGTCTCTATTGATTTGTTTACTATCCATGTAATAATAGGGAGTGTCACAGGTAGAGTTAATTTAACCATTTCAATATTTAAGCTGTCATGCCCTGCTGCCTTTGTTTTTATTTTATTAATAATTTTGCTGATTTCAGTTTCATTTGTTGACTTTAGGTCAAGCACGGTGTTGTGCGGGCATTCATTATCTGTTTTATTTTTTCCTATATCTCGTTTATTGCATGGCGGCAAGTGAAGAAAATGGTCATTGATAGTATTCGGGTCATTTAGGTGGTCTGGAATAGTAACTGGGTGAGTGTTTTTAATTTGGGCAGCGTTTTTAATATTCCGCCAAAGTAACCTGGGATTTTTCAGATTATTATTTATACAATGGTTAAAAAAGGCTTTTTGTTCTCGTTTAGTGGTGGCTGTTACCAGATTTTTAAGGCTTCGATAGTACTCCTTTGAACTATCTTTCTTGTCTTTTTGGGCTTTTTCTAGCGCTTCATCACGTAAACTCATCATAAATATTAACATTTCAGTAATCCACGGTTTTGGTGTGTCCCTTATTTTCAGCGTACGGACAGGTGCATGAAAATCAAATAGTTTAGTAATGTATGCATTGAAGGTCTGGACCATTTCGTCTACGTTCTGAAGATCATAAATAGAGTCCCATGGTATAAGTTTCAGATCTTGTTCGAAAACATCAAAATTAATGTTGTTTAGTATTCTCTGTTGTTTTACTTGTTTATAAAATTTAGGTTTTTTTATGTCAAAATCTAACAACACCAATGCATGATCACTGAGACAACGATTGTGAATAACTTTAATATTTTTACATTGTGAAGGAGTGTTAGTCATAACGAGATCTAATACAGTTTCAGAACGATCAGTGACTCTCGTTGGTTCTTTAACTAGTTGTTCAAGGTTGTGTTGATAGCAGAATTGTGTAATATCCTTTGCTTTATTGCAGTCTTTACTAGCCATATCTATATTAAAATCACCTAGTATACAAGCATAATCGCATTGCGCCATTGAATTCAGGGAGTCACTGAGCGCGTCCAGTGTTTCTGTAACACCAACACTGTTAGGTCTGTAGGCAGTGCCAAGGGCCATTGTGGCTCCCGGGAGTTGAATTTCCAACCACATCTGTTCTAGCGACGATACTGCGTGTTGTCGTGATTTTGCAGTTATTTCCCGCTTAATATAAAAGCCTACACCACCTCCCTTTTTTTGTTGCCTGGCTCTATGCACAAACTTATAATTTGGTAAAGCAGGTGCCAATTCATCTTCTCCAGGTTTTAACCACGTTTCATTTACGGCTAATATATCAGGATTGTGCTTAAGGACGGTCACAAGAAATTCATCCTGCCCAGTGTTTAAGGATCTGACGTTTAATAGACCTATTCTTAGATATTTTTTTTAGAGATGACCATTTAAATTAATCGTGGGAATGATATATAATAGTATAATAATAAGAATAACAATAGTTTGTAATAAAATTAAATAAGAACACTAATAAAATCAAAATTAAATAATAATAGTAGAAGTTGTGTGAGTTGTGTGTGAACTGTGAACTAGTATGGTAAGTTGTGTATTATTAGGGTTGTTTTTGTTACAAAAGTCTCCAAAATTACAGATTTAAGGAAGCAAATTCAAAAGAAAATATTAAAATATCTGATATCAAAATCACAATGTGAGTGAGTTAAATTATCAACATACACAGAAATGATCAACTGTCTCTTTTACCAAGAACGTTTGATAAGTCCGTTTCGTTTCTGATTCGGGTCCGTGGTTTCCCTTGTTCTTTGCGCACAAAGATCTTCCCTTCCCGGATCCACACGTATTTGAATTGCAGGTCGCGGGCAAGGGATCGCGCTTTTTGGAAAAGCTGACGATTGAATCTTGTCAAGCGTTCATTAATGTATAACAGTCTGGTTGGGCCAGGTAACTCGAGACCCTCGCTGTTAAGGTGACGTCTGCTACGGGCAGCCTGAAGCAAACCGTTCCGAGTATCACGGCGTGCCAGGCGCACAGCAATAGGTCGCGGGCGCGGTGACGTGCTGTCCTGCTCCGCCGTTCGAAGTGGGCCCACACGTTCTGCTGATACGACGTCCTTATCATCTAGCTCTACACCGATTTTCTTAGCGACTGCCAAAATAATGTGGGTACAGTTTTCATTGGGCGCTTCTGGACAGCCAGCTAGTTCTATGTCGTTAGAGAGTAGGTTTTGGTCTCTTTCTGCAATATCAGCCTGTAGCTGCGTTACGATGCCCTCAATTGAGTTGGATCCGGCAAGCTTTGCTTCTGACCTACTCTCCAATACTGAGACTCTGGCTTCGAGTTGGTCAATACGGTTGTTTTGGTCTTTAATGGCACTAGTAAGGCCATCAATAGCTTTCCAAACTCTGTCCATTTCATTGTGGAGTAGATTTTTCATGTAGGTTTTCAGGTCATTGAGGATGTCCGTGTAAGATTTGATGTCGAGGTTCCCATCACAGTGTTCTGGGTTGCTCTTCCCACTGGACGGGGATGGTCGTATTACCTTAGATCGGACAGTTACATTGGGGTTATCACTTTTTAGGTCGCGCGGCACGGTGGTTGAACGTGTATCCAGGTTCGTTCCTCCTTCCACAGTTGTCACGGTGCTTCGTACGGGGGTGTTGGAATTGCCTTGTTTTGGTCGCTTGCTCAGACACTCCGGACATTTCCAGTGTTCTTTTCGCTCCATTTGGTTAAAGTTTTTTGAGCTAATGTTTGCACATTCCAGGTCGTATTTTCCTTTGCATGTGAAACATTGCAGATGGTCTTTTTTTGATAAAGAGTTTTTGCAGCCGGCACAATTCTCAGAGTTGTTCATTTTTAATAGTTATTTTTTTTTTCACACAGTTAATTTGTAATGTTGAATAGTTCGTATTAATTGTTTCCTTTAAATTTTCTCCCCAAATCTTAGAAATTATATTAATTTAATTTCATAACAAAATAATAGAAAAAAAAATAAAAAAAAATCCATATAATTGTTAAACGAAAAGAAAAAAAAAACACTGTTTGTGAGATTCGAACCCAGGAACAGCATCAGTTTAAGTCTCTGCCGTTACGCATGTGCTACGCAGGCTAATAACCAGTACGCGAAAATATGCGATTCGGTGCATCTACTCGTAAGTCCGTGATTCATCATTAGTTAGCAACAAGAATATGAGTCATCGGCGCTTGCAGCTTATCGCTCGACACTCGATTCACTTTAACGGTTCACCAACGGACACTTGATTCTTGATTTAAATTTGTAAACGATTGCACACTTATAATTTAACACTTTTTGTTGTTTTTTCACCGTCGGTACAAGGGAGTGAACTTTAACTTTGTATTTATGTAGTTTTTACGAACTTAAACACTATGCAAACTATTTAAATAAATTTTTGTTTAGAGCGGCACAGGGTGTGCGTGTTAACAGCTCCGCGGTAGGCGGGGGACCCTTACTGTTTAATTACGTTAGTTGTTTAATTACGTTTCACGTAAGAGTTCCCTTTCCTGTCCCTGAGAGGAACTGTTAAATAAAACGCAGTATACAAACGCCATACCTCTACTCTAGATAAGCTCATACAACATAGCACATAGATATATCCGTAAGATATCCGCAGATGACCTCAGCGAGGTGTTGGTCCGTGAAAGCGGATTCCGGATCGGTTATCGGTTGCGAAACCGGCGTTCCGGGCGAGTGCCGAGCGCGGCAGGAACCTTGTCATAATAACATGAGAGCACACACCGATTAGGTTATGTAAGGAAATCGGGTAATAATATTTGGGCAAAATTAGCAGATTCACAAGTTGCGTTCGTAATGCGAAGGTTAGGATTAAACGATATTACAAATATGAAATTACCTTGTAACGTAATATTATAGCTTACATTAATATTTTTCTAATAGAATCTTAAAAGGCTTGAGTGCTTACATTATCTTATTTTTATATATGTAGGTCTACAAAATATAAATAACTTACACTAGATTACATTTGAGGCGGCTCTAGCCATATTTGTGAGATGAAACCCGCGCCTTATGCCCTGTAGTGGGCCATGTATGGGTCGAAGATAGGTCGTAAAAAATAAGGTGGGCAGTTTGCGATTTTTATACCATCGGGTACCTATAATTTTTTAACGTACGTATATCTTGTTTGTTCTCTGATATTAAGTTCTATGGAACTAATAGAACAAGCGCAGTTCACAAAAAGTTCTAAGTAGGTTTGGAGAAACCGTGAAGTTTGCGTGACATCATTTTATTGATGGAGTTTTGCAATCGCCCTGATATTATTACACAATAACTATAAAACAGTAGCTAGACTTTAAACAGCAGCAGCTGAACAAGCAAAATCTAATTCCTACAAAAAAAAATGTGTGGTTTTATGAAACCACTATGCAAGTGAAAGTTTTTTCAGTTTGTAGGCATTCAATTAAAAAAAATTAGAAAATTATTCGATTTAGGGTATTAAAATTGCGTTTTTAATCTTAACTTAATTATTGAAAAATGGGAATGATAATGGGAAATCAATAATAGACAAAATATTCAATATTTTATTTCGATTATAATGTCACAGGATAAATAAAAATCCCCTGTTTCCTTATTGCCTGTATACCTGTAACCTAGTGTCAAATAAGTCTCCAGTTATCCGGGGCACGGGTGAAAGAGCCGGTAGAGCGGGCGACCGCAGGCGCAGGCGTTCGACCGTATCAAACAATCTCCGCTAATCTAATCAATTATCTGTGAAAATAACTAACAAATTGAACTAAACCATGAAAAAATTTTTCTTCTTTTAACCCCTTGCGGCTAGGATTATTTTTATTGCCTAAATTCATTCCGACAGATTTTGCTTTTAAACTGCCATCTCCACAAAAATCCCACTTGAGGAATTATCCGATGTCCTTGTTCCAAAGTGAATTGTTAATACAATCTTTAGAACAATTTTATAAATTATTGAGTTGCTCTCTAATGTTAGGTTTAAGTCCGATTTATACGTATTAAGTAGTTAAGTAGATAACTAAATTTTAAGTGAATAATTTTAAGTACGTGTCCAAACGTAATAATTTAGTAAAGCTCTTAAGTTCATACAATTCTTCACAACCTACTTAATTACTTATGCATTTCACTAAATTTTAACTAAAAAGTGCCTGTCCAAGTGTTAAGTGATGAGCCCCGCCCACCTACTTAACAGAAAATAGAAATAATTATAAATTACTTGTTTACTTGCGTAATAAATTTTTACTACTAAATTGTCCGTTTATACGTATTAATTCTCTTAAAATTTAGTTATCTACTTAACTACTTAATACGTCTAAACCGGACTTACGGACCGCTAAAGCATTATTCAATTACCAGTAAATAGATAGATAAGTCGAAACTAAATTTGAAAGTAGGCAGTAGTTAGTGCGGCAGTCGGCGCCGCCACGCCGCGGCGCCGCGGCGGCGGCGTTGAAACAGGTAGACTGCTTTTACTATCATTCATAGAAACAAGTAAAAATTATAAATAAAAACCGTAAGTATCACTTTCTCTTATATTTACTTACTGTTGTATTAAATATCGCAATTATGTCATTATAAACTTAAAATAAATATAAATACTTAAATAAATAAATAACGCTTCACACTCATAGCCCCACACTAGGATTCCCTGTGTCGTGGGTGCCATGGACAACACACAACATAGACAAGGACATTCACACCCAGACCGAGAACAGAAATTCAAACTCATCATTCAAATTTCCGCCTCGCTGGGAATCGAACCCAGGACCCTTGGTGCGGCGATCCGGCATGGTAACCATTGCGCCACATGGGTCGTCAAAGAACAAAGACAAAGTCGTAAAAGAACAAAGGTTAACGCTTTCAATTAATAATTCACAATTAAACCTATTACTAGGTATCCCACTATTGGACTTGTCACTTGGCTGTTCATATTGAATTAAGGGTCATTGACCTCCACATTGATATAGGAGTCTTTTTAGGAACACAGTCGTCAATATTATGAAGAAAGACATACAGAAGTTTTCTCACCTTCCTCCTTGCCGCAGTAAAAAAATAATAAATAATTTATATTCAGAAACTCACAGAGGCTCACTCTTGTCCGGTATTTATCATTATATATAACACATATATAATAATAAAAATAAATAAATAAATTATAGTGATCGAGTGCAAGCGCTTGCGATCAGTAGTTGAATGGTTGACATCACTAGTGGTGAATCAGCATGCTACTAGGACGGGATGCCTGTTCTGCAATAGTGATTTAAAGGCACGCTGTATGTGGAATTCGAACTCTTCAACTGACCTTCAAAACTACAAGTTGTAACCTACAACATGTTATTTGAAGGTTCACTAAAGATACTCGTTAAAGACGATAACTTACAATTATACCCAATAACAAAAAAGCAATGCTTTCTCTGCATTGTAATACGTTTTACACAAGCATTGGTTTCCCATCATTGTAAGCGCGATTGGCGACGATGACTCTTGCATTCCGTTATGAAAGATCATCTAGCCCGCTTGTATTGACTGGTGGCGCCGACGGAGAGAAACGATAAGATAATGATTGAATTGCGCGACTTGAGGCAACCTTGACAAATGGTAATAAAAGGATCTATATCAAAGCTTTAATAAAAAGCAGATAAAATAATGATGATGTTTGACTACTGGGAGAAAAATCGTCTAAAACATACGGTGTATTGCTGAGTGAATGAATGATCAATGAAAAGGGCGCTTAGAATTAACTTCGTCGTAGCACAAGTAACATATTTTGCAAAGTAATTTTGTAGCGACTTAGTCAAAAAGTTCTCATCCATTTACTTCGCCGTTATAGTTTAATTTTCTAAAATATACATGCCATTTTTTTATAATAATGATATACGAGTAAATTGATAAACGATAAATTCGCAACTCGCCAGCAATAGAACACAGTAATAAGTAAAACAGAGCAGTGACTCTATATTTTGTTCGTCCCTAATCTGATTCATTGCATCGCGTATCTATTTGTCAGTGCGTTCGAGCGCATCAAGACTTCTTATCGTAACAAATATTTTGTTACGAATACAATCGAGTAATAATGATCTAGTACCAACTTGCATTACAAAAGTCAATTGCGAGATATCACCGCAGTAAATCAATTTAAATATAATAGCAAGACACAAAAGCAAACGTCATCTGTTATTATCTGTGAAGCGTTTTTCGCGCCTTCGCAGTTTAGCCCCGTGCTCAAAATTGCAATATATCGAAATTATAAATAAAAATCATATTTATCGCTCAATTATCACGAGTACCCATAGAAAACTGTGCAAAATCCACAAGTTTGCTACACAACTTAACATAACTAGGTGCTTCGTTTATTTGATGTTACGTACTACCTGAAATATGAACGCCACACCTGTGTCCTAACGCGTTAAATGTCAAGTTTATTTCTATTGCCCACATCTGAAGTAAGGCGCATTCCGGCACAGCCAAACATTCCACAACGCAAATGTAGCAGAAGCATAATAATTTGTTCACATTCATGTTTATCGGAATCTTCTAGACACACAAAAAATTACACAAAATTACATTCAAGAGCGCTATAATTAAATGTCAAGAATGTTATATGAGTTGTTAAAGGAATTTATATCTATGATACGTGCAGACTGAACGATCTATCCAAATAGTTGATTCAATGCGGACGCAATACAAACCAGTTTAGTACAGAATAGATAATTTTGAATTCGCAGTTAATAATTTAATGTACCTACGTGGAGGTTAGACCGCAAAACAAAAGTTCAAAAGTTATGTTTATTATTTAAATAGCCGAGGCTGACGTGCGAGTAGACGAGAAACGTGAAGGTAACCGTTACCCTTGGACAATAGTGACCTCAAAGACAACGCCGATGCATTGCTGGTCAAGTAGGATGGTGTGGACCATTTTTATTTCTGGTTCTCCGAAGTTATGCTAGCGAATCATGTAAAAAATATTACATAGTAGACTTTAGAAGGAGAATGGATGTAAATCGGGTAAAGTCGATACAACATGGACATCTGTGACAAACCTTGTATAGGAGGAGCGACTGTAGTCGGTGAGAGTATTTATTAGCGTCCTAATATAATAATAATAGAATATGCATGCACGATTGCATGACTTGAAGACTAGCCAGTTTTTAATAACGCGTAAGTCAATACTATAGAATAAGACTTAGCTTAAAAGACTTATCGTTAAGGTGAGCAGGTTTTTTTATAACTATACTAGCTGACCCGGCGAACTTCGTATCGCCTAAAAATGTAACAAATCAGAGATCATTAAAATCGGTACAGCCGTTCTTAGCCGATATAGTTTCCGTGTCCTCCCTCTCCCGCTCCCGCTCCCGCTCCCACTACCTCTCCCGCTGCCTCTCCCGCTACCTCTCCCTCTCCCTCTCCCTCTCCCTCTCCCTCTCCCTCTCCCTCTCCCTCTCCCTCTCCCTCTCCCTCTCCCTCTCCCTCTCCCTCTCCCTCTCCCTCTCCCTCTCCCTCTCCCTCTCCCTCTCCCTCTCCCTCTCCCTCTCCCTCTCCCTCTCCCTCTCCCTCTCCCTCTCCCTCTCCCTCTCCCTCTCCCTCTCCCTCTCCCTCTCCCTCTCCCTCTCCCTCTCCCTCTCCCTCTCCCTCTCCCTCTCCCTCTCCCTCTCCCTCTCCCTCTCCCTCTCCCTCTCCCTCTCCCTCTCCCTCTCCCTCTCCCTCTCCCTCTCCCTCTCCCTCTCCCTCTCCCTCTCCCTCTCCCTCTCCCTCTCCCTCTCCCTCTCCCTCTCCCTCTCCCTCTCCCTCTCCCTCTCCCTCTCCCTCTCCATCTCCCTCTCCCTCTCCCTCTCCCTCTCCCTCTCCCTCTCCCTCTCCCTCTCCCTCCCTCTCTCCCTCTCTCTCTCCCTCTCTCTCTACCTCTCCCTCTCTCTCTTCCTCTCCCTCTCCCGCTCCCGCTCCCACTCCACTCAACTCCCCTCCCCGTGTTATATAGTCGGGATCCGCGGAACATGCGTGAGCTGTCCGGCCGCGGGGCCGGTGATGATTGTTGCTACTCATACAATCACATTGTCACGTAGTTCCTTTAGTACGTAATATCTTCTGAATGGAATGTCCGATTTGAGTAATTCAAAAAGTTATCTATAGGTATTGAAACAGTTTTGAATATGAAATGATTTATTTGGATAAGGATTAATACGAAGGTATGGTTTTCATGATCTGATTTTGGTCATCTTTTTTATTAACTTTTAAAATGTAAAAAGTGGTTATAGTGACATAACGACAATAGTTGGACATATACTATCGCGAGGTTTTTTGTAGATATTGATATGTTCTATAATATCGTAGAACATTTTTTTGTTCTATCATCAATAGTTTCCGCAGCGTATGCGATGAAAGAAATTTTTAAGCAAATTTTTTCACATTTTGGTTCACGTTACTGATGTTTTAGCAAGGATCCCTAATTTTTTCTAGTAATAAATATAGCCTATGTTACTCATGAATGATCTAGCATTCTAATGGTGAAAGAATTTTGAAAATCGGTTCAGTAGTTTTTGAGTTTATTCGTTGCAAACATACAAAAATACAAAAATACAAAGCTTTCCTCTTTATAATATTAGTATAGATAAAGAAAGTCAAATCCTAATCAAAAAATACTTAGGTAAATACCAACAGGAATTTATGATAATATTCATTTTATTTTAAAAGCGAGAACATATTATATTCACGTTAAAAGTTCTCTGCAAAATTCCCCACTAGTCACTTCGCAAGCAAATTGTCGGTCCTCAGAATGTCAAAGTTGATATTAAAAATTCAACTTCTAACCTTGTCAAAGGTCACGTGCCATTCCAATTAACAATCCTAGATTAAACACCTTATCACTAATACTTTAGAGTCTTATATCGCTTACGTTTAATGATAAGCTTTTAGCACATAACCAGTAACAATCGCTAATGATCAAATGGAATTTGCGTTAAAAGGAAAAATATTGTAACGGATTTGTATAACAATATTGGATTGTATTACCATCCTAGATAAAAGAACTTATCGTCGTACTATAATGCAATGTTTGAAAGCGTATAACCACAGTATAAATAAATATTGTGGTACAACTCCTCAGTGTAAAGTGATGAAGAAATCGGTTTAGTGAATATTGTTGGAATTTCTTGAGCTCACTAAATGCTACAACTTCAGGTTCCGACAAGGTAACGACCGAAATTCAATGACATCGTCAGATATTATGTCCACTCATTTATTTCCATTCAGTTTTTTAACGGTCGATTAAAATAACTTATCTATCCTTTACGGTTCTATAATAATTGTGGTTAAAGCTCTTAATGGTTCATGTAACTATACTACAATCATTGAAGTATAATGTCATAGAATAGACATCTCGAACAAAATGTATGTCCCAGCCGGGAGGTTCTATTTTCAAAATTGAGCTCCTCTTCTCCTTTCAAAATCGAACGAATCCATTGAAGATTGAAGCCGCGCGGCGCCAATTGATTGGAACATACATTGTGTTCGTGGTGTCTGTTCTATACGCTAGTAATAATACTTCAATGACTACAATAGTATACATACGGCTGTAACTTTACTTTTTAAATTAAACAAAGAAAATTATTGATCATTCAATGTTGAGAACGAATTAAGTTTTCTTGTACGATTCCAGCGTCAAACCGATTGCATAGTTCGAGATTCCTAAATGCGGAAACAAACAGAAATACTGACTTTGTTTTATTATTTTCTATGAAGACGTAAGAATTTATTGTTTGCAGTTTGTCTTGTTTTAATCGTGTTATCTTTTTACATTTGCTTATAGAGGTCGTATTCTATTTGCTTATCTTAGGCAGTAAATTCGTGGAGTGCGCCAACTGCGCCATGGCTTCAACCCATTAATGGCCCACTACTGGGCACGGGTCTCTCCTCTTGAGGAGGCCTAGAGCATACTCCACCACGCTGATCCAGTGCGGATTGGTGGAGGGGTTAGTGGCCAACCCGAGTGTCGGAAGTTTTCAAACCGCCCGAGGGCCTCCAACATGGCTTAACGACTGTTATCTTATGATAACAACCGGGACCGACGGCTTTACGTGCCCTCCGAAGCACGGAAACGCTCAAGAAATTTTTGCCACTAGCGGTCACCCATCCAACTACCGACCGCGCCCGCTGTTGCTTAACTTTGTCGATCACATAGGATCGACGCAAGCCACCGGGCTATGAGCGCTCAACTGCGCCATAGTTTACAAGAATTTCATCTGCATTGTACTAAGGTATTTTATCTCGTTTTCTTTAGTCTGTATTTTTAGGTTTTCGATTTTTATCTGTTGTTTATGGCTACGTAGTTTGAAAAAAGAACAGTTGGTCTTGCCTTATGCTAGGTCTTTGTATTACTATGGTAATAAGATACGAACTTTTACTTTTACGAATAAATTATTTTCTTATTTAGGTACTACACAAAGATGTAATACTCTCACATGTATAGTAACTTATTTTGCGTTCGTTTTATTACGTAATATCTTTATTTTTAGGTTACTTAAAGAACTTAAATATGGCAATGAATATAGCAGCTATTTTATCTTTTCTTTTATGATTTATTATTTTATCTTTTATAGTCGGTGCCTGAACTCATAATGTTCCGAGCAGTGTATCATGTATGTTTCCAGTGACGGCTCCGAGATTGCCAGGTGCTTTACCAATATCATAATCCACAACCTTGAAGTAGCCCAACGGGCTGTGGAGAGCATGTGGTCGCATCAGAAACAATGAGGTCCGTTGACGAACGAGGATAACCAATATAACTCAGAGAATAGCAGTGGCAATAAACTGGCCACACAGTGCGAAAAATGATAACCGTTGAGGGAGAAAGGTCCTCAAACGTAGACCATGTCTCGGAAAAAGGAACATAGGACGCCCCCCGACCAGGTGGTATAATAATAATAATAATAACGCTTCACACTCATAGCCCCACACTAGGATTCCCTGTGTCGTGGGTGCCATGGACAACACACAACATAGACAAGGACATTCACACCCAGACCGAGAACAGAAATTCAAACTCATCATTCAAATTTTCGCCTCGCTGGGAATCGAACCCAGGACCCTTGGTGCGGCGATCCGGCATGGTAACCATTGCGCCACACGGGGCGTCAACCCGGCGGGTATAATACCAGCCTGGCCGCCTAATACCTCTCTTAAATCGTGAAAGTACGAGTATCAGTTTGTAGCAACGAAGAAGCGGTAATAATGGACCCCTCACTTCTTTTTTCCCCGGCAACGCTTTGATGATGCACTTACTATCAATGGCTCGTGTCGCGTGTCAATTATTTACATAAAAACAAAGTTATACACTGCAAATTCAGAATTTATGAGTAGTTTATAAGTCGGAAGATTTAATATTAAAAAAATATTATTTAGTATTATGTGAGGATAAATTAGTGGCGGATTTTAAGGTGCGTAAGAAATACATAATTTTTAAAACATTTATAGAGAATAGTAAGTTACTACTACTCGTAGTTCTTTGGACTCGCCCATCGATGTTCCATGAGTATAGATATTATATGGCCGTTGTTGTAGATTTTAGTTATTGTCATGGCAATAGTCCAGTGCCGATAATTTTTGAAACGAAAAAAAATTATAGTAGAATGAAACCTATTGCAAAAGGAAGAGAATATAACGAAGATTATAGGAAAAATAAATTACGGGCGATCTGAGGTCGGGAATTTTTAAGGGAAAAAAATGGTTTATCTCGATTTCCGGAAAAACTACAAGTCCTATTGAAAAAAGTTGAATGGCAAAGTTGTAGGTAATATAAAAATCTACAACTTTTGTATTTACACTCTTTTACATAACCTCAAAATTTATGTGAAAAATTCAAAAAACCACGTTTTTGGTTTTTTATTTTTATCTTTTACAAAAAAAATTTTTTTTTTCACGAAATTTGGTGAAAACTTACCTTTGCATGTCCTTAACATACTGTAATTTTTTTGATTCAAAAAAATATTTTTTTCCACCTTATTTTGACCTTAAATCAAAAAAACTATGGTAAATGTTCTCAGAAAATGCAATGAAACGACTACTATTTTCGCATGTTTTTTGCCATCTCATAATTATGCAATCAATGAAATCCGAATTTTTTTTGCGAAAATCTCTACTTTCTAATGGTATATAAAAACCTATACACTAATATGGTAAATGTTCTCAGAAAATGCAATGAAAAGACTACTATTTTCGCATGTTTTTTGCAATCTTATATGCAATCAATGGAATCCGAATTTTTTTTGCGAAAATAGTTGTCGTTTCATTGCATTTTCTGAGAACATTTACCATAGTAGTGTATAAGTTTTTATATACCATTAGAAAGTAGAGATTCCAACGAACAAAAGGACTACCGACTTTTTAAAAAAATCTGATATTTTGACGTGAGATTTTTCGACTGAAAATAAGGTTGTTTTTTTGATTTAAGGTCAAAATAAGGTGGAAAAAAATATTTTTTTGAATCAAAAAAATTACAGTATGTTAAGGACATACAAAGGTAAGTTTTCACCAAATTTCGTGAAAAAAAAATATTTTTTGTAAAAGATAAAAATAAAAAACCAAAAACGTGGTTTTTTTAATTTTTCACATAAATTTTGAGGTTATGTAAAAGAGTGTAAATACAAAAGTTGTAGATCTTTTTATTACCTACAACTTTGCCATTCAACTTTTTTCAATAGGACTTGTAGTTTTTCCGGAAATCGAGATAAACCATTTTTTTCCCTTAAACCCCCCCTCCCCCCCCCCTTCCCGACCTCAGATCGCCCGTAATTTATTTTTCCTATAATCTTCGTTATATTCTCTTCCTTTTGCAATAGGTTTCATTCTACTATAATTTTCTTCCACTTTTTACAGTTTTTAGAGCTATCGGCACTGGGCTATAATATCAACAAAAAAAATCAAATGTATTTCTTATCACCTTCACTTTAGTTTAGTCAGCAAACCAGCAAACATAAGAGCTTAAAAGTCAAAATCGTGCCTTGTTCACCTGTGGCATTTTAGAGCATAGCTTCTAAAGATGCAAAATATTGCTTGATATAACAGAGTATTTAGCATCTGTGGTATATTTCAATGACTGCACTTACTCGTAGGTATACCTATCAACCTATTTCCCGCACTTTTATTACAATGTCGTTATATATAATTCACAGTTATTATTTTTTATACAAGTATGTAATTGTAATAAGAACCTTATACAATATCAATCAAAGGTATAACGATATCATGTTGCAATGAAGTCTTTTACGTGTGTTGTCACATCTTTTTTTTACTCTGTGACATAACAGACATATCAAACTAAATGAAATTAAAATCTGCAAGCAATTTAGTTAGAATTTAGCAATCGTTGCGGACGTAGATTGGGTTTAAATATAAATCAGATAAAACAATAGTGGCCAGTGTCGCAAAATTTGGATGGAAAGTGAAAGATCTGATAGCGTATACTGACCACGTAGCACTTTCTCGCGCTTCTTTGATACCATCGATTTATTTATAATCTGTGCTGCATTTTGCACTTACAAGGCTTGCAACGCGGATTGAATTTTTAAGTATTAGGTACCGTAACAAGTTTATTTTTTCAATTGAATTTTTTTCATGGAACTAGCTGACAAACGAGCTGATGATTCACCTGATGATAAGTGGCTATCGTCACCCATGGACATCAGCAGCACCAAAGGCATCACTGATGCATTACCGGCCAAGAAAAAGAAAAAAGAACTGGCTCTAAAGCCCCTGCTAAAGCTGGAACACGATGAGTCATTTGACGGCTAACTCAAAAAGAGGCGGACCTCAATTTCGTAAAGTACTACATTAGGTTTTATGATAACGACAATGTGTTTTGACTTACAAACATAAGTCCACAATTCCCAAGACATTTAAGAAAACGTTTGATATTTATCGTGCATAAACCACCAGCCTGAAGATAATTAAATATCTTAACGACAGCTTAAGCTGGGTAGCGTAGTCTACACTTGAGTAAGACGAGCTTTCTAGGTCAATGGCGGCTTCGACCGCGTGGGACTGTCTACGTACATCGAAACATTATCAATAAACATGTTTCGTTACAAGTACGCAGAGATAGCGATATGGTAATCGTATGTCTGTCGAAAGGGAAAGCGATGAACTACAACCTTAACCCTTCGAGGGTATAACAAGTACAAGAGTGGAACAAATGAGTTGTGATGAAGGTATAAACCAATTGAAAACTTAAGCTTGTTATCTCATTAAAACCCATAACCGTAGAACCTATGCTTGATTACGTTAGGTACTTTATGGTATAGTTAATCAAATGATATTTATTCGTATTGTACACAGAACCTTCTACTGAACAGAGCTATCGAAGAGAGTGATCTATTCCAGCAATCGGTGAAAGCAATAATAAAATCTATTAAAGGACGCACTTCCTAAATTGTGTAGAGTCAAATCCCTTTTTATCACGCTCGCGCTGGCCGGGTGTCGGATAGCAAATTTGGAATCTGGGTGCACTCTCGATGTATTCATTTCCCGATACAAATGGTACCTAAGTAATTTACATTTGAGGTAGCGATTCATTGAACGATTCACTTTAGTTGAAAGATTTCAATCTCGTAATCTTTATTCATTGAAAGGGGAGTATGTACCTGGGAGTGTCCAAGAAAATAAAAATATTTTCTTACTTATTTAAATGGACACACCCTTTAACCACAGATTACCCCCTTAACTAAGTTAGTGCGCTAACCATGAGTTAGATTTATTTTAGAGCTTTTCAATAGTGAATCTTTTTTTAAACATAGTTGACTGAACTAAACACTCATAGCTCAGCGGTCCTTATTATCAGTATTTACTGGCTTATGTGTAACTCATGGATGCAAATTCTAAGGTTTAATTTTAAGAAGTGTCAATCGTCTCATCAAATGTCAAGGTTCAACTGTATCTATGTAAATGTTACAATTAAGAACGGTTCATTAGGTCACCCGGCAACGACAAATTTGAATTCCTTATTAAAATTTAATTAATATTAAATAAATAATTAATGGTGAATATTTTTGTTGGACGCATTATTTTGATTTAAGTTACGGGTTATTTGATGAATTTGACGATTTTATTATTTGAAGTCATTATTTTGATTAATATCGGATATACTGTGGTCCCGTTATGCTGAAATCCAATTACCGTAAAAGCCGTAAAGAGTTATTCTTTACAGCCACGATTTCTTGGAACTTCATCTGTCGTAAAATATCAGTTCCTTAATTGGTGCCATGTCCAATCTATATAGAAACTAGTTTAAAAAAAGTAGTTAAATTGACCAAACGCAAGTTTCTACTTTATGCGATTCGTAGGATTCAAATCAGTATCTACAAATTATATCTAAGCACCTAAACAAATTCTTTTTCAGAAAAGGGAATAGTGACTGACTTACATTTTTTTTAACATAAATACTACCAAGTTTTACTAACAAATATTGTCTGATAGAAAATTAATGTTCTATACACATATTTAATAAAAAAAATTAATTAATTAATTTAATTTTAATAAAATTTACTTTCTTCCTAATGTATATATATTCCTAATGTATACATAGAAACACAAATGTAACCTTTTCTTTCCATATTCGTACGACAAAGAGGCATCCAATGTAAAAAGGTTTTCATGGGTCTTCTATTCTTCACAATAGCAATTTCGACATTGCTCTAATACTTTCACGAATCTTGAGTGCGTTTTATAACAGTTACGAATAAATTAAACCACTTTAAAATGGCGCAAAATACACCTTACCTAATTTTACACTCGCGTAATAACGTGGTTAGGCGTAGGCAATGTGGTTGGCAAAACATGGCTATTGCCTACTGCGGTTTCGAAGGCTTACAACCTTACCATGTAATGAATACCTGTTCATTCATCCGATAGTCTTAATGATATGGGTTCTACCTTTGTACATGTCTTCTAGAAGGGAACGACTGAAGCCTCACTATACTAGTGGAAACATCTTGTACAATGCGTGAAAGGTTTACTCTATGACCTCCGCTGGTAATTCCAATAAAAATTGCCCTTAAAATAGTTTTTTGGGTTTCGTGAATAAATAATACTCCATATTTTTTTCATTAATCGAATTTTATAAATGGTATAACTGCAATTATGATTTGAAAATAAAAAATACTCCATCAAGTTTTGATTAACCAATCCTCATAGTTTAAACGAAATTTCCTCATTAAGTCTCCAGTAATTATTGTGTGTATGTGTGGAACGGCATATTTGTACAACACTGCTACGAATGTGCGGAGTTACGAGAACCGTTATTTAATACGAGTCAATATTACACCCAACCTTATGTAACTTTAAAGTTGAAATATGTAGGCGGTGTCTGATTTACCTAGCTTTACGAATAAACAGTCGTTGTATGGTACAGATAGAGGTTGCACCACGTTGCGTACAACCATAGAGACAACCACACATGATCTTTGCTTTATGTAGAGCTCATTTGTAAGAGCTGAAATGGAGTCGATTGGACATTGTATAGCTATAAAATACATAAGTCGTTCCCAAATATCGGAATTCGGATCTATCAGTGAACATACAAAAGCGACAGTCATGGAAGTTCTTATCTTTTAAATCAGGATTAAAACAACTTACTCATGTTCCAATTGACTTGGGCCCAGTTAGAAAATGTAACTGTCACAAATGAATTTAGTTTGATACAATATATTTTATACATTTTCAAAATAACTACACCCAATAACACTATAAAACAAATGCATGAAACTGAGTATCTTTAAGTAAACTCCGAATTTTCCACAACGCAGTTGAACTCAAAACTGAATTGCCCATATCTCTCACTCAATCTCGGCAGCACAATACGTAATTAAGATCTACACTACAAACAAACATAAATGAGCTCCTGCCTTATCCTTGGGCCTACATGAGTGTTGAGCAAACCGACCTGTCATTTGCATACATTGCATCCTACAGCGGTACTACATTGACGGAACGTGACAACGGTATGTTAGTGGCAAACGGGTATGCAGTCACCTAATGTAATGAGCTATTCCAATTCATCTAGCTACGTTCAACACTACATTCCCATTTCATCCAACCTTGTATAGAAGTACTGTTTTACTTTTAATTCATCCACAATTCTATTAGATAAAACCTGATATAGAGTAGGGTAAAAGCACCCACTTATGAAACTCTGTATGTATAAGTTTAAGAACTATACCAACTACTACTTAATTTATTACCTATTTGAAATTTTAACTAAATAAACCTCAAATCAGCTAAACAACTAAAGGTCAGTATCTACATACCCTTCCAAACCAAGTCTACTATAAATCTATACTAATATTATAAAGAGGAAAGATTTGATTGTTTGTTTGCATTGAATAGGCTCCGAAACTACTGAACCGATTTGAAAAATTCTTTCACTGTTGGGAAGCTACACTATCCCCGGTTGACATAGGCTATATTATATTTACAAAAAATTAGGGATCCTTAATAAAACTCCAATAATGTAACCCAAGGTGTAAAAAAATAAGAAAAACGAAGCAAAGCGAGGGCGGTTACTCGTCTATAATACACACAAAAATCTAGATAGCACGATATTCGTTGGCCAGTCGTGCTGCGTGTTCAGTGTTCACAAGGTCCATCATTATCGTGTTCTCATACCGTACATTGTCCATTGTTGGTCGCTATCTGAGGCTGATGGCTCCAGGGCCTACTAATACTCACTATTGTGAATTGTGATTGTGAGATTAGAATAAAGGAAGCGGAACGGAACGCAGTCATACAAAGCTCCGAGGCGTAGATGTATCTGTTGTAAGCACAGATTAATACAAATGGATAGGCTGCTATTGAAATACCACGGAATTTTCGTTAATTAACATGTTATTTGACGTGACAATGGTTAGTTGACCCCGTGTTGACAGCCACTGCAGCATGTGTTCATCGAATAATCGCTGACAGATCATTCACGTCGTGCTAAAGCCAAAAGTTGAAATATTATGTTGTGTGATATTGTATTCCAGAGATTTGTACCTGATGTCTTAAAAACAAAAGAAACCTTAATATTATAATTATTAATATCAACTAGTTATGTGTAGTAGATATCTCGAAATTTTTTACTGTTTATCTGCGTGGGTGTTTTACAAAGATATTGAATATCCCTCGAGTAAACAACTGCTCAAGGAAGGAAGTTTCCGTAGAAAGCGGCGTTTGCTAACAAATTGGCAACGATGACGTAACTCTGTTCGGTCATTTAGCAACGCCTTCCAAGTACAACATTATAGTAAACGGTAGATTATAATGAACTTAAGACCATTAAGGATGATCGAACCAGTATTTATTTCTGCAATAATTAATAGGAATGTAAAGTGCTTGTAACTCGATGCTGTTAATCATAAATGACTGAGTGACTAAGTGACCATGTTTAGATGGTCACCACTAGACTAAAATATTGTTACCTACGTAATTCCGTCAGTAATAACTAACATCCAAAAGTTCAGTAAGCCACTAATCCGTTCACCGGAGCTATGCTGAAATGGATCTGCACAATGGTGTTTCTCACAGGCTAATTACTAGCCGAGACGAATATGAACGAAGCAAATGTGTGTCCGCTATTTGGACTGAAATATAACAATAATCCTAGATAGAGGTTTTACTGACTTTTGAGGATCACTTCATATATATCTTTGAAACAAGTTGAGTGACAACAATACGGACATAATTTATATTTACATTTTGTATAATCTGAATGTTACCAAGATAAAAATAACCGACTTCAAAATAACTCAAAAACTATTCGTCAGATCTAGCTCAAAAATGGGACCACATGACAAGCACCAGGTTTCGATTAAAAAAAGAATCATCAAATTAGGTTCACCCAGTCGAAAGTTCTGAGGTATCAAAATGAAAAAAAATACACTCGAATTGAATACCTCCTCCTTTTTTGAAGTTGGTTAAAAAGGGGACAATATTTAATTAATTTTATTACTAACATACCTGCGTACAATTAAAAATATTTAATTTAATACAAGCCCGGTCCACTTGCAATTAAATTGTTAATTTCAATCCTACTTGAAGGTCGTCGGTTTCAATGCTTATTGATTTTACAACCTTAAATATTTTCCTCGAGGATTTTGAAACTTGTTTTGTCTTCATATAAATAAGTACTACCTAATAAATGTATTTTTATATTTCATTTGTTGTGTAACCAAACGAAGGTTTCTTTACTTCGCTTGTATGTTGGTAATTTGATGGTCAGTATGGTCACCCTTTGATGGTATGTATTAGAATAGTGGTAATTCCAAAAGGAAGAAGGCATGTGGGTATTTCTGTTGATATAATTAGGTATCTATATTTTATGCTCTTTAAATATCGCTAGTTAGTTGCAAGACACCCTGTATATAAATTGCGTAGCACTGAAAGTCCACGAAATAATACATGCCCAATCCCCGTGATACCGTGACATACTCGTAGCTAAACCTACAAAATATTTGTAAGCGATTGCTGTTAAGTTGGCTATGACGTAAACCTACAAAATATTTACAAGCTTAAACCGCGTGCTGTCAAGTTGGTAGCAGTCGTAACGTCGAACAATCCGGCAGTGGCTCGCCTCGTCTGCGAATTCCACACGACATGCGACAAGCTGACAATGCGACAAGTTGACATTGCCGGCCGCCTTGACTGCAACTCCTTTCTCATTACAACTGCAGTCACGGCGCGCCGACACTTTTATCACCACACACACAGGTACAGACACACACATATAGAAATAAATATGTACAATTGCACACATATTATTAAGTGTAATTTTTATTCTAATTTATTGCAGTTACTTTTCTAGTACGTTACTACCCAACCTCGCTTTTTTGAGAGTTGTAAACATCTAATCAATATGTTATTTGTGTTGCTAGATGGTTGCTAGGTACGTGAGGTTGTCAACATGATAATTTTGTGTGTGTCGTGTTTAAGATATCCTACTAATATTATAAATGTGAAAGTTTCTTGGCCGGCAACGCATCAGTGATGCCTTTGGTGTTGCTGATGTCTATGGGCATCGACAGCCACTTACCATCAGGTGGATCGTCAGCTCGTTTGCCGACTTTTTCCATAAAAAAAGTGTGAGGATGGATGTTTGTAACCTTTTCACGCAAGAACGACTGAACGGATTTTTATGATATTTTGCATACAAGTAGACCATCTATAGTAATTAGTAACATAATATAGGGTACTAGTATCCCAGGAAACGTGGACCAAGCCGCGGGCAGAGTATTAGTGTCATATTAATTAAATATTTATTTACTCTACAATGTATGTGTACATATTTACGCAATGAATAAATTAAATGAAAAATATAGAGTTGATTTGATCAGTTAATATAGTATTATAATTTACTAAAACCACGTACAGTGTACCTTTACAGCATTAAGGTATATACATAGAGAAGACATCTCAAACAAAATGTATGTCCTCGCCGGGAGGTTCTATTTTCAAAATTGAGCCCCTGTTCTCCTTTCAAAATCGAACGAATCCATTGGACATTGAAGCCGCGCGGCGTCAATTCATTGGAACATACATTGTGTTCGCGGTGTCTGTTCTATACGCTAGTAATAATACTTCAATGCTTTACAGTTCCTTTAATGTAACCTTACAAGTCTCTCTTACCTGCAAATCAAATCAAAATATTCACGACATTCTTCACCAAAGAAAATAAATTAAGCAATAATAGAAATATCAAGCAGTGAAAGGCTAGCTGCTCTTATTTCAAATTTATGTGTAATGTACAAATTATAAGGTTATAACCTTAACTAATTTGTACACTACACATAAAGAAATAAGAGCGTGCAAGATTAAAGCTAGCTTCACTTTCACTGCTTTTATTATCGAACTGTTGGAAACTTGTCGCTGCATACACGAATACGCATATAAAATACAACAATTCACTCTTATAATCATTAATCACACGCGTTGTCGGCTTAACGCGTCGAACTCTTTAGAACGAGTCGCACTTCTTGTACACACTACACTCTCACTTTACAATAGCGAATACGCTTTTGTTTCAGTTAGCTTTCGTTGAGAACGTCTATTACTTACTTTTTGTTTTTGTTACCAGCTGCACATTGTTAGTAAACTGAATTTCTTTCAGTCATAATTTTGCCTTTTAGAAGAAGATATTAAGACGGTAATGGTTAGGTAAGTTAGTTCGTTTTTGTTTAAAAAAATCTGCTTTTTTGGTCAATAAACTCTGTGCGCAGCACAGACTTATTAAGCTTTCACAGTGTATAATAGTTAGGCTATACTTATAGGGATTATTAAGTCATCAGGTGAATCATTTTTAATTTAAATCTAAATTGATCTAATGGTAATGATTGTACCCATTTAGTTTATGCTTAGTTTTTAGTTGTTTATAGTTTATCACATATTATGTGAATAAATTACGACACATAATATCCTATAAGGTTAAATAAGTGCCAGTTTATTTAGGATAAATTTAGTATGTTAGTCATCACATATAAATGTATATTGGTGAGGCGGTCGCGAGGCGCGCGCGCTGCCGCAGGGAATGTGCGCGGGCGCAGCCAAGGACGCCGCGTCGCACTACCAGCACTACCAGCACTACCACACCACTAGCGACTACTACTCGTATGAATTTTAATGTTATATAGCTGCGTAGTATATGTATAGTAGGAATACACGTTTGTTTTTAGATTTAATTCCGTGTACAAACTGCAGAGGAGTCTAAAAGTTGAGAGGTTTTAGGCTTTTGTTTCCTTCATTCAAAGCCTTCATTTCCAACCCAATTCCAAGAAGTGAACTGTAAAAGGGGAATATAAATTCTGAAAATGTTCTCATTAGAGCAAACAAGAGTAATAGAGTTTTTCAAATCATCATTGAACAATGACAATTTTGTAAAGCACTAAAGACGTTTAAAAGAATCCTAGAGCGCGAAGAGAAAATAAAATCAGTTTTTACTGTCGTACTTGCTGCCCGGACAGACTTCGTTCTGTCAAAAAAATTGCAATAAAATAATATTGCGACTATTAATTGAGATGTAACCTATCCTATCTTTCAAGTTGGACCAAACTGCACACGGTGTGCAAATTTGATTAAAATCGGTTCAGTAGTATAGGAGTCCATTGAGGACAAACAACGTGACACGTAATTTATATATATTAAGATTAATTTATTTTTTGTTATTAATAATGCATTTTTACAGGTGTTCCCTAATATTTTCTGTTACTGATCTATCAGAAAGTGCAGTTAAAATTTGTTGTGTTCATTATGATCACAATTAGACAATAGATTCTAATACAAGTTAATACTTTTATCATAATGACCCCAGGTCATTTTCTATTTAATGTATAATACATTAATGGATTAGGTAAAGTGCTCATCACTTGTTAACTAATCGCCAGTCCTAAAATACAGTAAAGGTACTCAGGTAACATATTATTATTATACTTAGGTACCTATTATGTTACTTCATGTATATTACAGGTTGTTAATTCTACTGTAATGACGATTGACGAGAAATCGAAAGCTAACAAGCCTGAAATATTAATGCAAAACCTATTTTTGCATTATTTAAAGTTACTTAATTGATCAATAAACATTTAAATGGTAAAATACAGGTTGGATTAAAAATATTCTTGCTTTGTTCTCGATAACTTTAAAATATTCTTACAAACAAAGCAAAGAAACAAAACAAACAATAACATTTAATAGAAAATCGGTTTTTGTCGTTAAATTCTTACCCTGATTGCGTTATTACCAAAAAATATTTGATTTAAGTTGATATGTCTCTAACATTTATTTAGCTTTTAATAGCGACATTTTTATTCAATCTAGCGAAAAATATGAATGCAGGTAGAGTGACTAACAAAATAAATTAATAATGAGCGTTGTCAAGTGTTGTCATTACCCAATTCCTTAGCCACCGATCAGTCTCGCTTGGCCGCACCCGATCAACACTTTCCGTCTTTTTGTGGCACCGGTCACGATGTCGAGAGGATTAAAAAATACTTAAAACTTACTTATGTATACGCGACGCGTACAACACGCTCGCATAGTCAGTGTTGGCGTTAGAGCCACTAACGCCCTAGACAGTAATATTGTGGCGTCCACATAAGAAAACAAAAATCGAGCTTTTTTGCTCGAAAATTTTTGTACTGAAGCAATGGGAACGTTTATTAAGAATTTTATTTTTCCTTTTTTTTGCTCCACACCCCAAATGTGGCGCCCCTCCAAATTTAGTGCCCAAGGCCGTCGCCCCACCGTACCCCCCCCCCCCCCCTAACGCCGGTTCTGCGCATAGTATAGGTAGGTAATTAGGTATCTACTAATAACTGTCCCTTACAAAGAAAGTAAGTAAGTAGAATTTGATGGGTTGAAATTTATTATCAGGTAATAGTTTTGACATTTATTACAACTTAATAATACACTTAAATTTTTTTAAAACCATTTCATTTCCTTCCTTTTTACATTCTTTAACAATGCCAAATCTATAGTATACCTATTAACACATCGAAGTTTTATTTACACCATCCTTTATACCCAACATCGTTAAATAAGAATGTTAATAAATTCTTAAGTTTTATCCTCAAGTATTTTAACCGTATTCAGAGTGTCGCTTTACAGGAACAACATTTTGTAACGTCACAAGATATGACGCGCCGAGTGAAGATGGTTACATATTTCGCAATTAACAGAGTGTGTCGCAAACAGGCCGACGCCGACGCCGCGACGCCACGCAATGATAATGACACTCATCTTTACGTCGTTTATCGACAACGTTTATAATAAGAAATCTGTTAACGTTATCCACATAACGATATCCCTTTATAAAATTTGCTTTATTACTGGGTGCAATCCAAAAACTCGACGGTAACTATGTAAATTAGAGGTTGGGATGGTGTGCACACGTATTCGAAATTTAATAATGCCATCAGCTATAGAATCAAAGAACTTTATATATTAGGTGAGGGAAAAGCACAAATGGTGCTTTGCGCGAATTGTCATGGGACCCCCTGGTTGGGTCCTCTCCGGTCTATATTAGGCGTTAATTTCTGAAAGTTGAAAATAAAAAGTCCTACTCATTCTTCTTATTAACAAAAAAAAAGACTAAATGCATTTTACCTACTTTCGATTACAATAATAATATGGAATTCAGAATAATTTATACGTTGATCAAAACTCCACCACGCAAGACCAACAGACACTTGTATTAAGATAGGCCCAATTTCATAAGTGTCTCACTTAATATATTTCCTGGAAACCAATATCTTTCAAAGCAAGATATCAAGTTATTTGAAGCACATTCACTGCACTAGCAAGAATAATATTGCTCTATGAGAATCGTATCGTAATCTCACAATTATGAAACATTTACCCACATCGGTTATTCACCATCTAATACAAAAATATTAAATACCTAGGTATAATATTATCTCACTCATAATAATTATAATGTCGTTTAAAAGCAAAAAAGCAAAGCAACAATCCATAATTGTCCCACTGCTGGGCTCGGGGTCTCCTCTCACAATGTGAGGAGTACAGGCCATAGTCTGCCACGCTGACCAAGTGCAGATCGGTGGGCTTCACACACCTTTGCGAACTTTATGGAGAACTCTCCGGTGCGCAGGTTTCCTCACGATGTTTTCCTTCACCGAACCAAGTGATAATTAAGGTAAAACTATAGATCTAAGGTACCTGCGTTCGGGGTGGGGAGTGGGGGGGATGGGAGGGGGGGGTAAAGGGGAGCCCCCCACTACAATTTTTATTTACCGGAAAGGTATAGTTTTCGAGTTATGGTTTTTTTTGTACCATCATAATACATAGGAAAAACCTTGGGTATTTCTTCAGTATCAGTGGAAGGGGGTGGAGTTGGGGGGAAGGGAGGGGTTGGGGTAAGGACCCCCCCCCCCTTAAAGGTAATACATGAGGAAACACATAGTTTTTGAGTTTTTTTTTATTTTTATTTTGAGGCTAAATCTGTGAAAACTGCTTAATATTTATCATAAACTAGTGTAAATTACTGTCAGGTTGTGGAGGAAGAAGCAAAATTTCAACTTCCGTATGGGGAGACACTACACCACTTCTACTACTATTTTTAAAAAATGATGACACAAATCATTATAATTAGAAAATTACATTATATGCACTTTTAGGGTGAATTTAGAGGGTTTTGATACACAAACAGGCTTCCAAACGTCTCCGGCGCTGCGGGAAGTGCAGCCCCTCCGCCCTTGCGTAACAAACTGCAGGCACTCCATGCTCGCCTACGCAGCTTCGGCTTTTTGGTCGCCTTCGGCGACCAGCCTCAGCCGCTTCGGCTCACATGGTGCCTGCAGTTTGTTACAGCGGGCGGGGGCTGCT
The DNA here is from genome assembly GCA_911387775.1 of Thymelicus sylvestris. NCBI lineage: Eukaryota > Metazoa > Arthropoda > Insecta > Lepidoptera > Hesperiidae > Thymelicus > Thymelicus sylvestris. The sequence goes on along the minus strand of OU426899.1, from coordinate 14,850,379 downwards.
CTCCCTCCGCGCCTCCGGGGTTCACATTCACTCTAGGGGTAGGGCAGACTAGTACCACGTGGGGTCGGGGTTGACTAAGTCGGTTTTGTAACCATTTCGACTTACATCTGGATTTTTTTTTAAATCCAAAACAAACAACGACCAGCCTCAGCCGCTCCGGCTCGCCCGGGTGCCTGTGCTTTGTTACAGCGGGCGGGGACTACTCTCCCTCCGCGCCTCCGGCTTCTAAAAAACACTAGGGGTAGGGAAACACGACTGCGTGGAGTAGGGGTAAGCTAAGTAACGTACGAGAAGAAATCAAATCAGTCCAATAACACAGCAGGGATTGTCGAAAATCCAAAAAACAAGAAAGCACATTCACGTAATACGAAAATTAACGGAATAACTGAACATAACATTGACAGTGCAATAAGTTTTGTGTGCTACCTTCCATTTCACTCGTTTTTGACGAATTACCCTCTAACTGTAGACCATATTGACAAGAATGGTCTTTCATAATACGCAATTTTTGTTAAACTTATTTTTATCGTAATTAATTCAAAACGCATCTCCGGAACCTAAAAATAGTTTTAAACGTTCACACTAAACCCTAGCTACATCTCTCAACTCACACCAATATCAAATTCAGGTACCTTAGATCTATAGCCAACCCATAATTAACATGTAATACGCACATAATATTTGAAAATTAGAGGTGCGTGCCAGGATTTGAACTCGGGCCCCTTCGTTCGGGAGACCAATGTTCCGACCAATAATAATGTAGTTTACAGCACCAAAAGGCATTTGTAATTCTGTACATGTTTAATGTGGTAAGTAATGATACCAACTTGAACGTACGCTTCAACGATCATTTTCTGTGATACCAAAAAAATTCGTAGACCCCGGATCTCGTAGCACGTAGCACTTTATTTCTTAAATGCTTCCAAGCAAAATCTTATTTAAGACTTATCTAATTAGGTCAATAATATGTAGGTCCGAATTAAATAAATGTTTATGTAACAATAATCCTTTTTTTATTTATTTATGAGAAAATGCATGTCAGAATGTTACATTTCGTCGTCATTTCGTGAACCATGAGACTTAAGTCGGTCAAAGAAATTTATTAAAAGAATCAACTCGATTACACTTCGGTAATTAGATTATATTATCAACCAGGTTGTTATTTAATTACTATCCGGATACGAATGCGTATTTCAGCCTTGGGTAAAAGTTATTATGTTAATGTTACGTAGTTAAATGAAACTTAAATACCGCGTGAAAGTTTGTGGCCAGTTAACTTTTTTAATTAAGATAAAAATCATTAATGTATTAAATCTTACCATTTTCAGATGTAAATAAAACTTCCTCCTTTCAATATCCCCCATAACTTGAAAACTTCAGTTCACATCAACAAAGAATCCTTTAAAAGTTTCCTTTGGCTCAATACTCGAACACAGCGTTTATCACATCATTCACAGCATCACGGGATAGACGTATCGATTGCACTTTAAAAAAAACCTTTTAATGAGTTGACACTGGCTATTCACGCACGAATAAAAAAAAAGTATAAATGATAGAAAGACACGAGTTTGAAATTCGAATGTACGTTTCGGCGGGAAACGTTGTCTCGCGTGGACTGCGCGCCAAAGACTACCAAGATGGCGGGGTTTTTTTGACGGTTCACACGAGTCGATTCACTTTCTACGACCTTACGTTGTATGCGACTTGTAATTAAGCATAAAGTTTACGTAACCTGCCGATGTAACTCACAAGAATTTCGGTTTCCGCGACAATATATTGATTTTGCAATTTTCGTTGTATGATATGTTTGCAATCGACACCCCAATCAAATCAGCCATTAAAGCAATAAAATTCATTAACATTTTAAATTAGTATATTTTATTGACTTTAATCAAATATTTTATTTATTTATTTATTTATTTAAAATTTCATGTACACGATTAAACTTAAATTAAAACGTTATTTAAATCAGTAGTACATAGGAACTGCTTATTTCAAAATGAAATTTCTTCCAGCAGACCTGGTAGTTGAAATTTTATGCGAGAGGCAAATTTAGCGTGCACATAAAAAATACGGCATATTCTACATATACTTAAATATATTCAAATACATATATAACACAATATATAAAATATATTTTTACTAAAATTATACTCTTATAAAACAATAGACTGTCGTTTGACCGCTAATTTTATCTGACAGAAAACAAAACACCGACAAAGATTTCGAAAATAAGTTAACTGGGCTGCAGCCCCCTTACTGGTCCGTTCATGTAGGATTGCTGAAATTCTATTAGAATATAATATTAATAGGATAGAACATAAAAGCGGGTCTTATCACTACAGAACGATCTCTTTCAGACAACCTGTGGGCAGAGAACATAGTAAGGAGCGTGAAAAGCGTGCAATAATATAATAAATAAAACAAACTACTTAAATATTATTGGGGTTAGGGACAATTACAATGCACGTGTCGTTCATTCTTTTTTTATGGAAATAGCCGGCAAACGAGCTGACGATCCACCTGATGGTAAGTGGCTATCGTCGCCCATGGACATCAGCAACACCAAAGGCATCAGTGACGCGTTGCCGGCCAAGAAAGAGAGAAGAAAAAGAAAGAAAGAACTGGCTCTCAAGCCCCCTGCCGGAACACGAATTCTTCTCTAATCATATTTAAAATAAAGACGTACTAGGTACATTGAATTAACACATTCCAAACCAAACCAATATCCCTAGTCTAGTATTCAATCAGTGCAATAAACATTAAATTCTGTTTCTAGTCACGGAGCGAGAAAGTGTTCCTACGAAAGTTAGTAAATACCAAACTCGTAATAAACCAGAAAACTGAGGCATTTATACCACATTGAATCAACCAAATAGAAAGGTACTGATTCTAATAATCGGCTGAGTTCTATAAGTTAAACATTATTATTGCTAAGAGCATAAGAATAGACTGATATGAAATTAAAAAACCATACATGTTCCAGAATCCAGACAATTCATTTATCAGGCTTTGAACGACGTATGATTGGCTAAAAAGTGTCAGAAACCACTTTGGTAATACGAATTTGATGTTTACACTGGAACGTGGCTGGAATTAAGAGTTCATAATAGGCCGCCTGCACAGTAAAAAAAATGTCAATATATTTTGCTAATGTAAAATAATAAAAACTTGATATTTAACAAAGGTAGTAAACAAAACAAAAATAATTCCTGAACATTTTTATAGCCCTACTTTTTGCTTTCGAACTTAAAACGCAATAAAAATAAAACGTGGTTTTGTATTAATTAAAAAACTTTGTTACTGGCAATATGAATTATGCTAATGTTCGAGTACTTTTCTGAATTTAAATTTTGTAATTTTGTAATTCTATAATATTCAATACATTAAACTCAAAACGAGAAGTCGATTCTCAATCGTTTGTTTCAAATTACCCACTTTACATATAACGCGTTGAGCTCTTTTATATGAAGCGCTTGTAACACCGCTCTACTTTGATACTTGTCCGTCAATATTTATACGTCAAGTAGCATTTTCTAGCAGTCAACCCCAGATTATGATGGGAATATGTGGTAGGCTTAGGAAAATAAAAATAAAAATTCAAATATGTTAATAGATTATTATTTATTACATAAATCATAAAATTGAAAATTTAAGATTTCATAATTGTACCAAACACGTATTGCCTATTACCTAATTAGTAATACCTTTCGAACACTTCGTTCTAAGCATGGAGGATAGAGGAGGGCTTTCTCTGTGTATGAAAAGTGTACGTAAAAACGCGTCCAATTACGCGTGGAGCTGCGATGCAGTCTACAACAGCTATGTTCGAATATCTATTTATCAGTTACTAGCGCCTTTTATTACGGGTGGCATAACTCAGCAAACTTCACTCCACCTACAACAGCTATGTTCATATATCTATTTTTCACACACTAGCGCCATTCTGGACTGGCCATTATTGGAACCTCTATTTTCTGTAAACAGCTGGACACTTTCAACTTTCCCCTCATATGAGATGGCCCTCCTTTTACCATCTATGCTCCATGATTCTAAGCCATACAACAGTCTACAGAGTATAAAATACAGATTCCGGCTTCCTCCATTTATATCCGATGGCAATCACTAAATCAGTCGCTTATCGTATTAGGACTAGCCCTAAATACCAACCACCACACGTGAGCGACCGCTCGCAGGGCGTGGCTGGTACAGTCGGCCGCTGAAGTAGCTTAACATTATAGTACTTTGTAATAGTAACTGTTTCGACGGTTTCCTAGCAACATCTATGACAAATTCAAGAAATGTAATGTGACAAGGTACTAAAATGTTAAGCTACTTCTGCGGCCGACTGTACATTCTACCAACTTTTTGCACAGGCCAGTTCCAGTCCACATACAATCTAGAACGCGCTGAAGGCTAGAATATGTAATTAATAAAACCTTTACATACGCCACGATAGACGGCCTCGCTTATTTTTCAGTTGCTATGGAATGTTATTTGATTGGATTAAGAAATGTTGGTTAGATTGACAAGCTCTTAATAATCAAAATTTTACTAACAAAAAATAACCGACTTTAAATTTACTCAAAAACTACTTATCCGATCTCGTTCAAATTTATGTGGGACCACATGACAAGCACTTGCTTTTGATTAAAAAAAGAATCATCAAAATCGGTTCACCAAGTCGAAAGTTTTGAGGTAACAAACATAAAAAAATACAGTCGAATTGAGAACCTCCTCTCCTCCTTTTCTGAAGTCGGTTAAAAACACTTTGCACATGTCCCTGTTAAACCGACGTGTCGAAAAAACCTTGCTTAGATTGCGTCAAGTTATCAATGTAAGAGTTAATATTGCTATGTTAATTCGATATAAATGTTACAAATCGGTTCTGACACCATTATAGCATGTTAGAGCAGGTCTATGACCAGCAGATGACCTCTAAAGGCTGATGGATGGATGGATGAGAAGTTGAGAACATCATTATAAATATCTCATAAAAAATTAACTCATTAAAATGTATATCATTTGCGCCCCAACTCAGAGTCAATAACGGTTACTTTAATCGCTTAGCAAAGAATCACCATACAAATTCTATACTAAGGAGCAATTTAAGTATCCGTTAGTTAAGACTAACTACATTTTAATGTTTTCGCAGACACAGCTAATTTATAAAACATTCCACCAAATGAGTACTTAAAATTATCTTTAGCGTTCAACGTTGTTCTACGAAGTTAGTAAATGACTTTAAGAGAACGGCTGCTGACTAGGTATAATGTATACTTTTCCGGAGCTATAAGTAGCAATTATTTTGTTTCTACTGACTATTGCAGTGTTACTGACAAGTATTAAGCTGCTATTCTTTTTTGCCGCTATTGCATTTGTTATTGTAGGTCACCAGGTATTTAATTTGGGTGAAATAAATAACTTCACTTTTTTCGATGGCCAGTAACGCGTCTCTGATGGCCCATGATATTTTTTATGTTCATTTCCATGGAATTGATGGCTACTTTTCACCACATGGGGCCATCCATAATTCCCTCGTTCTTGTCACAGCTGGTCACGTTTGTGTGACCAGATAAGTTTTATATACATTAATTGTTTTTTTTTATGTTTACCTATACACACCAATTATTCGATTTTGAAATGTGACGTCACAAAATTTAGGACCCCCCCCCCCCCTCTTGCCTAACGTGTTACGTAATTTATAGATGGCCCCATAGCAACCGTATATGATAAATCACTCAAAATTTAAGTGTACCCTTTTTGTTATTATTTCGGAGTAAGCACAGAATACTAGTAGGTACCTGCCGTAACTTCAATTTTCAGTCTGATTTCAGTAACTGAATGACAGATGACAAGATTAAAGTAAATAAGTAATGTTTATGAAATGTTGCGGTAATTATTGCATCGCCTTAAACTTAATTTTTTTGTATAACGTTCAGTTTCTCGACACCATTTATTTGTGTCCAATCGTCGTCAATTTCTCAATACAGTCACTGGTCTTAAACAAACATTGTTTTTACTACTGACACTAAAAATAAGTTTATAATATCTAGATAACCGAGCTTATAAATAATAGCCAATAATAATAGTATTATTACATGCCAATGGATGTTAGGAAGAGTCAATGATACTGTAGCAATTTTTCATTGCCTGAAAACATTTTCTACAAATAAATCCTAGCCAGAAACCCCCTGCATACTAAATTTCATGAAAATCGTAGGCGCCGTTTCCGAGATTCCGAGAATATATACACATACATATGCACAAGAATTACGAGAAGAAAGGTATTACGAGTAGATAGGATGTCCTAGGCATGTAAATAATTTGTATGGTAATTTACATGCTATGGGTAAAAACTATGACGTCTATAGCCGTTCCGTCGTATCATTCTTTACTACCTGAACTCTCTTGGACGCCAATGTCCGTCAAAGTGTTAACAAGAGTATCAACTATCGAGATACGAAACTATTCGATCATTAGATTGAATACCTACCTAAGATATTAATTATAATATCTTAGGTATTATCTGTGTGTCTATTCTATATTCACATTCTATAATCTCATGTGAATCATTTGGAAATCATTTCGTGTACCTACATAATCGATAATTACCTACTTAAGTACTCAAATTAAAGGAGACAAAGTTAGTTAATTACATAGTAGATTGTACGAGTCATTAGATACCTACCTGTATTTTAATTATGAAGTTGTTCGTTCTCGACGCGTTTCTGATTTGCTGCGGCCTGCGACTAATCCATAATTTCATGATTTTCTGAGTGTCGCGCAACGCGGCTGGCTCTAGAACGCATTCAACAGTTACGGTCAGTCTGGACCTTTTGATCCGTAATATTTGTTAAGTAGGTCATCCGATTATCGATTTATGCAAACTTCACGATGCTTTTTAGTTTTTACCAGCCCCGGTTCTACGATTTTTTCGAACCGGGGCAGAAACTTGATAGTGGTGTGTGATGTGTCGCCTACGGAATTTTGTATACAGTAATTACTATTAAAATTAAAAAATATCGGTTCAGGTGCTCACGAAAAAAAAGGTCATCGGGCGTCTAGCCGTACATAAAGCAAAATCGTTTAACCATACTGTATTATGATTTTGGCGTCCGTCTTTATAATATATTTTTTTATGGAAATAGCCGGCAAACGAGCTGACGATCCACCTGATGGTAAGTGGCTGTCGTTGCCCATGGACATCAGCAACACCAAAGGCATCACCGATGCGTTGTCGGCCAAAAAAGAGAGAAGAAAAAGAAAGAAGGAACTGGCTCTCAAGCCCCCAGCCGGAACACGACGAGTCGTTTGGCGGCTGACTCATGCTCAAAGGTGGTAGCTATCCAGGCGGACCCCATGGAGAAATAATAATAGTAATAATGATATTAATTAATAATTAAAAACAGCGGGCTGGATTTAGTCGCCTTTTACGACACCCATCCGGCGTGGGATTGGGGTTAGTATTCTAAGCCGCCCCAATACGGCAAAACATAATTAACATAATTCTTGACGAAAATAACCGACTTCAAAATAACTCAAAAACTACTCGTCAGATCTCGCTTTAAATTGAGTGGGACCACATGACAAGCACCAGCTTTCGATTAAAAAAAGAATCATCAAAATTGGTTCACCCAGTCGAATGTTTTGAGGTAACAAACATAAAAAATACAGTCGAATTGAATACCTCCGCCTTTTTTGAAGTCTGTCTGTAAAAAAATAGGTTTCTATAAGTATGAAAACCGAAGGGCGGTTACTAGTTACTTGGATACCATAAGCGCAAGACAGAGAAGAGAACACTTTTCAACACGTTTGGTCGGACGTGATAAGGTTATAAAAGATACATTCTTGGCAAGTCACTGAACTTAACATTCATTCAGGTTATCAGGTACTTTCCCTGAATAATTTGTTTTATGTCATCTTTTGTAGTGGGTATTTGGTATCTATCTAATTCTAGGAGCACGGCCAAGCAATACTTTTTGCCCTAGATGTGCGGTTTGTATAGCCTTGTACCGTTGAGTTTACCCTTCCATTTAGTAGAGTTAGGGTTTGGCTTTTCAGATCTGATGTTTTTTAATCAGTAAAAATGTTAAGGAGCTTGTGAGTCTACGCATTCTACATGTTTTGGTTGCATAATGTACATATTTGTAAAAGTAGATTTTAAGATGTTCATTCGATATTACAAAGTAGTAAGAGTTACTCAGAAGCAAATAATCGTCAACGGTTAATTACCTTTATTTGTAACTATTTGCTACTTTTATTGTTAGTAGGTTATCAATTAGAAGCATGTACCTACATATATCATTTTTAAAGATCTCTTCTTTCGAACTAAGTGAGAAAAATAACAATTAAGTACCTACTAGGCACTCAATAGGTAACGTTAACATCACTGTCTTTGTAACTCTTTTAAGTGTAGAGAATTTCACTTATTTACCGAAGAAATAATTATAATTCCCAAAGCGATTCGTCTGTTGCAGACATCAAAACCCGCGGCGGAACCGGATGTCCGCAGCCGATTACTGATCGGAGAATGTGAAAATAATCGACTAGTATGTGCCTGCGGCGACGGCTATTGTTTCGTGATAGCTATAATATTGCTTGTAATAGAATGTGTAATTAACAACCTGCTTAATGATATCTTTTTACTAATATTATATGTTATATATCTAAGGCATTAAGGGGTTATGTATCTAGGTAGATAAAAAAACAAATTAAAATATGATTTTATATTTATAGGTCATACGACCAATCATCTTTATTTATTAATATCTAACGTTTATGTACCTACCTAATAACCATATTTTATAATCTGAATGACTGACTAAACAGCACATGGGACACCTGATGGGAAGTGGTCGTCGTCGCTAAGATGACCTACATGAACAACCCCAGGGGAGACCGTCACTAGTAAACCGTAGTCATTCACCAATCCAATCGATGCACGATGTACCTAGATGAAACTTGAATGTGGGGACCAGATTGAACGACTCACTGGAACAATCACTATCGCTTTCGGTAATCCACGTAGTATCTCTAGCTAGACTGTGCGATAATAGATAGTCTATCAGCCTAGCACTATTCACTAGGTATACCTATTATAACGCTGTAAGTATTATATCAGAGAATCGATGTCCCTTCTGTTCTTATCTAGCATGTACTTATGATTCATGAACGGGCAGAACGGGTGACAACTCGGATTGCATGGTTTTCTCTGTCGTTAATGGGTTAAAACGGCATAGGTAAATCCGTCCCTGTCCAAAGTTGGGATCGGTCAGTCAATTTTAAGCCTGAATTGAGCTTTATAAAGCAGGAATAATAGTGAGAAAAGTAGCAACTGCTTGGCCTACCTAAAAACTAACGAATGAAATACTACGTATTACATTTAGAAGGGTAATATTATACAAAATACTAGGCTTGCAACGAATAGTATATTCGGCAGTATACCGAATACCGAATATTCGGCGAGCCCCATGACCGAATAGCCGAATATTAGGCAAAAGTATTCGGCTGGATTTTAGTGTCAAAACTTGTAAGTACAGACGTGATTGTTTCGCGCTCGTTTGTTCTATTGTACAGTCGGCCGCAGAAGTAGCTTAACATTTTAGTACCTTGTCACATTTCTTGAATTTGTCATAGATATTGCTAGAAAACCGTCGAAACAGTTACTATTACAAAGTACTATAATGTTAAGCTACTTCTGCGGCCGACTGTACCTACTCACTTCCCGCCCGCCCGCAGTTGCTCTGCGCGGTATAAAATGCAGTTTCAACAGAAATTGATCTTTTCTTTAGTATTAGTAATATATCACGTCATGACAATCCGTATACTTGGTGGCAAGCAAGGAAATTTAAATTTCCGTGTTTGATCAAGATTGTAGCAAAATATTTGTCGGCGCCAGGAAGTAGTGTTTATTCAGAGCGCCTTTTCTCCGAAGCTGGGATGGTCTACGAGAAAAAAAGAAGTAAACTACTTCCTAAAAATGCAGAAAAATTAGTCTTTCTGCATCAAAACCTTCCCCTTCTAAATTTTATAAATGAAAATAATTCAAATGCATTAAAAAATTCTTAACTTTTCTAATATGTACCAATAACTACTTAAATGATTATAAAATAAATGAAAAACTTACCCTTCTAAATTTTGATTACAACAATAATTCAAATACATAGAATCCTTAACTTTTCTAATACAGAAGATGATTGTGTACCTGTGTTATGTACCAATAACTACTTAAATCATTATTAGAGAAATGTAAAGATGAATATATATACGTAATGAATCGTTTTTTTTTTCATTTTACCAAATTATCTCCCTATAAAAAATATATTACATAAGTATTCGGTATTCGGCCGAATAATTTATACATATTCGGTATTCGGCCGAATATAATAAAAGCTGCCGAATAGGCCGAATACCGAATAGTAACCGAATATTCGTTGCAAGTCTACAAAATACAAATTAATCATATAATATGTAATTGCCATTTTCCAGAATAGTTGTTGCTAACTGTGCAGCGCCATCTATACACACATCTGTACACAATACCGATGTTAAAACTCAGAAACTGATTATAGGTGGCGTTACTCTCTTTAATTATATTATGACAATTGACATGTACAACTGTGGCATAATGTAGTCTGTGGCAGTGGTTTATCTTTTATTTCTATTTTCTATGTAGTCTATGGTTAGTAGGCGAAAAAAAATCGTGGAGGTTGAGGTGGTCGCTCTTTCAGAATTTTGTAATATTATTGAATTAAGCGCGCATTTTGATCGATTTGTATTATTTTGTATAATTTATTTAGAATCCTTTGAACATTTGTGCGTGATGTTGTGAAATATATTGAATATTAGTAAGAAAAACTAAATATAATCTCAAAATGGCCAAGTAAGTGAATAGTTTTTATGTTTAAATAGAATAAAAGTAGACACGGTGGCTTAATTTTCAACTTTTTACATAATTTTGTCAACAGCAATGCAATCGTGGCTGTTTCATATCAGCCCACGTAAATATTGCGAAGTAAACAAGTTGAATTTTTGTTTTTAACATAAACTCAAGTATTACGTCTTTAATGTTTGCTAATAAATATACATTCTCATATAAAATTATGATATTACATTGATTATTAATATAGTATGAACCAAATAATTTTTCCTAATTTCTTCAGACAAAAATTAGATTTTTGGGTGTTTATTTACTTTGCTTCATAATGTCCTTAAATTTCAATGGTCCAAAATTTTTATCTCAGGGAAATGATGATAGTGTTTGTGTATGACACCCTATGCTGTACTTCGGAGGAAGATGACCCGGCTGAGGCGGTGCTGTACTTCCACCCTGGATGGGTCTCTGACACCCAGAGGCATGCTTTAGCAGGACAGGTAATTATAATTTGTTTACCGAGGTTAAAAATCATTATGTAGAATAAAACGTTTTTATAAAATGACGAGTAACCGCCCTCGCTTTGCTTTGGTTTTCTTATTTTTTTATACCTTGGGTTACATTATTGGAGTTTTAGTAAGGATCCCTAATTTTTTTAAATACTATAGCCTATGTTCACCGGGGATAGTGTAGCTTCCCAACAGTGAAAGAATTTTTCAAATCGGTTTAGTAGTTTCGGAGCCTATTCAATGCAAACAAAAAATCAAATCTTTTCTCTTTATATATTAGTATAGAGTATAGAAAAATAAGTTTAAAAATGATAAAATCCTTTTTTAATTCCTTATGATGAGGTCTTTAATTTAATAGCCTTATTGCATTATACCATTTATTTTTATTTTTTGATATTTCAAATAATGGCATCTCACAGCCACCATATTTTTTTATTTCACTTATCTTAGAACACTTGGGCCGTCAAGAAGCATCTAACAATATCTAAGTTACATACATTTTATTGGGCCAGCGGTTTGGAAGATAGGTATGAGGTTAAAGAATATTTCATACATACATACATTCATACATAACAAGATACACCTGAAAAACATAACCCTTCCTGGGCAGTTGGATTAAAAAATGTTTTAAACACTGCATCTTTGCTACATTGGAAATGCTTAACTAAGCATTATTTTTATGGTACATGATAATTTCATATTTGTAATTATTATCTAATCTAAATATATAATAAATAATATTTTTATCTAAAGCTATATATATAAAACTTGTGCATAATTTAATACGCACCTGTGCATTTTCTCTACACAACTAGTCAAGAGGAATGATTATCGCAATGCTAACATTGTGATGATACTGGTAGAAACCTGTAAATATTTTGCTTTCTGCTATCTGAGATAAGTTGGTAGACTTATGAACACACAATATTATCAAGGATGTTTCAGTAGCAGCCCACTGCTAATATAGTAAGCTGCCAAATATCATCTTCAGTTCAAAACTCGTAAGAGGCAACAGTTGGCACGCTTGGTGGTAATTATTATTATTATTAAATCACCTATATTTTCTGTTGTTATTATATTCCCGTTGAAGAAAAATAATTAACATACAAGCAACCTTATGATAATTTAGTCTATGCCATGGAAAAAAATAAAATAACCCAGAAAAAAACTGGGGAACCATAATATTACTATCACTTTAGACACTGAAGTGTTCAAAACATATATTAAAAATTTGACGGTCGACTTACGGAGGGTGGTACCCAAGCCATTCCACCGTGGAAGAGTACAACCAAGATAAACTGGCCCAGCAACCGCCAATAGAAAGGACCGCGCGCGATAGCTGTATTGTTGTTCAGGGCACCGCCAGCATGGTAGAGTTGGACTCACATGGCTGAAGCCTCTGACATCTCTTACTTCCCCTGGTGTTTCATGAGTGGATATGAATACTTACCATAAAGTGGCTTACTTTTCTATAAATTTTGGTAAAAATGTATCTTATCCTCGATGTATCCAGGAAGTACGTACTTCCAAAAATATAAAATAGATGTCAAGTATAATAGACAAGTGGTTCGATCGCGGAAACCGGTTGAAGGTGTTTTAGATGGCCCTCTCCAACATTCCGCTAACTGCGTCGAAAGCTATTATGCAACTTGTAGAGCTAGTTTGCCCATTACTGCGCTTCACGAGCGTTTCTCAACGAGCCTATTTAACTTCGGGCATTAACATGCCATAAATATAGTAATAAAACTATTCAAATTATCGTATCCATTATAGGTACTATCGTTTTGTATTGTGTGTATTAATAAGATTATTTTATTAAGATTATCGTGAAGACACCTGTTTGGTAGCTGATAATTTTTGACAAAAAATAACCGACTTCAAAATTAGGGATAACTCAAAAACCACTCGTCAGATCTCCCTTAAATTAAATAAGTGGGACCACATGACAAGCATCAGCTTTCGATTAATAAAAGAATCATCAAAATCGGTTCACCCAGTCGAAAGTTCTGAGGTAACAAACATAAAAAAACATTCGAATTGAATACCTCCTTTTTTGAAGTCGGTTTAAAACAATAAACGATTTTCATGCAGCTTAGTTTGGCCTTCCGGCTTATTTCAACGCAGAGAAACTTGCCCAGCACAATTATAGTCCGTACAAGTCCTATTTGGTCTTTGGTAAACAATATTTCAATAATAATCTGAATTTTACCAAGAAAAAATAACCGACTTCAAAAACTACTCGTCAGATCTAGCTCAAATTTAAGTGGGACCACATGACAAGCGCCAGCTTTCGATTAAAAAAAGAATCATCAAAATCGGTTCACCCAGTCGAAAGTTCTGAGGTAACAAACATAAAAAATACAGTCGAATTGAGAACCTCCTCCTTTTTTTGAAGTCGGTAAAAATAGTGCCAAGGTTATTTACCAAATAATACTCGTCCAAAAAACCGAGTAGTATTCATTTACATAAGCTGCTGTAGATAAACATATTTATTTGTTCTCAGATCTTATTTTTAAGATGACACTAATTCGCGCCATATTAATTGACTGATGTAAGATACTTTATTTTGCTGCTAAGATCGTAAAACACCTGTTTGAATATTAAACTGTAGTGAATCTTAAACACATATAGTTCGTGTGTGAAGCATCTAACTCAAATCAATTAGATGTTCCGTGCAATTTACGATCAAGCGATGATCGATAGATAGATTGACTCTAGTCGGTCAAGTTTGATTGATTTCAAATGGATCGCGTCGCGTACCAGGAAATTGGCAAATATTTCTGCTTAGACCCTAATTGAAGCACTCGTTGCGCGACAGGTTGTATGGATCGCAAGTGAAATTCGAATGGATGGCCGCTTTTGGTAATATTCTATATTGCTGCTGTTTACATTATATACACAGTAGTACGTAGTTATTAATCGGTGGCTATCGTCTGTTCAAATTTGACGTCACGTACGGAGTTTGTGCGTAGAAGACCGCTGCGTTATACGGGGTATTTCGCTAGACCCACGTTACACCCCCGTGTCGAAAAAAAGAGTGGGACTTCTAGGCCTCGGCTTTATCGAATCAATTTCGACTTAGATAAACCGTGCGTTGGTTATCATGCCGGATTGCCGTGCAAAGGGTTATATGGGTTTGATTCCCAGCGAGGCGGTTTGAACGATGACTTTGAATTTCTATTCCCGGTCTGGGTGTGTTCTTGTATTTGTGTGTTGTCCATGGAATCCACGACACAGGGAATCCTAGTGTGGGGCTATGCGATGTTTCTTTCGCTGTTTCTTATTCATTTGTTTATTCGTGACTCCGTCCTGATAACTTTGGTGAACATGCTATTTTGTTTTCGTGGGAAGTGAATATTCTCTATTACATTTCCTTCGAGTGGCGGTTGGCCACTAACCCCTCCACCAATCCGCACTGGAGCAGCGTAGAATGCAGGTCTTCTCAGGTAAAAGGAGAGACCTGTGTCATGTAGCAGGTTATTCAAGAAGAAGCTACTGTGTGTACGCGCGCTTAAAGTTGACGAACGTATTTACGTACAATTTACGTGTTATTTTTGTTTACATACTTTTGCGTGTTATCTTTGTATTTATTCATAAGTAGGTAAACTTAATAAACAAGATTACGTATCAAAAACCGGCTCAGTTAATCTCCCCTCCTGGCTGCGATTAAGTATAAATATCAAATTGAGACTATCGATGTTTTGGTTTATTCCATTACATGTCTATATAACCGAATTTAGTTAGGATACTTGTAAGCTTTACAACCACATTTTTTTTAATAATGATTAAACACAAACTGACCACCTCTGTGAACCATTTGAAAAAAAAAGAATAATTACCCCTAATGGGCCGTGGTGTACAGTTCTATAATAAAATCCCAAAGTTAATACGTGATTGTTTAAGAAACATGTAAAATCTCAACTTTTAGGCAAAGGCTACTATACTGTAGATGAGTAGGTACATAAATGACAAAGACGCATGGAAATGACCATATCTGCAACCAGTTCCGGACAGGCTAGTGATACTTTTTTGTAATAAATATACCAATGTATTTTATTTTTAAAAGGAGTTTCTTTCGGCTTTTCTTCTCCATGACAAAGCACCTTTGCGAAAATCTGGTTCATTAAAAAAATTACGTGCATAAGTGTATCAATGACACCTACATGAATAAATGATTTTGAATTTGAATGCAACATTTTTATGTGACATCCCAATCCCGTTTTCTGTTACATTATTTGCCAATTCGTGATGCAAAACTCCGTCCGTTGTCTATATGATCATTATGTTTGTTGGTAGCTTAAGACCGTAAGATAATCTCAGCACTTAAAAGCAATTTGATATGGGTAAAGAGATCGAATTTTCCTACTGCCCTTGATCGCTAAGTTGGCACTAACCTTGGCGCGGGCGGTGGCAACAATCCAAGCTGAATATCTGAAGCATTTCAATTTATATTGATTGTTAGAAGCATCCAAGGACGGAGATAACCGGACGATGGTCAATAGTAAATTGGATTTGTGGATTATCTCTGGATTACAGCTTACCCCCTAGTCTGGCCTCGCTTGCCCAATGCTCTACCAGTTACGTTTTTTTTTCTAGATATCGGTAAGTTTATTAATAAAAAGTTTAACATGAATATAGTAAGATCTTAATACTGCAATATTAAGTCCTCAAAGTCATTGTTTTTCACAAACGTTTTTTAAATGTAATTTAAATGACGATATTTATTTATTGCAGGTGGTAGGAACAGCGCACTGCATCAAGTCGCTAATATCCCAGCCGGTCGCCATCACGCTGCAGAGCGGGAAGTTCATCATCAGAGAGTATGGCAGATACGTGCTGGTAAGGGATACAAACATTATTAGATTTAGATACATCTAAAGCCCAATGCATACGTAACGGGGTTTTTCCCGGACGGAGGCGGAGACGGAGACGGGGCATAAAATACGTGCGTGCCCCGTTCCCGTCCCGCACGGGATTCCGCTGTGTATGCACTATCGTATACATTTTCTATGAAACAATGTTTCCAAAACTTCACGTCCTGTACGAGACGGGAAAAAATCCCGTTATGTATGCATTTGGTTTAATTGTCTAATGTTAAGAAGCTCCCTCCCACGATATGTTAGTTTAATTAAACGAAATCACACTGGCTGTTACTTTGGAATATTATAGTACCTAATTTATGACATGACATCCTTTAAAAGGCGTTAAGAGTTTCTTAAAGATCCCACGGATGTCCCTTGAATAACACAATATGTTCATAGGAGACGGGGACCGCAAAAGAACTGAGAACTGACCTCATAAAGTACGCCTCAGTTTGCAAAATGATTAAAGCTATATTTGTAATGAATGCGCTCACTTTTTATAGCCTTATCATTAAGTGAAACAACTGATTGATTCATTACAAGTGAATCATATTTTTGTTTTGTCCTCTGTCCTTTGAAGTGAAGTTTCTGTATCGACGTTGTGGAGACAGGGTAACTAAAAATACGGCTTCTTGTACCGATTCACCGTCATGGCTGCATGCGTAGTACACCACAACAACAGTCGAAGTAGAAATTAGTACAAAAAATATTTAATTTAATACGAAACAAAACGAAGTGCCGTTAAGATGACACTTCGAAGTTCGTACGTATACAATGTACATTAATACGCGCTCACATTTTTTTATAACTCCATTCGATAATCCTTCACAACAGGCCATAGGCAGCGACAGAAACATTCCGGATTGGGTGTTGAAGAACCGCGCCAACCTGCTCACGTCCATGATCAAGGTGTACCACGGAGACCTGCAGGCACTGGCGGCCAGCATGGAGGACCAGCGGCGACTGGCAGAAAAACTGTACCAGATCTTCGAGACCTACCTCCCGGTACTGCAGTACGGGTGTCATATATTCCAACGGGTGCCAATGTTAAGTCTTCCAAAGGTAAGTTTTAGAACTAAAGTTCTGCACAAATTATTTTTTTAACTGATGACCACGCTGTGGATTTAGGTTTAGGTCGGATTTAGGTTTTATTGATCTACTTAAACTTAAAATATAAAATTTATTTATTTATTATTTCCTTGGAGACATTTTCTAATGTCTTCGATATTAAATTTTGCGATCAAAAAAGTTTCGATATTAAATGTTGGCTACAAAAACATTACGAATTTACTCGGCTTCAATCCCTTAATGACCTGAAGCCAAGCTGACCAACCCAAGTGTCGAAAGTTTTGATGCCGCCCGAGGGCCTCTGACACGGCTTGACGATTGTTATCTTACTATAACAACCGGGACCGACGGCTTAACGTGCCCTCCGAAGTACATATTCGCTCAAGAAATTTAAAAACCGACCGCGCTTGCTGTTGCTTAACCCAGTCGATCACATCGCATCGATACAAGCCGCCGGCTGTGAACGCTTCACGAATATGAATTTAAATATTATTTTAATTAGTAACCTATGTAAAGTATGAATGTACGTATATTGTTCATATTTCATTAAATAATTATGAGCACTGCATGCCAGTATTATCGTGAAAAATATAGAAGAAATGCAATTACGCGCCACATTATTTATTTATGGGCGAGTTATCTTAGTAAATGTAGCAATAATAGCAATCAATATTACAGTATTACTGAATGATAAGAGACAAGTGTTTATTTACATTGCGTATCTAATCGCGTGGTCGAAATCAAGTAAGTCGGTAAAGCAAGTGTAAAGTAATATCAATACTTGTCTTATTGGTGATTTTTGAGGCTATTTAACAGTATGAAAAATAAGGTGTTAAATAGTCATCTCTATCTATAATTATCTATCAGCTCAACAAACATCGTAGCACGGAGTAAAATAACTTGATAAATAAATTTTCAGTAATCTATTCGAAAATCCAAAATTAAAAATACATAAATGTATGCGATATTCCTAACTAATTTTGATTGTTAAGTGCTTCTTTATTTTTTCATACTGGACTTTAATTAAGCTGAATTAGTAAAGCCACTAATTAGCTAATGCGTCTGAGAGCCGCAGGTGAATAAAATTGACACACATAAAAACTGTTACATTATGTTCAATACAAATGAAATTGATAGAAACAATTTGCTTGTGTAGTAAACGCTAATAAGAATTCATGTTGTCATATAGGTAGTTATTGGGATATACTTCAATTTATAGACTTACTAGCTGACCGGGCAAACGTTGTTCTGCCAAAAAAATTTTAGGGGTAGGGGGATGAAAAATAAATGTCCGATTCTTCACCCAAGCCGATATGCACGCAAAAATTCACGATAATCGGTCAAGCCGTTTCGGAGGAGTTCAACTTCAAAAAAGCGTGACACGAGAATTTTATATATTAGATAAATGACTAGTGGATACCCGGTGTGTTCCACTACGCTAAAAAAATTCTAATGAGTTGTGTTGATGTTGACGTTAATGCGTTATCTTTACATATTATCTTGAATTTCTTGTATGGAAAAAGTGGAACATCGACTTTATCAATGGACTGAATGTGCCTAATGCATTGTTTTTGTAGTCAGGTAGTCTCAAACTACCTTCGGATAATTATTGCCTTTCAAATATAAGTCCAATTACTTTGAATGTGTTTGAATATAATTAAGATGAAACCTTATCTATCATGATTGATAATTTAATTATTTTAATTATTCAGTTATTTTAATTAATACGTTCATAAATTATAAACTTGTTGCAAAGTATGTTTAGGATATCTGGTTTTTAATTTTGGTCCTTCGAGGCGGATTCAATTAGGTTCTCGTTATATTCTAGTCGATTCTATTGCTATTAAACAAATAAAGATTAATTATTTATTCATTTATACATTTCAGAGTGCCACATCAATATACATGGAATCAACGCAAATCTTAGAACACTGTCGCAAGAGTAAAGGCGTTTTGGGTGGAGTGATCTTGTATAATAATAAGTGAGTACACTACATCATTTTTAGATTTGGATAAAATTTGGATAAAAAAAACAACACTACACAATATATTAACTGTGGTAACTTCAGTTTTAGTTGGTACTGTAAATTCTGTTAGAATAAATATGTTTTCTTTCTTAGTACAAAACTATCATAATTTCTAGTTTGTTAGATACAATTACATATTTACAGTGAACTTAAATACCCACAGAATAATCGCCACGCTCCTACCCCCGAGCCTGACCTCATACGTGACAGTGGTGGACCCGTACCGGATAAAGTCTCCCGCAGAGACCCTGGAGACCGACGTCCCGCTGCCGCTGGGAGCCCAGTTGCTGGTGGTCTACGTGGGGAAAAAGACATACAACAGCTTGAAGAGACAAGCGGAGAAACTGCAGGAGTTTCACACGAATGGGGAGGAAATGATTGCCAAGTTTAAAAAGGTTAGTTTAGTAGAGCTCTGGTAAAAGATTACATTCTATGTGTAAAGCAATGTTCTTAATCATAAAGGTGTACGCCCCAACTCAGAGTCACTAAAGGTTACTTAAATCGCTCTTTACATAATTTGTATGGTGATTCTTTACTAAGGAGCGATTAAAGTAACCGTTAGTGACTTCGAGTTGGGGCGTTAGTGGCCTAAGATCCTCTGAATTGTTGATTGGTGCATGGGTCTACATCCATAATTTTCCTGTTGACCTGCTGACAACTTAGGTGGCTCGTTTATCTTCTGCTTATATTTGCTTTGCCTAGACGAAATACTTTACCAACAGTTTTGTATGTAACTTCCAGATGCAAGAGGCAGAGAGAGAGAAAGTACGCGACCTTCCACAATCAGGTATGAAGAGAGACAAGTCGCTGCTGTTCACCGCAGTGCCAGAAGAAGACCACACGATGATATCGCCGCCCAACAAGGAGTCCACCGGAGACAAGAAACCGGCCATGCCCGACGTCGTTCCCTTCACGAACAAGCCGCGGCCGAGGCCCAACAAGCTATCTCTCAGCTTCAAAACACAAAAGTCTGTCGACGAGGAAGATTCGAAGGAGAACGAAAAAGTCTTCACTGGTCAAACCAGCGTTTGCTCGACGCCAATGATAGAGTATAAACGGCTTCACGGAAACATGCTGTCCATTTGCCAGAATACCGACAGCCATACAGATAAAGATGATAACACGGAGTCCGAGCCGGACGTGCTGAAGAACATAGAGAATACCAACGGAAGCGTGAACGCGGATATCGAAAAGCGAGATCCGAACCTCGTCTTAGACGGCAACTGTCTTGCTGAACACTTTGTCAACAAACCGGAGCCGCTGCGGAAGCTAGCGAGCGTCACAGATCTGCAGGAGACCTTCAGGAAGATCTCCTCCAGAACGTCGTCCAAGAGCAAGTTAAGACGCTCGAAGATCGACGAGGACGCCACTCCGTCCCCGGAAGCTAAGACCGCCACCATGACGATCAACGACCCGCTGTTCCCAGTGTTCAGAAACGACGGCGTCGCCATCTCTGAATCTCTTTTCAATCAGTATCTCGAACAGTATTACTCTGGAATCAAGAGGGACTCGAAGGAGGACAACATGTTCAACTTTAACACGAAGCTCTGCGAGTTGAACAAATTCGAGGATTTCGATTCGGAGATGGCGAAGTCGCCGCAGCGGACGCCGAAGAAGATAGCTAAAAATTCCACAAAGACTATAAACACCGACCAGTCCAGGCGAAAATCGCTGTCGTTGCCCTTGAAATCGTTGAATGAGAGTACAGATTCGCAGTTCGGGTCGGACTCCGATTCGGTTGGCTTCAAGAAGAGGTTGACGGGCGTGCAGCTGACACCGCTGATGGAGAAGTTGAGTCACCTGGCGTTCTCGGACAAGTCCAGCGGCTATAGCAGCAGAGTTATGACTCCGCTAGAAATAAGAGAATTCCTCACGCCGGCCACGGAGCGGCAGGTCACCTTTTCAGATAGGTACGTGATTATAATTTACAATATTAACATTCACTTCCCACATTTGAAGGTCATTCTTTAAAACGCAAATTGTCAAGAGACCGTTTGTCTTATCTGTATCTAATGTCGAAAATATCAGTGAATAGGAACGGCTTATATGTCTATGTAGATGAAGATTGATTCAGAAAGAAACCATTCCCAAATGTGTGATTCGGTTATTACTTCTCATTTGTGATACGAGAGCGGTGTTTTAGAAAGAAAGAAAGCATCATGACGTCATGCATTTACTTCACTCTCCTTCCAGACCGAAACCCCGCCAAGACTCCAGCAGCGACTCGGACTCCGATTGCGAGTCGGAGAGCGACCTGGAGTGCCTGCCGGAGTACGCGTCCAGCGCGGTGAAGTGCGCGCTGTTCGTCAGCGGGCTGCACAATATGGCGCTGCTCGCACTGTTGGATACTGACGCTGCTAATGATGCCGAGATCATCAATCAGCTGGTTAGTTATACGTTCTAATTATGTTGTATTTAAGCAGTGTGGACTTAGTGAAGCTTATTTTGTAATCGAACCTTTGTTGTAGCTGAAGTAGGCTTTGGTTTGTTATAATGGGCCGTCGATATGTTCACATCAATGTTATGAATGGTACCAACTAAAATTCGATGCATACGTAACGTATTTTACCCCGTACGGGACGGGGCACAAATATATGTGCGTTCCGTCCCGTACTGAATTCCGCTGCGTATGCACTATCGTATACATTTTCTATGAAACGATGTTTCCAAAACTTCACGTCCTGTCCCGTACGGGAGAAACACGTTACGTATGCATCGACCTTAAATTCCACTCTTGCATACAACTTTATTTAATAGTACTTGGAGCATAGCCTGCATAATAATATGTAAGTATCCTGTGCTCAATCCCGGTGAAGCACGGCCCTGGACCCTATTGACCGTAGCCGGTGGGAGACGCTGTAGACTCCTTTAAAAACAAGTTACTATTGTCCTCAGTGGGAGACCTCCCTGAACGCGCTGGGTCCGATCGAGCAGCAGTGCGCGGCCGCGCTATGCGCGGGCGAGGCGACAGACTACAGCTATCTCACGCTGGACCCCGACTGGGGCACCGTGAAGCGCGGCGGGCCCTGGGCCGCGCTCGACATCGCCACCATGGGCCTCATACACAACGAGTTCGCTGAGGATCCGCAGCTGTCCGAGTTCATTTTGAGGTAAGGTGTTTTGACTATAGCGATGATGGTTTTCGTGTTACTGATGTCCATGGACGCAGTGAACACTTAACATCTTGATTACAGAGATATTTTCACACTGGTTTCACAATACTTACTACACTCCACTCCCGCATATTTAGCTTATTCCGTAAAAGTAATATTTATCTACCCTATGGTGAATCCTATTACGTTTTAGCGTGGATAAACGGAATAAGCCGACAGTTGATATTCAATAATTCTTCATTATTTTCATATGTTCAAAGCTACAAACATTACCTAAATTATTGTTTTTATACCATCATAATAGTGTTACGGATAACATAAAATAACCTATAAACAAACGTATCGTCACAGGAGCGAAGACAGCGTGGTACTAGGGGCGTCGTGCGGGGGCGCCGAGATCTACTACCAGGAGAACGGCACGCGC